>OX578134.1:72747274-73364774 GCA_951213105.1 Amaurobius ferox
AGTCAGTTTTCGAACCCACATACGTTTCATCTTTTAAAAGTCGAAACCAATCTTTAAAAGTCTTACTTCGAAAAAATTTGTTGAATACTCCCCAGTAAAGTTGTTTACAATCCTTAAGCTAAATTTCCAAGCGTATGTTAATTTTCTAATTCCATTTTTTTCCACCTTTAAGAGTACGCTCAATTACTTCAAAAATTATGTTTACAACTCAAAAGTTAATTTTCCAACCCTAAATGTATTTTCTAATCCTAATTTACTCCACCTTAAAGAATAACTTCAATTACTTCGAAGAGCATGTTTACAACTCTACGTGAAGTTGTTTACAACCCCCAAATTCTGACCCAAAGTTAGAAAATTATTTTTAATTGAAACATTATCTCTTTATTTAGACAAACAGGTTTTCATGCTTACAAAAAACGGAATTCAATTACAATATCAAAAACAGTCACCTTTTGCCACATATTGCTCAATAATATTAATCCCTCGAGTAAAATCTGATCTCAATTAAAACTGGCCTTTAAACATTTATTTAGAAGGTCATCGTAAAACTTATAAATTATCATTCAAGCTTTAGAAGAGGAATACTATATCTTATTAAAGTTTAGGAAATATTCCTTTTATGTATAATTGAAATTTTGATTTCATTCTGGGGAAATTGAAAATAAATAAGTTCTTGTGTTTTGAAGGAATCGGTTGTTAGTGTGTTCATTTTATGCTTTCTTTTTTATTGGAGTCTTTTCTTTCATCAAAATGTGTCACAGAAGTTACAAATTATTTTCTGCATTTCGACTTGTGAGGTTTGTCAGAACCAGGAAAAGTCTGCAAACTTCAGGAAATTATAGAAATTGTGTGACGCTTGTTCTATTTTAAAAATTGATATATTTTCATAGTGATATACAAATTTAATTTTTATTAAGAAATCATTCTTGTGTTATGCTGAATTTAAAATTTTTAGTGACTGGAGTAATAACGACTTAAATTCTGCAACGAGACAATTTGAAATCGATTATTGTCACAAAAGCAAAATTATTATTGACCTAGAAAAATACAAATGATATTAATTGCTTTTATTTTCCTTACAATACACGAATTTGCAAAGTAAAATTATTGTGATAGAGTAAAGAAAAAATGACTCACGGATTTTAAGGAAACTGTACATTTTAGTCATCACTGAATACGAATGAACTATTTTTTTAATGATGTGTCTCGGTCTATGTGTCTGCCTATGGAGTTGTGGGCATTATATCTTTCTGACCAATTAAGCGAATCAAATGAAATTTTCGATCAGTTCGAAATCTTTCCATCACATTTTTATTAAGATTCTAACATCTGCAAATTACCATTACGTAAATACTCTAATAAAAAAAGAAAAATATTTTTGTTTCATAATGAACGGTAGTACACACACACACACACACAAATGTACAAAAATACACACATACAGACACAGACGACATGTTCTTTTTACTTTCCCTGCAATACATGGTAAGTATTGGAACCATGTCGTACATGGTAATATAGGGAAAGTATTGGAATCACGTCGAAAATCGCAACTCGAGTTTTCAACTGATCTACACGTTTCGAAACCTCTAAAATACGAAAAACTATTTTTAAAGTGACGTCTGTGTGTGTGTCTGTGTGTGTGTCTATCTGTGCAATGTATGTATCCACTCTAACTCAAAAACTAATGGACCGAATTTCATAAAATTTGGTAGGCAAGTCACTTGTATGTGACTCTGGTGCTGATTAGTTTTGGGTACTATTCGAAATAAACCAACCCGCCTTTTTTTGCGAAATGGCCCTCAAAAATTGCCTGTATCCACTGTAACTAAAAAACTAATTGATCAAATTTTACAAAATTTGGTACATAAGTCACTTGTAAGTCACCCTGGTGCTGATTAAATGTTGATACGATTCGGAAAAGAACAACCTTCCTTTTTTTACGAAATGGCCCGCAAAAATTGCATATTTCCACTCTAACTCAACTAATCGAATAAATTTCATAAAGTTTGGTAGATAAGTTACTTGTGGTCGACCCTGGTGCTGATTAGATTTTGGTACGATTCGGAAAAGAACAACCTGCCTTTTTTTAGGAAATGGCCCGCACAAATTTCATGTATCCACACTAGCTGAAATACTAATTGACCCAATTTCACAAAAATTGGTAGATAAGTTACTTGTGGGATACTCTGGTGCTGATTAGATTTTGGTACAATTCGGAGAAGAACAACTTGCCTTTTTTTACGAAATGACCCGAAAAATCGCCAAAATCGAAAAAAAAAGACTATATATGCTGAAATATATCAAATGAATTTTTGTTTTATACGCAATTTTTGACGAGGAAAAGAATATAACGCACTCCATTATACTTTAGGACTAACCGTTTTCAAGATATTTGAGATTTTTTGTATTTTTGTTACGACGATTTCGGGAAAATGTCCAATTACCAAATAAAAACAAAAATTGAATTAAAAATGCAAATTTAGTGTTATTTGGTGCAATAAAACTCAATCTAACGAATTATTAAATAAATAAAGAAAATATGAAGATTTCGGTAAAATGTGCAATTACCAAATAAAAACAAAAATTGAATTAAAAATGCAAATTTAGTGTTATTTTGTGCAATAAAACTCAATCTAACGAATTATTAAATGAATGAAGAAAATATGAATTTGAGTCTGCAGGGAAAGTCATGTGCTGCCCACATCAAATTTTTTACTTTCCTTGCAATACATGGTAATGTATGGAGAAAGTATTGGAATCATGTCGAAAATCGCAACTCGAGTTTTCGACGGATCTACACGTTTCGAAACCTCTAGAGTACGAAAAAACTATTTTTAACGTGACGTTTGTGTGTGTGTGTGTGTGTCTGTCTGTGTGTCTGTGCAATGTATGTATCCACTCTAACTCAAAAACTAACACACCGAATTTCATAAAATTTGGTAGGTAAGTCACTTGGATGTGACCCTGGTGCTGATTTGTTTTTGTACGATTCGTGAAAACAGAACTCGCCTTTTTTGCGAAATGGCCCGTAAAAATTTCATTTATCCGCTCTAGCTAAAATAGTAATTGACCAAATTTCCCAAAATTTGGTAGATAAGTTACTTGTTGGATACTCTGGTGCTGATTAGAATTTGGTTTGATTCGGCAAAGAAGAACTCGCCTTTTTTTACGAAATGGCCCGCAAAAATTTCATGTATCCACTCTAGCTAAAATACTAATTGACCAAATTTCACAAAATTTGGCAGATAAGTTACTTGTGGGATACTCTGGTGCTGATTATATTTTGGTATGATTCGGAAAAGAACAACCTGCCTTTTTTTACGAAATGACCCGCCAAAATCGCCAAAATCTAAAAAAAAAAGACTAAGTATTGTATTCTCAAATGTTTCAATTAAATTCTTGTTTTATACGCAATTTTTGAAGAAGAAAATAATATAACTCACTTTATTATACTTTAGGACTAACCGTTCTCAAGATATTTGAGATTTTATGCATTTTTGTTACGCCGATTTCGGGGAAATGTTCAATTACCAATAAAAACAAAAATTGAATTAAAAATGAAAATTTAATGTTATTTGGTTCAATTAAACTCAATCTAATGAATTATTAAAGAAATAAAGAAAATATGAATTTGAGTCTGCAGGGAAAGTCATGTGCTGCCCACATCAGATTTTGCTTCATGTTCTGGGATATCTAGAACGTGTTACTTTGTCAGAAACTTGAATTTCAATTATCAACTTTAATACTTTTCTTATACATATTGTTGCTGCGCATCCTCTCAAATCTAAAGTGTACTCTCCAGATCAAAAATCTGATGTGGGTAGCACAAGACTTTCCGTGCAGACTCAAATTCATATTTTCTTTATTTCTTTGATAATTCATTAGATTGAGTTTAATGAGCCAAATAACACTAAATTTGCATTTTTTAATCGATTTTTGTTTTTATTTGGTAATTGGATATTTTTTAGAAATCGGCTTAACAAAAATGCATGAAATCTCAAATATCTTGAGAATAGTTAATCCTAAAGTATAATGGAGTGTGTTATATTCTTTTCCTCGTCAAAAATTGCGTATAGAACAAGATTTTAATTGATACATATCAGCATACGTACTCTTTTTTTTTTTTTTTAGATTTTGGCGATTTTTGCGGCCCATTTCGTAAAAAAAGACAGACAGACAGACACATACACAGACGAAAAATAGTTTTTTTCGCATTCTAGAGATCTCGAAACGTGTAGATCCGTCGAAAACTCGAATTGCGATTTTCGACGGATCGGCATGATTCTAATACTTTCCCTATACATTACCATGTATTGTAGGGAAAGTAAAAGTGAGTCCAAATGTTTGTATAACTGACACTTTTGTCTAAAAGCAACAATAAGTGTAAGCAGGAACAATATACGGCTGACATTACTGTAGCTAACTGATGAGATCACAAAATATTTTTCAGGCACAGTAAAACAGTAATTAAATAGTAATAAAATAGTAATTACATGCTCAATTAACTCGCAAAACAGCAAAACCTCTTTTCAAAACACCGACATCTCTTACAATTTAATTTGACTCGTAATGCGTAAAATTTGTTCAACTGTACGATGCCTTCCTTATATACTCTCCATAGAAATTTCAAGATAGTGGTATCTTCCAACGCTTTCAGAAATCCATCCAAGGTCGCCAAATGGACAATATTTCGCTAAACCTGATGACAAGGTCACTAAAAATGTTGCCGTATTCAGGCAACCTCACTTTTGTATAAAAGTAATGGTTGTCTGAACGTTTGTTTCCTCTTGTTGGGTTTTGGCGTGCCGAAAAGCACACATTCGTTAGGTTACACATTTCTAACAATATAATATGTATTGTAAAGAAAGTAAAGGTATAAACATGACCTTTATAACACACAGAAATGTACATTGTTTTCATATTTTCATATTTATTCCTATTTATTTCCTTAACAAAAAGTTTAAACCGAAATTTTCAAATGTTTTAGAGTAAATGATTTTGAGAACAACTCTTAAGATCAAAATATTAGTAAAATCATATATTTTGATAACATCACCCAACGACCATGCCACATATCTAAAAATGTAAATTTTGCATAAATCGCACATTCTTACGTCTGTATGTGTAGTGGCTTAGGCAGGGGGTCTTCACTCCCATTGATGGAAAATTTACAATAGTTCTCCGTAGAAACCATGTTAAAAAGCAAGATTCACCACAGTATACTACCCCATTTCGTCTATATATATATATTATTTGAATTATTTTTTATTTTAATTTTAATATATGTACCTGAGATTTATCATTAATAGAAAATCTTCTGTATAGCAAAAGTGAAATGAAAATGGACTGAAATGTAAATGTGATAACAAATAGACTATAGGACAAGCTGTTGAATATTTAAAATACTAGATAAGTAAACATTATAAATAAACCAAGTACTAAATTCATATAAAATACCACTTTTTTCCCTTTTCCATATATAAGTTAAGGTACGGAATAAGATATACATGTGGTAAAGAAGGGTGAAAAAAAATCTTTTTATATGAAAATATATGTATAAGAAAATAATTTTAAAACTCATATATTTAATACAGGTACTTAAGGTACTAATCCCCTTGTTCCCTGCATAAACATACAAGGTGTAAATGCAAAAATTGTGTATAAGATGAAAAATTGCAAAACAGAAACATTGTTTTGCACGATGAGCTAGTCCTTTTCTAGCTCCCAATAAAAATTGGAAATTGAATAAATTGAATAAAGTGAGAAGCATTTCCGAAACCATGTATGTTATCAAGGGCCATACATGTTTCGTTAATGCGAATTCTACGTTTCTGTGTACATTACTGTAAATTGTATTACAGAAGTAATATATATATATATATATATATATATATATATATATATTAATATTAGAAAAATGTATAACAAAATAATTAATTCAAGTAATCGTGAGATATTAACATCACCATAGAAGCAAAACCACGGCAATAATGTCGATAATAGAAAAAAACAGCAGCGGCCGAAATTCGAAGATTAATCAAAATTAAATTCATCTTCAGGTCTGAGTATTTAATTCTAATTAATCCAAACAAATGCCTGTTTCTTCAGATTGGGCAATAGTACATTACTATAAATGCTCAAAATCAGACTACAGGCACCAAAAGATGAAAAATTGAAGATAAGAAACATTTGGAAAATTTGTATTACCATGAGGCAGAAACCCTTCTTCCTTCATCACATGTATATGCGATCAAATATATATATATATATATATATATATATATATATATATATATATATATATATATATATATATATATATATATGACAGCTATGTCATAGATATAGATTTCTATCCATATAATTTGGAATTAATTCCTAATGAAGCCACTATTAGTAATAATATTCATTTTTTGGATTTAAATCTAATTATTGAACCTACTAATAAGATAGTTACTAATTTATATGATAAAAAAGACTAATTTAATTTTAACATTAATAAAATATTACCATTTAATTCCTGCAACTCGATTTAATTGTTTAGAAATATTATACTTAATCAACTTTTTTGAATTTATAGATTATCAAATAAACAATTTCATGCTATGCATATTAATAGTCTAAAAATTTACCAGCAAATTAGATAGATATCCAGCATATTTAGTAAATGTTGTAGTTAAAAAGTTTGGATTAGTAGAACATTCTTAAATTCTCTCCTTAGTATCTTTTATTAGCCAGACATCAACTTTCTTTTGAATAAGCATTACAATGTATTTACATCCCCTTATACTTTAGCCTCTATGTTTTCTATTATATTTTACGCCCCATTATTTTGTAGCTCTTACTGTAGAATATCATCTTTTACTGCCTTTTCGAATTACTGTTATTTATTTCTCAGGATTGTCAACAGTAGTTCTCTACTTTTATCTTTTGCGATTGTCAACATTGGTCTCTTCATTCAAGGCTCCAATGGATAGGACATATGCAGTGTTTTTTTTTCAGGTATTCTTGTTTCCTATATAATTTTTCAATCTTTATGCATGATGTAGACCAAGTCGAAGGAGTTTATAGATATTATCTATCTCTTTCTTCAGAAACATGCATATTTTATGTTCATTTTGATCAAATCCTTGGACTTGACAAAAAAATTTTTCGAAATGAATAATTTATTTAGGTCTAGTGCTTATTCATGTGCATCGCTTTAATGCTTGGATTTTATTTGATTTTCTATTATCGAATCCACTCCATTGATATTTGTTGATCATCTTCAGGTTGATGACTAGGAATTAGCATTTTATTTTCCACATGATTGATGATTCTCTATTTAATACTTCTTTTTATTATGTAGGCATATTTTAAAGTTCGGATTTTTTGAGTTACAACTTCTTCTATTCTATTATTGGATTTTCAAATTATTTTTAACATATATATATATATATATATATATATATATATATATATATATAAGATTCATATGAAAAAGAGGGGAAATGACCAAATGCAAGGCATAAAATGGTAGAGGGGGATGGCGACCCCTCTTTCCCGTTTAAAAGACTGCTTTTATGCCCGGGCAACACTCACGGTACCAATGCCATGCAGAAG
Organism: Amaurobius ferox; assembly: GCA_951213105.1. Taxonomy (NCBI): domain Eukaryota; kingdom Metazoa; phylum Arthropoda; class Arachnida; order Araneae; family Amaurobiidae; genus Amaurobius; species Amaurobius ferox. Next base: position 72,754,880 of record OX578134.1, read on the forward strand.
CCATACTTCCGTAAATGTGTCAAATCAAAAACACTCGAAAAAATGCAAAGAAAACAAATAGGAATCCACCAGGATCACAAGGAAAAGAATGGAAATGCAGCAAATGCCCCTGTCGGTTTAGATTGAGTGCATCATATATAACAGCAGTCCACGCATGCGCAATTCGTTATTTTCATTTTCATCGTTCTATATCTCTGCCATATCCTTTAAGTAAGCATTTTCTCCCTTTTTTGTATTAAATAGGGAATTATAATAACATGTCAGGAAGCCAATTGGATAATTCCGTTTTATTGCCTCCTTCATAATATTCCTATTATGCATGATGCAATCAGACTTGAAAGTATTAATTGGTTGATTTCGTTTGAGGTGACCAATGACGACATTTCTGAAAATGTTTTTGGTCAAATTGGACCTCCAATCAATAATGCGATTGATTTTTATATTGAAATTGTTTCTCTTGTCATAAGACGGTATAAGTACCATATCTACTGTCATGTTTTAGTGTGATATCTAGAAAATCAACACTATCTTCCTCCTTACTTATATTCTCAATCAATTCCAGTTCTTTTGGATAAAAAGTAAAATCAAATTGGGGTGTATTTGTTGATCATCTTCAGGTTGATGACTAGGAATTAGCATTTTATTTTCCACATGATTGATGATTCTCTATTTAATACTTTTTTTTATTATGTAGGCATATTTTATAGTCATGATTTCTTGAGTTACAACTTCTTCTATTCTATTATTGGATTTTCAAATTATTTTTATCATATATATATATATATATATATATATATATATATATATATAAATAAATAAAAATTGAAGGATTTTAATCGAAAATTATGCATAAACTACTGTATGTACAAAAAAACCCATCTCTAGCATATCTGTTACAAATGAGTAACTATAAGCCAAGTCTAAGGATAAAGATAGAAGGTTACATATCACTACATTGGAAAGGGGAATGAGAAGAATATTAGGATTCAAAAATCACAATTAAAAGTATAAAAGTAAATAAAAATAAAACTCTGAAAAATTAGAATAGGCAATAATAATCAGCTCAAGACAAGAGATCAAGAAGAGAGAACAATCAATCGAAACCACACAAAAAATGGCGGTCAGTTCGAAATTGCATTCTCATCAGGACAGCCATACAATTCGAATTAAAACCGATAGAATAGCCAGTTTCTGACAATGGCGATAGTATTTAACTATAGACACCATTGGAACTGTCTACTGGCTAGTGGAAGGAGAAAAATAAATCAATTGAATTATACAAAGCTGAAAAACAATACCTCCACGAACTGTAATGTGAAATCAAAAGCATAGCACCACGTGTAAGATAAACTAGTGACTGAGCATTTCACCTCACTTCGTCAATGCGAGTGGGAATGAATACAATTGAACGATACATAATAAGTATGGAGACTTTCGAAAATAGTAAACAGTATAGGACTCAGGACAAGTGGAAAATAGACATTCGAAAATAGTAAACAGTATTAGACTCAGGCCAAGTGGTAAGTGAGGTGATAAGAATGGGTGAATTTTCAAATATGAGTTAACCAATCAAAGATAAATAATACATGTGTAAAATTATTACGTGGTATATTTGAAATTATTAATAATATTATTTACAAATACTTCCGGATATAGGTAGTTTTGACAAATGCATTTAAGTTTATTGATGTGGAGAAAGTGAAACTGAGGATCAGAAAGTCGATGTATTCGAAATAGCTGGTTTAAAATGATGTTTCTAAACAATTGAATAGAATTACAAGATTGATATGATAGCAGCTTTATGATAGTGAAGTTGTAAGAATCTTTTTTATCATATAGATTGGTGATTACATGATTATTGAGGGTATCTAAATTTAGGTCTAAAAAATTAACAGTTTGACTAACGCAAGGCTCATTAGGAATTAATTCTAGGTTAGACGGGTAAAAATTAATATTAATGGGATAGGAATCATCAATGATAATACAAATTAAGTCGTCAACATATCTATATATAATATATGAATTAGAGTGAAAATGACATTCATAATAATAAAGATATAAGTTAGCGAGTATACTACTACTACAGCCACCTTGTGGTACACCAGATGTTTGTAAATAAATGTTATCACCTTGGATAATATAATTGTTGTATAACACAAAGTGCAAGAGCATAGGAAAATTTTTGACATTAAAAGCATCATGATTGGAAGATATATAGTCATGATAAAGAGAGATAATAACTTTATGTAAATCTTTAATGACAATATTATTAAATAGGTCTTTAAAATCAAAGGTTTGGAAACCAAGAATTTGTGGTAACTTGCTAAGGTGATTAACTAAATCAAAACTATTGTTCAAAATGAAATATCCTGAATTCCTGAATTTAAGAGATTCATTAATTCGATTTAAACAGTTAAGCAAGTACTTACTAGCTGTAGTGGTAAAGGTATTATGTCCACAAGTGACTGTTCTAAAACTGAGAGGTGATTTGTGGAATTTAGGAACCAAAGTAACATAAGGAAATTTAAAAAACTTACAATTAATATTTAATTGTGTATATAATTTTAGCATTTTAGTTTTGATTTGGATAGACTGATTATTAATGGGTTTAAAAATTTGATTATCTTTTAAGTAATTCTGTAACAGAGAAACATAATATTTTTTACAAATGATGGCATAATTATTAGAAGCTTTATCTACATAAGTTATGACAAAATGTTGTTGTAGTTCTTTGATAGCAGATAGGAGTTGTTTATAGGGATACCTAGGCTTCGTTAATTTAGTGTTTATAATAACATTTTTAAGTAGATGTAAGGTCGTATACTTCCATAGATTGAATGCTTCAATAGGAATAGAATGTGAACAAGCAAGTTGATATATGAATTTATCAAAATCAAATGATAGAGACTGAAGAAGTTGTTTAGGGTGATGGCAGAATGGAATGCGAAATTTAGACCCTTTATTCATAATATCCCTAAGTATATCATCCTGAACTATACTGAGATCCCCAGTAATAATGTGGCCATGAGTGGAGTTGACAAAAGGGGCAAGATTTTGATTGCTGCATACACATGATGTAAGATCATCGGAGTTTAATGTCCTAGAAACTTCATTGTAATTGTAAATAGTTCTACCAATTGGTAAATTATATTTGAATGATTTTTGTATTTTGATATCATTTACTGGTAACAAGTGCTTATGTTTTGCAAATAAATTATTGAAGTTAAGAGAATTAAGAATAGGGTGTTTAAAAGAAATTACACAGTAAGCTAGTTTAGTATGTGGATTTGGTGAATGGAGTAGGTGGTAATTTAAGAAATGTGTACGTGAAAGAAGCAAATCAAAAAATAAATGTTTAAAATGCTCATGAGTTAATTTTAATTTTAAAAAATTAGTATAAACAATACTTAATTTGCTTTTTCTGACTTTATATAACCATGTTCTAACAGGTAGAAAATTGAAAGTTTGAGAATAATTATATTGTAATTTCAAAATGTCTGCTTTGTAATCAATAGTTTTACTTAATTTACTTTTTCCTTTGCCACGCTTATATCGCTTTTTACTAGGAGATGATGACTTTGAATAATGAAAAAGATGTTTATATACTGAAGATTTATGAGAATTGTATTCAAAACTATTGTTAACAACATTATTATTATTATAAATTTGATTTAAGCCATAGGGGAAGAGAGTTTTATATTTTTTAATTTAATAATTTTCAAATACTAATCTATCCGTGAGTGAAATTTTAATATCTAAAATATGAAGGGATACATTTTTAAATCCGTGTGTAGCAAAGTGCTGATATATATATATATATATATATATATATTTGGGAAGTTAATATTCTGAATTGCTTGTCCGGTCTCCAGCTTAGACTCACTGGACGGATCTGGGAGTATTACCGTGAACGTTCGTACTGCCTCCCTGGTAGAATTTCGACTTGTTCATTCCGGTGCTTCTAGATTAAGCTGTTGAGGTTGATCGTGTATACACGTGGTGGAAGAAGAAGGGTTCATGCCGCATGGTAATACAAATTTTCGTAATGTATCCTATTTTCATTTTTTCATTTTTTGTTGCCTGTAGTCTGAGTTTAAGCATTTATAGTAATGTACAATTGCTTAATCTGAAACAGGCATTTGTTTGGGTTAATTAGAATTAAATACTCAGACCTGAAGATGAATTTAATTCTGATTAATCATCGAATTTGGGACGGAGCTGTTCTTTTCTCTTATAGGCATTATGGCCGTGAATTTGCTTCTATGGTGATGTTAATATTACTTGAATTGTTTTTTTATTTTTTTTATTTTTACATAATTCTTATTATTACATATTTCAAATATATTTATATATATATATATATATATATATATATATATATATATATATATATATATATGGTGTGTGTGTGTGTGTGTGTAGTAATTTAAGCTAGGGCAATACTTGTATCTACCTTCTTTTTTTTCGCCAAATTTCTCAAAAGATAACATGTCCATACTCGCTGACAGGTACACATATCATTGAAAGAATGATTGATTCGTGTTCAGAGATATTCGAAAGTGTAACTCCATCAATTTCTGGGTATCAAACTTTTGTCTCAGTACTATACTTACCCTTTACTTATTCTATACATGATATAATTCTATACGCTAAAGAGAAAGCAGAATTTGCGAAAATAGTGCAATTAAGGACTAAGCCATCAAATGCTCTAATTGATATTAAATAAAAAATCAGACAATCCATCAATTCTTCTCATAATAACATTTATTCGAACCCATGCAAATTTTCTCCTTCTGTGAGAAAGTATTTTTACCAATCCTCTAAAACAATTCGCGTGGAATTCGTACTCCTAGTGAAGAGACCAGCATCATAGACTAGTTGCTTGAATTTAAGCATGCTTCAATACGTAATAATCAAGAACTGCAATGGCAACAAGAACACTTGTCAAGTGCTTTTATTTTTCGGTCTTCTACTATGACCAGCAGACTCAATCACAGCACAAAGCCAGGTATTTGCTTTCTTAACAGATCGGTTGTTCCGTGCTTTTAAGCGTCTTTTACCACGTAGCAACCAATAACTGCATTGCCGACAAGAAAACTTGCCATACGCTTTAATTTTTCGTGTCTCTACAGTGACCGACGGAGTCAATCATAGCACGTAACTGGGCATTTGCTTCCAGTTCAAATCTGCTGTTCCGTGATTTGAAATTGTTCTGAAGCATGTAATAAATAATAACTACACTATTAGTAAGAAAACTTACCATGTGTTTTTATTATACAGACCTCTGACAGACCGATTCAATGACAGCATGCAGCAGGACATTTGCTTCCAGTGCAGAACGGCAGTTCCATACTGAACAGCGCTAAAAAAACGAAACTGTGCTGAACAAAACTAATCTCTGCAAGTTCTGTGTGCATGAACAATTTGCGTGTTATAAACTAAGGTATCAAGTACACTTCAAACCGTCAACTTCTTGTTATTCCCTGCAATCCTTGTAAAATACTAGATCGTGCAAGCAATGTCCAGCAATTGCAATAAACTATCTCAATGAAAGACACTGCGATGAAGTGAAAAGTGGTACTTTCAAAGAACACTACCCGCCTGCGGCTTCTTCCGTGAAATCTGCATTCAAGTTGGCAGAAATAAAAAAAGTTGGTCCTCCCATTTTAGCTTCTAAATTAAAGAGGTTTTACCGTTAAGACTCTCCTTTTCAAAAGGAAGAAGTAAATAACAGTTTTAATCTATGTAGGTTGACCTTAACCTTGACTTGAAGTTTTCTCCATGCGTGATATGCTCTATTCTCTTGCTGGAGTTTGATTTTCCATTTGGGGTGCTCTCAGTATCTATATGGTCTTTGTAGAGAACGGCTGGGAGTGAGATGGTTAAGATAGTTTGAAATATAATTGGAAATGCGATATGTTAGGTTCATCGTGTGCTTAGCAGGCATTTCATAATCTCTTTTTGAGGTGCAATTAAGGTAAGTTGTTTTAAGGTAAGTTAAGTTTTATTTAACTTCATTGAATTTAAGGTGGTGTTGAGGGTTGAAGCGATAGGATAAATTGCGTATTTTTAAGAGTTCAACAATGTCATGTAAAGCAACGGAATAATTTAAGAATTTCAAAGCATGTACTGTTTTCCGATTTAATTCGATTTTTTTTTTTTATCAAAATCATATTTAAAGTAGATCAGTTAAGATATATTTTTTCCTTTGCTCTCGAATAATGTTTAGAATTAAAAGGCAGAACTCTTGGCGAAGAGAGGAACCGCTGCACTTCAAAAGCCAAACCTATTAATGACATTTTATTCTGTCTAATTAAGTTGGAGTTTGGGAGGAAAATAGAAATCCGACATGTTCAAAGAAGCCAGGGGAAAAGCCTAGGAAAGTCTTGTAATTCACTGTTTCCCTAGTGGTTCGACTGTTGCTTTGTTTGGTTTTCCTGCTGGACATGATTGCCTCAATGCCCATTTACTTAAAATTGGACTTCGGAATTCACCTAATTCTACCTTATGTAATTATGGACGACCTATGAATAGAGAACATTTAGACAAGCGTACTGCACTTAATGATTTTAGTTGCATGTTCATATATATTGGAAAGCTAGAAGACTAATGACTTTGTCAAATGCAATAAATAAATACAGTTTAGAATTTGTAATATGCCCCCCCCCCCCAAAAAAAAAAAAATTAAACAATAGATGATAATATCAAATTTATGTCTCAGAAATTTGAAAAAAAATCATTCTGAGAGTTATAACGATCTGTATAAAGTATGAAAGTGTAATACTTTTATATATTTTTTGTTCTATGTGTGTATTATGGCTATTACAGACAACTAAGCATAAAATGAAAAGATCCGCTTTCACGTGCCACTGATAAAAACATTTAAATTAAATGTATTTTTTAGTCAATTTTAATTATATGGAGCAATTGATCATAAATCTGCTACTCTTGGCTCAAAAATCTGCAACTATCCTTTTATTCCTATGAATGTGAATCTTCTTTATACACATTTTATACGATATTATAACATTTTTTTTTTCAAACCTTCTTAATATTTACATTTTTTACTCAATATTTGCATTCTTTCAAATAAAAGTTAAAACGAAAGTATTATATATTGTTTCAAGTATGTATAAATAAATTCGAAATACATTTGCCTGTTAAGAAATGTATGTTTAGCAGAAACTATAGAAAACACAATTTAAAATTATGAGAAAAGAAACAAAATAATAATTTTTCACTGTCTGGAAATCTCAAATAAGTTTTATCTCATTTTTCCTCAGTATAATATATAAAATTAATATAAAAGGCTCGTAAAACTGTGCCGAACTATTATATATTTCCTCTTCATGTGTGCCATTGTAGAACAAAAGAACTAAAACTATTTCTCTAAGAAACTCTAACGATTTACGAAAATTCACTTAAAGAACCACACAAAGAGAAGTAACTCCTAATAAAGAGCTTGAATAAAACTTATCAGATAGTTTAAAAGATTAATAAATTATAAACACAAAGACTAATACTATTTTTGTCATTTCAAATACCATTTATATTTATACTTAATTCTATATCTTATATAAATTCTGTGCCTTGTAATTGAAACGGCAGTGTGAAAAATAACCGAAACCATTCAGATAGGGATTCAAATTGAATTTTGAAGGACTATGGATAAAAAAAATTTATAAAATAATTCCTTTTTTACGAAATTTATGTTCATCAAAATCTGAAAAGTACTATACTATTCTAAATTATAAGAAAATTAAAATAATTATATTTGTTTATTCTCAGGTAAGCTTGCATAAATTTTATTTCATTTTTTCTATATAAAATTAATAGAAAATGTTGAAAAGCATGTAAAACTGCGAATAAATACTATTTATTTCCTTTTCATATGTGCCATTGTAGAACAAAAAACTAAATATCCTATGACCTAATTCTAATATAATTCATTTAAAGAACGTTTCCTGCTGTTGTTGTTGAGACCCACACCGTCCGATCTACCAGAAAGGTGTAAGGTATCTGTTTGGATGGCCGGGAAGTGCCACACAATTTAGACCCGAACCCAGTGGGGGAGGCATCCACAGGGACTGTATCCTCTTTCCCCTACCTCCAACGTCTCGGAAGGACTTACGGACCCACATGTTTAATGTGATCGTACTCCGCGTGAACACGGCGGCAGTTTTGGCAGTGGCGGGAATCAAACCCGGGCCTACCGAGTGCAATTCCCGCACGCTAACCACTGGGCTACCGCGCCCCTAGAATGTTCCCTGTAAATACTCGGAATAGTGTTTAAATGAAACAACAATGGTCAAATTAGCTTAACAGATTAATAAAAAATAAATACAGAAATCGTTATACTCTCTTCTTTTATCATTTTCAAATATGAATTGCATTAACACTTAACTCTATTTCATGTGGAAATTCTATATCTTGTAAAAATTCTATATCTTGTAAAAAATCCATATCTTAGGGTAATTCTATAGCTTGAAATGGTGTTCCATATTTTGAAATGGTCGTTGAAATGGCATTTAGAAGATAAAAATTCCAAAAGCAATGAGATAGGGGTTTAAACACATCTGCTGAAAAATTTGGCAATCTTTCCTGAGAAATTAACTCAGTTCCATAGGGAAATTATATAGGGAAATGTTTAATTATTTCCATAATAAATTTGGTTTAAATCTGTAAGTATTATCTGACATGGACAGTATGATATTAACGTCAGCAAAAGTCAATATATTATTATTATAAAGCCTTAATAATTTAGTAATAGCCATAAATAATAATTTATTTTTGTATTACTTTTCTGGGAACGGAGCAGAGGCACATTTAGGATGGCGTTTTAAAGGAGACGCATAAAAATAGGATGGCGTTTTAAAGGGGGCGCAAGAAAATAGGATGGCGTTTTAAAGGGGGCGCATAAAAATAGGATGGCGTTTTAAAGGGGGCGCATAAAAATAGGATGGCGTTTTAAAGGGGACTCATAGAAATATTTTATCTGAAATAAGTTGAATATCTATTTTTGATCATAGTCAAAGAACCCACCGATAGACGGAATTTCCAAAGGGATGATCCAAGTGCAGCGATAAGCATGGTTGGACCTCGGCTTTAAACTGTGAATACGACAACCGATAACTGTACTGGTGATAAGAAAACTTACTATTTGTCTCAATTTTTAGAACCTCTGTGTTGACCAACGAAGTCAATTACACAACGCGCCCGCCTTCAAGGTATAGAAGATTGAGCCTAGATTTTACAGGACAGTAATGGGCAATACATTTATCTTTTTGGGCATGCTCTAGTTCATACATTCATTGACTATAAACTTGGTCATTGCAATCTAGTATAGTCTGAGCTAATTTTTTTAGAACTTTGAATCCGTCTTCGTAATATGGCTGACTTCCCTGGTCACCACAGTAGATCACAAAATTGCATCGTATAGCAAACTTTCATTCTACCAGTGCAATTATCGTGCCTTTGATTCTGAACAAGAAACCTGTAGTAATTACTAATTTAGCAGTACCAGAATTTGGTTCCGATGACAAGACGTGGAAAGTCAGCATCATAACATTAAGTTAAAGACGTCTCCAGCTTAAGGTAGTAAACACTGCTTTATGAACGTTCTCTATAGAACTCCCCCTTCTAATAAGTTGTCGATTACCGTGTTGCAGTTGAGGCGTGCGTGCTATAAGTTGAAGGGAAGTTACGGTCATAAGGTCATGATGAGGCGAGTTTGTGGTGAATTGTGTTACCAATCACATGGCCAATTAAGAAAGTGCGACAGAGTTTGAATCCTGCGCTCAACTAACTCCTGGCATCATCTCATGGGAACTGCAAAAAGTTTTTTTTTACAATGCATATATAATTGTCAGAAAGCTGAATAACGTGAAATAATAGAGCTATTTCTTCGACCCAGACCGTCCTACCTACTCGAAGGTGTAAGGTTACTGTTTGGATGGGAGGGAAGTGCCACCCAATTTAGACTGGAACCCAGGCATTCCCAGGGACCGTACTCTCCTTCCCGTACCATCAACCTCTCGGAAGGACTTACGGACACACATGTTTAACATGATCGTACTCCGCATGAACACGACGACAGTTTAGGAAGTAGCGGGATTAGAAATCGAGTCTTCCGAGTGCAATCCCCTCGCGCTAATCACTGGGTTGTCGCGCCCCGAATTAATACAGCGAAAGATGGTAGTCCAAAGAGTCCAAATCACCAATATGATGAGAAAATGGCGATGCTGGGGTTAGATTCTGGCGTATGACCAAAACGTTGTAAGCCAGAATTATAGATTTGAGCTAAAGACGACTCCAGCTCAAGGCATTTAATACCGCCTTATAGGCGTTCGCTACAAACCTAGCCAATGATGCTGATAATCTCAAAGAGAAGGAATCCTATCTTTTGTAAATCTCCCTGTTTGGGGTTTTAATAATAGAGATGTCCATAAAATTGTAGTGTATAGCAAGTTTCTTTACTTTGACTGCAGTTTTCGGCTAATGTGTACTTAAGAGCGCTAATAAGTTCAAAATAAATATCCATAGATTTTGATTGATACTCTGAAAGTTTGATTCTTGCTGGTATTAAAAATGATACTATCATTTTAGTAAGAATTTAGAAGACATTTTGCTAAAGGTAATATTTAATCCCCCAGAATCTCTGGACCCTGCGTCGGAGATATTTAGTAAAACAAATATTTGTACAAAATTATAAACATTTTTCATCAACGTTTTAACGTTTTCTAATTTTAGTTTGAGACACACAACAATAGATTGCAAAAACACACAAGACAGATTACATAATAAATGCCAATGAATAATTACACAATAAATGTCAAAAATATTAACATAAGAACCGATATTAACAAGACAAATTCGTAAATTTTCAGATATTCCTTGTTAGTTTTTAAAACAGGTAGTTTTTAAAACGATGTATCATTAAACTAAATTGAGATAGATAGCTACTAAAAATGAGTCGATAAATTTCGAGCTTGAGCTGTAAGTTCTATAAAATATACTTTATCCAAACAAAGAGACTTGAAGAAACAATTGAGATATAATTCAAAAGTAATAAATATTTTAATTAGTATTTATATTATTTGACTTTATATAATTCTGTATCATTTTCTTTTTTTCATTAGCTGAAAAGTAGAACCTGACACATAAGAAGTAAAGCAACTAAAGGTAGGGGATTTTGCATTTATTTTAAAGAACATTTCAAAACCATTTAAACATTGTACTATAAGAACTGTACATTATTTCTAAATATTTCATGTAATGCAGTTGCTTTAATAGATGAAACTACTTTGAAAAACATTTAGGGATAACTAATTTTGTTGTCTTGTGCATGAAAAGTTTAAACGATTTTGAAATTTTCAAGTTTGGGTTTAAAAAATGAAGAAACATACATATGGAAGAGTGGTGGTGCATATTTTTAATTGTCAAATTAAAGAAAATTTTAAATGAATCCCATTTCCAGTTGTAAAAATATCTTATACTTTTGGTAAAAATGCCTTATAGTTTTGGTAAAAATATCTATATTAAAAGACTTTAATTTAAAGTAGACGACATTGACATTAAAATGTATTTACAGTCGCAATGATGGTATGGTAACGACATCATTTGTATCTTTTGCGTTGTTTGAATTATTTTGCATTATGTCCGTTTACATTATTGAACAGTTTACTATATTGAGTTTAATGAACTGTTCATAATCAACAGTTAATTTGAATTATATATCGTATCATTAGTATAAAAATTAATAGTATATTGCAAGCCATTTTCTAATGATGCTGTGAGTATCCATATATGAAACGTAGACTAACGTTAAAAAAGGAATATAGACAAGCAAAATTCTGCTCTTACGGGAAAAAATGAGAAAATTTCCTCATATATATTGACAGTGAAATTTTTGCTAGTTAAAATTTGTCAATCATGTATTTTTCAGTTCATTAAAGGACTTCTCCTATCAATGAATCGCATTTCACATAGGATAAAAATTCAAACTATATAAATGTGTATAGTTTATATAATATATTCAACAACAAATAAATTATTTATGTCAATTTTGCCTATTATAGCTGTATTATACGTAGAAATTTGCTCAAGAAATTCCTTTGTAAGATATTTCATCATATTTATTCAAACATATGGGTTAGAATCAAATTGAAAATGTCATAATCTTACGGAATAATTTGGGGAAAATGCTATATGCACATATTGGATATCCAATATTGCATATTCAATATTGCATGCTGATATTAATTTGCTACTCAAGTTGTTAATTGCAGTTTGAGTATTTCTGTGACCAATAAATGCAAGGTCAGATGATCTGAATTTTACCATTGCCCATTATTGGTTTGTTATTTAAGTGGTTAAGTTGCTATTTGAACATCCTTTTCACCGATAACTACAAGGTGAGGAGATCTGAATTTTACCATTGCCCATTATTGGTTTGTTATTTAAGTGGTTAAGTTGCTATTTGAACATCCTTTTCACCGATAACTACAAGGTGAGGAGATCTGAATTTTACCATTGCCCATTATTGGTTTGTTATTTAAGTGGTTAAGTTGCTATTTGAACATCCTTTTCACCGATAACTACAAGGCGAGGAGATCTGAATTTTACCATTGCCCATTATTGGTTTGTTTTTTAAGTGGTTAAGTTGCTATTTGAACATCCTTTTCACCGATAACTACAAGGTGAGGAGATCTGAATTTTACCATTGCCCATTATTGGTTTGCTACTCAAGAGGTTAGGTTGTTATTTGAACATACCTTTTACCGATAGTTTCAGAGTAAGAAGATCTGAATTTTATTGTTTTAAATCATAAAATGATACTCTATTTTTTTAGAAATTTCTCCGTTAAGTCACTACTATCTGAAAATGCAACCTTTTAATTTGACAATAAAAATATTTCTCTTTTATGACTGAAACGTTAATTTAAACCTATAATTTACATAATAATAATATTATATTCTAATAACTAAATTCGAACTGTTTTGACTGTAAATAGAAGGGGAATATGCACCAACACTCAATATTATTTTTTACATGTATAAATAAGCATTACAGTAAAAAAGCACTACATTACTACATTTCATATCATTTCACATCACTAGCAGATCTAAGAGGGATAGAGAGTTTTAACTTCTCCAAAAATGAAAATTTTCGCACTAGATAAAATGGCATTTTTAGCAAAATTGTACCTATTGCAACTATGTACGAGATTAAAAAAAATTCCGCCCCCCCCCCCACACACAGACACACAAATCAAATTCCGGACCCACTATTGATTTACATACACACACTCATAAAGTAGATGTATTGGAATTAATAAAGACATTACAGTTGGTACGGTCATTTTATTTAATAAAGATAAAATTTACTTAGCGCCCAATATCCTAATGTCATTTTGTAGTGATGTAATTCAGACATGACTTAGCCGCTCATTAGCAAGAATAACACTTAATAATTTAATTTATGTGTGAAGCTAGTTTAACTATAAAATTAATAAATTCAAATAATATATTTATAAAAGTACTTTAGGAGTGAAGGGGACGAGAAGGATCTAGAATTCGTTTATGATATTTAAACTATAAATTAGTTGTAAAGTTGAGGTAAACGCATTTCATAGTATTAATCAAAGCAGTTTTTTGATCATGATATTCCAACTGTTAACTGAGAAATTCATGAACAAGTTTACTTCATAGTTTGTTCTTATACATGGATAACTCATTTTATAAGTAGTTTTTTATTTATAATGGGATTCCCGTTAAAAGTTGTGCACATCCTTTTGAGAATTTGTTGAGAATGATTTTCTACTTAATTGATGATTTCATAGTATTTTATATTTCTTGTGAGCGAAATAACTTCAAAATTCAGAAATTCTGTTCACATAAAATTTAAAGTTCAAAATTCAGAAATTTTGTCCACATAAAATTTAAAGTGATGTGCTTTGCTATAATTCCGATGGATATCAAATCTTTGCAATTGATTTTAAGTGAAGGATAATTTTGAAATGCATAATGTACTGTTTTTTACTGTATTCCCTTATCAACTTCTATGTTTCTGAAATACAAAGTAGGCATACTAAAGAAAAAAGTAAGTTTAGCATTTATTTATAGAATGGTGAATTCAGTTCCAGTTTTCATTCCCATGTCTTTGAATACAAAGGTATATATTAAGTATTGCAATTGCTTATAAATATCTACAAACTGATAGAAATATTGTAGTTTTAAAATAGAACAGTTGTCTTTGTAACCAAAACGCAGTCATAAATTAAGGTAAGTTATTTGTATGTAAATGTGAAGAAATATATTTATTATTTATGCCTTGATGTTAAAGAGGGGTAAGTTGTCGTCAGCACTTGAACTTCAGAAGAATGGCACAAAGGTAAGTGGATTTAACTCTTAATTGTAAATATATAAAAAAATGTCTGTTGTAGCTACAAGTATGTGACAAAATAGGTTAATATATGCGAAATATTATTATGTATAATTTTGTCTTACGTTATTTAGATCTGCAAGAACTTACTGTATTTATTCTAAATATTAAGTTAGTTCACCGATGAAACATCTGATCTATAAGAGATATTCAAAAGCCATATAAAATCAATTTTTACTAAAGTGGAGTATTGTTATTAAAAAATATTGACAGGCTAACGTTTATACGTTTATTATTATTATTATTTTTTAAAAGAACATGTAATGAAGTGGTGTTTTATTCGCTGTTGGCAATATATACTCCATGGTTTCAATTAAATATATAAAAAAAGTCACAGTAAGTTTTAAAATTTAGAACTATATGTAGTTGGTAGATTTTTTTTTATTTAAATGGCAACCATAAAAACGAAAATAAACGATTTTTCAATCAAAAATAATTTGTGTTTCTGATAAAATTGTAGGAAAATACTCAAAAATTGTCAAAAATTGTTTGTGTAGTTAACTAAGTGTTATTATCAGAAAGAGACATATTAAATTTCAAATAAATCAGTCAAAAATTAGATGAGGTATTGTGACAACCAAAAGATGATTTCCAGAAAATAGGGCTTTAAGTTTTGAGAACGCTATCAAATGCGTTTGTACTTGTGTCTGTATAATCTATATATTCCAGTAATTTCTGCATCTCTTTTTCTGAAATTTGAACGCAATATTTTTTAGACATTGTACTTTAAAACATCTTAAAAAAAATTAAAAAATATATCTTCTACTTTGGTGTATGTGTATCTTTTATAGACGTAATATTTTAATACCAGGTGGTCTCCGAATCTGATGTTGTTATATATACAAGTCTAACAGTTTGTTTTCTTTTATCATTTTCAATGCAATTTGTATATTTAAACTAAAATGATCTTAATTGTTGATCATCTTCAACGAATATACTGCATCGTGAAATTCCATGTGTTCCGTTTAAAAAATGCAATCTTATGTCTAAAAGAAGAGTAATGTTATATCTAAAAAGCAAGTAATCTCACCAGTAACGACAACAACGTGCACTCGTGCTTTTGCTCTGCTATCCTAAGGAAGAAGTTTGTTTCTTGCCACCTAAACCGGTTGATACTTTCAATTCCAACATTTTAAACTGCTGTTAATAACAATTTTTGTTGCAGATTAACTTAGATAACAGTTTGAACAAATTTTTAAAATTTCATGTATGCTTTAATGACTTAATTAACATATTTTAAAACTACAATAAGCAAACTGTTGCTAAGTTAAAAACTTGTAAAACTTCAGTAACAATAATTTACTTGTTACTGTTGCAGTAATAATAACAGTTACAATAATCTACTTGTTACTGTTGCATTTTATTGTTTAATAACTAACTTGTTGTCAGTAAGTAACGGCTGTTAGGTGCTAATGAGGTTTAGTAAGTGATATATAGGTTCAATGCTGCTGTTTGCTGCAATTAGATGATGATTCCATTGCACTAATTTAAAAGTTTTGCATAAAATAAGAGATCGGTATCTGAAAATATTATAAAAGTTAAAGTTCTTAATATGAAAGTTAAAATTTTAATAAATCAATCTTAATTTTCGAATTAGTGAAAATATTTATAACTTTTCTAATTTTTTCAAATTGAGAAATAATATAAAAATATCTGAAAATTAAACAGATCATATACATTGTTTTTTCTTAGGCATTATATTTGTAAATATAATAATAGTACCGATACTAAGAGCAATTCAGAAAAACTAGTCACACGCATAAAAGTGCTGGCAATAAAGTTAATTTCGAAAATTAAATAATACATATAATAGTGAAATAATACGTGCGTCCATCTCTCGATAATTCCAAATGTTAAAACAACCCGATGTTTTAAACTTACAGTACTTCCTCGACCGAGAAACGACTTCTAGTTTTTTCAAACTTTTTCCTGTTTCAAATAATTTAATGAAACTGCTATTAAAAATAATGTTGGATAAAAAAGACTGAAAAGTTAGTAGACAGTATAAAAAACAGCATTTGTTTAACTTCTGACAGTCTTTTTTGGTCGATTCTTGATCGATAGTCTTTTTTGGTCGATGTTGTAGCTCTAAACGACTTGGAACAGATTTTCGAATAAATGTTCCACTTTTTTGGAATTGTTTCCAATAAACGACATTGTTTCCAATAAACGGTTCACAGTAAAAAAATTGGTGAATTCCTTAATGGACTATTCTTCCTCAAGCCTTCCAATACTACGTCAGAGTTGAGAATCTATCAAACATATTCTTTGTCCTAACACAGCTGAATCTAATCCAAAATCAACCCTAACACTTTTCGAGAAATATTATTTTAGTATTTAAACTCTTGGGCGAAAACGAGTCATTTTCACACACGCCTCATTTTCATATTGTTCAAAGACCAAATCGTTATTGCAATAATTATTTGAATTTGCATATCCTCGTCAACGACAACAGTAAGTTCCCCCAATAAAATCAACGGATTGCTTCGCTATTTGAGAATTTGTTTCGCTATTTGAGAATTTGCTTCGCTATTTGAGGATTTGCATCGTAAGCGTTACTTCTGGAAGGCAGTATACAACAACTTAGTCAGCTTTTAAATGAGCTAAATACATTAGATCAGCCATCTCCTCTCTCAATTATTTTAATCGACCACCGTTCGAATATCTACTAAACTGGTGACCATGATTGACTGATATACAATGCGCAACTGTTTGGCTAGAGCTCGATTCCCTAATGGACGATCTAAGCATGCGCCTGAGACATCTTTAAAGCAGAAACACTCAATGTAAAATGGCATTTTACATATATCTTTCAGAAATAATTTAAAAATATTTAACTTTTAAGATTTAAAAATGCATATCGAAAGATTTTTGATCTCAAAAAATTATCTATTGCTTAAATATTCTATTTTGTAAAAAGTGAAGTTGGAAACTTCATATTGAGTACATTTCTGAATTCTAAACACGTCATTAAAAGATTGGTTGTTTCGAAACGTCTTGATGACTATCTTTGCGGTTGTGTGCATTCAACCTTGAACATATATAATACCAATAACCTATAACTAATTTGTTCTACTAGTATTTGTATATTATTGTGAACTATTGATAACGATTTTCAACTAATTTTCACAAAAATTAAGTGGTTTATAAAATTAAGTGCTCAGATTAATAAAAGATGCTGTGAAATCCTCGCCAATCGACTCAATGTTACTATTAATAGAAAATAAGGCAATTGGAACTGTCATAAATAAGAAAACTTATATGAGAAACTATTGAGAGCTGGGGGGATGACAAAGTATTCTCAAAATGGCTTTAAAAATCTTATAACAGATTCCTCCGAATGCTTTTAAGCAGAGATTATGGTTTGAACGGGGATTTTTCGGGGATTTAAAGAAATTATGAATCCCCGAAATTTTCTGAAGACTAAGGCAATTAATACTAACCTAAATTTAGAACTGGTTGTTTAAAAACAAGAAATAAAATAAATTGCTACTGCGACATTACGGGTTTTTGCTCTGGAGACTATGAAAAATAGGTATCCTGGGATTAAATAGCCCAGGGTATGTGCTGATGGATCATCTGTGATTGATTCTTTAAATGTTGGTGCAAGAGCTTATAGTGACCTCTTTGTCTTTTGCATACCAGATGAAAATCTGAGAATGGCCTTCCAAGTAACAGACATTGGAGCGACTGGAAACTTGCCACCCTAAATTCAAGAAGACAATTATATTGTCATGGTCCAGAGCAACAATACAGTCTATTAAATTACTTAAAACTCAGATCTAAAAGGACCTATATGAATATCAATATATCCTAAAGAATTAAAAATAAAATACTATATATTGTGGGATTTACGGGGATGATGGCAGTGAAACATCTTTTCATAATGGCAATATTTTCTTCAAAAAGTCAATAAACATGGAATTATGCTAAAATCTGTAAAATAAAATTTCTTTTAAGAATTGGAAGCACACAGTGAAGACAGTTGTGTACCTAATTAGCTACACTGTGAAGCAGTGACCATTTCTCGTCTGAACATCGGACATGTCTGTTTGGCGGTGCATCTACTCCGTATTGGTATTCTGACTGATCTAAACTTGTGAGACTTATAATTATTTTTTCCGATCGATTATTTTTTCCCTCAGTTTGCATTATAATTTATGTGTACTTAAACACATTTTTCACTGCGAGCTATTTTTGTAGCCTTGCTGGGATCCCCTTCCCATGTATTTCGTCTAATTTTCTCTTAGATTACCTTTTTTTGTTAGGACTCAATTTTTTTCCTAAAGAAGGAAAAGTAACCACACTCAGAAAAAAAAATCTGATGTGGGCAACACATGATTTTCCTTATATAATGTAATGAATTTATTACTTTTACAGTAAAAAAAATAGGTTTTTCTTATAGTAGATACTAATATTTTTTCCAAGATATTGAATTTTCGACAATGAGTCGTCATTTTCATTGATTTAGCGTCATTATCCATTTGGCGAGATTTTCGTTAATTTGGCAACATTTCAAAAAGTTGGCGACATTCCGCCAATTCCGTCGCCAAAATCTTGCCAAGCGTTATGGACGAAGAAATAAGTTATTCTTACAGCAGATAAATGATTATTGGCGTTCAAATACAAAAGTATTACTCAAAGTATCTTTTTTCATGAATGGAACGAGCTAGATCCACGAGAATGATGTCACCCAATTTATCGCATAATATTACATATGAAAAGTGAACATGTTTCTCAATAGGAATTTTTTTTTTCTATTTTATATGACTTTTTGATAATTTTTTTGAAAAATGTGCAATATCTCGAGAACGGTTCATGTTAGCGTTCTAAAATTTATGTCAATCGTTTTATAATGAAAAATTACATAAGAAATGTCTATTTGCGTAACTTTATTGGTGGTTTTAATTTTTTGACGATTTTTTCAAAATTTCATTCGAAAATTTAGGGGGGTTCTGAACATTCGATTGCGTATAAAAACAATAGGCTTCCAGTGTTTACGGATTGTGCTTTTTGTACCAAATTTGGTTCGAATCGGTCCATTCGTTCGTCAGTTATCGTCTCCACAGACCCACTGACACACACACACACATACTTTCACACACACACACACACACACACACACACACACAGACACACACAGACATCACTTCAAAAATGTTTGATTCGTGATCAGGGATGCTTGAAACGTGCTCTCCCGTCGAAAACTCGAATTCGAATTTTCGACCCCGTCACAATACTTTCCTTATACATTATGTATATAAGGAAAGTAATAATGGTGTTTAGTAATATATAAATTCGATTATTGTAATTTTAATTTTATAAATATTGTACGCTAAACCCATAATTGATCCATGGAGGCTAGATAAGATATATTTGTTTCATTACTACTAAGTCATAAATTGATTCTGTAATACTAAGACATAAACAGATCCTTTAATACTAAGATATTGATGTACCATTATTAACTTTATACACTGACTTCCAAAAAGTTAAGTATTCAATGCAACGCATTTGAATTTGAGTGGCTAAAAATCGTTCCGGATGTAGATGGCAGTATGCAAATATCGTTTGTTACAGCCAATCACGATTGACTGTCCGGATATATGCTAATTAGGCAGGCATTGAAGACGCCAGCATTCAGAAGAGTTTGAGGAGGTGCATTTAAATGCTGATACGAAATGTTTATAACTGTTGTAGGATTATTTTCGATGATATTCGTGTTTGGATGTCTGAAAGAAGACGAATGACAGATAGTGAGCCCTGCCTCACTGTCGAACGCATTGAAGCAGGACAGTCAATCAAAGATGGCGCTATTTTCTTTGGCGTTGATTATTCGGTAATTTCACGATTATGAAAACAATTCCAAACAAATCAAACAGTTGTCCGGAGTCCTGTGCCCGGTCGTCCAAGGGTTGCCACCCCCCTCTGATGATCGGTATATTGCTATAGTAACCAAGCGGAATCGACGAGCGACCTCCACAACTGT
The DNA here is from genome assembly GCA_951213105.1 of Amaurobius ferox. Classification (NCBI taxonomy): domain Eukaryota; kingdom Metazoa; phylum Arthropoda; class Arachnida; order Araneae; family Amaurobiidae; genus Amaurobius; species Amaurobius ferox. The sequence goes on from OX578134.1 coordinate 72,775,311, forward strand.
TACATCCATGATTGCAACGACACTTAATAAGACAATATCTGCCAGTACTGTGCACCGAAGGCTCCAAGTGAAGGGACTATACGCCCGAGTACCACATTTTTGTGTTCCACTAACCGTCCAAGCCAGAAGGGCAAGATTAAAGTGGTGTCGTCAACATGTCAATTGGACTGTCTCAGATTGGTGCAACGTCCTGTTCACGGACGAGTTCAAATTTGCCCTGGAATCAAATGATAAGCATGTAAAGGTCTGGAGAGAACGGGGCACACGCTATCAGGCCAAGAGAATCATCTAACATCGCGCATTCAGAGGTGGCAGCGTCATGGTTTAGGCTGGAATTTCAATGAGATATGGCACAGAGTTGCGCATCTTTAAAGTCGATTCTTTGACAGCTGCGCGGTATCGGGATGACGTCCTAGATCCCATTGCGAGACTCTACACTGCAGAAGTTGGTCCTGATTTCCTCCTTATGGACGATAATGCCGTACCCATCGAGCTAACATCGTTGACGAATACTGGAAAGTGAGGACATTTCTCATATGGAGTGGCCGGCGTATTCCCCCGACCTTAATCCCATTGTAAACCTTTGGGATGTCCTCGGGCGTGCTATCTCTGCACGTTTATCTCCGCCAACTAGTCTCAGAGAGTTGAAAACTGCCCGATTGGAGGAATGGCCATTGCTCGCATCTGCAATGATTGATCACCTCATTGAAAGCATGGAAAAATTATTGTAACGTTTGTGTGAAGGTCCGGGGTGTCCACATACCATATTAATGTAAGTTTTGTTTGGTTTGTTTCCCTTTAAACATAATTTTGTTAATGACCCAAATGTGACGTCATCATATATCTTACGAAAAGTAACTATGTTTTTCATCTTTCTATATAATTCTTGGTTTCTTTAATGCATAAACACATTTGCTACCTTCATGTATAATTTTGAGTTCATCAAAGCTTTACTTTTCCATTTTTGTTGATTTTACCGTCCGTGCTTAACTTTTGAAAGCCAGTGTATATTGAACTCGTATGACTGTTGTTCTTAAAAAATCTAAATTTTAAATCTCAGTAACGAAAAAAACCTACGTCAGAATTTATAAAAAAATTGGATTACACATCCGAGGAGGAGGGGTGAAATTTCGGAATTTTCAGTAATTAGGATAATAAGAAGTGTTAATACGGTACTGTGTGTGACCACTTCTGTTTTAAAAGAACAAAGGATCTCTTTTAAAGCTAAGTATCAGTTTTACTTTTTCATTAGATATTGCTTAAAATGCAAATATATAGCTTTTATACTACTTGGTGTTCAGGCAAGAACCTATAAAGATTTCTTAGACTCCTGGATGAAATTACCAAAAATTTGAGGTAAGAATACAGAAGTATGTTTAACACTAACAAACATAAATTTATGAAAATAATATGACTTACAAGAAACTGAAATACTTTATGCATTCAAGCAAGGTAGAGAACCATTTGTTCGATTGAAGAATTATTAGTAAGTGCATACATTTTAAAGTATTCAAAACATTCAGTAGACATAATTTCCAATATATGTATCTCTCTTTTTGTAATTATTATACGGAGTTAAAATATTCATTATTATAAAATAATGCATTGTTTCAAATAAATATTTATATCATGCTGTTTTGGATCTGCTTTATTTTTTCAATTGCAGAACATTTCCTCTTCAGAAAGTACAAAAATGCACACCTCAATGGCACACTTAAAATTAAAAAAATAAATCAAACGTAGAGATGGAGACTAAAAAATATACTTTCAACTTTCTAAACATTATAGCTAATTTAAAAACTCATTCTTTCCTCATTTTGTTTTAAAATATTTGTTCAACGAGTTAAATAGACGTTTGTCAGGATGTTACTGTGGTTCTGTAACCTTTTTTTATTAAAAAGTTACATAGAATAAAAAAACGTTGTTTGTGCATCTAAAATAAACTACTTACATCCAGGAAATAATGTGAAACAGAAAATTATGCGTATTTTACAACCACTTTTGTTAAACTGTTTGATCCGAAATTGATCTAAGCGATGCAAAATAAAAAAAAAATCTCCAAAAACGGCAATTTTGAAATAGACCTGAAAATGACATTTATTTGCATAGTTTTACACACCATATTATTAAAATTGAGACCTTACCATGTTTTAATTCTTTTCAAAGTAATTGTATTTCCATATATATTCAAGATGCTTAAAACAATTGGCGAAGCAGAACACATATAAGAGAAAATAAATAAAAAACTTATTCTGATGGGGCAGCATCTGATTTTTCATACATATGACTTCTCATGTCTGCAACATCTAATTTTCCTTACATAGCATTTCTAATGTAGGCAGCATCTGATTTTCCTTACATATGATTTATAATGTGGTCAACGTAAGAATTTCCGCAATGAATTTTTTAATGTAAGTAGTGTAAACCTCGGTTTTAATTAGTCCGCACATAGCGAAGTTCAGAATAAAATGGGAAACTAGTTGCGGTACCCTAGTGGTAACTTTATTAAGCAATCACATTTTAATCAAATTAACAAAAAATATGCGGCGCTATACGGATGCATAGGCTCTTAACTTGCAATAGTTTTCTTGCAGTAGATGTGAAGCTCGTAGTCGCCAGGTGCGCGGGCTTCGCAATGCAAGTACGCCCACGTAGCGGGTTTGATACGTCCTAAATAAAAATTTTTGACCACCATTGGCTCTCTACGCGAGAATAGGGCGCTTCAGATGTTATTTATCCTTGTTAATGAGTGCAGAATAGGCCGCCCAGTCCACTCATGCAACCGCGTACACCCTCGTAGCGGCCGTAATACAGTTTAAATAAGTGACTGTTCCCACTCGCATGTACTCCACGTATGGAATAAGGGTACACAAGCGCAGCGAGCGTAATACGATCGAAATCAGCATATTTGGCCCCCAGGGTGCATTGACCGCTTTGGTCTAATACCAAAGAGTATTACGCCCTAATTACGCCTTTGGCGTTCTTTGAGCTAAACCATAATTAACAACTCCTTGCTATGCTCTAAATCCACCCCTTGTGGCCACTTCCTGGGTGTAATGCGACGACCTAAATAATCATGTTCATAATAATAAATTAAAATACATACAATCCTGAAAAAGAAAAATCTCCCTTTAACCACGGAAGTAAAAATCAAGAATTAAATGCTATTTTTAAAGATTTTCATTCGATCTTTGCCATTTTAGTTCGCAATACTTATAGCATCATAAAATGATGGCAAGTTAAAAACATCAACCGATATTTCTAAAATTCAAGAAATTTCAATGTTGGATTTTATAACCAGTATATATATGTCTCTCTAGATTTAGAATTTTTTATTACACCTCATCAGTATCTAAGTATCCGACATCGTCATAAAAGAAATCCGTTGTTAATCTTATCTTGGGAGACGATAACAAGAACGATCAATCATGCATAAAGCATTGATTATAAAACACTTTCTAACTGAAAGGCAATTTTATTTAAACATCTCTAAAATGCGATACATTCAGCTGTGATATTTTTAAAATTATCGCAGTACTACAGTAATTTATTATATTTGAAAACTTAAAACTTCATGGAAAATGAACTTTATTCAGACGACATCATCGAAATATAAATCGTCCGGCTCTCTATGTAAAAGCAATGAACATTTCATTCACTTTTATTTCAGACTCCAGAGCTAAATTATTTTACGTGAAAAAAGCTCAGCAATTCTTATACAACTCATCTTACAATCACTTGATTACATTCTGCATTCATTAAAATTAAGCTTCGTTGTAAAAATAATCAAATTTTGATGATCATTTAAGCTAAAAAATATTGTAATTGCGTTGGTGCAGAATATAGATCCACAGAAAATACGCAAAAATAAAGCGGTTGTAGGAGGGATGCAACACTAAATATAAATTTAAAATGACTTTAAAAATCACGATTTTAACATTGGAAAAAAATATGGATGCCATATTTTATTTTGAAGTTTGTCAGTTGATATCTTCATATGGGTGTAATTATTATGTTAATTGTTATTTAAAAATCTACCGAACATATTTTGCTGAATTTTTTTTATATATTTTATGGGAGAAGTTGAAGGCCCAGACCACACGACCAACCCATGGGAGAAGTTTATGGGAGAAGTTAAATATTTTCTGAAATTTTAGAAGCAATTTGTAAATTTAAATTTCGCTTTAAAAATGTTTAAAAAATTAAGTCCCATAGTTCAATGTGTTTCATTTTTTCAACCCGGGTTCAATCCAAAATTAATTGGGTGACATTACTCATTTACACTCTCATATGTCCCACAGACCGTCTCAACAACATACTAAAATTTTATTTTGATAACGTCATTTTTACAGCAGTTATCGTGCGAACTGACAGACAGACAGACGGACAGAATGAATAAAGTCATAAACACTTTTCAACTATGTTGGAAAGTGTTAATATAATGGCCCTCGCCTTATTTTATCCATATTTATAATGACTTAGAATGTGTTGGTTCTTTTTGTGTAAACCTTTTCGGCACTTTTAAAAAGTATTTTGCCAATATTTGACAAATTATTATATTTTTTTTATTTTTCAAAAGTTTTGGACAACTCCTTGGGTTTGCTCACTTTTCAAACACACCGCGAGGTTCTATTAGTTTCTGAAACCGAGGACTATACGTATAAACATACAAAGTCGGGAAATTATTGATATAGATGACTTCTCAAATGACTCAATGTTAATTTTAACCTGATTTGCTTGTTTGTAACGAGAAAAAAAATGCTCATTTCTCTTTAATTAATAAGCGTACGAAAAAATAAAACTAAATTAAAAAATCTGATGTAAGCAGCACATAACTTTCCTTATATAATGCAATGAAGTTACTACTTTTACAGTAAAAAAAATAGATTATTTTTATAGTAGATATTTATATTCTTTCCAAGATATAGAATTTTCGTCAATTAGTCGTTATTTTCATTGATTTAGCGTCATTTTTATCCATTTAGCGAGTTTTTCGTTAATTTAGCAACATTTAAAAAAATCGCCAAGTTGGCGACATTCCACCAAATTCGTCGCCAAAATCTCGTCAAGCGTTATTGAAGGAGAAATAAGTTATTCTTACAGCAGATAAATGACTATTGGCGTTCAAATACAAAAGTATTACTCAAAGTATCTTTTTTCATGAATGGAATAAGCTAGATACACCAAAATGATATCACAAATTTATTGCATGGTATTACTTATGGAAAGTGAACATGTTTCTCAATAGCAAATATTTTTTTATTTTATATAATTTTTTGATAATGTTTATGAAAAATATGCAATATCTCAAGAACGGTTCATGTTAGCGTTCTACAATTTATGTCAATCATTTTCTAATAAAAATTTACATAAGAAATATGTATTTTCGTAACTTTATTAGAGATTTTGATTTTTTGATGATTTTTTCAAAATTTCACTAGAAAATTTAGGAGGGTTCTGAATATTCGATTGCGTATAAAAACAATAGGCTTCCAGTGTTTACCGATTGTGATTTTTGTACCAAATTTCATTCGAATCGGTCCATTCGTTCGTCAGTTATCGTCTCCACAGACTCACTGACACACACACACATCACTTCAAAAATGTTCGATTCGTGATCAGGGATTCTTGAAACGTGCTCTCTCGTCGAAAACTCGAATTCGAAATTTCGACCCCGTCACAATACTTTCCTTATACATCTATATAAATAAAATTGAAAATCTGTCTGTCTGTCTGTCTGTTTGTCCTATCATCACGGGAGAACGGCTGAACCGAATTTGATGAAATTTTGTCGGTAGCCTGGAAATAGCCCCCACTTAAAATTTAGTCCGTGTTTTGTGTTTCTACGACCAGTGGTTCTCGAGATATTAGTAAAAAACGAAATTTTCGTTTGTCTCATCATCACGGGAAAACGGCTAAACCGAATTTAATGAAATTTAGTGGATAGCCTTAAAATAGCCTCCCATAAATTTTGTCCAAGTTTCGAGTTTCTGAGACCAGGGGTTGTCGAGATATTAATGAAAAACAGAACTTTTTTTTTAGGAGATCTACTCTCCAACTCCTTGGTTTATCCAAACGGAAAGGATGAAAATCGTTTGTTTAAAACGCTAAAATGAAATAAAACTTTATTTCCGAGTTTGGTGCAGGATTTTTGCATTAATTAGTCACTATAGGAAAACATAACTTGTTTGAAACATGAATTTAAATGGAAAAATCTACCTCCATGTTTCATCTTTCACAAGCTTTTACTCAACGATGTAAAGTATAAAGAAATCAAAATGGCTATTTAATTTCGCATTTTATGAGGAAGATTCTATCTTATATCATGTTGCTCGGCAACGGAATGAAATTAAATGTGTTGTTAATATCTATTATTATTATTTCTATTTGTATAATAAAAAATCTGATGTGGGCAACACATGACTTTCCTTATATAATGTAATGAATTAACTACTTTTACAGTAAAAAAATAGGTTTTTCTTATAGTAGATACTAATATTCTTTCCAAGATATTGAATTTTCGACAATTAGTCGTCATTTTCATTGATTTAGCATCATTTTTATCCATTTGGCGAGATTTTCATTAATTTGGCAACATTTCAAAAAAGTCGCCAAGTTGGCGACATTCCGCCAAATTCGCCGCCAAAATCTCGCCAAGCGTTATGCACGAAGTAAAAAGTAATTCTTACAGCAGATAAATGACTATTGGCGTTCAAATACAAAAGTATTATTCAAAGTATGTTTTTTCATGAATGGAACGAGCTAGATCCACGAGAATGATGTCACTCAATTTATCGCATGGTATTACATATGAAAAGTGAACATGTTTCTCAATAGGAATTTTTTTTTTATGTGACTTTTTCATAATTTTTTTTAAAAATGCACAATATCTCGAGAACGGTTCATGTTAGCGTTCTAAAATTTATGCCAATCGTTTTCTAATGAAAAATTACATAAGAAATGTCTATTTGCGTAACTTTATTAGCGGTTTTGATTTTTTGACGATTTTTTCAAAATTTCATTCGAAAATTTAGGGGGGTTCTGAACATTCGATTACGTATAAAAACAATAGGCTTCCAGTGTTCACGGATTGTGATTTTTGTACCAAATTTGGTTCGAATCGGTCCTGTCGTTCGTCAGTTATCGTCTCCACAGACTCACTGACACACATACACACACACACACACACACACACACACACACACACACACACACACACACACACATACTTTCACACACACACACACACACACACACACACACACACACACACACACACACACACACAGACATCACTTCAAAAATGTTTGATTCGTGATCAGGGATGCTTGAAACGTGCTCTCCCGTCGAAAACTCGAATTCGAATTTTCGACCCCGTCACAATACTTTCCTTATACATTATGTATATAAGGAAAGTAATAAATGGATGTAAAAGTATATTTTATAAATGAACGGTTTGATTGTTCTTTTAATTATATATATTGCGGACTGCGTACATCACTTTCATTTATTTTAGCAAAGAGGTTTCTAGCTCATATATTGTTTTTAAATAATAAACTCATATATAGTGTTTACCCAATAAATTCATTTAGCCGATTGTTGAACCAGAAAAAGAGTAGAACGGGTATATGTATCTTTTAATACAATTTTACTGTTTTCATTTAGTATATACAAACGGGATCAGGATATTTTATTCTTCTGATCTGCAAATTCAGAGCTACGAATTTAGAGGAATATCTCTAACTTGGTAACTTTTCTTAAACGTTACCAAATTAGTGGAAATGTCTCCATATTGATAAAAATGACCCAAATCAATGAAATTAAATTAGTTTTTTTAGAATAAAGTACTGAAATGATGTTTCCGTAGCATTTGTCGGTCAGTACATCCATTCTACTTAGTAACACATTTAAGGATTTTTTTTAATATCACCAAATTGGTAAAAATATTTCTAAATCCATAAAAATATCATGAAATTGATAAAATCGCGCTTAATAAATGAAATTAATTGTGTTTTGTTAGGGGATAGTATTGTGATGATGTTTCGTCAATTTGTCGTAAAATGGGACTATCAGTTCTATAGTCCCACTTCGCGATAAATTTGGCGATTTTTTAAGTTATAGCTAAATTGACGAAAATGTCGCCAAACCTTCCATGGAGATTGCATTATAAAGATGATATGATTTAAATCAATTTATTTAAAGCAAATGATATCATGTCGATTAGCAACGGATCCAATATGTTATACGGCACATGATTTTTATTCAATCTTCTCCGATTTGAATAGTAAAAATATGTATATAAAATAAATTTCATTGACATTGAATTTTTGACTGGATAATATCAATTACGCTCTTCAGGTTTAAACATCATTATTATTGATATTTTCGGGGACTGTTGATTCAGGGATTACTGATATTTTCAAATTATTATGGAATTGTTTTATTATGACGAAAATTGTTGAAACTCATATATAGTACGTTGTACGAGTAATCTTCTACAAATGCATGGGTATATCTTCCAATCTACGAGAATATAAGTAGTACAGGTATATTGGCATATATTTTGATATATATTGGCATATATTGGAATCAATTACGACCTTCTGGTATTAAGATTACGGGGATTTTTGATACTTTCAATTTTTTACGTCATCTCTTTTATTTTGACAAATATTTTTGAGACTCATATTGCAATATGGGTAAGCTTCTACTAACACACTGGCATATTTTCCAATCTGCGAAAATATAAGTAGTACGGGGTTGCATATATTGATTCATTTCCTTTTTTTTTGTAAATTTGCTTACAAAAGGGGCCAGGATGTTTTATTCTTCAGATCTGCCCGTGAAGATAATTTTGCATAGTGAGAACAGATATTCTTAAACTTCTCTTTATGAGCAATGCGTTTAATATTTTAACAGAATTTGCACATGATTGCGAATTATAAATTTCTTTATATTATATACTCCGTACGAAGAACGGGTATGCTGCTAGTTATTGCATATAAGGAAAGTAAAAAGATGATAAAATTTAGAACTAAGGAATAAATCTAAGGAAGGATTAAAAATCTAATAATCAAGTGCCCTGAACATGGAGATAGAAAGACGATAACTCCTACTGATGAAACACTTGAAAATAAGATAATGTTTTGAGAATTATATCTAGGTAGTTATTATATCTAGGTAGAATTATATCTAGGTCTGTTAATAAATTATCTGCGATTATTAGTTGACACAAAAGAAAGGCGTAGTATTTAGAATATGTATTTTTGATTATTTTTTCATTAAGGATTTCCTAATTATGAGTATTATTAGCCAGTATTTTATCATAGTTGTAAGATAGAGTGCTGAATATATGGAGATAAAAATAAATTGAAAGGTAAAATAATTTTGAATACGTAGGAATATTCCTCATTCTTTCAGTTCTACTTTGAATTGTAATAATAATTTATTTTTAAAAAATTGACAATTTAAGTAAATATTTTAGACCTTTCGCCATAGAAATGCATACAATTCAGAGCTACTTATCGTATCCCAGTGCTACCTGAATTATTGTTTCAAACGATATTGACGTTTTCTTAATATAAAGTTTGAACTCCTTACTTTTACCTCCATGACTCTGGCGATATGTTTTCTACCCACAATACGAAAAGCGCATGAATAACAAGCCTGCGTCTATGGTAGCTGCAAAGGGACGCATTATTGACAAGCTGGATAAGGGAAAAAAATGAAACCCTATCCCCTATAGAATTTGATTCTGCCGTCACCATATCAGTCATCACCTAAGCTCTCTTTATAGACAATCTTAATAGGTTTTTCAAAGAAATTGTTTAAAATGTAAGTAAAAAAAAAGTGGAAATCTTTAAGCAACCCATTACCTTCTCCGAAATTTCATGCTTAATCCATTTCAGTTATCATTTAAGCTCTATTTATAGCCGATGTTATAAGGAATAGATGTTATAAGGAAAATACAAAATTTGAATCTAAAGTGGCATCTCCAGATCTGGAAGTAGAAATTTTTAGTGAACCACTCTCTCTCCTTCAGAATTTGTTGCTGAAGCTGAATCCATATCAGACATCATTCAAGTTCTGTAGTAGATCTAGAGAAATAGGTGCTTCAAAAAATTGTTTGGGCAAAAGCAATGGTGATTTTAAAAATTTTACACCAATTACTACTATTAAATATACTGCATATAAAGTAGTATTATAGATCACTGGGCTGGTAATTTACGGTCCTGTTAATTATTTAGATCCTGATAATTTACGGTCCTGATAATTATTTAGATCCTGATAATTTACTAACTTTCGAGTTCTTGGTCTTCAATTTCTATGATAAGACCGGTTGAGTCTGATAACGAGTCCAGGTCCAGTTATTATGAGTCCGGTTGAGTAAAAGTTAATTTTCATCTGCCAGGTCATATTTTAATAACTACACCGATTCACAACACATATGCTACACCACTTTGAATGAATGATACATCCAACAATTATGTATTCTGAATATATAGGAATTCACTAAAATATCTTAATTGTTTGGAAATATAAAATAGTTATTTCTTAAAAGATTATCGATATTTAACAAATGTGCAATAATCACTGTTGTGATTACTGCTATCTTTTAATTGATGACTATCAATTTATTTATACACATAATAATAATAATTGATTTATCATTCAATAACTAACCTAAGTAATAAATGAATGGTTAAATATTGATCTTTGGAGCAAAGAACTTTTTTATAGTTGGCGTTCCCAATAAAGTAATATTTTAGTAATTTAAAAATAATAATAATAATAATAATAATACACTAATCGTTTAAATGCTTCCAAAATATGACTTTTAAGTTTGCAATTTTCTAAATATGATGATTAAAATTTCAATTTCCGGGCAGATATTGTATTTAAAGAAAGCATTAAAAATCGTAACATTTTTAATTATAAAGCATTGCGGTACATGTTTTAATTGTAAGATCTTAAACGATTCTAAAGCTTTATTTTCTAAATTTAATTTTCAAATGGAAAAGTTGTAGATAATAATAAAATTTTCTAAAATATTTGCACAAATGCCTATGCATTCGATTGCGATAAAAACTTAAAGTATTTACAATCTGATTTTAAACATAGTTTTCGTGATACTTTTCACACCATCTTTTCTTACAATAATATTTTTGAAGAAAACCCTACACGTAAAAATTAATTGAAATGTTAATAAAAAAAATGTTGTTTCTCTAAAATAGCGAATTAATTAAAGCGTTATTAGTGTAGGGTAAAGTGGAAAATGTTAAATTTTCAATTCTTTTTATGTACATCGTAATACGTACAGAAATATTTTCATATTTTAAAAAATATCCAAACTGAAGTCTAATTGATGTTCATAAATGTTTTTTCATATTTACCTAAACAGAATCTCACTCCATTAACGAAAAATAATTACTGGAACCGTATTGTTCATACTTCCACTCAAAAAAAGTAATTGCATTGGGATAAAACATTTATTCATAGGGAATAAATTTTGGTATTGTTTCTAATTTATATATAAAATTTATTTATCTATTTTTTTTTCTAATCTAACTAAATGTATCTATTTCTTTATCCTTTTCCATACTATTATAATTTTTGACCAAAACTGTCCCTTTCTGTGGGAAATTTCTCACGTTTGAACACCATTATTGTCATGTTTATTTAGTGGTGAAAGCAGAAGCATTCTAAACTGAAATTTATGATTTATATAGGAGTTAGAATACTACCTACAACGTTTGCTTTTCAGAATGGTAGCTAAAATTACTAGTGTGAAAAATTAAGAAAAATATTAAACTGTCTTCCATATTTATGAATTTTACTATCACCTTTCTTATAAAATTTTCATCCATCTCTATATGTCCCGTAACACCGTTTATATAAAATCATTACAACAACTTTAAAAATATTTTACATAAATAATAATAAAGGTATGCCATAACAAGTTTGCGAAGACGTCATTAATTTTACGGATTCCTCCAGCCTCTAGTTTTATATTTCACTTATTAGCCTTTATAAAAAAAAAGTCTCTAACAACTAGCTCATTTATATTTTATGTTTATTCCCACTGCTTTTTTTTTCTATTTTGCAAAGCATAGATGTTTAAAAAACAATAAAAAATTTGGTAGAATAGTTAGAAATATTTCTATATTTATCTAGGGTTAATGCATTAATTTTACAAAAATCAAGCTTTCGAATGGTATGTTTCTTCGATCATAATTTTTCCCCTGTTATTTGACGACCTATGCAGCTAATAAATATTAATCATCATGAGTGATTACGATTCAATATTAATAAGTTATATTTAAGTATTTCGCACTTCTGTAGGAACGTGATACTGAAGTACTGAAGACTTTGAATCGACTTAAAATATAGCTTTTTACTATCAAATCTAATGGAAATATTCCAAAGTGTGATGTCTTCGTCTTGCAAACACGAAACCTTTGTCAACAACAAACTTCTGTGCTGGTATTATTTCAAAATTTCAAGTATATAGCAAACAAGATTTCCTTCACTAACTTCATTTGTAATTGAAATTATTATTAATATTTAAATGTTTTGCACTCTTAGAAACATTTCTAAATGCCAATAATTTTATATCAACTTATAATCAGGGATTGCAGGTCAACCTACAAATTAATAGAACTGGCCAGTAATCCAACATCTCCCTCTTTCAAATACTGAAAACCCAACAACAATCATCTGTTCTGTTACTTTTCCACAATCCATGGTATATAGCAAACAAGATTTTCCTTCATCAACTTCACTGGCAATTATAATCCATTGATAATCAATGGTATTTAAATCTTTTACACCTTTGTGATAAAATTCTGGTTAAAGATTACTTTATAACAACTTAATACAGATTCTTATCTGCAAGTCAGAATTATCTGACATTTCACAACATCTTTATCTTGCAAGTACTGAAAATTTAACAAAAATAATAATTGCTAATATAACTCCACAATCCATCATATATAGCAACCCAATTTCCCTTCACCAACTTTACTGGTAATTACAATTCATTAGTTACTAATGATATTTATATATTTTGCCCCTCCGTGATAAATTTCGAAGAAAAGTCAACTTTATACCAACTTAATAATGATTCTTTCTTGTAAATTGATAGAACTATCTGACATTCGAATACCTCCACCTTACAAACCCTGAAAACTCAACTATAATCCTCAGTGCTGTTATAACTCCACAATTCATTATATATAGCTAACCAGATTTTCTTTCAACTTCACTGGTTATTACGATTCATTAGTCATTGATGATATCTTAATATTTTGCACCTCCGTGACAAATTTCTGAGAACAATCAACTTTATATTAACGTAACGAAGGTTCAACCTTGCAAATTAACAGAGCGATCTGACATCTTAATATCTCCATCTTGAAAACAGGGAAAATTCAACTATAATTCGCAATGTTGTTACAACTTTACAATCCATATTCAAACCAGATTGTCCTTCACCAACTTCACTGGTACTTATAATTCAATAGTAATTATGGATATTTAAATAGTTTGCACATCGTGATAAATGCCACGTTACAGATAATTTTATAATCAACAAAGAAAGGATTCTTACCTGAAACTTTTCAAAAATATTCGACAACTTAATATCTCCATCTTAAATACACTGATAACTTAGCAATTATCTGTGCTGTTACTGCTCCACAATCCATCGAATGAAGCAAACAAGATTTCTCCTTCACCAATTTCACTCGTAGGGGAATAAAGCACAAAATGTATCCTGAGAGCAACTAGGGAACACCACCATCTGCTACCAGAGCAAAGATATCTATTAACCCAGCACACCTCAACAACATCACGTGACCTCCCCTAGAAGTTTTATAACTAGTTTAATTAGACCAGGTAAATGTAAAAACAGGCAGCTAGGGGAGACCGGATAAAGGGAGGCCGGACGGCTGGAACGCTGTACAATAGCTGGTAAGAATTCATGTCAGTGTAAATTTATAGCCTTAGTCGGGGACTGATATTTATCTTCTATTTTACGAGTGGGGAAAGTTTTTAGGGGAGCAGCTGAGAGAGAGAAATGAAAAGAAGATCCAGCCTCCTAGAGTTGAAAAGGTGAATGATATGGGGAGGAAACGTTGTATTTCGACATTTTACGTAGAAGCGTATACCACAGATGTCATACGATATTAGTTTATTTCCATTTCATTTTTTCTCGAATCTTCAGTATGGCATTTAAATACATTTTCAAGAGCAAACTTTGAAAATGAATATTCAAATCAAATGCTACCAGATCTACGAGAATGTACAGTAACTCTTCTTGCGGTCACCAACAGATTCATAGTCATGCAGTTCTCTGAAAATGGCTGTCAAAGTGTTAACACTATTTAGAGGTGCCTTTTTATTGTGGTAAATGTCATGCTCCCATTGGACCATCGTCTGCTACTTTACGTGGCTTACTAGTAAGAGTGTCCGCTATTTAAAGGTTTGGTTATATTTAAGATTGAAACATTTGACTCCTACTGACCCAAAGTTCCGTCAGTTTTAACCTTCTTTTCCCTCTATTGCATATAGACCTTCTGGAGGTAAATTGCAGTCTTAGGCATTATAAATTAGATTTACATTAGGCCAGCGGTTATTAACTAGTGGTACGCGAGATAATAACTGGTGATACGTAGATAATTTAAGTAATAAACAATATAAACATTTTACCATATTCTGAAAAAAAAAATAAAGAGATACTCATCGATATCTCGCTTGACAAAAATGTAATAGATGATTTTAAAGACAACTCTTTAGTCAATAACTCTTTAGTTCTATTTTAAAGACAACTCGCTGGTCTTCTAAAAGTTATTATCAAAACAAGAAGAAAGAATGAAAAGAAGAAAGTCAACAAAAGATGTTAAAAACATTTCAGAAAGAGCAATTACTTTTAATGCCATATTTTTTTCGACGTATTCATATGAAGCAACATTTCTTCAATGTTCTACGTAAAAAATACAAATGTACAATAAAACTCGGCTTGGAGCAAATTTACGTTTAAAATTGCAAAATAAATAAAGAAACCAGTTTCAGTCAAACAAACACAAACATCACATTATATAATTTTGATAATCGTACTGTTAATCAATAATCAAAGTGTTTGTTAATCATATTGTTAATTGCATTTGCAAATATTTATTATTTTTGTTTAAGTTTATTAGAAACGAAATGAAAACATGTGGCAATAAATTAATTAAGTGCAGAGTTTCGATTTTATGGTACTGAAATTAATGACATTTGATTTCGGTGGTACGCATTTATGAAAAGGTTGAGAAATCCCTGCATTAGGCATTGTAATTTACATATGTATATTAGACACTGAAGCAGACATGGTCATTTGGAACTCGGCGCACTATAACATGATGGAACAGGTGCATAGAATAAAAGGGGAACTTTCAATATAAAGGTATAAACAGTAAATTTTCACGATATGAGGAATTCAGGCACAAAATTATCAGGTTTTCACTGCAATAGAGTTTCAATTAATTGGATCAAATGAACAGGTGGTGATCGGGTTAAACGAAAATTTTGATAATCTGAAATACGAGCACTCTCCATGGCTCAGCATTTGCAAATATTTGACAGTTTGAACAAATTTTGACGGTAATGCCAAAAACTACTGTTAATAATATTTTATAATGCATTCAATAACGGAGAACGAAAATAAAAAGGAACATATGTTCACATAATTCGCAAACACTGATAATCCATCAAATCTAAGATTTATAAATGAGATTATTCTATAATGTAAAATAATAGCTCCTATGGTTTCTTGTGAGAACTTTTGTCATACTTATACAACGAAGCTCTTTTGCTGGACAAATAATGTTTTTTAATCGATGAGATACAGATACAGATTGTATAAACCCGATTATGTATAAAATCCTGTGCTTATAGCACGCACGCAATGTCTTGAGAGATGTTTGGGCTTGAAAAGTTGTTTCATCCAGTTGAAATGATCTACATTTTTACTTTCCCTACAGTACATGGTACATAGAGAAAATATTGGAATCGTGTAGTAATCTACACGTTTCGAGCATGTTAGAACACGAAAACCTTATTTTTAACGTAACTTTGTGTGTGTGTCTGTCTGTCTGTGTATCATTGCAATGTATGCATCTATTGTAATTTAGACTATTCGACAAAATTTCCCAAAATTCAGCAAATTTCTAGTAGATGTTGCGCAGCTTAAATGTTGCGCAGTTTTTATTCTTCCATAAATTTAGGAATCATACACAGTCGTATTAGGATGTAGCGGTTGATGATGTAGCGGAAAGATGTGTTTAGACACTTATTTAGGGTGAGTTACGCCCACCTAAAGACCACTCGTGTGCTCATGCAGCAATTGACTACGCCTTTTGGAAAATTGAATGAATGAATTCAACAAATCCCTATTTTAAATACTCAACGTCGGATACATTCTTTTGTTGAATATAATTCAAAATATTTTATGCATTACTTTTTGTGATGAAACTAAAAGAGATGTACATAG
Source organism: Amaurobius ferox (assembly GCA_951213105.1). Classification (NCBI taxonomy): domain Eukaryota; kingdom Metazoa; phylum Arthropoda; class Arachnida; order Araneae; family Amaurobiidae; genus Amaurobius; species Amaurobius ferox. Next base: position 72,791,842 of record OX578134.1, read on the forward strand.
AGAAATAAATTTAAAAAAAAAACTATAAATTTTTGTTTGTAGGAAACGTCAAGTGCCGTTTTTGCTCACATCAGTTTTTTACTTTCCCTGCAATACATAATAATGCATAAAGAAAGTATTGGATTCGTGTCGAAAATCGCAACTCGAATTTTCGATGGATCTACAATTTTCGATGCTCTAGATGTAGAACAAAACAAAAAAGAAACTATTTTTAGCGTGACGACTGTGTGTGTGAGTCTGTATATCTGTATAATGCATGTGTCCATAAAACCAATGAACCAAATATCCGAAGATATGGTAGCCAGATAAGACACTTGTGCGTTACTTTGACGGCTGATCAGATTTTGATATGATTCTGAAAATGAAAACGAACGTGTCATATTATTTTTTTCTTTTCTTTTTTTTTTTTTTTTGAAATGGTCCACAAAAATTATTAAAATAAAAAATAAAAGATTACATATGCCCAAATGTATCTATTAAATGCTTGTTTTGTACGTAATTGTTATCAACGAAAATAATAAGGTGAATCAATCACGTGATGGTGGGACTAACCTTTCAAGATATTTTTTTTTCGAATTTTTTGCCACGTCGCCGTTTAAAATACGAACATGCGCCATATCAAAAAGAAAACTTAAATTAAAGTTAAATTCTGTGTAATTTCAAACAATCATCCATGTTATTTTAAGCAATTAAACTCAATTTAATTAATTATGAAAAGTGAATGAGAAACGGAATTCTAGCCTGTAGGGAAAGAAAGTCATATTCTTCCCACATAGTCTTTTTCTTCTATGTTTGAAATTATATAACCAACAGCACGTATTGTTTGTTCTGCATTTGTACTAGAGCATGTTTTTAATGAAGCATATTTTATCCTGCATTTGTCTATTTATTGTCTTATAAATTTTTCCAAAACATCTGTAAATAATAAATTAAGACATATTTCCTTTATCTAACAGATTTTGCGTCAGAAAGATTGAAAAGATAAAATTAAAGATATGTATGAGAACATGGAAGTAAAACTTGGTTAAGTTTTAAAGCAGAAACTATGAATATCAGAAAAAGGGGTCGGTGAGTCACAAGCGCAATTTTTGTTCGACCACGTTCTGCAACGAACTCATTCTGTTAGATATTTATAATCACTATATATTCAAATTAAAAAACAATTCTCAAGTTTTAGAGGAGTTATAGTCAAACATACAGTCATAGTTGCATTCGGTAATTGTAAATTTTATCTGATTACCATCAGAAACGAACAGAACATGCAAAACATTAATTTACACCATATATCAAAACGTCATCATTTAAGTTTTGGGGAAATATTGATCACTGTAAATGTGGCCTGTAAAGAAAAAATGTGTACCCTATATACAAATTTCAGAAAATTCGGTAAAGTTTTAGAGGAGTTATCATAAAATTTATCATATTTGTGTTTATCTGTGTGCCAGTATTATTATTATTTTTTGCCTTTTCTATGCACTTTAATTTAAAATATAGTAAAAATTTACACCAACATAGCAGGCTGGCCACAGTATACGCAATTTTTGTCTTTCAGCAATAATTTCGATCTATAAAATATTTATCTTCACAACATATCCAAATTGAAGAAAGAAAAAAAAGAAAAGAAATTTGTTAAGTTGTAGAAGAGTTATTGTCATATACATCAGTAAAGAGGGCGTAACCCGTGTCATTTTTATTCGATTACATCCAGTTCGTCCTGTAAAACATTAATCTACATCATATATCAAAATTTTAAGTTTTAAAGGAATTATAGTTGAATAAAGCATGCTGTTAGATGACAGACAAACTACAGCGAATCATATCAAACTAAAGTGTAAGAAGATCAGCCATCTCTCTCTTTCACTTCAATAGTTGCTTCTGTCTTATTTCAATACATTCTTTGTCGGCTCAACAAAATTGTATCTAAATTCAATATACTAAATATAGCAAAATTCAACCTGGTGATTTTTGCAATTTTATATGCTAACGGACAAACCGATTACAATAAGTTTATTTTTCGTTTTATAAAGTACGAACACAGTAAAATAAAAATGGTGCATCTGCATTTGTAACAAACTAGAACATAATACGTGATTAGTTTTATCCAAAGATATATTTACTATTTATTGCCAACTATTTTTTTTACAATGCCGTAACTTGATTGCGACTTCCTTAACTTGATTGCGTTCAGCGGCGTGTCTCAGATCTCAAAGCACCGAGGCGCCAACTATGTGCCCAAAATTAGAAGGTAGGCACGAATTTGCTTTTGTGGTAGTCGTGGTGATTACACGCATCACGTTAAAGTAGAAAAATTGCCATCCTACTTTCCCTAAAAAATGGCACAAGACTTGCTAAATAGAAAAATATTCTAAGATGGAATGACCGCGCCTCAACTAAAAAAATGGCAATGCGGATATAATCATGAGTTTCATGGCAACCAGCAACGAACTTTTCTATACGTGTTAGTGAGTGAGGGGGCTGCGGAGAATTGATAAGATGCAGACAAAACATTGAAGGACGCATATTAAAATCGCATCAGGGGGGCTAGTCTAATGCGATGCGCAATTTTAGAAATCCTGTTACGTTCTATTACTTCATAGACATTACTAGTGGGCATTATTAGAGTCAGAGTTACGCCTATCTAGGAATTCGTTAGAAAGAATTACCGCACTATCTCTCTCTTATGCATAATACCGACCTTCATGTAAATAACTAGTTTCATTGAAATAGGTCTTACTTTTTACGCAAAAGTTTAAAACATGTTATTTAGTTCCATACGTTGGATGGGGTAAATTGCAAACCCCATGATGCGGAGTAAAAGTAAAAAGGTGCAATAAAGTGAAAGATAAGTATGGGGTCTAAAAATTTATTCGAATATTTGAAGGTTATTTTATCATAATGTTGGCTTTCTCAAATTGCCCTCAAAGAATTATTTATTTTTCTTTTGCTGAAAGGGAACAGAAACGGATTTTTTTATTATGTTGGTGGCTGTAGAGGTCTTCTTAAAAATAGATATTTTAAAATTATAAATTCCTCCATTTATTGTTCATCCTAAGGAGGAAATTAATTTTTGTCTGTTATAGTGGCACAAATTCTCGTCTTTGTTTGCACAACTGTAGACCACCTACACTGCAATGGAGAACACTCAGTAAAATTTCAATTTCATCTTCTGTGACTGCGTCCTTAGCAGATGAAATTGAGAATGTAGTTGCATTTTATTGTGAAATGAAACTCCAAGGATAAATTGCTGGCAACACAATTCCTGTTGTCTGAAGTAAGCGAAGTTGGGTCACCAATGCAGACTCTTTTGCTTTTGGTATTAATTTTTATTTTTATTTATTGAAACCGGTTTTGAATTTAATGAAAAACGTCCGTAAAGATTCAGTTACCGTATACTCTGAATCAATAGACTGGTGTTCAAATCGCAAGGATGGGTTATCGTTAAAACCGAAATAACCAGAGTGCAGTAAGAACTAGTTACATGTATATTACAAGCTACAAAAGCACATTTATTGACCCTAAAAATAATCTTTAGTACATACGTAATATACCTCCTCTAGTAATATACCTCTAGTACATATAACAATATAATGATTTTTTACTAAAAGACAGTTGCTACCCCTGATACCCAGAAAGCACTTTTCCTCTACTATCCATTCAAGAAACCTGGAAAAACCTTGTATAAGGGGTTATATACACCCAAATAAGGCTGCATCTTCATAGACGTGACAGGCAAAGCATCAAGTTGTTTAGATTCTAAGCTGCCCAAACTGTCCAGGTTGTCCTGAAGTAAATGGTTCCACGCTCGTCTCAAACTCGAATCTGAAGGTCTAGAATGGTAAATTTGATTCAGCAATGCATCTTGTCAAATATTTTTATGCATGATTTATATAAACAAAGATCTGGATTGTATGTTGTTCAGTCCATTCAATGCATTCTTTAACAACATGCCGACTGCTGAGTTATAGAACTGACAGTTATCTATAAATGATTTACCAATAGCATCAGAAAGCACATGAACTTGGAATTAGATAGCATCATCACAGTGATTTGACCAGTAATTTGGCCTCCACCCAAAATTTGGTAAGTCCTTTAACTTTTATGCCAATCAAAACAATATAAAGCTGTGTTATCAATACTGTTCGTTCTAGAATATTTGCAGTATCGTATTCGGAAAGGGTTGAATAAAGTGCATGTGTAAATTTATATTGTTAAGCAATGGCATTCCACCTTTACTACTGTACAGGGTGTCCAGTGCTATCAGTGGCCAATGGCTATTTCCTCAACCGTTAGTCACAGAGATACACTTCCAATTGCAAAAATGTTTTAAATTTTAAAATCTATTATCTTAGAAACAGGTTAAATCAATAAATGCATTTCTGAAGGAAATACGAAATATAAGTTTTTATACAGTCCCCCGGTCCTACCAATTATATGTTTTTTTTTTTTTTAATGGCCAAGCACTTAACTTTCGTCATTCGCCTTTCGTCAGCGGCCAGAACGTGAACCATTTAGCCGTCCTAAGACGTTGCCCCAGGCGCACCAGAGGGGGGCGGAACACACTACGCCCACAACACAAATATTCATGCCTTACGTGGGACTCGAACCCACAACGCAGCAGTCGAGCGATTGCTGTGGAAACGCTCGCCTTGACCACTCGACCATTGCGTCGGCTACCAATTATATGTAGGAAATTCATCCTCATACAATTTTATGCAAAATAAAAAAAAATCATCCTTTTACGACCAAAATTGACCGACTTATAGCTGTTTAAAGTTGGAATACTTTTTGTGCTGAGAAATGGTGCCTGATTGGTTGATTGCCTGAAACGGGTTATTTTTATGAGTGAAAAAGCGACTTAAGTCATAAAGTTTAATGCTTCATAACTCGGTGAATTTTGGTCGTAAAAGGACGATTTTTTTTTTATTTTGCATGAAATTGTATGAGGATGATTTTCCTAAATATAATTGGTAGGACCGGGGGACCGTATAAAAATTTATATTTCGTATTTATTTCAGAAATGTATTTATTGAGTTAAACTGTTTCTAAGATTATATATTTTAAAATTTAAAGCATTTTTGCAATTGGAAGTGTATCTCTGTGACTAACGGTTAAGGAAATAGCCATTGGGCACCGATAGCAATGGACACCCTGTATATGAACAAACCGTCTTTTATTACTCTGTATATCTTAAAGTATTAAGCAAAAATTCTACAAGTATTTTAATTCCGACCAGATTATGAAAAAACAATTTGATTTAAATTTATGTTCAGGCAAATACTTCAAAATAATAACAAATGTCTCAGCATGCTAAAGAAAGGCATATTATGTTTTAAAGAACCTATATGATTTAAAGGTCCCTTCTGACTGAAATTTTGCTCCACCCTTATAGTTTGCTTTAATTTGACATTATTCATTTCACTATTAGCAAGTAATAAAATCTGTAAAAATGCTGAGCTATTTGCATCAAATTGAACTATGACAATATAAACAATGGCAAAAGTACCTTTTAAGGTACGATTGGCTATATAAGTACATCATTTCAATTTTTAAATAAACATTTTTTACAGAAAGGGAATATAATTAGTTTTAGCAAATAGTAACATTTTTATAAATAAATTTGTTCCATGCGATAACTGTACAGAGTTATATATAGAGCATATGCTCATTAATTTGCAGAATTAAAACAAGCAACATAAAAATATTTATTCATTTACTTTTCTATAACAAATTATTCTGTTCTCATAAGTTTCAATGGTATATTTGAAATTATTAATGTTTTCTTTAAAATAAAAATGCACATATTTTTACCAATTTTGCAATCGAACTCATATTTCATAGTAATGTAAAAACAAAACATGTAAACTGATTACCTTTACTATTCCAACTCTCATGCTACATAAACTAAATAAATCAATAAAAAAATAAAAATAAATGGTAAAATTTCAGTCAAAATCCAGCAATAGCTATCCTTCAAAATTACTGCCTTGTTCATAAAATTACAAATATTAAAATATTGAAAATATTTTGAATAATGCCAAATATTGAAAAATATTTGAATGATAACCAAGAAAGAAAAAATAAATTTCGAAATAAAATACTAAAATAATAAATGCAAATTTTAATTCTAGTTCGTGTGTAGAAAATTCTAAAAATCATAACTGTAATATTACTTTATGTCCTGTTTGTTTAACTCCAGTAAACAACACCATTGATCTCCGTGTTAGTCTGCAAATCATATCACTACTACTACCTTTGATGTTTGTTTAAATTTAGTTACCTCTAGGGCTATGACAAAGAAATTATTTTTTTTCCAAAAAATTTCAAACAAAAGTGATATTAGTAATTCATATTTTTATGATTCTGCTGATATTTATTATTTCCTCTTACTAATGATTACCCAATTCACTCTAGAGATGCTGGTGTAATCAACTCTTTAAGGTATACGTAAGACATTCCACAAAAATGTAAAATTACAAATTCTAAGAGCAGAGATACTACCTAAAGGAAATATCTTAAATATTTGAATCGAAAGGAAAAACAAAACATTTATCTTAAGCAAAAACACTTAAAGAGGTATTACGTTTTTCAAAAAATATATTTATTTGTGATAATTATTTGAAGACTCCTGAAGAATATAGTTATTCCTGAAATTGCGGTTTATGACAATGTAACTGGATTTTTATTAAGCCCTGTAAACGCTCACCATTTTGAACAAGATCCTGGATTTACTGTTAAATCATTATATCAAGATTCTGATAATGACCTCTTCTTTAATAGAAATCTTCACAATATTTCGAAACCACAGTGAATGTAAAGTATTTTCACCTTTAAGTAAATATTTTCCCCTTACATTTTCCCCTTGACACTTCTAGAAATAATCTCTGCTTTTCAGATATTTTTTATTAAATTAACTAAACCTATAGATAATGTTTTAATAGAATTATTAATTACATATTTAAACATCAATGTTAAAAATGATCATAAATCGCTTGTTAAATATCAGGTTAATAATATAAATATTTGATTGCAACAATATGAGATAGTTTCTCTTTAGAATTCTATTTTTAAAAAACTGCTGATCTTAAAGAAAATAGCAACAATTCTTCTAAGTAAATAAACTATTTTATTGCTGAAACTATACAAAAGGAATTTGCATCTTTCATTGTTATAATTAATCAAAGCTTTGAGTAATTAAAATCTAACAAGAATTATTTATCTTCTCAATCTACATCAATGGACATTCAGGACAATCTTGAGACAATTTTTGTTCTAGACAGACTCGCCAAAACTAAAAATACGCAGGATTTATGGAATGAACTTGCTAATTAGTCTAAGCTCTAAAGGTATAGTTCTCAAATCAATAGTGGAATTACATAAAGAAAAGATTAAAATTTCATGCAAAACTGATAATCTAGGTTCTCATGGTCTAATTCTTCCTTCAAATCTCATAACATAAAATATTTATACAGAATATATCAATCAAACTCCATTGAGAAAGCAGCATTTAATATTACTAAACCGTATTGATATATTTCATGAAACAGACATTATAGAACACATATAACATGAAGAGCCATCTCTGTTAAATGAAAAAATTAATATCATTAAATGTATTGAATAAAAAGAAAAGAAATTTGAATTGGTTTATCCTGATATCCAAGAACAAATTTTACTCCTTTACTTAATAAAATTTTCATTGGATACAAATATTTCATGTACATACTATAATTCATGTGAAATGAGATTCAACATGTTCTTTACAGTATTGATTATCGCCAAATTTGGTCAATAGATTTTAAAATATACTCAATTGGGTTAAATGTACTAATTTTCTGGTCTTTGTAAAAATTTAAAAAGATTTAGGTCTCTGAAAAAAAAAGAAATTGGGGAATTTATAATGCTGTAATACTCCCCATTTTTTTGGAACAGGGAGGGGATTTATAAAGCTGTTATAATCATTGAATAATATTGGTAAGCTCGCTATCTAATGGCCTAGCTACCAAAAGACCTGAGTTTTTAAAAAACATAAAGCTATAATAAAATTTTGCAAAAATTTTTGGAAATAATTAAGGAAATAAAATATAGAGAAGAAGAAATGATTTGAATTATACAAACTACATAACGATGCAGATATAATTAAACACATTAAATTATCAGAATAAAATGAGGAGAACATGTGTAAAGAATGAGTATCAACGGTATTACCAAAATATATATTTTCCCAACTTTAACAATTTTAACGTATAACTTTATTCCAGAAAATATTCTGATGCACTTTCTATAGTTATAGTTATTTCGAAAATAATTTCATTTGTTCAAGAAAAGCTGAATATAACTGCTGTAATACCGATCATAAATCTTATATGAAAAATAATTATGACATCTTATTTGTCAACATTTCACTGCTTTGGTGATAATTTAATTACAGAAGTTTTTAACTGCACTTGTAACGAATGTATGAGAATCTGTATCTGGTACACGTCGAGAAGTGCTAAAGTAATAATTTTCATTGGTAGTTAAATTCCTACATTGGCCGCATTAATCCATATACCAAATTTCAAGCCTCAATCAAATTTTAAAGGAGCCGTTTCTCATTTATTCGGAAATCAAATATTTTGGTATGCGGCACCCCCTTAAGTAGAAAATATTGGAAATCTGAAATTGCACACTTTCTTCCTTTTGAACAGTTTACCCATACACCAAATTTGAAGTCTCTATCTTGTCGCAAAGCTTGCTTTTCTATCATTTCACTTTTCGAACGTTTTGGTGTGGAGCACCCCCTGTACAGAACGTTTTCGAAAAATTCGATTTTTCCAGGAGGTTTTATCGAAGTGCCGAGCCGTATACCAAATTTCAATTCTCTATCTATTCGGGAAGTGCCTAAAAAAGTATGACAGACAGACAGACGGACAGACGGACAGACAGACACACAGACGGACAGACGGACACTTGGCAATTAGTATATATAGAAGATAGAAGATAGAAGATTGAAAATCACAAAAATTGCGATAACGGTTTAAGGAAGGTAATAAAAGGAACATTTTGTTGCTTTGCAGCACCCAGTCTCATTGTTGCTAGCATATAGTGTCTAGTGTTACTAACTTAACCGTTATTGGATACATTTCGATATTTTGCGGATGTTTAGCCTTAAAAATTCACTCCCGCAGCCTGAGCAGGTAGACGTTTGATGGTACTCAGGGGAAGATGGTTATAAGGTGCCCATGTTAGCGATCTCTATGACTGTACATATGGCCTGGGCTTTATTTCGAAGTAGTATATGTATCCTTTACCCCAGTTATCTATCCAGTTAGTACTAACAGTTAGTTACCCCAACTTGGAAATCATTGGCTGATGCCCAATTTTAAGGTTTATAGTATCTACCTATATGTAAGAATGCAATAAAGGTAAGCAATTTTATGGATTTTTTTTTCTTATTTCCTAAAAGTAAATGAATTACGATGTTTTAAATAAAGCTTAATGTATAAAGCTTAAGTATGTTTTTAATAAAGCTTAATCATTAGCAACGAATTCCTAGTTCATTTTATGGTCTTAAAATGTTGGTATGGCCTGGTGGGTCACATGAACCCTTGGATAAATCAGCAGCCATCCGTTCCGATCCCATCGGCAGCCACCAATCATCCCGCAGCCATTTATTAAGGAATATAGCAATTGCCAAGCTCATACCTGCAATTTACTTCTGAATTCCATTGTTCTGTTTTTAATTATTTGCTTAGATTTATTAACAGCAGCAGAAATTGATTAATACGAGGGTCACACTGAAATTTTGAGATACGGCTAAGTGGTACACGTTAAACTTACTAACTCTTAGGAGTGTTCAAATACTCCTCTCCAACATCAATGCACTTTTGTAGGCGAATTCTTCAAAGATTAAATGCTTCAAGCCATTCATTTCTCGGAATCGATGAGAAATATGATTTTACAGCCTCATCAATCTCATCTTCGGAATGAAAACGACACCCACGTAATTTTTTTTTTAGATTAAAAAATAGCCAAAAGTCACACATAGCAATATCAGGAGAATAGGATGAATGTTCTACCATTTTGATGTTTTTTTGTTCAAGAAATTCGACTGTCATTCTTGCGGAATGAGAAGATGCATTGTCATGGTGAAACATGAGTCCCCTAACATTTACTTCCTGAAGAATTTATGAAAGACACATAGTGGTGTAACAGTTAGCTGTAACTGTCTTCTGTCCCTCTAGCTTTATGGCCTTGGCCAGACCTGTACTTCTGAAGAACACGACATGCATTACTTTTTTCATTATTAACACTTTACAACACAGTTGAAAAGTGTTTATGACTTTGTTCATTCTGTCTGTCTGTCTGTCTGTTCGTTAGCACAATAACTGCCGTAAAAATGACTTTATCAAAATGAAATTTTAGTATGTTTTTCAGGCGGTCTGTGGGACCTATGGGAATATAAATAAATAATATCACCCAATTAGTTTTTTATTGAACCCGGGTTGAAAAAATGAAACACATTGAACCTTATGGGACCTAATTTTTCAAACATTTTTTAAGCAAATTTAAAATTCACTAATTGCTTCGAAATTTTTAGAAAATATTCACATTATTCCATAAAATATATAAAAAAAAATTTCAGTAAAATATATTAAGTAGTTTTTTAATTAAAAATTACTTAATATAAAGAAAAAACAAATTCAATTAAATTCTGACTTTTAGGATATCCTCCAGAAAGAAAAAAGAGATATATTATATAATAAATATCTTTCCAAGAGTTTAATCATTTTGTATACGAAAGAAGCTTCACATTTAAAAATAAATTTGGTAAATAACAATTTTTCAAATTTTTTAAAATTTTTTATGACTCTTCATGATATACTTATTTGATGGCATTTTTAATGCACTTTCCTATGTCCTAGAGAGTTAAAATTTGATACACAGGTTAAATTTGTTGAACATTTTATTCTACAAAAATTTGGTGGAACTTTAAATATAGATCATACATTTTTTTCAAAATGGCCTGCAAATAATCCCCGTTCACTTCTATAAATCATTGTTGTAATATTGTTAAAAATTCTGATGTGGGCAGCACATGTCTTTCCCTGCAGACTCATATTCACGTTCTCTTTATTTCTTCAATAATAATTTGAGTTTATCTGCACAAAATAACAGCCATAAGTATTATAAATGACATTGAATTTGCACGTTAAACTTAAATTTGGTTCTCATTTGATAGCTGGACTTATTGTCAAAGGTGGCGTAGCGAAAACGCAAAAAAACTAGAATATCTCAAGAACGGCTAGTTCTAGAGTAATGCGGTTAGTCTTATTCTTTTTGTTGCCAAAAATCACGTATAAAATAAGAATTTAATTGATAGAATTGAGCACACGCAGTGTTTTATTTTTATATTTAACGATTTTTGTGTTCCATTTCGAAAAAATAGCCCGTTCCTTTTTCCCGAATCGTACTAGAATAACCTACAAATGATTTGTATACCAAATTTTGTTAACTTTGGTATATAAATCACTTGTAGGTTATTGAAATTTTATGCACCAAATTTTGTTAAATTTGTTCCATTAGTTTTTAGCTAGAGTGTATAAAAGCAATTTCTACCGGCCATTTCGCAAAGAAGGCAGATTCTTTTATTACGAATCGTACTATAATCTAATGAACATCAGGATTTCCCACAAAAAACATATCTACCAAATTTTATGAAATTCGGTCCATTAGTTTTTCAATTAGAGTGGTTGTAATATCCTCACAGACACACAGAAACATACACAGATAAACCCTTACACACACAGACGTCTTCCTAAAAATAGTTTTTTCGTGTTCTAGAAGTCCCAAAACGTGTAGATCCTTCAAAAATTCGAGTTCCGATCTTCGACACGATTCCAATACTTTGAATACATACACACACACACACGCGCACACACATATATTATCTGTGTATCTGTGTATTATCTGTGTATCTAAATTCCGTGTCTATGCAATTACAATAGTTGTGATTTTAAATGATCCCTAAACTTTTATTATTTCTTCAACGAAGCCTAATTTTAACTTATGCAGAATGCAAATATCTCAAGCGCTTGCAAGGTGAGTTGCATAAGATTTGCTGAATTTTTTTCACACAAAACTATTTAGCTCTGGAGTCTGGAACACAAGTTATATGAATGAAATATTCATTGATTTTGCATAGAGAATCTGATGATTTGTATTTCGATACAGTTTTAAATATTTAATTATAATAAATTACTGTAGTACTGTGATAATGTAAAAGATATCACCACTGAATGTATCACATTTTAGAAATTTTTAAATGAAATTGCATTTCAGTTGGAAAGTGTTTCATAATCAATGCTTATACATGATTGATCTTTCTTGTTATATTTGAACAAGGGTGACAAATACAATCCAGCCAGTCCTGTTCCTCGAGTTTGAATTAACTAAATTTTGCTGTATTCAACTGATACAGTGCTATACAAAGATGCCAGAAGTCATGGGAATGCGATGGTAAGGAAATGTGATGGTATAGGATGTATTCACGTGGTCTAAAGTAGGGCCTCTAGTTGTTTTCAGCAATCGCTGACATGTTTGAGATACGTGGATATTATCATTAATCATTTTTACCCCTCGACCAGCTTAATGGAGAAAGGGTATTCTAACAATATAAAGCAAAGTATCACCAGTCTTTGGTTGCTATTATGTCGAAAACCCAGATCATTCGACTCGCCCTTAGGCATGAGCAGCAAATTGAGTGGCCGAAGTTGCTATTATGTGGTTGCTATTGAGTGGCCGGTTGCTATTATGTGGATCGAGGAACACTTCATTGACTTTGCCACCATGATTTTTCTGTCACGATCCCCCGACATGAACCCATATGAGCATCTATGGGATACAAAAAAAAAAAAAAAAAAATTTATGATCCATGAATCCAGCACCATCTAATGCAATACGAGTATATGCTACATTGTAGGATATGCATACGGTCATCCCGGCAGAAAGGTACCGGCAACTCTCACTGACTACATGACTAGTGGTGTGGCTATACTGCTAAGGACTTGTGGCGGGCCAACCCATTATTATATACCTATCCCATGCCTTTACGCCTCTTCTTCTGTATTTGATATAAACCCTACACATTCCTCATTACAATTAAAAAATAACGGAACTCTAAATTAATTTTCGAAATTAAAATATATAATGTGTTTTAATAAATGTATTTACAAATAAAAGATTCAATAAGATAAATAATGCAACTTTTTGTAATTTTGTAAAAATGAAACTGATGAAAAGTAAAATAAGTTTAGTGAAACATATTGTGTTAATATAAGAATTACAATAGAATTATAATACATGAGAAGGTGGATTTAAACTTCTTATTCCACTTTTATTTCTAGAACTAGTAATGTAAATATTCAAAGTTAAAATGCCAATTTTTTACTGGCAAATTACTTGAAATATTCTAATATGTATATAGTTTTGCAGCATAACCTAGAAACAGTACATTTTATAAAAATATTTCCCCCTCATTTTATCTGCACTTTGATAAAAAAAAAAAGAATTTCTACATCTCGACGCTTTGAGACATTTAGATGCAGATAAAAGAAAAATGAAAAATATCAAAATAGAGTGTTTAGTAAAATGTCTTATCAGAGATAAAACGAATGCGAAAAAAGAAAAAAGTAAAGTTTATCGAAGCTTTTCGGGTATTGAGACTAAAAGTTTTAGGAAAAATCATCAAGAGAACAATGTTTTTTTTTTATTGGGGAAAGTTTTCGAGATGGAAAAGGGAAAAAAGTATGAATTGTAGATTTCCAAACTTTTAACTCTAAATGAACAAGAAGTTGTTGTCTTTGGAAAACACAGAAAAATAATTAAAATAATAGAAGCATTCCATGAGACTATTATTACTTGTTCAACATAAAAAGATAGTAGAATGATACTGGCAAAGATAACATAATTATATAAATATTTTAAAAAGAAATTAGGAGTATTTTACAGAAATATTTTTGAGAACTGGTGAGAATAAACATTTTTTTCTTAATAATATGTTTGAAAATTACAATGAAATATGTACGTTTAATGCATTTTAATTTTTATAGTATTTTAGAATTGATTTCTGTAAACGTATTTTATAAAATTAGATTTACATGCTAGATATAAAAGTGACATTCGTGGGTTATCAAAAAATTATCAAAATATTAAATTGTTGATGTTAAAAATCCTATGTAATTTCATAAAGAATTTTCCCCTATTTAGATAGTATATGATTTTTGAAATAGAATCACTAACATTAAAATCACTCAACATTTAGAACTCATGCACTTAAACTTATCAATTTCACAGTAATATAACGATTCTATGAAAGCCTGTAAACTCACTGAAATTTTACGTTTCTAATCATATTTTTTAAGCTCAATATAACCAATAGAAATGATAAATTAGATCACAAATTGGATCAATAATTTAGAATCACAAGATTAGTTACTTTTATTGTTAAAACCATTGCCTTAAATACAGACATTTTTTACTAGTAACTTCAATGTAAACAAAATATAATTATTGACCAGTTTTCCCAGCTAATGATATAATTGTGTTTCTTATTTATAAGGCATATATTAACATTGTGTTTGGGTCTGCAAAATTTAAGTAAGAAACGTATGGCTAAGTGCATGGTAGGAAACACATGGTTAAAGAGTGGTTTTAAACTTTGAATATTACATAAATACTTATACACATATATGTGGTAAGTAAGCCATATGTTCTAGCCGAGAATTGAATTTCATAAGCAGTTCGATCTCTATCTAATTCTACTATGCGGTAGTTTTTTCTGTTTAATTGGAGATCACATTGGAATTTTTCAAATCTGTCACATTTCAAGTTTAACCTCCCGGAGATAAGCTTGCCTTTCTAGAGTGGATAGGGAATTGTTCTGTAGCTATGTATCCACTTCTCCTAAAGGACATATTAATCTGAGAAGAGGTGTACTGGGTAGGCTCTCTGGTTATCCAGGCGCACCATAAAGTACCATGAAACATGAAACAAACTCTTCCAAATAGTGGAGAGGAATTGGTTTCGTAATCTACGTAATAACTTGCATTTTTTACTGTAGATATGGGTTGTTTCTGTTGAAATAGTAGAACAAACAAGATTTTACTTACATGTTGTATGTACAACAATAAAACCAAAATGTATTGTGTGCATAAATGAATATTATTTCAAATATTGGCTTATTGTAAACATTTTCCTAACGTTCCCGGTATCCACTTACCTCGTTATCATTCAAAGATTCATATAAAAACACATATATATTGTTCAATTT
Source organism: Amaurobius ferox (assembly GCA_951213105.1). Taxonomy (NCBI): domain Eukaryota; kingdom Metazoa; phylum Arthropoda; class Arachnida; order Araneae; family Amaurobiidae; genus Amaurobius; species Amaurobius ferox. The sequence continues at coordinate 72,807,152 of OX578134.1, forward strand.
ATTACTTTTATTGCTTTTTATCTGTTCGATTTAAGTTTTCTTTTGTGATAATAAATTAAGTGAAGATATTTATCTTAAGACTTTGTTTGTTGTTCTAAATGGCATATTTTCAACTAAGATGTTGCAAGAAAAAACACCGAAAAGTATCATTAGAAAGAAGAAATTATTTTTCAAGTTTTTGAATATTTTCTTTCTGCATAATATATTGTGCTGCCTCTTATGTTTGCAACACTTTAGGAGTAAGAAACAATAAGGAAAATCTCATCAACAAACCAGCCATCATACCATTGCGAAAATATAAACCCGTCACAACCCTTGATTTTTCAAAAGTATATATAATTATGTGCTCGAAAAGCAAATAGCATCTTCCCCCAGCTTCTATTACTGTATACAGCGGAAATGGAAATAATATATCTAAAATAATCTTCTGCGGTGACTTGCGCCACGCCGCAAAGTTTAATAACTCAAAATTATTCACAGAAAATTTCATTGCTCCAATTTTGCATTTATACAAAACATAAGATCCAAGTCCAAGGGTAAATATAGGTTTGGAAAGCAATTTGGGTTCATTTTAATGGAAAGTGGTTCCAAGTCCTGCGTCCAAATAGCTCAAGGCAGGATTCAGAATAAACCGCCATCAAAAAAGTTTAAAAATACAGAGAAATAAGGAAACCGGTTCGAATACCAAAAACCTCCCCGAAAAAAATTCGCTTCCAACTTTGAATTTAATAGTGTTCTTTGTTGAATTTCTTGTAATGGTAGCTTGGCGACTCAGGCGGAGGAGTCGACTTATGGCTGCAGCAAGCAGAGTATTGCTGTTGCAGCCCGCAGCGCTTTGAAGGACGTTCGGATAGGCATGAGGCTCGTTAATTGGGAAGAGAATACAAGTAAGTGATAATTGTATTTTAGTATTTATAATTTTGAGTATATTAGGATTTAAATTGTTTTGGAACTCACTTGTAAACTGAAGTTTAAGAACGCTGTTATAAAATAAAGAACAAGGTATGAAAGTATGGTTTAGAAGCAATTTAATTTGTTTTGTAAACAATGGCGTTTTCACAATCAGTAACTGATAGATTTTAACCGAGATTCATTAATTATGAAATGAACCTCAAATAGAGGATTATTGTTGTTTAACAGGTACTGTTTGATAGGAGTTGTGAATGGGATAAAGCAGGTTAATAGAGAAGAGAATGTAAGTAAATGTTAATTGCTTTTAGTATTATACATTTTGAGTAGGTTAGTAAATAAATTGCTCTTTCAGCTACTTTGTAAGTAACGGGTGAAAGTCTTTAATCATAGAATAATCATTTATGCTTAATTGTAATGTTTTTGAAATTATGAATTTGTTTTGTAAACACAAATAAACATCATCACTATCCGTAACTGTTATCTATAGCACAATCATAACAAAATTTTTGTCGTTTTATTAATCAGTATTTAAAATTTCTGCAATCACTGGGCAAGAATTCGAATTGGGATAAGATTGGTTAATATAGAGCAAAGTGAAAACAAAGTAATACTAAAGCACAAATAGAGCACAATTAAGCACAAATAAACATCATCACTATACGTAACTGTTATCTATAACACAATCATAACAAAATTGCTGTCGTTTTATTAATAAATATTTAAAATTTCTGTAATCACTGGGCAAGAATTCGAATTGGGATAAGACTGGTTAATATAGAACAAAGTAAGAGATAATTACATTTTAGTACATAATTTATAATATGTTTGAGACTAAATTGCAGTAGGAGTTTCATTGCAAATAATGCGTTAAAATACTTACACAGAGAGCATTCATTGATGCTCAATCGTAACAGTTTCGAAGGAATGAAATTTATTTTGATGTACGTCCGTCACCACAATCAGTAACTACTTGTTGATATCAAAACTAATATATTTTCAATCGTTTTATTAATAACTATTTGGCATTTATATAATCACTGAATAAGTGTTTGGATAGGGATAGTCTGGTTAATATAAGAAAGGATGAAAGCAAGTAATAATTGCAATTTATTATACTTAATTTTGAATGTGCTTTAAACTAAATTACGTTAGAAGCTTTTCTGGAAATGTATTAAAATTATTTACACAACGAATATTTATTGATGCATAATTGTAGCAGTTTGGAAGCAATGAAAGTTGTTTTGATGCAAAAACGTCATCGCAGTCAGTAACAACTTATTGATTTAAATAATAGTAAATTTTTAACATAGTATTCTTTATTTTAAATGCGTGCGTTTTAAACTAATTACGATAAAAGCTTTTCTATAAATGATGCATTAAAATACTTACGTAACGAATATTCATTGATGCATAATTGCAACAGTTTGGCAGCAATGAAAGCTGTTTTGATGCAAAAACGTCATCGCAGTCAGTAACAACTTATTGAATCAAATAAAAGTAAATGTTAACATAGTATTTTTACATTTTAGTTTTCTTTATTTTGAATGCGTTCCAGACTGAATTACAATGGAAGCTTTTCTATAAATGATGTATTAAAATACTTACATAACGTATATTCATTGATGCGTAATTGTAGCAGTTTAGAAACAATGAAAGTTATTTTAATGCAAAACCGTCATCACAGTCAGTAACAACTGATTGGTTTAAATAATAGTAAATTTTTAACATATTTTTTTACATTTTAGTATTCTTAATTGGGAATATGTTTCAGATTAAATTACGTTAGAAGCTTTTCTATAAATGATGTATTAAAATACTTACACAACGAATATTAATTGATGCGTAACTGTAACAGTTTGGAAACAATGAAAGCTGTTTTAATGCAAAACCGTCATCACAGTTAGTAAAACTTATTGATTAAAATAATAGTAGTTTTTAACATAGTATTTTTACATTTTAGTATTCTTAATTTTGAAAATGTTTGTGTTAAACTGCTTTAGGAGCTTCTTTGTAAACAATGATCTAAAGCTCTTGAAGAGGAGCAATCATTACTACGTAATCGTAATGGTTCAGAAGCAATTCATTTTGTTTTGTAAACAAATACATCAAAACAATCAGTAACTATTTATTGATTTTAATCATAATAAAGTGTTATTTGTTTTATCAATCACAATTTGACATTTCTATAGTCACTGAATAAGAAAATGGATACAGTAACAACTTATTGATTGATATAATAGTCATTTTTAACATAATATTCTTGATTTTAGTATTCTTAATTTTGGAAATGTTTGTGATTAAACTGATTTAGGAGCTTCTTTGTAAACAATAATCTAAAGCTCTTGAAGAGGAGCAATCATTACTACGTAATCGTAATGGTTCAGAAGTAATTCATTCTGTTTTGTAAACAAATACGTCAAAGCAATCAGAAACTATTTATTGCTTTTAATCATAATAAAGTGTTATTTGTTTTATCAATCCCAATTCGACATTTCCATAATCGCGAAATAAGAAAGTGGATAAGAATAAAACTAATTAATTTATAAAAGAATGTAAGTAATAATTGCATTTTAGTATACGTAGTTTAATTATATCTGGGATTAAATTATATTAATTTAGTGAACATTGTGTTAAAATTCTTATTCTTAAAGAAATAATTGATGAGTAATTGTAAAAGTGGAAGCACGAAAAATTGCTTTTATTCAAATTCGTCACCGCAATCAGCAACTACTTATTGATTTCAACAATAATAAATGTTTAACATTCTATTCCTAATTTTTGCATTTTAGTATTCTTAATTTTGAGAATATTTGGAATTAAATTGCTTTATGAATTTCTTTATAAACAATGAGCTAAGATTCTTGAAGAGAGTACAATCGTTTATGCACAATCGTAATGGCTAAAAAGTTAAAATGGCTAAAAAGCTAAAATGGCTAAAATGCTGAAATGGCTGAAAATGCGTTTTATAAGCAATGACGTCATCTCATTCAACTTATTGATTCCAATATGTGATGTGCATTTATATGGTTTATCAATAGATCGTATTGATATCTATCGATAATGATATATCAATACTATATCAATACTGTTCCTCATTGCATCAATACAGTACCGTATTGACGTCATTAATATTATAACGTAAATAATTAAATTGTCTAACTCCTGCCTTTTTCAGCATTAAAGGTAACCAAGTATATTTTGGTAACCAAGTATATTGTTTAATATATCTTTAAATGTCACTTCTACGAACTTCAGTGGGATTCAGAGGAAAGTTTTGACTCCAAAACCCCAACTCTGTCGACGCCATTGAAATCAGTAGTGTATTGTGTATTATTAAATAAACTCAGAGGAAAACTACAGATTTCTTTAAAAACTACAGATTTCAGTAGAGTTCCCTTCATGAGTTTAAATAACTTTTTGCACTGCGTATTTGTTTCTCTCGAGTAATATGTCTGACTTTTTATGTATATATATTGAGCCAATCTGTATTATATATTCAAAATTTGTCTTTCTTATCACAGTGCATAATCCGGATTACATAGATAATATTTTCATTTATAATAGTTAAACAATTAATTAAAAGCTTCTACAGTGATTTTTAAATGATGAAAAGAAAATGAATGCATTCAAAAGTTAAATAAAACTATTTCACTTTAATTGGGGATTTTATTTTTGCTTTTTAAATGATAATAATCATTTCTAAATGCATGCAGTCTTATCAATGCAGCTATAGTGCTTTTAATAGAAAAAGTAGAGCAGTTAGTTAGCAATAATTATAAAAATTAATTAAACATGATGAAATATAATGTAGCAAGAACTTTATGAAAGAGCTGCCATATAGTGGAAAATTTTGTGTAGAATTCATTTTTCACGGAAATATTACGTATTTTAATACGCTTTTGCATACATATTTCGTACAATAAAACGGAATTTTGAAAAATCCGGAAATGGAATGCCCAAAACTGAAATGAAACTCTTAACCCCCTAATCCTCTAGGATTGTATGCTGAATCAATATCAGCCATCATCTAAGCTCTATGAGAAAAAACAAGAAGTAAAAATCTTTAGTGAACCCCCCCTCCCACCCTCCTCCAGAATTTAATGTCGAATTTATAGTCATATCTAAGCTTTATAGCCAACCTTGAGAAATAAAAGTTTCCTAGAATTTTTTTTTAACTGGAAGTGAAAAAAGAACCTCAAGTGGAAATTCTTAGTTAACTCCTCGAAGCCCTCCAGAATTTAATGTTGACCGGTCATCATATCGGTCATCATCTAAACTATATTTATAGTTGATTCCCAGAAATAAGTGTTTTAAGTTAAACGTAAATTTTCTAATAGGAAGTTAAATTTAGATATTTTATCCTCTCCAGAATTCAATTCGGAATCCATATCAGTCATTACCTAAGATTTGCATATAGCCAATCTACTGAAACAGATGTTGTAACCGGAAGTGAAAAAGGTCCCAGAAGGGAAAATTCATAGTGAATTCATAACAAATTCACTACTCTACCTCCTCCAGAATTTTATGTTTTATCCACATTTGTTATTATCTAAGCACTTAATACTGCTAATTCGGAGATATAGACGTTTCAAGTAAAAGAAAATGTTTGAATCGTAAATGGGGGGAAAAAAAAAGAAAGAAATGGAGTGAGAAAATCTTAGTGAACACCCTAACTTCTCCGAAAATTGCGCGAAATCCACTGATCTGAGTTCTATCTATTGCAGAGAAATAGATGTTTCAAGGGACTAACTTTCAAATAACAAAAGTACGGTGAAAATTTCGCCACCAATAAAAATCAAAGAAGCATTTAAGAGTAAAAGAGGCAAAGAAGTAAATGGAAAAAAAAGAAAAGAAAAAGAAATGAAGTGAGAAAATCTTAGTGAACACCCTAACTTCTCCGAAAATTGCGCGAAATCCACACGAGTCGTTATCTGAGTTCTATCTATTGCAGAGAAATAGATGTTTCAAGGAACTAACTTTCAAATAACAAAAGTACGGCGAAAATTTCGCCACCAATAAAAATCAAAATAGCATATTATTGATATGAAAATATTTAAATATTTAAACATATTTTTTTCTAAAATATAATAACATTATTAAAAACAGCATGTAATTCCAAATTTAATAATATCGAGTGGTTTCGAGAGCAAAATCAGCCTTTTTGTTAAAACACACAGGATGCGCAACCTTCATTCGTCAGAGGAAGACTTTCTGTGACACGTGAAGGCTTTCTGTGACACGTGAAGGCTCCGCTTCTTGTGTGTCCCAACGAAAAAATCTGTTTTTGTGTTCGAAACCAGTTGATACTATTAAATGTGGTGTTATATGCTGCTTTTAACGAAATTATTTTAATTCTATTCTTTAGCAGCAGTTTAAGTTGTATTCAATATTTATCTCTTTATAATGTTTTCTCTCTGTTGTCAATAGCTTATATTTTAATGTATTTCATTATATTTTAATCTGTATATTTTGTATTGTATTTTATCTTGCAAGCTGTTATTAGGACTTTGTAGCTTGCATTTTATTAAATAAATAAATAAATAAAATAAAATAAATAATTAATCAATAGTTCAAAATGTTATAATATTGACCCAATGTCAAATTTTCTCAACCTAATTAAGCATGCATTTTATTATGAGAACTCTCATTTAAATTATCATTTTAAAACACATCATTATTTTGCGAAAATTCGAATTCGAGTTTTTGACGGGAGAGCCCGTTTTAAGCATCCCTGATCACGAATCGAACATTTTTGAGGTGATGTCGGTGTGTGTGTGTGTGTGTCAGTTAGACTGTGGAGACGATAACTGACGAACGAATGGATCGAATCGAACGAAATTTGGTACAAAAATTACAATCCGTGAATACTGGAAGTCTATTGCTTTTATACGCAATCGAATGTTCAGAACACCCCTAATTTTCGAGTGAAATTTTGAAAAAATAGTCAAAAAATCAAAACCTCTAATAAAGTTACGCAAATAGACATTTCTTATGTAAATTTTCATTAGAAAACGATTGACACAAATTTTAGAACGCTAGCATGAACCGTTCTCGAGATATTGTACATTTTTAAAAAAAATTATCAAAAAATCATATAAAATAAAAAAAATATTACCTATTGAGAAACATGTTCACTTTTCATATATAATATCATGCGTTAAATTGGGTGACATCATTCTCGTGGATCTAGCTCGTTCCATTCATGAAAAAAGATACTTGAGTAATACTTTTGCATTTGAACGCCAATAGTCATTTATCTGCTGTAAGAATAACTTATTTCTCCGTATATAACGCTTGGCGCGATTTTGGCGAAGAATTTGGTGAAATGTCGCCAACTTGGCGACTTTTTTAAATGTTGCTAAATTAACGAAAAACTCGCCAAATGGATATAAATGACGCTAAATCAATGAAAATGACGACTCATTGACGAAAATTCAATATCTTGGAAAGAATATAAGTATCTACTATAAGAATAACCTGTTTTTTTTACTGTAAAAGTAATAAATCCATTGCATTATATAAGGAAAGTCATGTGCTGCCCACATCAGATTTTTAACACTTTACAACAAAGTTGAAAAGTGTTTATGACTTTGTTCATTCTGTCTGTCTGTCTGTCTGTCTGTCTGTCTGTCTGTCTGTCTGTCTGTCTGTCTGTCTGTCCGTTAGCACGATAACTGCCGTAAAAATGAGTTTATCAAAATGAAATTTTAGTATGTTGTTCAGACGGTCTGTAGAACCTATGGGAATATAAATAAATAATATCACCCAATTAGTTTTTTATTGAACCCGGGTTGAAAAAATGAAATACATTGAACCCTATGGGACCTAATTTTTCAAACATTTTTTAAGTAAATTTAAAATTCACGAATTGCTTCGAAATTTTTAGGAAATATTCACATTATCCCATAGAATATATAAAAAAAAATTCAGTAAAATATGTTAAGTAGTTTTTTAATTAAAAAAATTATTTAATATAGGGAAAAAAACAAATTCAATTAAATTCTGACTTTGGGATATCTTCCAGAAAGAAAAGAGAGAGATATTATATAATAAATATCTCTCCATTTGTTTAAACGTTTTGCATATGGGAGTGGCTTCATATTTTAAAATAAATTTGGTAGATAACAATTTTTCATTTTTTTTAAATTTTATATAACTCTTCTTGATAACTTTAATTGATGGCATTTTAAATGCACTTTCCTACGTCCTAGAGAGTTAAAATTTGGTACACAGCTTAAATTTGTTGAACATTTTATCCGACAAAAATTTGATGGATGTTTAAATATAGATCATACATTTTTTTCGAAATGGCCTGAAAATAATCCCCGTTCACGAAAATAATCCCCGTTCACTTCTATAAATCATTGGTGTAATATTGTTAAAAATTCTGATGTGGACAGCACATGTCTTTCCCTGCAGACTCATATTCGTTCTCTTTATTTATTCAATGATAATTTGAGTTTATCTGCACAACATAAGTATTTTAAATGACATTGAATTTACACGTTAAACTTAAATTTGGTTCTCATTTGATAGCTGGACTTATTGTCAAAGGTGGCGTAGCGAAAACGCGAAAAAACTAGAATATCTCAAGAACGGCTAGTCCTAGAGTAATGGGGTTAGTCTTATTCTTTTTGTTGTCAAAAATCACATATAAAATAGGAATTTAATTGATATAATTGAGCACACGTAGTCTTTTATTTTTATATATAACGATTTTTGCTGGCCATTTCGCAAAAATAGCCCGTTCCTTTTTCCCGAATCGTAGTAGAATAACCTACAAATGATTTATATACAAAATTTTGTTAAATTTGGTATATAAATCACTTGTAGGTTATTGAAATATTATACTCCAAATTTTGTTAAATTTGGTTCATTAGTTTTTAGCTAGAGTGGATAAAGGCAATTTCTGCGGCCATTTCGCAAAGAAGGCAGATTCTTTTATTACGAATCGTACTATAATCTAATGAACATCAGGATTTCCCACAAAAAACATACCTACCAAATTGTATGAAATTCGGTCCATTAGTTTTTCAATTAGAGTGGATGTAATATCCACACAGACACACAGAAACATACACAGATACACCCTTACACACACAGACGTCTTCCTAAAAGTAGTTTTTTCGTGTTCTAGAAGTCCCAAAACGTGTAGATCCTTTGAAAATTCGAGTTCCGATCTTCGGCACGATTCCAATACTTTGAGTACATACACATACACATATATATTATCTGTGTATCTAAATTCCGTGCCTATGCAATTACAATAGTTGTGATTTTAAATGATCCCTAAACTTTTATTATTTCTTCAGGGAAGCCTAATTTTAACATATGCAGAATGCAAATATCTCAAGCGATTGTAAGATGAATTACATAAGAATTGCTGAATTTTTTTCACACAAAATTATTTAGCTCTGGAGTCTGGAATACAAGTTATATGAATGAAATATTCATTGATTTTGCATAAAGAATCAGATGATTTATATTTCGATACAGTTTTAAATATTTAAGTATAATAAATTACTGTAGTACTGTGATAATGTAAAAGATAATACCACTGAATGAATCACATTTTAGAAATTTTTAAATGAAATTACATTTCAGTTGGAAAGTGTTTCATAATCAATGCTTATGCATGATTGATCTTTCTTGTTTACAAGTTGCTTTCGGATGATAAATACCCAGTTTCTGATTTTTTTCCCCCAATCATAATTAGATTCAAATAGTGAATTCTAATTCTTTGTTACATAAGTATATTTTTATTTGAGTGTCACGTCTGCAACTCATGACAGGTAAATTCAAGAACGTCACTCAAATATTTCTATATTTGAGTATCTCAAACATTACTATTCTACACGCATATACTGAAATATTACTATATTTCAGTATATACGTGCAGCATATATCTTATAATATTCTACACGCATATACTGCCATTCCAGAAATAAGTTAGAGTGCAAAATACACCATTTTTATATTTGGCAAAAATCCAGACAAACGTTTGCATCTAAAATATTTGGCTACAAAAAGTCTGACAAATGATGGAGAGAAAAAAAAAATGGTATAAAAGGACATTTGGATTGAGACGCAATAAATCCGACTGTTACGTGCTCTGAGCCATTTACTTTCTCTACAATACATAATAATGTAAATTGGAAATATTTTTGCAGATCTACGCGGTTACAGCAATATAGAAAAAAAAACTAATTTTAACATTTGTGAGTGCAATATTTATTTCCTCTAATTCAAAAAACTGTTCAACTCAATTTCATGCAACTTTGTGTAAACTATTCGACTCAATTTCGCCCTAGTCAAACTCTGGAGCTGATTATATTTTGGAAATATTGAATCGGTTTCAAGATCATAGATCGAATGTACGTCGATCTATGATCTGAACTTCTTTTTCCAGAAAAATTAGTTAAAGGCTTGTCCAGTACTCCATTTTTGTCCGCGGTCTGGCGGATTGCCTTATAAAAATTTTCAACTTTCTTCACTCTATTCCTTTGGGGCTCTTGTGTGTCGTTTTAACCTATTTTTCGACTTGCTGAGTCTGATTTATTCTTGTTCGGATTTGATTCGTCTTCTAGGGACATTCCTGTTGTCTTTTGAAGCAAGCCAATTTTGTGTGTTACTTTTTGTTTCTGATTGGCTGGATTGTTCTTCATGCTGTTGATTGGTTCTTTCTTAATCCAGGTCTTGGGTATATAAAGGGTGGGACAACCCAGAGGTTACTGCGCGGAGATTGCATTTGGACGACCCGAGTTCTATTCCTGGCTCTGTTCAAGCTATTCCTGTGTTCACGCGGAGTACGGACACGTTAAATATGTGGGTTCGTAAGTCCTTTCGAGAGGTTGGTGGTAGGGCAAGGAGGGTACAGTCGCTGTGGATACAGCCCCCACTGAGTTCCGGTCTAAATTGGGTGGCATTTCCCAGCCGTCCAAACGGATACCTTACACCTTCGGGTAGGTCGGACGGTCTGGGTCGAAGAAGGTCTAGGGTATATAAGCATCTGGTTTTTTTCCTTTTTGCCCATTTCTCTTTTGTATTTTGGATTTGTTGGTTCTCTTGCACTGACGAAGGGGATGCAGCATATCTTCGAAACAGCTGTGTGCTGCATTATTGCGTAATTTGTGCTTATATACGTTGCTCAAGTTTTCCTTAATGTAACAATTATTTTTGTGGGATCAAATTATAAAACAAAATAATCAAAGCTCCCGTTTTAACGCATCGGTGGGATCATGAAGGAAACCTATTTATATTAAAGGTAAGGTAGTGCTCATTTAAGAGACTTAAATTGCAAAAAAATACATAAACTTAAATGCTTGTCCGTCATATGACAGGATGCATGAAGCTGTCAAAGATTACTTCCTATACACCTGACTGCAGCACTTGCGCTCCTAATAGAGTCACGCACCTCTCCCAATCAATATTAATTCTTATACGACTTCTTATCGAACTATATTTCTATACCATTCCTTTCAAAACGCAATTAATTTTTGAAACTCTGGACCTTCTAACCAAAAGTACCTGTCCCGCAAACTACAAGACCCTCTATATTTCGAATCAAGACTATTAATTCCCGCAAAGCGACAGGCATTATAAAAAAAATTTGAACATAATTTTCTGAGATATCGAATTTTCATCAATTTGGTGTCATTTTTATTAATTTATCACCCCTTGTATCAATTTGGCGGCATTTTCGTCAGTTTGGGGGACATTTTAAAAAAGTTTCCAAGGTGATGATATATCACTAAATACATCACCAAAATCGCGAAATGTTGGCAATTCATGGGGACCAGGGTCCAGGCTCCAGAGGAGGCCCGGCCTCCAATATATTTTTCAGAAAGAAGACATGAAACATTGACAAATAAGGCATTATCACATTTTAAGGTGGGACCGTTATAAATGCTTGTAGGGAAATTCACAATTTGTATGGGCGGATCTGACCAAATGTTACAGACAGATAGATGGACAGATAGACGGAGAGAACGAAAGGCTTCTCTTATACAGTAATGTGTTATAGTGTTTAATTAATACTTGCAGAAACCATAACAAAAAAATCTGATGTGGGCAGCACATGACTTTCCTTATATAATGCAATGAATTTACTACTTTTACAGGTCGTCATATTCCATATCGTCATCATCAATGAGTCGTCATTGATTTAGCGTCACTTTTATCCATTTGACGAGCTTTTCGTTAATTTAGCAACATTTAAAAACGTCGCCAAGTTGGCGACATTCTACCAAATTCGTCGCCAAAATCTCGCCAAGCGTTATGGACGAAGAAATAAGGTATTCTTACAGCAGATAAATGATTATTGGCTTTTAACTACAAAAGTATTACTCAAACTATCTTTTTTCATGAATGGAACAAGCTAGATCCACGAGAAGGAAGTCACCAAATTTATCGCATGGTATTATATATGAAAAGTGAACATGTTTTTCAATAGGAAATATTTTTTTTTTATTTTATATGACTTTTTGATAATTTTTTTTAAAAAATGTGCAATATCTCGAAAACGGCTCATGTTAGCGTTCTAAAATTTATGCCAATTGTTTTCTAATGAAAAATTACATAAGAAATGTCTATTTGCGTAACTTTATTAGCGGTTTTAATTTTTTGACCATTTTTTCAAAATTTCACTCGAAAATTTATGGGGGTTCGGAACATTCGATTACGTATAAAAACAATAAGCTTCCAGTCTTTATGGATTGTGATTTTTGTACCAAATTTCGTTTGAATCGGTCCATTCGTTCGTCAGTTATCGTCTCCACAGACTCACTGACACACAGACACACACACACACACACATACTTTCACACACACACTGACATCACTTCAAAAATGCTTGATTCGTGATCAGGGATGCTTGAAACGTGCTCTCCCGTCGAAAACTCGAATTCGAATTTTCGACCCCGTCACAATACTTTCCTTATACATTATGTATATAAGGAAAGTAATATAATTACTGCGAATTGAATTCATTAAATTAATAACAAATACTTCACTTTGGTTTGTAAAACTAACAAATAAAATACAAGTCATCGTCTTCTGCTTGTCTGGAAGCTTCGTCAGTTCAATTGCAGCATTTAAGCCATAAGACCCATCTTTAAATTCTAAAAGAAAGATTTACTGCTCATATATGGAAATGCAATTTTATACATGCCCTTTTTTATAAAATTTATAAAAAAAAAATTATGAGTTCTTCAATCCCAATAATTATATTGTTTGACTTGACGTCACCCATTTCTCAATAAACCAGTTTTAACGTTGAAATGGGGTTATCATCTTTGAAGATTTTATATTTTAATAGAAGTGCATTTTATTTCGCGAAATTCTATCCCATTTCGTTTCCCACTGAAGATTCAAAATCTTTTCTATTTCTTTTGGTCTCAAATGATTGGAGTAAATGCCATTGGTTTTTAAAGTATATTCATACTGAAATTGGCTATGTTTTATTTTATTTGCAATGAATATGCATGTGGTAGCAAAAACATTGCTATCAATTTCTCGCGATTCACTACAATTAAAGATAGATGATGATTAATATAGTTCCGCATAAAATTCTGGAGTAGGTAAAGTGGTTTGCTAAAGATGTCCACTTCAGAGTATTTTTCCATTCCCGGTTAAAAAAATTTTATTTTACTTGAAACATTCCTTTCTTTAAATTGGCTATAGATGATGACTGATCTAAATTCAACATCCTATTCTGGAAGAGGTAGGAGTTTTCCAAGGATTTCTATTTTCTTTTTTTTTTCACTTCCAGTCCAAAAAATCACTTCCGGTCCAAAACACATACTTCTTAGATATCGCTATATAGATAGAGTTTACATGATATGGATCTATCATCGAAGTGTAGAGAAGGTGTTCATTAAGGATTTCCACTTCCAGTTCTAGAGATGCCACATCTTGTCCGGCAGACAAATTGGAATTTTTTATCCAACCTGGTTTTGTCTTATTAAGTATTTTTTAATTGATGGTATTTTGAGTTTATGGTATGTACATTCATGAAATTGCTGGTACCACTTGATTACCTATAAGCAACTCTCATAATAAGATGGCGGCAAATAACTGTTTTAAATAATGAGTATCATAACAATTTGTCCTTAACTTTTAATAAATGCATGTTTTTGTGTATTTTAGCTAGTTTTAGTCAAAATTATCATAAAATATCTCAAATAAATTGTTGTCATGTATAACAATTGATTTTTAATGGCCAATGTGGCCAAATTGGATTTATGGTATTTTAATAAGTAACAAAAAACACCTTAAAATTATCACAAAATATCTCAAATAAATTGTTGTCATGTACAGAGGCTGTTCACACATTTTTTAGACGATGTATATTGTATTCACAAAACTAAATTACAAAAAATTCTTGTGTTTTAAATGTTCTATTTGACATCCCTTATTCTGAACTATCTTTCGACACCGCAATTTCCAGGATAATAATGCCTTTTGAAGTGTCAGAAGAGGTATTCTATCCCATTCCTCCTGAACAGCTTTCCAGAGTCCTGTAAGAGTTTTGGGACGACGTTTGGATAATGCAGATTTTAAAAGTCCGAAAGCACAAAAATCCATAGGTGATACATCGAGAGATTTAGTAGGGATATCAGTGAAGGGTATGGCCTTGATACCAGTTTTTTGTTCCATTTCTTTCAGGAAATTTACAGTGGATTTTGATGTGTGACTGCTAGCTTTGTCCTGATGGAGTCTCACAGATTGATGGCACTGTGGGTAAAGCGATGGTATTTCATTCAGAAAAATTGGCGATAAAATATGTTCCTGATAGTATTGGAGTTAATCTTGACATTTTTTCCCACTCTCTTTATTTTTAACTTGCCATTATACGAAAAACCAGCAACAATCATGAATCCCTTAGAAAAACTTTCTTTCGATTCTTTGAACCATGTACTTAAATTTTTTTCTCCCCTTTTATGATAATAAATGGCTCTTTTTTTGTTGCAATCATTTAAATACACCCATGATTCATCTATTGTGACAATTGTTTTCCATTTTTCTATGGATAAGTGTTTCTCATATAGAATTCTGCAGCGTGTCCTGCGTTCAGCGATATGATTTGGAAGAAGACGATGCACATTGCGTTTTTTCGCTTTCTTAAGATTTAAATCAACGTTTATCATTTTGTTTACAGTGGACACCGAGCATTTTAATGATTTTGCAACTGTCCTTTGACTAGGGGGATTTTCTATTAACATTAAACAACGTACCTTTGCAATATTCGAAAATGTCCGTTTTTTTCTTGGATACTTGTTTGGAATTTTTGTCCCACTTGAGGCTCCAATTTGACGTTTTTTTCCTTTCCTGTTGACGATATTACCTATCGACGCTTTAGATATCACAAAACCATGACTCTCACATCGTTTTTGGATAACAGAGTATGCATATTTCTCTTCGGAAAGAGCATAAATGTAGCCTTCGAACCACTGTTTTGTTAAAAACGCCACTTTTGAATAAAAACAAAACTTTCAAGCCGCAGACGATAATTTTGACTTTTAAAAACATAGTACAATTGGAATTATTTCTTTTGCAGCAAACGATTTTTTATTACCGCTTACCAAAATCGTCTAAAAAATGTGCGAACAGCCTCTGTATAACAATTGATTTTTAATGGCCAATGTGGCCAAATAGGATTTATGGTATTTTATTAAGTAACAAAAAACACCTTCTATCATTCTTATATAATTTTTATTTTTTCAAACAAGAAATTAGCAAAGTTTTAACTCAAAAAGAGTATTTAACGAAGCTTCTTAGTCTTTTTCTCTAAAGTAAAATCGAATTTTTTTTTCGTACTTATATTAAAAATCGCAAAAAAGAAAAAAAACCATTATACTTGAAATATCTTGTATCTAACTTCTTACTCATCCATCGTCATCTTGCAGTATTTGATTATTTATATTTAAACTGGACAGTTGCAAAGCATTGTTCAGGGCAGACCTATTTTCACACAACCACACCTTTTTGTGCAACATGGAGTTTCACTTTCGTAAGACCTCTGTAGGAGCTAAAGTGGCATTTTCTGTCACACTAACTGGCAGACAGAATTTGGAAACATTGCCTTTGTAGTCCTTTTATCCATGATTTTTGGCATGCTGGGCATCTAAAGCATTCTTCTAGATCCAGGTTTGAAGGAAGGTTCGCCCGTTTTATATTTTGCAAAACTGCTTCATTAGTTAGAGGGGGTAAATTGAGTTTTAGAGGTTCTGAAGAGAGATTCCTTGCTATTTCTGTGAACCAGGATCAACTTGTGCTTTAAAGTTGTCAAACATCGTGGGAAATCAAAGCAGATGTTGATTAAAGTCGATGCTTATTTGTTCACATCATCAATGCTTTCTGTCTCCTATCCCTGAGAGAGAATTGTCCTTTTGTAATATATTAACTATCTTTTATTTACTTATGCCAAAAAGACAATCTGTCAGATTAACTCAGGTGGTATCACATCAACTCCGGCCAAGCATGTCCGGATTAGATGTGTTGTATTATGCCTCTATGCATTTTGACAAAGGCTTTAATAACAATCACAGATCTTCCTCGGAATTCATTGGCTTTTGGAATTGGAGATATCTTGTGTACATTAATATCCCTAGAGCATGTTTGTAGCTCAATTACACGAGATTAAATTATTTGGCTGTCACACACTTTTCAAGTATCACCTTTAATGTACTGTTTTGTAGTGGCCATTGTCGTGACTTGTTCAGATATCCGATCATAGAAATTTCGGGGTTATTCATTGTTAATGTCATGCATTTGTATTGTACCTATTGCAATTGCATCATATACATTTATGTTGTCTAGATACAACTTGCCTGTAGCAATGTTCAGAAGGATTTGAGGATGAGTGTCCAGTGTGAGATGAAACACGTATCCTTGTATTTTCTGGTGAAGTCCTTCTCGTTATTTGGCATCTACTTCAATTTGTGTTTTCGTTTCTTCTTTGTGCTTGTCTTGTTTAGCCTTCGACTGGTGCTCCTCCTAAATGATGCTCATAACATCCTTTTCTAGCTAAGTGCAGATATACCATACACAAACAATATTAACAATAAAAATATCTCAAAACCAAGTTCAGCTTTCAGGACTATTCTAGTTTTGCGAAAATTCGCATGACTCTGTGCGTAACAAATATGCAAAAGAAAATAAAAACGTTTAACAGTTCTGTTAAAAAAAAAGTATGTACTACGCCATTTGCTACTATATGAAGGCTTCTTCATAAATTTCGTGTACTATTTTTTTCTCGTATATCATTGTAAATTAAAATTTATTATTATATATAAAAATTAATTATTATATATAAAAATTATTATTTTAATTACTGTTATAATGAAAAAGTAGCGCATGTCTGTGCGCAGCGTAGCAGAAAATCTACGCTACATACAGATACGAAACTCAGTTCTGTGTACGGACATATTTCAAGACAGGTTGCTTGATACCTTCGAGCGATTTTTTAACACTTTACAACAAAGTTGAAAAGTGTTTATGACTTTGTTCATTCTGTCTGTCTGTCTGTCTGTCCGCTAGCACGATAACTGCCGTAAAAATGACTTAATCAAAATGAAATTTTAGTATGTTGTTCAGACGGTCTGTAGGACCTATGGGAATATAAATGAATAATATCACCCAATTAGTTTTGGATTAAACCCGGGTTGAAAAAATGAAATACATTGAGCCCTATGGGATCTAATTTTTCAAATATTTTTTAAGTGGATTTAAAATTCACAAATTGCTTTAGATAATATTCAAATTGTTCCATAAAATATATAAAAAAAATTCAGCGAAATATATTCAGTAGTTTTTTAAATCAAAATTAAAATAGTAATAACACCTCTTATATGAAGCGATCACGTGACCATGGTATGAAAAAATCGCGTGACCCACTTCAAAATTATATATGGCATCCATCTTGTCTCAAAATCGTGAATTTTAAAGTTCTGTTTAATTCATATTGAGTGTTGTATCCGTCCTAAAACAACTTTATTTTCGCTTAAATTCTGTGCATCTAGATACTGAAACAACGTAATTACAATATATTTGAGTTTAAATGCTCATCCAAATTCGATTATTTCTACAACGAAGCCTATTTTTCACTTATGTAAAATGTAAACAGCAAAATATGTAGAATGAGTTGTATTACAATTGCTGTATTTCTTTAACACAAAATCATATAGTTCATGGAGTCTGCGTAGCTGATATGAATGAAATATTCATTGATTTACCAACAGAAGGACGATTTTTTTCGATGAAGTTTTACGCATAGAGTTTAATTACTTGTACCTCCTTGGTCTTAATTTTTAAATAAAATAAATTATTATAGTATTGTGATGAATGACAAGAATGGGAAATTATTTATGAATGAAATGCTGCTTTTATAGAGAGAGCCAGGCGTGTTATTTTTTCTATGACGTCATTTGAATGAATTTCAGTTGTTTTCGATGAAGTTTTCAAATATAATAAATTATCGTAGTATTATGATAATTCTAAAATTATTACCGAGGAATATATCACATTTTAGAGATGTTTAAACCAGGCAATTTATATTTCAGTACCGTCATTTAAATGAAGTTCATTTTTTTCGATGAAGGTTTAAGTTTTCAAATATAATAAATTAATGTAGTATTGTGATAAGTTTTAAATATTACTTAGGAATGTATTGCATTTTAGAGATGTTTAAATAAAATTGCATTGAAGTTGGAAAATGTTTCATAATCAATGCTTTAAGTATGATTGATCTTTCTTGTTTATATATTGAATTAGTTTTCAGTTATTAATCATTTCAGCCAGAAGAAGGCGAAAAAGAAGCAGTTCTGCACCCCGTGCTATGAAATTTCATTTGTCGGAAGCTGAGTGCTGAAACATTTCGGGCGAATGACAGCTATGATTTTTAATTGACATAAATTGACTGAGAATAATAAATACAAAATTCTAATTTCCTCATTGCTATAGCTAGCCTGCAAATTGGATATGCAGCCATATTTTATTACTAATTGTGATCTGCGAAAAAAGCATGCGATTCTAATAATAATTGCACAAATTAGGATTTTATTCGGATGATAATTACTCTAGTTAGAACTTCAGCGGGTAATTTTTTTCATTTTAGGATTTGTAGGGGTCGATTTTTATAGGAGTTATTTAAGAACAGTATTGTGCACTTGTAGTGAACAGAGACGTAAACGGGCACACTGAAGATGTTTTAGAGTTTAAAAAAAAAAGTTAACGAACTGGGCACCGAAGGCGTCTAGTTTTCTATAAATTGATGCCTTTTGTGTAGTAGCTCGCTAAACAACGATATGTCCTATGAGCTACTGATATAATTATATGTCTCTCTACATATTTTTTCTAGAGAATTTTAGAAAATCAAATTTCATTCGAAACATTCCATTTGTTCGTGAAGTAGACTCAGACTCCCCCCCCCTTCCCACACACGCACAGACATTACTTAAAACATAGTTCAGAAATGCTCAAAATGTATAATTTCGCCGAAAAAACTGAAATTCAATTTTTTCTATGTTCCACTTCAAAATAATGCCAAATCTGGGGGAACATGCAAACACCTGACTGTACAGTAACTAAATGTGAAAAAGAAATATTTTTACAAAATCAGCAGAAAGAAAATCATGTCAAATACAAAAATGGAAGATAAATGGATGCTGATGTTTATCTTCATCCATCAAGACATGACACAGATTGACAAATATTGCAGCTTAAAAAGAGTAAATATTTAAGTGTTTTTACAGTATATATTTCAATAAATAATGCAACACGCGTGCTGTTTTTTTTTAGACCTGATACTGTATTTGAACATTTAGACACAATATAAATTATTTTATTGATCCAGTTTATGCCATGTAATGCGAAATAGATGCTTCAAAATACATAAATTTATTCATTCTTCCAATATAGTACAGATTATTTTCCAGAAAATTTCTCATTTCGGAATTTTAACGGCAGTTCAAGAAATGTGCAAGGTTGTTGTTTTTTGAACATGACAACTTTTTGGAATGATGGGCATCTTTAGTAAATAGATGTGTGTGAGTGGGTGCATATGTGTTCGGGTTGTGGATATGACACCAAACTGAATAGCAAATTTAAATATAGTTTATAGAAAAGATAACTTGATCAGGATTTTTGTAATTTATATTAATGGTGAAAAGTTGTTTCGTGTATGTACACATCTGTACTATATTTTCCCCTTGCATTATTGCCACTTTACCTTTGAAAATGCGTCCAGCCACCAAATGGAAACGAAAATTGTATTAAAACTGTAAATTCAGTATAGTTTGAAATAATTATACATGTTAAAATGTGCAATTAAACTCAATTTAATTTATTATGAAAGAAAAAGATCTGAAGTGAGCAACATATGACTTTCCCTGCAGATTCAAATTCATTTTGTAATTTTTTATTTCATTATACACTAAATTGAATTTAATTGTAGAAAATAATATGGATAATTTTCTGATATTATACCCAATTCGTGTTTTTATTGCATCTGCGTTTTACTTGGCAAATTAATTCACTTTACATTTTTCAGGCCCTTAAAATTCCAAAAACTACAATAACTCGAGAACGGTTTATCCTACAGTCATGGCGTCAGATTTATTCGCTTAGGTGTCAAATTTTACATGTAGAACAAGTACTTAATGTTTATATGTTTTATCAATTTTAGTCATTTACTTCAGAGTTTCACTGTCTTGCACATGTAGTATTTTATTTTAGATGGAATATATCAGATTTGCGAGTCATTTCGCAAGAAAAAGACAGATTATTATTTTTTTTAATCGTATCAAAATCTAAAAAGCATCACAGTATCCTACGAGCGACTGTGTAATTTGATCAACTAATTTGTCAACTAGAATGGATACAGGCTATTTCTGCAGGACATTTCGCAAAGAAGGCGGGGTTTTTTTTATCCCGAATCGTACCAAAAACTAATCAGCTTTAGGGTCAAACACAAGTGACTTACCAACCAAATTGTATGAAATTTGGTCCTTTAGATTTTGAGTTAGAGTGCATATATACATTGCACAGACAGACACACAGACGTCACGCTAAAAATAGGTTTTCGTATTCTAGAGGTCTCAAAACGTTTAGATCTATCGAAAATATCAGTTGCGATTTTCGACACGATTCCAATACTCTCCCTATACATTATCATGTATTGCAGGGAAAGAAAAAAGTAATTTAATAAGATTGAATAGAGAAAGTGCTCTTTATTTTTCATGGGCATTTTAGACACATTTAAGTAATTTTGCAATAAAGGTAGTAATTTTGCAATAAAGGAAGTAATTTTGGATTATTTTGCAATAAAGGCAGGTTCATTTATCCCGAATCGTTCCAAAATCTAATCAGCACCAGGATCGCCCACAAGTGACTTATCAACCAAATTTTATGAAATTTTGTCGATTAGTTGAATTAGTGTGGATATATACAATTTTTGCGGGCGATTTCGTAAAAAATGCAGGTTCTTCTTTTTCGAATTGTATCAACATCTAATCAGCACCAGGGTGACTCACAAGTGACTTATCTACCATATATTATAGAATTGATTAATTGGTTCAGTTGAAGTAGATACAGGCAATTTTTGCGACCATTTCGCAAAAAAGGCAGGTTCTTTTACCCCGAATCGTCCAAAAACTAATCAGCTCCAGGGTCACATACAAGTGACTTACCTACCAAATTTTATGAAATTCGGTCCATTAGTTTTTGAGTTAGAGTGGATACATACATTGCACAGACAGAAACATAGACACACAGACAAACACACACACAGACGTCATGCTAAAAATAGTTTTTCGTATGCTAAAGATCTCGAAACGTGTAGATCCACCGAGAACTCGAGTTGCGATTTTTGACATGATTCCAATACTTTCCCTATACGTTATACATGCATTGCAGGGAAAGTAAGAAAAGAAAATGAATTTGAGTTCTTGCATTTAGACATGTAAATAATTATACATGTTAAATTGTGCAATTAAACTCAGTTTAATGAATTATAAAAGAAAAAATTAATTTGAGTCTGTGCATTTAAGGGGAGACATCACCTTGGCCGGCACATTAAACACTGATATTAGACCAAAACACTGATATTAGATCTAAACTTCAGTTACTCCTTAAATACTTATTTTGTGAGAACTAAATTTTTTATGTACAACTCAATATTCTTTATAAAATTATAAATATAAACATTGTCAATAAATGAGTAACAGAAATAATTAATTAAATAGTAAACACATTCATGTTTTTTAAAGATCAGATTTCATATGCATATCTTGCTTGCAGGATTCCAAAAGAACTGTTACATATTTTTACTTAATATTTTATATATAAACTCTGAAAGAGGTATGTTTCTGACTATACCTCAATTATAATGAGAAATGGAGTTAAAATAAAAATTCGAGGCACTTATATAAAAAAAAAAATTAAAATTCGAAAAATATTATAAACAGAATAATTTTTGATTTTTTTTTCAATAAACTTTCAAGAAAATTTAGGTATAGCATGTACACATATGCAATATGAAATAGCATGAAAATTTTATAATTATATGTTCATTAGTTTTGAAGGTATGATGCACACAATGCGAAAAAACATAGTTTTGAGATAAAGAGCGTTAAAGTCAAAATTTTGCTGAAAATACCTTTCACAATAATTTTTTGAAACATTTATCATCTAAAACGCTCCATAAGCATAAGTAGGACCTTCTTTCAGTGCCAGAGCTCCTTTGATTGTCCGTTTGCTTCTTTTTCGTGCTCTACGAGCTTCCAATGTGCACTCTTCTGCTCGAATTTCTGCCACAGCGATTCTCTTTTTATCTGTTTCTGAAGCATAATGCATAAAAAAATTCCCCAAACTGGAAGCCCAATTCCCTCATTGTATTCAACCGGCTAATTTGGCTTTTATTAAAACATACAACTGTTTCGTTTGTAGCAATTTGAACAATTTTTCTGACTGAACCGGATGTTTTCGGGCAAAATTTCCAGATGAGTGCATTTAAACTTTCATATGTATTTTGAGTACGTCCTCCTAGGCACTTTTTTAACAGAGAACACATAGAAAGGTCTTTAAAATGTCTTTAATGCTATCCATAACTGCAGCTGGAACAGAAGTTCAATGTCTGTATGCTTTTTTGCTAGCAACAGCTCTCTGATATGGACACCAAGAACTTTCTCCTTTTGGACAAAAGTCATAGAGTGGCTCTTCATCAGTGGAGCGTTTGTGGTAGAATATGGCCCATATTGCTCTCTGTGTGTCTGTCACAGATTTACAATTTCCCCGAATAGCATTGCCATAATAAACTGTAAGTTTATCGATAATAACATCTGTCAGACGACCTGTCCCTCCAATTGCTTTTCCGTCACTGAGTTTTCTGCCTTTCATATTTTGTTTTCGCTTCCGCAGCTTTGTACCCATCCTTTCTTGAATGTGATTAACACATTCTATTTTGGACACTTTGCACTCTGCGCCATAAGGATTTGCACTTTCAATAGCTAAAAATGTTTTGCAGTCACCGTCCCCAATGTATTTGGTAAAACGAACATCATGCGTAGCTTCGGATCACTGGAAAATTCTATTCATGCCTACAACTTCCATCACTTCAGCAGATCCACTATGATTCTTTTCACATGATAATTCATATTTTTCAGTCTATTCCTCATAAAGGGCTACGACACGAGAACATTTCCAGAATTCACAACCTTTGCACTTGGAAGATAATACTTCAGTGTCAATGACTTTTCTAGTAAGGGAGCCAACAATTGTGCACACTCCAATTAGTGAAGAATGGCCACTTGTTTTCCACGTGCCATCTCCACTGATAGTAATATCACTTTTATTATCACTTTCTGTAAGTGCCACTTCTTCAGATGCAGATGAAACCATGCTTCTTTGAACGGACAGACTCGAAGCGCTTTCAATATTCAGCACACTCTTATAAGATGATATGGTCACAGGAGGCGGCAGATACATTATTGCACAGAATGTTTTAGCAGCAGCCAGTTCATGCCCAAAGCATCTCATAGCATAAATATATCTTGTATTAATTTCTGATTTTTTCTCACTTTTACCAATCATAACTGTATTTTTACAAGCAGATATAACACCACATTCTGTACATAAAACAACACTGTAACAAAACTGTAACAAAAATGTTTACAAACAGTCCTTAAATGATTTTGAATTCTAATTTAACAGGTGAATGACACACTGGACAAGATACAGAACTTTTAACAAATGTAAACACAACTTTCTAATTAATAATTGCATATCCCTGAAAGCTTGGTTCGCTATTTATCACAGGTTTCGTTTGAAGCATTTTAGTAGAAGCACTATGCCTTTTACTCACGTTCAATGTATGTTGATTACCCTGGAATATTTTTTGGATCTACGTCCATTCTTCCTTACTTTTTTATCCATATTTTACTCTAAATAACTCATTAAAACTTTAAAACAACGAAATAAATAGCAGTTGCAACGGTACTATAAACAAAACACGACAGAACTACAAGCGGCCCTCGACTTTCACACATTCTAATTTCACACAATTCGCTATTTCGCACATTTTTAAAAATTCAATTTTTAAAAGATTTTAGTCGATATTCTTTACATGATATTAAATTCACTGGAGAATCGGCTGATGCAGATAAATGTGCTGCAAAAGAATTTATTTCTTCATTTTCCAAAATTATTGTAGATGGAGAATATTCTCCTAGCCAAATATTCAATGCAGACGAGACGGTTTTATTTTGGAACAAAATGCCTAATCGTACATTCTTATCGAAGAAAGAATCAGTTGCTGCTGGACATAAACCTTCTAAAACCCGATGCGCATTGCTTCTTGGTGGAAACTTAGCTGATGATTTAAAATTGAGGCCAATGTTAGTTTATCAAGCAGAAAATCCCAGAGCATTGAAAGGGAAAGATAAAGAATTGCTTCTAGTCATTTGGAAATCAAATAAAAATGCCTGGGTTACCACGTTAATATTTAAAGATTGATTCACTTTTCATTTCGTGCCGGCAGTTAAGCAATATTGTAAAGATAAAAAATTACAATTTAAAGCATTATTAATCTTAGACAATGCTCCTGGACACCCAAAATCTCTACAAAATTGATACCCGGAAATCAATGTTGTGTTTTTTCCTTCCAATACTACCTGCCTCATACAGCCCATGGACCAAACAGTGATAGCTACGTTTAAACGATATTATATGAGGACAATGAATCAGGCCAGAATGAGGATAATGAATCAGGCCATCAAGTGAACTGACAGGACAGGTGGGACTGCATTAAGAAGTTTTTGGAAGAACTGTAATATATGAAACGCAATAAACAATATTAGAGACTCGTGGGCTGAAATAAAAGAGTCAACAATGAAAGGTTCCTGGAAAAAATTATGCCCATAAATGATGAGTGATTTTATAAATTTTGAAGAAACTCCGGAAACTATCACAGATGAAATAGTTATCCTAGTGAATGAACTAAACTTGGACGTCAACAACGAAGATATTAATGAGTTGATTGAATCTCACTCAGTACCTCTGTCAAATGAATGCTTAATTGAGCAACAAGAGATTTAAATGAAATACACAATGAAAGTGCGGAAGAAGAAGCTGATAAAATCGTCAGGACTTTGACAATCAAAAATATGAATGAAGCCTTCATGCATCTTGACAAATTTTTGGTTATCATGAAAGAAATGAAAGAATGTGATCCCAATGTAGAACGTATATCTCAAGTACGTATGGCGATTGAGAAAGACACAGCATGTTATAGAACTAACTCTTTATCAAGAAAAGAAAAAAAAAGAATGGTATTCAGCAAACTCTTGACAAGTCTATAAAGAAGACACCTGAAAGCACTTAAACACGCCTCGTTAACTTAATTATGTATATTGATAAATAAATATTATTATTGATAAATAAATATTTTAAAATACAATTTTTGATATTTTTATTTTACATCCCTCTACTTTCGAACATTCAACATTCGTACACATTTTCAGGAACCAATTATGTGCGAAAGTCGAGGGCCGCCTGTATAATCAAAACAAAACAGCCAGTATTGGAACTCAATCATTCAGGAGTTTAGTTGACATTTGCCTCTGGAAAACACTTCTTCTTCTCTTTAGATATAATGTACCAATAAATCGTTAACGAAATTAATCAAACATTAATCAAAAACAAGAAATAAGCGATCGCGCTACTAAACAGAATGTAAACAATTACACAGCAGACGCCACGATGGTGTCATCGGGGGTTTAAAGAGACGTTCAATAAAATTTGAATGTGTTTCTTCACATATTTAGTGATAATTTGGGTTGTATTTGGAATTTCTTAATAATTTTTTTTATGAATTATTAACATTCCATTCTATTTTCTCCAAAATTTTCGAAAATTTGATTTTTTTTTTTTTAAGGTTCAAGGTGGTGTCCCTCTTAATCATGTAAATAATTATACATGTTAAATTGTGCAATTAAACTCAGTTTAATGGATTATGAAAGAAAAAAAGAGAAAATTAATTGAAGTCTGTGCATTTAGTCATGTAAATAATTACACATGTTATAAATTGTGCAATTAAACTCAGTTTAACGAATTATGAAAGAAAAAAAAAGAAAATGAATTTGAGTCTGTGCATTTAGTCATGTAAATAATTATTTATACATTTTATAAATTGTGCAATTAAACTCAATTTAATGAATTATGAAAGAAAAAAAGAGAAAATTAATTTAAGTCTGTGCATTTAGTCATGTAAATAATTATACATGTTAAATTGTACAATTAAACTCAGTTTAATGAATTATGAAAGAAAAAAAGAGAAAATGAATTTGAGTCTGTGCATTTAGTCATGTAAATAATTATACATTTTAAATTGTGCAATTAAACTCAATTTAATGAATTATGAAGGAAAAAAAGAGAAAATTAATTTAAGTCTGTGCATTTAGTCATGTAAATAATTATACATGTTATAAATTGTGCAATTAAACTCAGTTTAATGAATTGTAAAAGAAAAAAAAAGAAAATGAATTTGAGTCTGTGCATTTAGTCATGTAAATAATTATACATTTTAAATTGTGCAATTAAACTCAATTTAATGAATTATGAAAGAAAAAAAGAGAAAATTAATTCAAGTCTGTGCATTTAGTCATGTAAATAATTATACATGTTAAATTGTACAATTAAACTCAGTTTAATGAATTATGAAAGAAAAAAGAGAAAATGAATTTGAGTCTTTGCATTTAGTCATGTAAATAATTATACATTTTAAATTGTGCAATTAAACTCAATTTAATGAATTATGAAAGAAAAAAAGAGAAAATTAATTTAAGTCTGTGCATTTAGTCATGTAAATAATTATACATGTTATAAATTGTGCAATTAAACTCAGTTTAATGAATTGTAAAAGAAAAAAAAAGAAAATGAATTTGAGTCTGTGCATTTAGTCATGTAAATAATTATACATTTTAAATTGTGCAATTAAACTCAATTTAATGAATTATGAAAGAAAAAAAGAGAAAATTAATTCAAGTCTGTGCATTTAGTCATGTAAATAATTATACATGTTAAATTGTGCAATTAAACTCAGTTTAATGAATTATGAAAGAAAAAAAGAGAAAATGAATTTGAGTCTGTGCATTCAGTCATGTAAATAATTATACATTTTAAATTGTGCAATTAAACTCAATTTAATGAATTATGAAAGAAAAAAAGAGAAAATTAATTTAAGTCTGTGCATTTAGTCATGTAAATAATTATACATGTTAAATTGTGCAATTAAACTCAGTTTAATGAATTATGAAAGAAAAAAAAAGAAAATGAATTTGAGTCTGTGCATTTAGTCATGTAAATAATTATACATTTTAAATTGTGCAATTAAACTCCATTTAATGAATTATGAAAGAAAAAAAGAGAAAATTAATTTAAGTCTATGCATTTAGTCATGTAAATGATTATACTTGTTAAATTGTGCAATTAAACTCAATTTAATGAATTTTGAAAGAAAGAAAGGGAAAACGAATTCGAGTCTGTGGAGATAATCATGTGCTGCCCACACCATTTTTTTTTAATGTACTGAAAAATACGCACATCAGACGTCGTTTATCAGAATCTGTATCTGTTATAACGTCCATACGTGCAAAATCAGCAGCGAGTCCAAAATAAATGTAAGTGATACTTTGTTTTATAAATTACTCCCTTTGTGAAGCACAGCACTAAAATATATCTTTAAGAAATATATGAAGAATAGTGGCATGTAGTGTGTACATTTCATTTACTGTGAAATTATCAAGCATTTTTATACTCTTTTGTATACTTATGTCGTGCAGTCATACAAAATTTTATAAAAACCGAAAGTGACATCTCTAGAACTGCAAGTGAAAATCTTTAGTCAGCTTCCACATCCCCTCCGAAATTCGATGCTGAATCCACATATATCTATAGCCAATCCTAATAAATAAATGTTGCAAGAAAAATGCAAATATTTTAATTTGACGTGACATCTCTGGAACCGGAAGTGGATATCTTTAGTAATATCCTTCCCTAAGCTGGAAATATACCTATCAGTTGTCATTTAAGTTCTATTTATAATCGATCCAGAAAAATAAATGTTTCAAAGGAAATGTAAAATTTTTAATAGGAAATGCCCAGGACAAAAAGTGGAAATCCTTTTTGCGTTCATTACCTCCTTCGGAATTTGATGCTGAATTCATATCAGTCATAATCTAAACTCTATCTATAGCATATTGTGAGAAATAGATTTTTCAAGAAATTTTTTTAAACCAAGGATGGACCTAGAATCGGAAAGGAAAATGATTAGTGAACCAGCCTATCTTTTCCGGAATTTAATGTTGAATCCATATCAATTATTATCTAAGCTCTTTATAGCCAATCATGAGAAATACTAAACGTTTCAAGAAAAATGAAAATATTTTAACAGAACATGGAAACATAACCGAAAGTGAAAATTTTTGGTGATCCCTCCCCCTTATCCATATTTGGAATTTGACGCTGAATCCATATCAGTTATCATCTAAGCTCAAATTATGGCAGATCCGGAGAAATATATGTTTCAAAGAATAATTTCTCGGAAAAGCAACTGTATTTCAATTTTAGTTACCAATAAAACACAATCTGATGTGGGCAGCACATGACTTCCCCTGCAGACTTATATCAACATTCTCTTTATTTTAATTAAATTTATTTCACCTTTAATTCAATTTTCTTTCTCATTCGGTAACCGGACTTATTTTCAAAGGTGGCGTAGAGAAAATACGAAAAACTAAAATATCTCGAAAACGGCTAGTCCTAGTGTAATGGGGTTGGTCTTATTCTTTTCTTCGTTAAAAATTACGTATTAAACAAGCATTTAATGCATATATTTGAGCATACGTAGTTCTTTAGTCTAGATTTTGACGATTTTTGCGGGCCATTTAGCAAAAAAAGGCAGGTTATTTTTTTCCGAATCGTACCAAAATCTAATCAGCACCAGGGTCACCCACAAGTGACTCATCTACCGAATTTTGTTAAATTCGGACCATTAGTTTTTCAGTTAGAGTGGATACAAACTTTTGCGGACCATTTCGCAAAAAAAAAAGACGAGTTCTTTTATCCCGAATCGTACCCAAAACTAATCAGCGCCAAACTCGCCCACAAGTGACTTACCTACCAAATTTTGTGAAATTCGGTCCATTACTTTTTTAGTTAGAGTGGATACAAAATCTGCACAGACAAACACACAGACACACACACAGACGTCACGCTAAAAAGGGTTTTTTCGTATTTTAGAGATCTTGAAACGTGTAGATCCGTCGAAAACTCGAGTTGTGAATTTCGACATGATTCCAATACTTCCCCTATACATTACCATGTATTGCAGGGAAAGTAAAAAAATCTACCTAATTTTAGCTCAACAACCAGATTTCCCCAGAAGTACAATTTTGAGACGTTTATACACACTGTTGTTTACTGAAAATTGATCTGTACAGGATGTAAGTTACACGCACGTATTACTAAGGGCGCGGTAGCCCAGTGGTTAGCGTGAGGGAATTGCACTCGGTAGGTCCGAGTTCGATTCCTTCCGCTGCCAAAATTGCCGCCGTGTTCACGCGAAGTACGATCACGTTAAAATGTGAGTTCGTAGGTCCTTCCGAGAGGTTGGTGGTAGGGGAAGTACATACCTGTGCATGCCTCCCCATCTGGGTTCCGGTCTAAATTGGGTGGCTCTTCCCAGCCGTCCAAACAGTTACCTTACACCTTTCTGGTAGGTCGGACGGTCTGGGTCTGAACAACAACAACGCACGTATTACTGAGACCCCTGGGCTTGATTACTTCATTTTTATTGACTTCAAATTGCACTAGAATTAAAAAATCTGATGTGGGCAGCACATGACTTTCCCTGCAGACTTATATTAACGTTCTCTTTATTTTAACTAAATTTATTTCACTTTTATTCAATTTTCGTTCTCATTCGGTAACCGGGCTTATTTTCAAAGGTGGCGTAGGGAAAGTACGAAAAACTAAAATATCTCGAGAACGGCTAGTCCTAGTGTAATGGGGTTGGTCTTATTCTTTTCGTCGTTAAACATTACGTATTAAACGGGCATTTAATGGATATATCTTAGTATACCTAGTTCTTTAGTTTAGATTTTGAAGATTTTTGCGGGCCGTTTTGCAAAAGAAGGCAGGTTATTTTTTTCCGAATCGTACCAAAATCTAATCAGCACCAGAGTGACCTATACGTGACTCATCTACCGAATTTTGTGAAATTCGGTCCATTAGTTTTTTAGCTAGAGTGGATACAAGCTTTTGCGGGCCATTTCGCAAAAAAAGGCGGGTTCTTTTATTCCGAATCGTATCCAAAACTAATCAGCACTAGCCCCGCCCACAAGTGACTTACCTACCAAATTTTGTGAAATTCGGTCCATTAGTTTTTTAGTTACAGTGGATACAAAATCTGCACAGACAGACAGACACACAGACAGACACACAGACAGACAGACAGACACACAGACAGACAGACAGACAGACACACGCACAGACGTCACGCTAAAAATGGTTTTTTCGTATTCTAGAGGTCTCGAAACGTGTAGATCCGTCGAAAACTCGAGTTGTGATTTTCGGTATGATTCCAATACTTTCCCTATACATTACCATGTATTGCAGGGAAAGTAAAAAAGATGGTTTTCAGGATTACTGAGAATTACAGCAATATGTAAGAAAATCTCAGCAAAATAATTGTATAAAAATGTTTAATGCAATTTTAAATTATATTGTAATTGCAGTCTAATAACCCGCATGTCTTGTGGCGGCGATCATTTGTGTATTATATATGTCTCAAATTCAAACACCTTTATGTTGGTCTAAGAAGTCAGTTGTCACATAAGAAGCTGTCATCGAATTTATTGAGCTCAAACATCCCATAATTGCAGTAATTGAAACAATTTGGATTGAGAGACTGTAAATAAAAAAAAATTATATTTCGCATTTTTCAGGCAAATATGTTTCTTGATTTAAGTCTGTTATAATATAAATAGTAATTTATCTTATTTGAAACAATTTTGTAATTGGAAATATATATTTTTACAACTAATAGTTCACGAAGTAAAGGCCATTCCATAACTTTCCGGAACACCCTATATATAAATCAATCCTACATTCTATCTCTTCAGATTTCAGGTCAGACTTTGACTTCTAATCTGGACGACATTCTCAATATTTTGCTTTTTTATTGTACCGTCTTTTTTGTGGCAACTCTCAATAAAACTGCATTCACGTAATTTATTAGTACTTCATACTATTAATTTATATTATTGGTGTAAAGTCATGATACATTTAAAATGTCCACGATCGTTACAGTTATGAATATTGAGTACTTTATGTAGTTATTCCGCACCGCTTAAGTCATCACTCTACTTAAGTCATCGAACTTTTTTGGTCTCTTGATTGTCGACTTATCTGGGTTTTACTGTATTATCAGAAACTATAAATAAATTGAATGATAAAATGTAATAAAAAAATATAATCTGCTGTAACTGTAAATTAAAATATCTCAAGAAGTGTTGATTGTATATGAATAGAATTAAGAAAATTTAGGATATTTATTTTCTGGATATGATGGTAAAAAATGAATTTTGTGTGTCTAGCAGTTCACTAGCTATAGCTGAAATAATGTTAGAACAAAAAATTCCAAGATTTATAAATTTTACGAGCAAAATTTCAAAATTTGAGATTTCTCTCCTTACTTATCAAGCTCCAGGTGTGTCGAAAGCCCAGACCAGCCGACTCATCCTAAGACATAGAGCAATTGAATGGATGGTGCTCCACGTGTGTGCAAAATTTCAAGTTTCTACCTTCAACAATTTGGGTTGTGTAATTCAGCCCTTAGTTAGTCATTCAGTCGGTCCCACTTAGCTGTGTGATATAGTAGATTAATGAAATTACTAACAACTTTAATTATATAATATATTAAATAAAAATTATTAGTTCGGTTCAAAATGTCTGTCAAGTTCCTAAAAGTTACGGATTTTATATCCCTCAATTCCAAAAATTTCACTGCTTATAAATATATATCTCTGCTTTTTTTTATTTCGAAACCATTCAGTTAGCGATCCGCAGTAAACGCTTACTAAGTTATCCTCTTCCTTCCCGTAAAAAAAGATCTCGGAACATGAATAAAAGGGAAAAAAGAGGGGAAAAAAGTAGAGATCAGCGTAGCATTTTGTCGAATCCTCGCTCTGCAAAGTCCAACTGGCGGAAAGCCGAACGTGGTCCTTGTCAGAGTAGGGAACAATGGCTGCCAAGCTCTCCCCTATGATGATGATAAATGATCAGCTACGAAAAACCGTCCTTCTCTTTGGTTACCTACCTACAAAGAAAGGTTCTCTACCGTAAATTTTATTGTAGGGAGTTTTTCGGGATATTTTTTTTTTCAAACCTACTTACAGTGATACATGGTTTGGAAAAATATTCAATGAAAAAGATTTTTATAAAAATTCTGAATATTTTAGGAAGTGAAGATTATGATTGCATATAATTATAAAGTCGGGCATTGTATCTATTTAATATTTAAAAAGACAAAATTCTAAAATACGCTTCTAAGCGAAATATCTTCTGAACTACTTAGTCGATTTGGATGAAACTTTTTCAGGCAATAAAGCTGAATCAAAAAAAAGAAGTTTTAGTATAAGTTTATTATTTTATAGTTAATCGTAGAACACCGATTTAAATATTTTCCTGTGACTTACTAATCACTGTTTTGATAACCTTAATTGGAAGCAGGTTTATGAGAATTTTCAGATTTTATAAGGTGTTTAAACATGCAAAATTTACATATATTTTTTAATTAACAGTGCATTAAATTTCATATTAGAAACTACAGATATTATTACATTCATCTTTTAAAATATTTTAGTACCCAAACTTGAATCCTAAATTATCCTCTTCTAACTGTCTCCTCAAAATTAAAATTAAGGCAAAATACTGTGTAAAGAAGATTTATATCGGTTCGATTGTTCCCAAAATAATAAAATTAATGTCAAATTGCATGTAAACGAACAGCAATTGTTTTCTATGCAAATAAATATTTATCTTTAGATAAATGAAAAAGTACATTAGTAACCAGAGATGCTGCATTTATTTCAGCCATTTTATATGGCTGAATCTAACTTTGAAATCTAACCATATTTTATTCTAAATCTAATAATTTCTTGCGTTTCTAATAATATACCGCTCTCCACCATCGAATAGCTAATAACTGTACTGGCATCCAGGTGACCTAAGCATCTCCAGGTGAATGGTCGTCAACATTTTAAGGTTAGTTTCTGTTTGAAATCGCCATTCCAGCTAGGCCCCAACCACAAGGACGCACTCAAAGGAACTACTAACCGGACTGGGTCCGAAGATTACCTACCAAGACAATCTCCGGATGACCCCAGTAGCCAACGATGTTGAACACTAATTAAATCTGATCCACCTCGACACTTGGAAAAACTCGGTTTTGTAGCAAAGTAGGGGAACCACATAAAAAACCAGTCAGTCCGGGAATGGGAGTAACTGATCTCCCCAAAGCTCACAAGCACAGAATCAATGCTTTCTCTAAAGCAGGGGAATTAGGACTACAGAGCTACGCCCTGCTCTCCTCCAAGAAGGGGAGAGTCCAATTACCCCCTCCTTGGGGCACCTTAATGGGACTCCATCAAAGGGGGGGGGGGGTAATAACTGCATTAGGCAGTTAGAAAACTTGCTGTGTCCTGCAAGATCATTTAGTAACTATTCTTTCAGAGGTTGGAGATCATTAACACTCTGAACTTTTGTATCGGTTCAAAATATATTTTTTAACAGTAGATCTCGGTCAAATTAGTCATTATATGCAAAAATAACCGTAGAGTGTAAAACCAGCTATCTTAATTCCTTGTAGTACCAGCAAAGTTCTGAACATCTCGAATTTTCATCTACAATCAGATAACTAAAAATAATGCGGCGTCTAAATTCCTGGAAATCCCCAAATACAGAACGACGTCCGGTAAAAAAAAAAAATCATTTATACGCCATAGAATTGTTTCCAAATGCACAATTCTCTCAAAAAAAAAAAAAACTCCTCTTCCCGCCGTTGCACTTAACAAGATAATCACCGAAACTCTCCCCCCCCCCCCATCTTTATTTGTTTTCTCCAAATTAGAAACCGGAGATAGATGGAAGATGGCCGACTCTTTTGTTGAAACTTTTAGGCATCGCTTCTAATTAGAGTGATGGGTGACAGGAGGGTTACGCTCCACAATTATCGTTCCATTTTTCAGGCGACATAGCTAACAATATTAGAGGAAAAACACTATCTAACAGCAAAATGAGTGAATGCGTTCTTATTCTTCAGCTGTTGGTGGTTTTATCCTTAATGCTATAATTCAGTGACAATTTAGTATATATAGGAGAAACTATTTAATTAATCTAAATTTAATTTATTTGAGCTGAAATGTATAAATTGTTCGTATGTCTAACATTTTAGCTTAAATAAACAAGTTCCATTTTATAACTGCAAATTCTTGTACATAAGAAAATTTAGTGACCACAGGTTCAAGAGTCTTGTGAACTCTCTGCACCAGGAACTATGTGTAAGAAGTTGTATTTATTTATTCGATCGGTAAAAATTATTCCTAACCTGATAAGGAGAGCCCTTAACGCTATCGAAATAATTGTCACCTAACTTTCGTATGTCTGCTTTAAGGAAGTACAAGAACTTGTATAGACTCACTTAAAAACTCATAAAATATTTTAGAAACATGGTAATTAAAATATTAAAAAAATGTATTGGAATGTGAAGATATCACACCATCTTCACGTAAAAAGTTAAAATCGTATGAATATTCAATTCGCCGATGAAGGAATACAAAAATAAATTTGCCACAAATATATATTTGGAGGCGTTTCAAAAAGCATTCTTTTAATAAACTTACTGTCCACAGATTTCGTTCAAAGTTCGTTAGAAAAAGCGTTCTTTGATCACTTCGATGATTTTTAAGAACAAAACTCTGTGATACTATTTTGAATCGGGAAAGAGCCGCTTTGTGTAAACATTGCTCCAAATTGTGATTCAACATAAAATAATTAAAACCATAATCAAAATTAAAAAGGAATCGCTTCGAGGTATATCGGGACCTGACCTGCTAACCTGAACTATCAATGTACCAAATTTCGCCTTTGTGCTTAGATCGCCAACAGACGAACAAACAGATAAGACATCTTGTATTATTATTATATTTCATTATTATATTATCACAAGCGGAAGTCTGTGCTTCTGTAGATGCGATAACTCTCACAAAGGACCCTCTTGAAATGTTCCCAGATGGGGGGAAATTGCATTTAAAGGTAAGTGAAGAACGTCACTTAGCGCACAATGAATAAACTGGATTCCAACATAAAATGCAGCTCAAGCAACGGTAAATAAGCATACGTGCAATTTGGGAATCATTGGGTGTTCTTTTTCAGTGGAACAAGCCTGGACCCAAATGTCTAAATGAGTGCAGAAAAAGCCAGCCAAACAGAAAATGTCTAAACAACAAGACCCAATATATAGCGCCATCTAGTGTGACAAAAGTGAAATAAAACGAGAAAAAAAGAAAAGAAAAAGTGAGAAGTACATAAAGCAAATAAATAATATTTAGCGTATATGAACTTAAGGTGCCGAAAAATAGCGAAACAAAGAAACAGAAATTGCACATGGTCATACCATACATCGGAGAAATAGGGTGAAATTAGCAAATCATTAACCAGATTACATAAATTTTTATTGATATGGAAAGCTTTAGAGAAAATCAAATCGAAAACTGAGTCCACTTTTGAATAATGGACGCCGAAGAAAATTCAAACCAGTTGTCCAGTAATGTTTAGAAATTGGAGATTTACTGATTTCTTAGTTTTAACACAATCTTGAAATTCTTTTAAGCAGTACTTTAAAGCACGTTTAGTTTGGTCAATATATGACAGTTCTCATTGACCAATAATATGATAAATACTCCGATTATTGAACTTTAAAATAAGGTCCTTAAGGTAAGAGATTTTTTTATAATAGGTAAAATCATTTTCAAGTCAAACTTATTGAGGATTATCGCAATGCTATGATTAATTTTAGAATAGAAAGGCAGGCAAACAATATTAGCAAAAGTTTTAACTGGGTGTTCCTTTTTCTGTGGATTAGAAAATTTGGAAAAAAGCACAGTCAATAATTTTGGGCGAGAATCCGCGATATAAAGCAACATGTTTTAATCAATCCATCTCACACTTTAATAAGTATAATGCAGTAGGCATAATTATTAATTGATTATTGATTATTGCCATGTTATTACTTATCAATGTATTGATAAGTATATATAGCAATAACACCGTGGACATAAGTATTGATTAAATGGATGACAGTAATTACTATGATTGAGCAATGTAACTGCAAAAGGCTTACAGTAAACATCAGTACATCCAGGAAAGAAAGGGAATTATTGCATTCTAACTCACAGGTATGAAATTACTAATGCTCCCATTATGAATTATATTGATTCTTTTAATTAGTTTACCTGTGAATAACGGTAACTAAACGGAGAATGATACGGTAACTAAGTGAAGCCATAACTCACAGGTATGAAAGCACTAATGATGATTTAGAAAGTGTTACTTCCGTTATGAATTCTTGTATTCAATTTACCAGTGAATGGCGGTAACTAAACGATGAATGAGGTGATAGCTAAGTGGGGACATAACTCTACATGCTATAGTATTAGACCCTGTAATTTTTTGTATGAAATCATATTTATTACTTTCCTTATATACATAATGTATAAGGAAAGTATTGTGACGGGGTCGAAAATTCGAATTCGAGTTTTCGACGGGAGAGCACGTTTCAAGCATCCCTGATCACAAATCAAACATTTTTGAAGTGATGTCTGTGTATGTGTGTGTGTGTGTGTGTGGAGACGATAACTGACGAACGAATGGACCGATTCGAACGAAATTTGGTACAAAAATCACAATCCGTAAACACTGAAAGTCTATTGTTCTTATACGCAATCGAATGTTCAGAACTCCCCTAAATTTTCGAGTGAAATTTTGAAAAAATCGTCAAAAAAGCAAAACCGCTAATAAAGTTACGCAAATAGACATTTCTTAGGTAATTTTTCATTAGAAAACGATTAATATAAATTTTAGAACGCTAACATGAACCGTTCTCGAGATATTGTACATTTTCAAAAAAATTATCAAAAAGTTATATAAAATAAAATAAAAAAAAATATATTTTCTATTGAGAAACATATTTTTATAGAAAACGATTAATATAAATTTTAGAACGCTAACATGAACCGTTCTCGAGATATTGTACATTTTCAAAAAAATTATCAAAAAGTTATATAAAATAAAATAAAAAAAAATATATTTTCTATTGAGAAACATGTTCACTTTTCATATGTAATACCATGCGATAAATTGGGTGACATCATTCTCGTGGATCTAGCTCGTTCCATTCATGAAAAAAGGTACTTTGAGTAATACTTTTGTATTTGAACGCCAATAGTCATTTATCTGCTGTAAGAATAACTTATTTCTCCGTCCATAACGCTTGGCGAGATTTTGGCGACAAATTTGGCGGAATGTCGCCAACTTGGTGACATTTTAAATTGCTGCCAAATTAACAAAAATCTCGCCAAATTGATAAAAATGATGCTAAATCAATGCAAATTAAGACTAATTGAAGAAAATTCAATATCTTGGAAAAAATATAAG
This sequence comes from Amaurobius ferox, assembly GCA_951213105.1. Lineage (NCBI taxonomy): Eukaryota > Metazoa > Arthropoda > Arachnida > Araneae > Amaurobiidae > Amaurobius > Amaurobius ferox. Next base: position 72,845,333 of record OX578134.1, read on the forward strand.
TATCTACTATAAGAATAATATTTCTTTAAACTGTAAAAGTAGTAAATCCATTGCATTGTATAAGGAAAGTCATGTGTTGCCCATATCAGATTTTTTTTAATTCATTTTGCCCTTCTGGGGACATTTTCAGAAGGTTTCCTCGTCAGACAATTTCTAACAAATCGGGTTAAGTGAAATTTAATACAATTGTTGCAATCAGTAACCGTGAGATTTCTATGGAATTTCAGAAAGATTAGGCTCGGGAAAGAACTAAAAAGTTTTAAAAAGATATGCGAAAATGGAAAAAAAAATGTTATAAAGTATATTTCTAACGTGCTAGGGTAAATAAATAATCAAACTATATGTGCCGTTTTCTAGAAATTAATCTTCCCACAAAAATTATTTATCAAAATATTACTTATTAACAAAATAAATTTTTTCGAATGGAAACTTGCAAAAGAAAGTTTACAAAAATATATTTTCAAATTACAATGGAGATTAGGGCGCAACTGAACATAGACTATAAAGAATTTCAAAGTATCATAATGCCCAGTGGAGAATCACACTTCAGGTATTTATAATATAAGCACCTTGATTTACCTATCTATATGTCTAGCTATCTATCTATCTATCCTGGGTAATGCTTGGCAAAATTTTTGAAGACGAATTTGGCGAGATATCGCCAACTTGGAGACTTTTTTTAAATGTTGCGATATTGACGAAAATGTCGCAACATCGATAAAAATGACGCCAAATTGATAAAACTGACGCCAAATCAATGAAATTAATTGCATTTTGAAAGGAAATAGTATCGTAATAATGTTTCGATAGCATTTGTCTGTCAGTCCAATCATTTCACTTGATGACAAATTTGTCAAATTTTTTAGATGTCGCCAAATCAATAAAAATGTCAGCAAATTGATAAAAATGTCGCCAAATTAATAAAAATGTCGTCAAATTGATAAATATGAAGACAAATCAGTGAAATAAATTCTGTTTTGAAAGGGGATAGTATAATAATAATGTTTTGCAAACATTTATCTGTCAGTCCAACCATCCCACTAGGCGGTATATTTGGCGAATATTTAAATGCCGCCAAATTTATCAAAATATCACCAAATTGACAAAAATATCGCCAAATCGATAAACATGTCGACAAATTGGTAAAAATGACTCCAAATCAATGAAATTTATTGCGTTTTGAAAGGGAATAGTATTGTAATGATGTTTCGAGAGCGTTTCTCTGTTAAATCCAACCATCCCACTTGGCCATAAATTTCAAGATTTTTTAAAATATCGTCAATTCGATAAAAATGTCCCCAAATTAATAAATATGACTCCAAATCAATGAAATTTATTCTGTTTTTAAAGGGGATATTATTGTAATGATATTTCGATATCATTTGCCTGTCAGTCCAACTGTCCCACTTACGACACATTTGGCGAAATTTGCCTGTCAGTACAAACGTCACACTTGGCGAGTTTTATTAATGCCGCCAAATTTATCAAGATATTGCCAAATTGAAGAAAATGTCTTCAAATCTATAAAAATGTCAACAAATCGATAAAAATTTTGCCAAATTAATAAGTATAACGCAAAATCAATGAATTTAATTGTGTTTTGAAAGGAGATAGTATTGTAATGATATTTCGATATCGTTTGCCTGTCAGTCCAACTGTCTGACTTGGCGGCAAATTTGGCGAAATTTTATAATATCACCAATTTGATTAAAATATCGCCAAATTAACGACAATGTTGACAATTCGATAAGATTTTCGCCAAATTGATAAAAATGACACCAAATCAATAAATTAATTGTGTTTTGAAATGGGATAGTATTGTAATGATGTTTCAGCAGCGTTTGTTTGTGAGTCCAACTGTCCCACTTGGCTACAATTTTGACGAGTCTTTTTTAAATATAATATCATAATTGAACAAATTATCACAAAAATTAACGAAAATGGCACCAAATTGATGGAAATGCAATATTTTGGAAAGAGTATAAGAATCTACTACAGGAAAAAGACATTTCTCTGTTCGCCTGTCCGTGACGTTTGGCAAAAAAATTGGCAAAGAATTTGGCGAGATGTCACAAATGTCGTCAAATTGATAAAAATGACGCCAAATGGAAGGTAATATTTTGCAAATTTTGAATTCCGTCATGTGACGGTCATACTTTCTAGTATTTTAAATAAAAATAATGCAACAATATGCCAAAATTGTGTGTTATTCCTTGTTAATATTATTCTTGCCCTCTGGGTCGAACTTGTCTTTGAAGCCGTGCATTACTTGCAAAAAATTGTGAACCAACCCTTGTCTGAAAAGATAAACAAATCAGTACTTTTGCAAAATATTTATTTTATGAATGCTAAATGTATTATCTTTTAAACTAGAACTTGAGGCATTCAAATAATTTAACGTTCAGGGAATTGATAAAATACATATTAAGAATACAATTAATGTTGAAAATAATTACACAGTAGCTGAGGCAGGTAGAGTTACAGGGTTTCTCAATCACAATTGGTGGAAAAATTACATTAATTCCCGATAGGGACCAGTCAAACTCTATCTCTGATCTTCCCCCCATCCCATCGTATCCCCTCTCATTTTCTAGATTATGACTACATTTATGGGTCTTCATAGATAATTTCTTAGATAGCTATGTTATACTAGAACGAAGAGCTGTCGCGAACGTTTTGGTATACTCGACAGAGAAGACAAAGTTTTGAAATCAAACACATTTATTAAACATGAAATAACAAGGCAGTTGATCGAAAACAGTGGAGTACAAGCATTTCTCGCAATAACTCAGAGTTACACTCGGTAGGGTGACCATTAAGAACACCCCTGGAGGAAGAGGAACCAAGAGAATACACATATTTTCTGATACATAAAATAAACACAATATTCCTCATATTATACTTGACATTTATATACGACATTTGTATACTTTGAACATATACGACATTTTCATATAACATCATCAATGACTCGATACTCACGAGGATTTGACAATTAACACTCTATTCGTTAGGTGGAAGACTAAATATATATAAAACTTTACCTCGTCTCTTTTAAATATAACATTTACAATTCTGTACCATGGGAAAGGATATCAGGATGGACTCTCGGCATAAACTCATCGAGATTCTTGCGCAGAACAAAATCCATAATGGTCGGGAAACTTGACTACACAACATCATGCTGGCGGAATTCAACATCTTGATTGGTTACGGAGATTGGTTGATTCGTACCTTAGGACACAAGGAGGAGTCAGGCAAATACAAATCGCTATAAAATGAGCTTTCCCTTTTGCCCTATCAGCGATTCAAGCCGACCAGTGAAAGAACCATTTTCTCTTTTCACAAGACTCATTATTCCATTACTACCAGGCTGATTCATTTAAAAACACGAGTGACTCATCTCTGAACCGAGCCAAACGACTCTACGCACAACTTGTCGAACTATGTTACATATTTTAATCACATCCTTCCACTTTCAAAATCAATCCACCTTTTCTTAAAATTCGCGATCATACGCGAATCAAACACACACGTCTACATTTTTCCACGACTCCTTCCACACTGCTTCCAAAATCCTTTTTCAAACGCGCGCGTGCGCACAACCTGCAAGTTCCCAACTAGCGACTGAGAAGAGAAAATACAAAACTATTACTATTTTTCTGGAACATAAACACTTTTGCGATTTTAGAGTTCACTTCCCTTAAAAGTCAATGTAATTGAAAACATGTAGAAAAGACATCTATATTTCGAAATTGACACTTTCAATCACACAGAAATAAAACAATACTTTAATATACAATTTTAACACAGAGGTGTGAAAGCCTTATCACACTCCTTCGGGGCCCGGGAGAAAAATTTCCTGCAAAGCGGGGAATTTTTCCACACAATACTAGGAAAATACCTGCATTAAGTTCCCAATGACATATGTTCCATTGAGAGGAATTTAGTGTAAATTTTGAGCGATGTACATGTACATCAAAGAAAAAAAACAAAAACAAACAAGATCATGACCAGCATAATAACCAAAATCCAAGAGTGGCCTAAAGTTTGACTCGTGAGTCAAAAAAAAAATAAGTCTCAATACAAGCATAGACCTTTACAAGACAACACCAAATTAACAAGACACAAATGATGAAATTGCCCCTTTTAAAATTTAAACACTAATACATTTTCTGGTGAGTACCACAGAGACATGAAAATTTAATTTACTCAACTCACAAAAAGTTTAACTAAACAAAAAGTTTTCTTTCTTCAAAAATTTTACAATTAAAATTCTATAAATTTACTTTTCACAGAAATCAATTTATTAACTATTATCCAACCTTGCCAACAAATTACTTTAAAAGACATTTAAAAAAAATTACTAATTTAGAAAATGAGACAAATTTTCAAACCAAGAATGTTGATCAGGCACCCAGGCAAGAAACAAGTCCATTAGAAAGTTGCAAACCTAGAGGTGGCGGTACCCCCAACCAATAAGTCAACAAACACCAAATGACAAAAAAAAATTTCTAAAATTTACTAGACCTTTAAATTAAAAAAAAAATCATTCGCACATTCATAAAATAAAACAGAGATAAAAATTATCAGTTATCCTTAAAAATCCTTACCAAAACTCTAATCCATCAAGTACTTAATTATCTTAAAATTACTTTAAAACATTACTGCTTATCATTAAAGCAAAGCAAAAAAAAATTATTATTTAAGTATTTAGAATTTTAAAACACTACTTCAACCTGATTAACATGGCACTCACATTCAGAAAGCTGCACTGGCACAGAACTTGCAGTACAGAACATTCAGCTGACTGACACATAAAGCAAATTACACAGAAGTTCAGAAATATTGGATCCATTTTAACATAGCATACAGTTTTGCAAAACATTTTGTGAAACAATTGAAAATATAATATTATGAAACATAACTGTCCATCTCACAACAATATCAGTCTTTTTTTTTGAAAATGTGAGAATTTCATAATTCAAACATTTTACTTTACTTTTGAGCCAATTGCTCTCTTGACATATTGCCTTAATTGACAAGTAACTTTAATGAATAAATTGGCCTCTTGGGCGCAAGTCATACTTGTGTGAATTAGGAACATTTTGAGTTTTAACCCTATTTTGATGGTTTAGAAAATATCTACTTTTAAATTGTCTTGTTTCTTGAGTTGAAGAATTATCAATGTTATCATTATATGTGCTAGAAATCAATTCACTACGTCTAGGAGGTAAAGGAGTTAATCTATTAACGTGGACCAATTGCTGATTACATGGATTGTTTTTGTGTTGGATGACAAAGTTAACTTCAGTACCACCTCTAACATGATTTTGCTTTTCCCCTATATGCAAAGTAACATTCTGTGCATTTACTACCAAATCTCTAAAAGATTTGCTTCCATTTTCCAAATCGTTAATATGTACCTCTTCACTACCCAAATGTGGCACTACATTATTTTCCGAAAAATTTCTGCTCACATACTCTTCCCGAATGACCTGAGACTCATTCGCTACCGGTGCTAGATCTGCTTTGCATTTGGCACATGCATTCGTATGGAACTCTTTCGGTTTACAGTCCTCTACCACACGAACATTTTTTCCACTACTCATCTGCGAGTCAGGCACAGCAATACGCTTTGCGACACTACTTAGGTTTGAGTCTGCAATTTCCGACTCATTTGCCGGTTCATGATTTGAAATCGAAAGTAAATTATTCGTACATTGATAACCAACAAAAGGAATGGAAAAGTTTGAAAACTTAAAACAGAAGTGATTATAATCTATAATAGCATTATGTTTATGTAAAAACTTGTTACCAAGGATTACATTATATGAAATAGGAGCTGGTGATTTTAACACAAAAAATTCGGTAGGGAATCTTTCTTTTCCCAAATTTAGTGAAATAGTGGCTAAACATTCAACTTTAGTATCTTGTGAACTAAAGCTACGCAAAATTGTTGGTTTGTATGTTAGCAACATATGTGCAATGGGTACAGTATTTAAAGCTTCCTCATACACTAAATTAATTGAACTACCCGTATCAATCAATATTGACACTTCACTGCTCACTAATTTTCCTTTTATAATAGAAGAAGATGACAAAGAATTTGTAATATTATGACAAATATTATTTTCCTCAAAATGTGATGTTTGCCTATCAAAAGTTTTTCTATTATTATAATTGTGCATGGGATATCTACTCTGATTCCCAGAAGAATGATTTTTGGAATTTTGCAAAGATTTATATGACTCCTTATTTTTATAATTTTGCGTTCCTTGCTTTCTATACTTCCACTCATTTGCAGACATTTGCCCTCTGTGTCTTTCACCCTGGTGATACCTAGTTCCAGGACTGGTATAAATTTTCCTACATTTTATACCGTACGCATCTCTTTTTTGAAAAACCTTTTTCCAACACTGTTCTTGAACGTGACCTAATTTACCACATTTGTCACACTTTGGACGCGGTGAACGCTTTTCGTTAACTTTATCTGAATTAAACTTAAATTTTTCTATTTTACCCCTAAGAAATTCAATGTCCCTTTCCTGTTCTAACACTTTTCTTTTTAAATCTGACATACTTTCACTTTGATCTGGTGTGAGAACATATTTTTCTGGTGTGAGAACACCTTTTTTTGTAAGTACCGGATTAGTCAAGTACATAGCATTATTTTCATTTAAAATAGATTCCTCAAGAATTGCAAGTTTTCTAGCCGAATAAAAATCTCTAGGGTTTTGTGACAACACCAATCTTTTTAGTTCCGGATATAAACCATTAATAAATGAAGTTTTTAAAAGTGTTTGCCTGATTTTATTCTCACTTTCGGAATCTACATCTTCCGGAACAACCTTAAATGAAGCAGCTTCGATTCTCATCGAAAACTGTTTAACCGACTCATTTGGTCTCTGTGTAAAGTTCACGAGTGAAATTATGTTTTTAGTAACATTTTCGGTCACTTCAAAATGATCTTTCAAAATGTGAATAATTTCCTGCAAATTTTTACAATTTCTGTGCTTTGGATTCTCTTCAATCAATCTATTTGCTTCCCCCTCTAAATTCAATCTCAAACAAACTAATTTGTCACACTCACTCCAGTTTGCATGAGTGGCTACTAAATTTAACTTTTCCAAAAACTGTGACAACGAAAGCTCTGAATTTCCCGAGAATTTTGGAATATGATGTGCGAACTTAGGTGTGAAAATATGGAATGATTTTAACATGTTATCATTTACCGATGAAGCACTGTTTTGATTTGGCAAAGTGCCAGAAGAAGAATTCAGACATACCGGCGATTTATCTGATATATTTTCCTCATTAGATTTAGCTTTGTGGCTAACATTTTTAACTTTACTTTTAGAATTAACAGTATCCGACTCAGTAGCAATATCAAGCGACAAATTCAAGGAGGAATTTAATTTTTTACTTGAATTTTTACTCATCTTACCGACATTTACTTTTTTGTTTCTAGTAATTGGAGCCATTTTGCATAACAATCAAATATACTCGTATAGTTTAACACAATATGCAATTGCAATGTTCTTAAACAGTATTTACAATAAAACCAGTTTTTATCAAATCAAATGACATAAATATGCAAACAAATCAATTTTTTTTATCAAATGGCACATATCAAATTCCAAGAACACTCGTTTTTGAGAACACCGAAAGCAGAACATGGAACTCTGTTTACTTAAGAAAACACTCATTTTAGCACAACGGTAATTTTTAACCTTCAAAATTTCAATTCTTAAGAAAATTTTTAAAAATTTTAATTCTCTCAGCTCTTCCCCACTCACCGAGAAAAGTAACGGCACCAATTCTGTCGCGAACGTTTTGGTATACTCGACAGAGAAGACAAAGTTTTGAAATCAAACACATTTATTAAACATGAAATAACAAGGCAGTTGATCGAAAACAGTGGAGTACAAGCATTTCTCGCAATAACTCAGAGTTACACTCGGTAGGGTGACCATTAAGAACACCCCTGGAGGAAGAGGAACCAAGAGAATACACATATTTTCTGATACATAAAATAAACACAATATTCCTCATATTATACTTGACATTTATATACGACATTTGTATACTTTGAACATATACGACATTTTCATATAACATCATCAATGACTCGATACTCACGAGGATTTGACAATTAACACTCTATTCGTTAGGTGGAAGACTAAATATATATAAAACTTTACCTCGTCTCTTTTAAATATAACATTTACAATTCTGTACCATGGGAAAGGATATCAGGATGGACTCTCGGCATAAACTCATCGAGATTCTTGCGCAGAACAAAATCCATAATGGTCGGGAAACTTGACTACACAACATCATGCTGGCGGAATTCAACATCTTGATTGGTTACGGAGATTGGTTGATTCGTACCTTAGGACACAAGGAGGAGTCAGGCAAATACAAATCGCTATAAAATGAGCTTTCCCTCTTGCCCTATCAGCGATTCAAGCCGACCAGTGAAAGAACCATTTTCTCTTTTCACAAGACTCATTATTCCATTACTACCAGGCTGATTCATTTAAAAACACGAGTGACTCATCTCTGAACCGAGCCAAACGACTCTACGCACAACTTGTCGAACTATGTTACATATTTTAATCACATCCTTCCACTTTCAAAATCAATCCACCTTTTCTTAAAATTCGCGATCATACGCGAATCAAACACACACGTCTACATTTTTCCACGACTCCTTCCACACTGCTTCCAAAATCCTTTTTCAAACGCGCGCGTGCGCACAACCTGCAAGTTCCCAACTAGCGACTGAGAAGAGAAAATACAAAACTATTACTATTTTTCTGGAACATAAACACTTTTGCGATTTTAGAGTTCACTTCCCTTAAAAGTCAATGTAATTGAAAACATGTAGAAAAGACATCTATATTTCGAAATTGACACTTTCAATCACACAGAAATAAAACAATACTTTAATATACAATTTTAACACAGAGGTGTGAAAGCCTTATCACAGAGCAGCAGCGCTTGAAAAGTAACAGATCCCTATAACAGATCTCAGTAACAGATCCATCCTCTTTTGGAACTTATTTTACCTTTATTGTTAATTATATTGTCTGAAAAATGGACCGATAATTAATTAATCCAACTCTCTCATCTAATTCGCCTAAAAAATGGACCACTAACTGTTTAACCCAATTCCCCCAGCTAAGTCAGCCATGCTTCTAATTAGAAGACATGCCCAAAAATTTCAGCCAACAGTTAGACATTCTTTCATTTATCTTTGGTTTCTAATTTGCGTAAAAAGGCATAAAAGGAAGAATCCTAGGGAATATCTTTCTATGTGAAGGACGTGAGAGGAACTTTTAGAACGAAAAAAGACATTTGGGTCTTGGGACGGTGGTTGTGAATATGTTCTCTTAGGCGTCTTATTTGAAACTTTTTGATAAATCGAAAGCCTCATTGATTATCTAATATTAAGGGAAAATAATATATAGCTTTAAGATAAAATTTCTTGGTAAGTATAAAAAACAGGATTTAATTAGAAACTATATATTTTGTTGTAATTCTCCGAAATTAAGAAAGAAAAGGCGTATAGATACATATATTAATGTTATAAAAAAGGAAAAAGTATTAAATGATGCTTATAGTAGATTGCTGAAAATGTAACTGCGCTTCTTGAGATGTAATAAGAAATGTATTTTTAGAAACAGTTTAATGTTCAAAGAATAATTTTAGGTACTTTACTGAGCAAGATTTACAAGGTTATGAATATAATCTGTATTAAAACAGAAGTTTGTGAAACTTTTGACTTTATCAAATGCTTTATAAAATAGATTACTTTAAAATATATAAAAAAATAAACCATTTATACTATATTCTTAGACGAATTATCTATATTCGTGAGAAATTTTGTGTGTTTTCTATGAGTACTACTTAATATTATCAGTTATTCTCAGGAGGCATTGTATTCCGTCTGATTTTTAAATAATTTCAAGTGTTTTAGAGAAAATTGTAGAAAATTCCTTGCTTTTATTTCTTCTTTTTATAGATTTTTTTCATAATATAAACCTGCTTATTTTTTAAATCTTCAGAATGTCGTACTTTAACTGTTTCAGTTACATGCCATTAAGATGCTCATTTCTAAGCCCCATCCTGGACATCTAGAACGTCCCCTTTTCCCTTACTGCATTATAAAATAACTAATAAGAATGTAACCTTAAAATTACGCACATAAGACAGTGTGAAAAATCAGCTTTTATTCGCAACCACTTTTTCAAATGCGTAATTCGTTCAAAAAAGTATTTGTTTCATTCTATATTCATGAGATAATTACCAAAATATTTTTGACTCTTATTCCTCAACAATAGTTGACTCTGTGTCAAAATTTGAAATAACGTTTCTAATTAGGGTTTATAGTTGACTCCAAATATAACATTTAAGGAAGTAATTGCAAGGAAAATTGTAAGGAAACATTCCAAAGTTATTGGTCCATTCTTCAAACGATACGATGAACAATGTTATAGGCGAAACAAATCCTAAAGGAAAATCGATTAAAAGGTATTGTTTCTCAGGCCATGTTATTCTTAATCCACTTATAATACAACTGAACTCTATGAATATTTATGTTCATAAACTAGTGAATTAATTTATAATTTACTTTCCACTGAACATTTAGTTGTGAACATGCATCAATTTGTATTTAAGCAATTAAAATAATTGCCCGTAAAAGAAATGTTTATATATTTACACATTCAAAATCTTTCTTTTCCCATTATCGTATTATCAGATAACCAAGAAAAATGTGGCGTCTAAAATACGGAAAATCTCCAAATAAAACCATTTGGAAATAAAAAAAAAAAAAACATTTATTAACAGCCATCGTCTCAAATGCGTTCGAAAAAGTTCCTCTTCCATTCTTCACACATAACGAGATATGCACCAAAACATCTCCCTCTTTTTCTCCCGACAAATTACGAACTAAAGATAAATGGAGGATAAGCTGACTCTTTGTCGAAACATTTAGGCATCGTTCCTAATTAGAGTGATGCATGACAAGAGTGTAGCACCAAAGTCCTCGAAGTGTAGCACTCCTCAATTATCGGTTCATTTTTATTTTATCAGGTGACATGATTAACAGTATTAGAGGTAAAGATAGTTCAAAAGAAAAATGGATGAAGAGATTGTTGTTTTTCCTGCGATGGCGTTCTTAATCCTATCATATTGAAACTAAACTATATGCATATTTGTGTTTACCAACTAGTGAAGAAATTCATATTTCGCTTTTAACTGAATATTTAATTGTGAACATAAATAATTTTGTGCAAAAGTAAATAAGTGCCCTTAAAAGTAATTTACATAAATAAAATTGAAAATCTGTATGTGAAAGTGTGTGTTTCTTTGTCTCATCATCGTTGGAGAACGGACACCGAATTTCATGAAAATTTGTCCATAGCCTTGGAATGGCCCCACTTAAAATTTAGTTCATGTTTTGATTTTATAGGACCTGGGGTTTGTCGATATATTAATAAAACACACACAAGTAAACCTTCCATAGAAATAACGTTATGAATACGATATTCTTTCCACTAATTTAGTTGAAGGAAAATACACTTCCCTTCAAAAAATAAGCACGAAAGTGAAAATCAGGCGCAAATCAGAAACGACTGCAACAATTTATTCCAAATTTTACAGTGACATAGAATAGGACTTTACCTATTATTTGCATACAAAAAAAAAGGGGGGGGGGAGGGGATTTCGAATGTATACTTACACATTAAAAAGAAAAAAATGGAGAAAACGGCAGGTCATAGTTTTGAATGTGAAATGTCTGTCAACAAGAAATATGGCCTCTTCCCAACTAATGCAGACTTTACAATGACGATTCATGTCACCGATTAAGTGCTCAATGAGGTCGGAAGGTAGTAATCGCCACTCTTGCATTCGAGCATATTAGAGCTCTTGGGTAGTGTTTTGAGGTGTTTGGCGGGAATCTACAGATCTCCTGAAAGCATGCCATACATTCTCTATTAGGTTTAGGTCTGGGGAATACGCTGGTCACTCCATTAGTTGGATTCCCCCTGTCATCAAGTAATTGCTTACGATACGAGCTCTATGTGGCCGGGCTTTGTCGTCCATAAGAGCAAACTCAGAACCTATTGCACCCGATTAAGAGCGAACATAAGGATCAAGGATTTTATCGCAATACCTTTGGTCAGTCACAGTACCGTTGAGGAAGAAATGGAAGTCAGTACGTCCGCCGAAGGAAATCCCAGCCCATACAAGGATACCACCACCAGAAAATGAGTGGCGCTGAGCGATGTTAATCGCTTGATACCGTGTACCAGACTCTCCACACAAAAATACGTCGATCGACCGACTGCAAAGCGAATATGGGCTCTTCAGTGAATAGACCATTGCTTCAATCATCTATGGTCCAACTGACGTGTTCCTGACACTATTGGAGACGGGCTGCCCTGTGCCTCGCAGACAATGGAACACAAATGGTTGGCCTCCGTTTATAAAAGCCATATGTCTGCAATATCTCACAGTTGTAATGGATACAGGCCTAGCTGTAATTGCAGCAAGGCTAGACCATAAAGCAGGTACTGTTGCTTGCCTGTTGCGTCTGACCAATAACGAACGCCAATTAGCGGACATCGGAAGATGTTGTAACTATAGGGCGACCTCAGCTTGGACGTCTGCTTATTGTTCCGCTGTTCTGGAATTGAGACCATAAGCGTGAAATCACAAAATGGTGAACTCTGAAGAATTCAGCAACTTCTCTAATAGATTGGCCGGATTCTAGTCTGTCCACGGCTAGTAGCCATCACTGGCCAACATCTAAACGCCTTCTTTGGAACATATCGAATGAAATGGCTATTTCGAATTTTTACTTTAACGTTCATAGTAGAAGTAAGGACGCACAGAAAGAAACACCTGCTTTTACCAAGACGCCGATTTACGTATTTAGCACGAAAACAATTGCTATTATTGTACTCGATATTATTGTACGATTATTGTACTCGATATTATTGTACACGATTTATATTGTACTCGAAGTATACAGCAAGTTTCGTCCAATAAAATTCTTTCATTCGCTGGTGATTCGTTCCCTTGTGATGCTGTTTAGCAACGAAAATAAATCAAATGTGTTTATACGGTAGACAATTTTTTTTAATGTTTCTCCGATTTAATTAATAAAAAAATGGATATAAAAACAAATTTTATAAATGGACGGTAAGACAATTTTGGCTGGATTATATTATTTACAGCCTTTGGATTGCGGGAATTACTCATATTTTCAATTCTTTTTGTAGTTTGTTTTATTTTGGCATAATATTTTTCAAACTCATATGTTGCTCAAAACACAAAAACCGCTTATAAGTGTGCTGAAACCGCCTCATATATTGTGTTCAGTCAGTTGTTAAAACACATTAAAATTGCTATGGGTATATATCTTCCAGTACCATTTTAGTTCCCCTATTTTGGCATTGATCCAATTTCATATTTTTTGAAAATTTGTTTACAAATGGTCCTAGATGCTTTATTCTTCAGATCTATCGGTGAAGATAATTTTAAATAGCGTCAGCACACAAAAATTATAAGTGTATTCTTATAAATTTATACTTCTTTTAAGAGAATTACATGAACTATTACATAGAATGCTTTGGATAACAATATATTTTAGAATACTATAAGAATTTGCCTATAATTGTTAATTTTAACTTTCTTTATATTATATATATTCCGTACGAAGAACGGCTAACTGCTAGTATTTATATATACATACATTCAAGAACTTTCACTTTCCATTATATCAACGTCAGGTAAGCAAGAAAAATATGGCATCCGACTTGAAGAAAATTTACAAATAAGTGAAAAAATGAGCGTTTATTCATAACCAATTCTGGGTCAAATATGAGTAACTCATTTGAAAAAGTCTGTCTTCCATTCTCTCCACATGGCGAGTTAACCACTAAAACATTTTCCCCAAATTTTTCCCTAGAAATTACAAACCGAAGATAAATAGGGAATAGCCGACTCTGTCGAAACTTTTAGATATCGCTTCTAATTAGAGAAATGGGTGGCACAAGGGTAGCCCTCCACAATTATCGGTCCATTTTTCAGGCGACACGATTAACCATATAAAGGGAAAAACATGCTAGAAGAATATATGAAGATGCTGCTGTTTTTTAGACGATGCTGTTCTTGATCCAGTTATAATGCAACTGAACTGTATAAATATTTGTGATCATGTTAACCTGAAAACTAGAATATACTTTATTTTCCACCGAACATTTAATTGGAAACATGCATCAATTTGAGTAAACTGGCAAAAAGCCGAGCTTTTGAATAGACTCCAACATATGAAGTATGCTAGCTGTGGAAGATTTCAAATTAAAACTTAATGTAACAAATAATTATGAAATTAGAAGTAAAAAAACTAATTTCAATATTTGATAATACTAATACAAAAGAGCATATAAGTTTCTAGAGTTTGAATATTGAATTAAACAAATTGAAATACATGAAAACAATGAAATCAAAGTAACTCATTTAAATCGTAAAAGCGTATAAAATATACAGAAGCACATTTAAATCACAATGCAAGCAAGTACACAAGATTTGATTAGATGTTTAAAAGTTGTTGTTCGCTTATTATTTGTATGAAGCATATAGTGAGCATGCCCGGTTTAAAAAGGGGTATTTCGCCCTGTTACAGTTCGTTTTTAACACTTTACAACACAGTTGAAAAGTGTTTATGACTTTGTTCATTCAGTCTGTCTGTCTGTCCGTTCGCACGATAACTACCGTAAAAATGAGTTTATCAAAATGCCATTTTAGTATCTTGTTGAGAAGGTCTGTGGGACATATGGAAATGTAAATTATTAATATCACCCAATTAGTTTTGTATTGAACCCGCGTGGAAAAAGTGAAATACATTGAACCCTATAGGACCTAATTTTTCAAACATTTTTTAAGCGAATTTAAAATTCACAAATTACTTCGAAAATTTCAGAAAATATTTAAATTAACCCATAAAATATTTTTTAAAAAATTCAGCAAAATATCATTAAATAAAAATTAAAATAATAACTACACCCATATTATATGAAAAGATCACGTGACCCACTTCAAAATAAATTATAGCATCCATTTTTTTTTACCACGTGTTAAAATCGTGATTCTTCAAGTTCTTTTAAATTTATATTTAGTGTTGCATCCGGCCTAAAACCGCTTTATTTTTGCGAATTTTTTTGTGGATCTATATTCTGTGCCAACGCAATTACAACATTTTTGAGTTTCAATGATCATCAAACTTTGATTATTTTTCCAACGAAGACTAATTTTAATGAATACAGAGTGTAAAGAAGTGATTGTAGAGTTACATAAGAATTGCTGAATTTTTTCACGCAAAATTATTTAGCTCTGGAGTCTGGAATAAAAGTGATATGAATGAAATATTCATTGCTTTTATATAGAGAGCCAGACTATTTATATTTCGATGACGTCATTTTAATAAAGTTAATTTTTCTCGATGACGTTTTAAGTTTTCAAATATATTAAATTACAGTAGTACTGTGATAATTTAAAATATATCATCTCTGTATGTATCCCATTTCAGAGATGTTTAAATAAAATTGCATTTCAGTTGGAAAATGTTTCATAATCGATGCTTTATGCATTATTGATTTTTCTTGTTATAATTGAAATTGTGATTCTGCAAATCTGCGTACAAATTTGCGTGTGTATGTAAAGCATCTTCCTACTTATTCTTACTACTTTCATCTTACTACTTATTGTAGTTTTCGAATAAAATGAATAACAAAACTCAGGTAAATGTTGATTTTGCTTCGTTAGAATAGAGAATGGACTCCACGCTTCGCTCGTCCATAATAAAATAAGATCTCGTAAAAGAAATATTTATATATTTATGCTAAAACATAAACAAGATAATTATTTTTCTGCATTATAAGATAACGAAAAAAAATGCATCCTCCGAATGAGGAAAAATTCACAAGTAAGACCGTTGGAATAAAGCGAGTACTTACTCTCAACCACTGTCTCAAATGCGTAATTTGTTCAAAAAAGATTATTTTCCGTTATTCACGAATAACAAAATAATCACCCAAACATTTCACCTCATTCCCCTTGCAAATTACATACCGGTGATAAAGAAGGGATAGCAGATATGCTATTGAAACTTTTAGGCAGCGTTTCTATTTACAGTAATGGGTAACAGGAGGGTATCACTCCACAATTTTCGGTCCATTTTTTAGGCGCCAACAATATAAGAGGTAAAATACGTTTTTATGGAGAATTTATAAAGAAGCTGTATTTTTTGCGATAGTGTTCTTAATCCTATTGTACTGCAACTAAGCAATATGAACAGTGTTTCTTCGAGGCATACCTCCGGGGGGTGGGGCGTATCCCCCCCGGAGACATTTTATTTTTACCTAGTTTCTATTTATGTGATACATCATTTAGATATATTTATGTAGGACAAATAGAAAACTTGCGCCCCTGAATTTTCATTCGCCCCCCCCCCCCCTCCCGTTCAAAAAGTCTTGAAAGAAACACGTGTAAAGGTTTCTACTCTGGGGATGCTATTGTAACGTAACCTTTACGTATCTATTCCTAAAATCATGTCTTTGATACACCAGTCTGCTCATTTCAATCTTAAATCTACTGACTAGAGTTCCATGAATGATCTACAATATTAACAAACTCATACTTTATTCCAGCTAACTTCGCTGACAACTCAAAATTACAATTACATACACAGAATATTTACAAGCTGGCACTATCATATCTATACAGAGACTACACCTTAGCATTTCTTACTGAACTGAACTGGAACTACTAATCAACTATTAAACCATATATATCTATACTCACAATCTTGTAAAGATCATCACTTCGCTGCGTATTTCCATGAATGGACAGACCACCATCAAACCCACGCACTCTCGTATAAAGATAACAGCCGAAGCTGACGACGGCGATTTACAGTTCAATCTCGCTCAAATACGAATACGAATACGAATATGAATACCTTCTGCCTAACGTTTGCCTCCTTTATAGTCCTGGCCAGTCGTTGAGGCGTTTCGTACATAAATTAACATAATGAAAATCATACAATAGGAATGAAGCATACAATACAATAGTAATGATTAGCATACAATAAGCATACAATAGTAAAGCATGCAATAGTAATGATTAGCATACAATAATAATGAATAATAGAATCCTCACAGACTGTACATGAATATTTGTGCTAGTCAGCTAGTTAAATACATCTTCCACTGAACATTGTGAATGTGCAACATGTTGTACCTAAGATAATAAAATAAGTTCACATATAAGTTACATTTATATATACATAAGTTCTTGAACTTTCATTTTCCCTTATTGTATTATCAAATAACCAAGGAAAATGTGGTACCCGAATTAAGTAAAATTTCTAAAACAAGACATTTGGTACAAATGAGAATGTATTTGGAACGTCAATTGCCTAAGTCGTTTGAAATATGTTGCTCTACCGTTCTTCACACATTACAAGATAATCATCAAAACATTTTGTTCCTTTTTTTCCCCAACAAATTACAAACCGGAGATACATAGAGAATAGCTGACATTTTGTCCAAACTTTAAGGCATTGCTTTTAATTAGAGTGATGGATGATACGAGGTAGCACTCAACAAATATCGGTCAATTTTTTGGGTGACACGATTAACAAAATTGGAGTCAAAACAAGTTCTAAAGTATAATATATCAATATGTTATTTTAAATACGATATTGTCATTAACCTGAATAATGATGTTCTGCATGAATATTTGGGCTCATCAACTGGTAAATTATTTTATATTTTATTTTCCTCTGAACCTTTAACTACAAACTTGCACGAATTTGTATCTAAGTGAATAAAATAAGCGCCCACAAAAGTAATATTCATATATACATGATTTCAAGAACTTTCGATTTCTCCTATGGTATTACAATATAACCAATAAAAATGCGGTATCTGAATTACGAACAGTTTACACATAAGACTGTTGGGGGGGGGGGGGGGGGGGATAAGCATTTATTTTCAACTATTAATTTTTTTGATATTAATTTTTCCCTTTTTCCCTTCCAAGAGAACCAAGAAAAATGTGGTATCTTAATTACGAAATATTTAAAAATGGGGTACTATTGGAGGGGAAATAAAAATTTATATTTAACCACTGTCTAATGTTTAAGTCATTCGAAAATTTTACTTTTTTATTTTTTCTCGCACATAACAAAATAATCATCAAAACTTCCCCCTTCGCCCTACTAATTTAAATGATGGATAGTTAACAATTTGCAAAAACTTTTAGACATATATTCTCATTAGAGGTGTGTGACACTCCACAGTAATCGGTAGGTTTTTCAATTGATGCGATTAACGACATTAGAGGCCGAAATGTTCTAAAATTGAACAGAGGAATATGCTGTCGTTTTACATGCGATGTTATTCTTAATCCGATTATAATACAACTAAACAATATAAATATCTGTGCTTATCAATTTGGGAATAAATTCTTAGTTCATTTTCAACTCAGCATTTAACTGTGAGCATGCATGATTTTGTATTTAAGTAAATAAAATAGACGTCTATGAAAGTTATATTTATGTATACGTGATGTATACATTGCGTTATGTTATGTATACGATAATGAAACAAGGGTAAGCAAGAACTTTTACTTACCCTTGTTGCATTATCAAATGACCAATAAAACTGTGCGGTTGAATTACATAAAACTTAAAAAGTAGAAAGAAAATTAAATTTATTTGCAACCACCGTATCTTTTGAATGCTTAATTAGTTCGATAATGTTCCTGTCCCATTCTTTATACATAACGGGATAATCACCAAAAATTTCCACTTTCCCCCCTACAAATTACAAACTGGAGATAAATGGAGGTCAGCGCTGACCTTTTGTGGAAAATTTTAAGCATTGCTTCTAATCGGAGTGATGGTTGATACAAGAGTAGCAGTCAAGAACTGTCGGTGAATTTTTCAGGCCACAAGATTAACTATATTGGAGGAAAAGGAAGACTAGATTGATACGCTGTTGCTTTTCAGACGATATTGTTCATAATGCGATTACAATGCTATTAAACTGCATAAATATTTGCGCTCATCAACCTGTGGATGATTTTTATATTTTAATTTTTTTTAATTTATTTTCCCCTGCACATTTAACTGCAAACTTGCATGAATTTATATTCAAATAAATAAAATAAATAATTAATTAATGATACAATATTAAAATAAAGTTATATTCATATATACATGAAGTCAAAAATATTCGCTGTCTCTCATTGATAATATAACCAAGAAAAATGTGGTGTAAGAATTATGAAAGAAGATAAAATGAGACTACTGGGAAAAGTGAACATTTATTTTTAACCTTTATCTAATGCCTAATTCGTTCGAAAAAATTCATTTATTGTTCTTTACACATAACAAAATCATCACAAAAACTTTTTTCCTTTTTATTTCTGAAAATTACAAACCGTAGATAAATGGAAGATAGTTGACCCGTTGTCAAAACTGTTAGGTATTGATTCTAATTAGAGTTACGGGTTACACAAAGTAAACACTACATAATTATCCATGAATTTTTCAGGCCGATATTAGAAGCTAAAACAAGTTCTAAAAAAATCTGATGTGGGCAGCACATGACTTTCCTTATGCAATGCAATGTATTTACTACTTTTACAGAAAAAAAATAGGTTATTCTTATAGTAGATACTTATATTATTTCTAAGATATTGAATTTTCGTCAATAAGTCGTCATTTTCATTGATTTAGCGTCCTTTTAATCCATTTGGCGAGATTTTCGTTATTTTGGCAACATTTAAAAAAGTCGCCAAGTTGGCGACATTCCTCTAAATTCGTCGCCAAAATCTCGCCAAGCGTTATGTACGGAGAAATAAGTTATTCTTATAGCAGATAAATGACTATTGGTGTTCAAATACAAAAGTATTACTTAAAGTATCTTTCCTTATGAATGGGAACGAGCTAGATCCACGAGAATGATGTCACCAAATTTATCGCATGATATTACATATGAAAAGTGAACATGTTTCTCAACATTTAATATTTTTTTTAATTTATGGCTTTCTTTATAAATTTATTTGAAAAATGTGCAATATCTGGAGAACGGTTCATAATAGCATTCTAAAGTTTATGTCAATCGTTTTCTAAGGAAAAATTACATAAGAAATATCTATTTGCGTAACTTTATTAAAGGTTTGATTTTTAATTATTTTTTCAAAATTTCACTCGAAAATTTAGGGGTGGTTCTGAACATTCGATTGCGTTTAAAAACAATAAGCTTCCAGTATACACGGATTGTAATATTTGTACCAAATTTCATTCAAATCGCTTCTTTCGTTCGTGAGATATCGTCTCCACAGACTCACTGACACACACACACACACACACACACACACACATACACATACTTTCACACACACACACATACTTTCACACACAAACACACACACACAGAGACATCACCTCAAAAATGTTTTATTCGTGATCAGGGATGCTTGAAATGTGCTCTCCCGTCAAAAACTCGACTTCGAATTTTCGACCCCGTCAGAAAACTTTCCTTATACATTATATATATAAGGAAAATAATAGAATAGATGAATACATTATTGTTTTTCGTGCGCTGTTAAACGTAACCTGATTATAAAACGCTATTGAACTTGCACGAATATTTGTATCCATCAACCAGTGAATAAATTCCTATTTTATTTTCGCCTGAATTCGAATTTACGCGAATTTATATATTTAAGTAAATAAAAAAGTTCTCAATAAAGTTAATTCTTGTATGTTCCTGAATGCAAGAACTTCCGCATTCCCAATTATACTATAATCAATACATTTGAAGTCCGAATTACAGAAGATTTACACATAAAGCTGTTGAAAGACTGTGAGCATTTATTTGCAGCCACTGTCTCTAAAGCACAATTTGTTCGAAAAATTACCCTTTTTATTCTTCACACATAACAAAATAATTACTAAAACTTTTTCCTCCTTGTTTTACAGCAAATTACAAACTGGTGATAAATAGAGGACTCTTTGTTAAGCTTGTAGGCATCCCTTCTAATTAGAGTGATAGGTGACACGGGGGTAGCTATCCACAATTATCAGTCCATTTTTTACCCTGCTGGAGTAACAATATTAGAAGCAAAACAAGTTGTAAAGTAAAATGGATGAAGATATTGTTGTTTTTCAAGTGATAATGCTCTTAATTCGAATATAATGAAACTTAACGATATGAATATTGCCCCCATCGACAAGTGAGTAAATTTATATTTCATTTTCCACTGAATATTAAATTGTAAACAAGCATCATTTTATACTTTGGTAAATAAGAAAAGCTCACATAAAATAAATTTACCAAACCCGAGATCCGGTTATAACAAACATTTGGATAAAAGTAAAATCTGTTTTGGGTAGAAACAGTAGTTTATACAGAGGCTGTTTACACAATTTAAGAACAAATTTAAAGCAATGTAATTAAGGTTTGACGTAAGGATATTTATTTTAAAGTATTCTACCTGATGGTTCTTTCTCTTAACTACCATTCTATATATTGATTTCCAAAATAAGAGAGATTTTCTTAAAGTTATGTGTAGTATGTTATTACACCGGTCTTTCACAGTTTTCCATAGTTCATCCATTGTTTTATGTCTGTGTTATGAAGGTATCTTTTTAACAATCCAAAAGCACAATAATCCATTGGTGACGCATCAGTGGACGTTGAAGAAATATGAGAAAAATGTATAACTTAAATACCTGCATATTTTGTTATTTTTTTTTTTTTAATTTAACGGTTGATTTTGATGTGTGACTGGTATAACTTTATCCTGATGCAGTTGTTCTCTATTAAGTTAAGGCTCTGGATTAAGAGATGGTATTTCTTTCGAAAGAATTGTAAAGGAATTAAAACATTACCTTGGTCATATGGTGAACTGATTTGGAATTTTATTTTTACTTTCTTGACTTTAAATTACCGTTGTACAAAAGGCCAGCAATAATCATGAATCCTTTACTGAAACTTTCTTTCAATTCTTGAACCAAATTTTTAGGGCTTTCTCTCCTGTTTGTTATAGTAAATCAATCATTATTATTGCAGTCGTTTAAATAGATCCATGCTTAATCAGTTGTCACAATAAATTTCCAACTGCCACCGGCTAAATTATTTGCATAGAGAATTTGGCTCTGGTCATGAAAGTGTATTCCTATTTTCGCCAACTAGAGTTAACGCTCTGCTACTTCAGGATGGATCCGAGAAGACCTCCACTCAACCACATGTTTAGGCAAAAGGCGGTGAATATAATGTTTTTTATCTTTTTTTGAAGTTTAAATATTTATTTATTACCTTGTTTACAGTCGCTACAGAGGTATTTAAAGACACTGCAGATGTTCTTTGAATAGGTGGATTTTATTTTGAGTAAATAAACTTTACTTTTGAAATAGTCCTAAATGTACAGACTTTCTTTGGGTATTCATTCGTTGTTCTTTTTCCGGTTAAAAGCAATGTTTAACGGGTTTTCCCTTTATTATTATCATTAATATTGCTTATTTTATATTTTTAAATGGGAATTTGATAATTTCAACAGCGTTTTGTAATTACAGGATAAAAATATTTCTATTTGGAAAGAGCAGAAACGTATCCTTTAATTCAATGTTTGTTTACAAGTCTCATTTCTAAAATAGACAAATTTAACTAGAGCAAACTATAATTTAGAGTCTATAAAATGAGATATTTCTAGAATTTTTTTAAATTAATTCAGATTTTATTATTTTGTTTTCAATAAAATATTTCTAAAAATATGCAATAAGCCTCTGTAATTTGAAGATATGGAAATAGAGTTAATCCCGGGGAAATGTGGGGATAACATCTCCAAGAGTCCTCCAAGAAGAAGTAATATGAAGCATCATGGAGGACTCTATATATTTCAAGAGCATCTATAAGAAATAGATCACGATCTACAAATCTTTCACATACTGATTTTGATCGATCGATCGATCGATTTAAGCATTGCATCAGTTTTATCCTATACTGTATTTTTATTAAAAAAAAATCCGCTTTTACAATAATTAGGAATTTTACTGGAAAAGTAGATCTTATATAAAAATAAGTGTACACAGTGTATAAACTTGATATACTATTTGATTGTTCACAAACCACCTTGACGAAATTTAAGTTTAGATTAATTATCCTAAGAACTTTTATATCACATTTTTCTTATAGGGTTTATTTCTTTCCTAAAATACATATTTCTAATTTTTGATAAACAAGACAATGCACAAGAACTCTATTCAATATACTCGTATACGACTCTCTCACTACCCTAGTATTATCTATAACTACCCTAAAAGTATTTATGTGTTTCCTGGGTTATGTGTTTCCCTGTAAAATTCAAATTGTTCCATAAAATATATAAAAAAAATTCAGCGAAATGTATTCAGTAGCTTTTTAAATAAAAATTAAAATAATAATAACACCTCTTATATAAAGCGATCACGCGACCATGATATGAAAAGATCACGTGGCCCACTTCAAAATGATATATGGCATCCATCTTGTCTCAAAATCGTAATTTTTAAAGTTCTTTTTAATTCATATTGAGTGTTGTATCCGTCTTAAAACCACTTTATCTTTGCTTAAATTCTGTGCATCTACATACTGAAACAACGCAATGACAATATATTTGAGTTTAAATGCTCATCCAAATTCGATTATTTCTACAACGAAGCCTATTTTTCACCTATGTAAAATGTAAACAGCAAAATATGTAGAATGAGTTGTATTAGAATTGCTGTATTTCTTTAACACAAAATCATTTAGTTCATGTAGTCTGTTTAGCTGATATGAATGAAATATTCATTGATTTTAGAAAGAGAAGGACGATTTTTTTCGATGAAGTTTTACGCATAGACTTTAATTACTTGTTGCTCCATGGTCTTAATTTTTAAATAAAATAAATTATTATAGTATTGTGATGAATGACATGAATGGGAGATTATTTATGAATGAAATGCTGCTTTTATAGCGAGAGCCAGGCGTGTTATTTTTTCTATGACGTCATTTGAATGAATTTCAGTTGTTTTCGATGAAGTTTTCAAAAAAAATAAATTATCGTTGTATTATGATAATTCTAAAATTATTACCGAGGAATGTAAGTAGTTATAAAAGGCCGGTTCACCGGCAGATCGGGGAGGCGCAGCAAGCGCAGCAGGAGGAGAGGCCCTCTTTGGGAGGAGGGTCCCTCTTTGAGAGGATGCCTCTTTGGGAGGATGCCTCTTTGGAGTGTCTTCCCTCTTTGGAGTGTCTTCCCTCTTTTGAGAGGAAGCTCCTTGGAGGGTCTTGAGACCCCCAGGAGGATGCCTCTCAGTACCCCCCTCCCCTCTTTTGACCGGATGCCTCTCTTGGGAGGATGCCTCTTTCCTAGTATTGCGAAAGATGTCAAGAGGGCAATTGCGAAAGTCTTTCACGGAGGCCTGATGACTCATACGGAGTGAGTTTCACTCTTGAGAGGGAATGTCACAATCGCTGACCTGAGGAAGTGGTTTCAAGCGATGTCGCAATCAGCGACTGACCTTTGACATGAGGAAGAAGTTTCAAGGGATGTCGCAATCGATGACTGAGCATCACACAATCTGGAAATGACGTGTCGCGCCTTGGAGCTCCTTAGCACACGTCCTCCCTCTCTGCTGGTCAGCGACAGAGTGAAAGATCTTATCAGCGTGAAGTAGTTAAAGCGCCCTCTGGCGAATTTTGATGAAGTGCTGCCATCTATCGGCATTTTTTTTTTTTCCAAAAGAAATTAATGTTTCACTTGTCAGGAGCTGGATTCGATCTTGGGTCCAACTGATTAGAAGTCGCGCGTCTTACCATCGTGCCAAAGCACCCGTGCTTTATAGCCAGTTAACTTCGAAGTGTACCTTATCAGTGGAAGTTAGATTATTTTTCAAAGTTCATTCGAATAGCGATGCAAGGGTGCGTTTTAAAACAGAATGTTACGGAGTGAATATAAATATGTATATTATAACACAATGATTTTTTTTAAAACAAATGTATACACAAACTTTAAAAACACGAATGTAATAATTAGCTAAAATTGTGTTCAGTGGACACGAAACTTGTATTCAGTGAATACTATTCTGAGTGTTGTGTATCTAAAAACAAATGTATACACAAACTTTAAAAACACGAATGTAATAATTAGCTAAAATTGTATTCAGTGGATTTT
The DNA here is from genome assembly GCA_951213105.1 of Amaurobius ferox. Lineage (NCBI taxonomy): Eukaryota > Metazoa > Arthropoda > Arachnida > Araneae > Amaurobiidae > Amaurobius > Amaurobius ferox. The sequence goes on from OX578134.1 coordinate 72,870,623, forward strand.
TTTTTTTTAAATAAATCAATGCGATTTTTATAATAATAAGGAAATGATTTCGAATGTTTAAAAACAAATTGATTACGGATGAACACACAAATTGTGTTCCGTGAATACTATTCTGAGTGTTGTGTATCTAAAAACAAATGTATACACAAACTTTAAAAACATGAATGTAATACATAGCTAAAATTGTGTTCAATGAACACACAAATTGTGTTCAGTGAACAGGATTCGACCATTCTGAGTGTTGTGTATCTAAAAACAAATGTATACACAAACTTTAAAAACACGAATGTAATAATTAGCTAAAATTGTGTTCAGTGGACACGAAACTTGTATTCAGTGAATAGGATTCGACCATTCTAAGTGTGTGTGTGTGATTTTTGAAAAATAAATCTAAAAGTATATAAAATAATAATGAAAATTAGAACTCACAGAACGACCTCTTCACTACCCGCTAGTCAAACTTCAAATGAGTGATACACTCTCATTACGCTATTAAAAATTAGATATTATCTATAATGACGTCAGCAGTATGAGGTGTTGCCACCTATTTTTTCTAATAATATATTTTAATAGTTGGATACTTCAAGGGTCTGATTTGGTACACGTAATCTGAAATACATCATTTTAATGATATTACGCATTGAATATGATTCGGCCATTTTTAAAATGGTGGATGTAATTGAAATATCGAAGTTTAGAATTTAACAAACTAACGAATTTTCACCCCCAAAAATTTTAGCATTCAGTTTAAATAAAACCCAATGAATATGATATCACCATTTTAACATCGTAATTTTACTACCATTATAGAACTTAGAAGTGAGTGTACATTATTTTTTTCAGGACACCAACACATTTTAAAATCTATTGAATAGGAATAGACCATTTTGCACATACATGTACCTAGATTTCAACACCCGGTATTAAAACCTGCTAAACATGAAACGAGTAAGTATTGTGTGAGATTTTATCACACTAACTTTCAAACTTTTTAAATTTTTAAAAATGTCCGAAATAGTTGTATTTCATCGGTAGACATAAATTGTATGGAACACATTTTTATGAAAAAAATATCTGTTTCGACAGCTTTTAAAAATAGATTTCTACAGTTGTACACTATGGTTCTAGAATTTTCTAAATACGAATCGACTGTTTGAATGGTGGTTTTACCGATGCAAATATTTACAGGACAAATATTTCAATGAAACCGAACTTAGTTGAAGCTTCTAAGTTTGAATATTTAGAATCATTTCATATAATTTTTATATTCACATTGAAAATAGTTAACAAAATTGGAACTCACGGAGCGACAACTTACTGTCCACACTCCAAATGAGTGATACACTCTTATTACATTATTAAAAATTAGATCTTATCTATAATGATGTCATTATGTTGCCGTATTGCCACCACACAATTATTCTTTCCAAATTATGCATTTTTTTTCTTTTTTCTTTTTAATAACTTGCTACTGTCTTATGCTATCCATTTTTTTTTTTTCATATAAGCAGATATTCCATATACCTTCTAAATGTTAAGTTGTAATTTAAAAAAAAAAAGCATTAGAGGTGTATTTTTCGTCTGAATTCGTCCAAGTGGAAATCCGACAATTGCAAATGCATGATTGCATCCTCACATTTCAATAGACACCACTAAAATGTGTGGATCTTATTTTGAAAAAGCTGCTCTCAGAAAGAATATGTATATGAATACATATTTTCCATAAATATACCCCCTCCCCCCCACAATACACACAACATGCAGGCCAAAGACTCACCCAAAATACATTCCAAATCGGCTCTATAGCTTATCGCGCTTATCAGTGTAACAGATAGTGACCCAATGTTCATGTTCGCAAAGCGAGTTAATTGCAATGTTATTGTTTTAAGCAGTTCCCATATTTAAATGAAAAATTTATCAAATTATACAATACATACAAGAGCTGGAAGATCATAGCATTTCAATATTATAGAATACTCACGAATGTTTTTTTTTTCCCCATTTAAAATTATCAAATTTTAATGCAATTTGACAAAAATTGCACAATACTTAGTGTATGACTATCAAATAAGAGCTAGGTTTTATTGTTACAACAACGTTTAAGATCATTAAACGAGTATATATATATATTTTTTTTTTTTAAAAAGAAGAATAGTATATAACTTACTGTTTTTAAGGATAGGTGATTGTTAACATTGAATTTAAATGAAAGAGTGACCCTCTGAGACAAGTACAGTACATTGCAATATCATTAAAAAATATGAAAGATATGCAATTAACACCTTAAAAGAAACATGTAATGAGTTATCTTAATACGAGACATTATTGACATGCACATAGAAATGTCACAATTTTGTGGCTGTAGGTGCTCCATAAGACCTCTCTGCTCTTAATAAATGATCCCATTTGAATGTACATATTTAACAACACACAGAAAATGACAGGACCACAACAAAATTTTACACCTATTACAGAATAACTCCCAACTTCGTAGATTTTTAAGAAACTACAGTCGAATTTTCACCGATTCTTAGAGATTGAAACACAACATTGTTTATGAATCTTCATACTTTAGAGAATGGAACATAAATTAGCATTTATTTTGAATGAATTCAGAATTTTGACATTGATTATAAATTTATGATTTAAACTCTGTAAAGTGTAAATATCTTTTGTCATGAAACTCACACTGTAGACATTTGATATGATTCGAATAAATCTATTTTTAATTTTTTATATTTTATTTTAAAAAGTGAGATTAGTAAACCTGTTACACTTGAATGCATAGATACATAACTCACAACAATATAACATTTCTTAAATGGAACATGCTAAAAAAAAAAAAAAAAAAAAAAAAAATAGCTAATGAGTATAAATAAGGAATTCAATTTGAAAGATAACAACCATTTAATGAATCTATTATTAATGAAATACACATTAACCATTATCACTTGTACATTTAAACAAATAAGTTAAAATAATTTCCTTATCGCACTTTCATAGTCCTCTGATTTGAATGACTCGAAAAAATTTCTATCATAGCAGTAAAAGACTTCTTCACCACGCAACAAAACTTTCTTAGCAATGTTATTAATGTCAAGATTTAGAAGTACTTGTTCAGACACTCTGTCAAACATTTGTAATGGAGTGCTGTAAAGACATTCATGGTAACTTAAATCTGCAACTTGACCAACACAGCCAACACATTTGAAAAGTTTTCTTACATGACACATGACGTTGTCATGAATACAAGAGATTAATTGTTCGAATGCAAAATTTTTGTCACAAATAAGTGATGGTAGAAAGGTTATAGTGTTCTTTATTTTTAATATTTGAGCAGGAAGCCACTCTATAAATATACTTTCTCGAAGATGTATACTAATGTTGTTAACACTATTCTGTAAACATGCTATTTGATTTTTATCTAAGGTAATATGACACTGTGTTAGACAAAATTTTGAATCATATAATTGAATTATTTTCTGCAGATGCAATTTTCCGTTGTCATTGAAACAGAACAACTCATTGCGACTGACGAAAGAGGTATCTGCATATAGAATATTGAACGACCACAATTTTTGAGAAAATTCACTCCATGTAGCCGGTGACAGTGTAACACCTTCACGCGTAGGCTGTAATTCATTTCGATCGTTAGAGAGATATTTCCATATATACACTTTTAACTTCCCATGACGAAGTTTCAAATACACATACACATTAGAACCTAAATGCCAACGACGGAGTGCATCTTGCATAAAATCTGAAGAAGTAGATTCAGTCGAAACTGATTCTGCATTGGAAGATAACAGTCCACTATGTGTTAGAGCACAAGAAAGCAGATCATGAGTTGAGTTTTGAACCTCGGTGAAAACTTGTGAATTGACAACGGTAGATGTTTCTGCTGGGGTTTTGGAAGACATAAGATAGGTTTCTAACCAATCCACAGCAAATTTTTGTGAGGGTGAATTAATCACATCTGAGACAATGTCCACAGATTTTGTTTCTTCTAGGGCAGGAACAGTCAACTCCGCACTATTTACACTAGAAATTATTTGCTCGAGTGATGGCATACTTTGAATTTTAGACATTCTTTTTAGATAGTAACATCCAACTACGACATTCACAGTATAAGATTTATTTTTAAAACACTAACATCTTAAAACATTATAATTTTGTCACAGCTATGAGCGAAGCAAACCTATCCACACAACCTCCAAAGTTGAAATGACTTATCAAACAACTTCATAAGTATAATCACGTAACCTAAATCGAGTGTCGTGTGCAAACAGATCACATAAGATATGAAGTGATTAGAACTTATAATTTTTAATGAATCGTACAACATTAGATTGTGGTAAATACAATTGTTATCTACATGAGAAAATTTCTATATTATTTCATTCAGCTTCGAAATCATAGAGTGAAAATATGTACCAAACTTACTTAAAGTTCCGAATTTTAAATCACATTAACATTATATACTTAGAAAAATTTTATATATATTTTTATAACTTTAGGTGATATGTATCACGCGGAATATACAAGAATAACTACCAAAAACACGAAAATAACTAACAGTATGAGGCCTTCACAAGTCGGCATCCAAACTAGAAATGAACGATAAACACACTAATTGCAACAATTAGATGAGAGCTTATCAGTTCTTATCTTATCTAAGATTCCACATAAAATGACGTCATCACTCCAAAGTTCACAAGATGACGTCATTGGTCCAAGGTTCGCAAGATAGCCATTTGGCCATGAAGTGGTGTTTTTTGGCCAAAATCGATAGTAAAATTTTAATTACTTCTTAATTTTAAAAGGCCAAATGGCTATCTTGCGAACCTTGGACCAATGACGTCATCTTGTGAACTTTGGAGTGATGACGTCATTTTATGTGGAATCTTAGATAAGATAAGAACTGATAAGCTCTCATCTAATTGTTGCAATTAGTGTGTTTATCGTTCATTTCTAGTTTGGATGCCGACTTGTGAAGGCCTCATACTGTTAGTTATTTTCGTGTTTTTGGTAGTTATTCTTGTATATTCCGCGTGATACATATCACCTAAAGTTATAAAAATATATATAAAATTTTTCTAAGTATATAATGTTAATGTGATTTAAAATTCGGAACTTTAAGTAAGTTTGGTACATATTTTCACTCTATGATTTCGAAGCTGAATGAAATAATATAGAAATTTTCTCATGTAGATAACAATTGTATTTACCACAATCTAATGTTGTACGATTCATTAAAAATTATAAGTTCTAATCACTTCATATCTTATGTGATCTGTTTGCACACGACACTCGATTTAGGTTACGTGATTATACTTATGAAGTTGTTTGATAAGTCATTTCAACTTTGGAGGTTGTGTGGATAGGTTTGCTTCGCTCATAGCTGTGACAAAATTATAATGTTTTAAGATGTTAGTGTTTTAAAAATAAATCTTATACTGTGAATGTCGTAGTTGGATGTTACTATCTAAAAAGAATGTCTAAAATTCAAAGTATGCCATCACTCGAGCAAATAATTTCTAGTGTAAATAGTGCGGAGTTGACTGTTCCTGCCCTAGAAGAAACAAAATCTGTGGACATTGTCTCAGATGTGATTAATTCACCCTCACAAAAATTTGCTGTGGATTGGTTAGAAACCTATCTTATGTCTTCCAAAACCCCAGCAGAAACATCTACCGTTGTCAATTCACAAGTTCTCACCGAGGTTCAAAACTCAACTCATGATCTGCTTTCTTGTGCTCTAACACATAGTGGACTGTTATCTTCCAATGCAGAATCAGTTTCGACTGAATCTACTTCTTCAGATTTTATGCAAGATGCACTCCGTCGTTGGCATTTAGGTTCTAATGTGTATGTGTATTTGAAACTTCGTCATGGGAAGTTAAAAGTGTATATATGGAAATATCTCTCTAACGATCGAAATGAATTACAGCCTACGCGTGAAGGTGTTACACTGTCACCGGCTACATGGAGTGAATTTTCTCAAAAATTGTGGTCGTTCAATATTCTATATGCAGATACCTCTTTCGTCAGTCGCAATGAGTTGTTCTGTTTCAATGACAACGGAAAATTGCATCTGCAGAAAATAATTCAATTATATGATTCAAAATTTTGTCTAACACAGTGTCATATTACCTTAGATAAAAATCAAATAGCATGTTTACAGAATAGTGTTAACAACATTAGTATACATCTTCGAGAAAGTATATTTATAGAGTGGCTTCCTGCTCAAATATTAAAAATAAAGAACACTATAACCTTTCTACCATCACTTATTTGTGACAAAAATTTTGCATTCGAACAATTAATCTCTTGTATTCATGACAACGTCATGTGTCATGTAAGAAAACTTTTCAAATGTGTTGGCTGTGTTGGTCAAGTTGCAGATTTAAGTTACCATGAATGTCTTTACAGCACTCCATTACAAATGTTTGACAGAGTGTCTGAACAAGTACTTCTAAATCTTGACATTAATAACATTGCTAAGAAAGTTTTGTTGCGTGGTGAAGAAGTCTTTTACTGCTATGATAGAAATTTTTTCGAGTCATTCAAATCAGAGGACTATGAAAGTGCGATAAGGAAATTATTTTAACTTATTTGTTTAAATGTACAAGTGATAATGGTTAATGTGTATTTCATTAATAATAGATTCATTAAATGGTTGTTATCTTTCAAATTGAATTCCTTATTTATACTCATTAGCTATTTTTTTTTTTTTTTTTTTTTTTTAGCATGTTCCATTTAAGAAATGTTATATTGTTGTGAGTTATGTATCTATGCATTCAAGTGTAACAGGTTTACTAATCTCACTTTTTAAAATAAAATATAAAAAATTAAAAATAGATTTATTCGAATCATATCAAATGTCTACAGTGTGAGTTTCATGACAAAAGATATTTACACTTTACAGAGTTTAAATCATAAATTTATAATCAATGTCAAAATTCTGAATTCATTCAAAATAAATGCTAATTTATGTTCCATTCTCTAAAGTATGAAGATTCATAAACAATGTTGTGTTTCAATCTCTAAGAATCGGTGAAAATTCGACTGTAGTTTCTTAAAAATCTACGAAGTTGGGAGTTATTCTGTAATAGGTGTAAAATTTTGTTGTGGTCCTGTCATTTTCTGTGTGTTGTTAAATATGTACATTCAAATGGGATCATTTATTAAGAGCAGAGAGGTCTTATGGAGCACCTACAGCCACAAAATTGTGACATTTCTATGTGCATGTCAATAATGTCTCGTATTAAGATAACTCATTACATGTTTCTTTTAAGGTGTTAATTGCATATCTTTCATATTTTTTAATGATATTGCAATGTACTGTACTTGTCTCAGAGGGTCACTCTTTCATTTAAATTCAATGTTAACAATCACCTATCCTTAAAAACAGTAAGTTATATACTATTCTTCTTTTTAAAAAAAAAAATATATATATATACTCGTTTAATGATCTTAAACGTTGTTGTAACAATAAAACCTAGCTCTTATTTGATAGTCATACACTAAGTATTGTGCAATTTTTGTCAAATTGCATTAAAATTTGATAATTTTAAATGGGGAAAAAAAAAACATTCGTGAGTATTCTATAATATTGAAATGCTATGATCTTCCAGCTCTTGTATGTATTGTATAATTTGATAAATTTTTCATTTAAATATGGGAACTGCTTAAAACAATAACATTGCAATTAACTCGCTTTGCGAACATGAACATTGGGTCACTATCTGTTACACTGATAAGCGCGATAAGCTATAGAGCCGATTTGGAATGTATTTTGGGTGAGTCTTTGGCCTGCATGTTGTGTGTATTGTGGGGGGGGAGGGGGTATATTTATGGAAAATATGTATTCATATACATATTCTTTCTGAGAGCAGCTTTTTCAAAATAAGATCCACACATTTTAGTGGTGTCTATTGAAATGTGAGGATGCAATCATGCATTTGCAATTGTCGGATTTCCACTTGGACGAATTCAGACGAAAAATACACCTCTAATGCTTTTTTTTTTTAAATTACAACTTAACATTTAGAAGGTATATGGAATATCTGCTTATATGAAAAAAAAAAAATGGATAGCATAAGACAGTAGCAAGTTATTAAAAAGAAAAAAGAAAAAAAATGCATAATTTGGAAAGAATAATTGTGTGGTGGCAATACGGCAACATAATGACATCATTATAGATAAGATCTAATTTTTAATAATGTAATAAGAGTGTATCACTCATTTGGAGTGTGGACAGTAAGTTGTCGCTCCGTGAGTTCCAATTTTGTTAACTATTTTCAATGTGAATATAAAAATTATATGAAATGATTCTAAATATTCAAACTTAGAAGCTTCAACTAAGTTCGGTTTCATTGAAATATTTGTCCTGTAAATATTTGCATCGGTAAAACCACCATTCAAACAGTCGATTCGTATTTAGAAAATTCTAGAACCATAGTGTACAACTGTAGAAATCTATTTTTAAAAGCTGTCGAAACAGATATTTTTTTCATAAAAATGTGTTCCATACAATTTATGTCTACCGATGAAATACAACTATTTCGGACATTTTTAAAAATTTAAAAAGTTTGAAAGTTAGTGTGATAAAATCTCACACAATACTTACTCGTTTCATGTTTAGCAGGTTTTAATACCGGGTGTTGAAATCTAGGTACATGTATGTGCAAAATGGTCTATTCCTATTCAATAGATTTTAAAATGTGTTGGTGTCCTGAAAAAAATAATGTACACTCACTTCTAAGTTCTATAATGGTAGTAAAATTACGATGTTAAAATGGTGATATCATATTCATTGGGTTTTATTTAAACTGAATGCTAAAATTTTTGGGGGTGAAAATTCGTTAGTTTGTTAAATTCTAAACTTCGATATTTCAATTACATCCACCATTTTAAAAATGGCCGAATCATATTCAATGCGTAATATCATTAAAATGATGTATTTCAGATTACGTGTACCAAATCAGACCCTTGAAGTATCCAACTATTAAAATATATTATTAGAAAAAATAGGTGGCAACACCTCATACTGCTGACGTCATTATAGATAATATCTAATTTTTAATAGCGTAATGAGAGTGTATCACTCATTTGAAGTTTGACTAGCGGGTAGTGAAGAGGTCGTTCTGTGAGTTCTAATTTTCATTATTATTTTATATACTTTTAGATTTATTTTTCAAAAATCACACACACACACTTAGAATGGTCGAATCCTATTCACTGAATACAAGTTTCGTGTCCACTGAACACAATTTTAGCTAATTATTACATTCGTGTTTTTAAAGTTTGTGTATACATTTGTTTTTAGATACACAACACTCAGAATGGTCGAATCCTGTTCACTGAACACAATTTGTGTGTTCATTGAACACAATTTTAGCTATGTATTACATTCATGTTTTTAAAGTTTGTGTATACATTTGTTTTTAGATACACAACACTCAGAATAGTATTCACGGAACACAATTTGTGTGTTCATCCGTAATCAATTTGTTTTTAAACATTCGAAATCATTTCCTTATTATTATAAAAATCGCATTGATTTATTTAAAAAAAAAAAATCCACTGAATACAATTTTAGCTAATTATTACATTCGTGTTTTTAAAGTTTGTGTATACATTTGTTTTTAGATACACAACACTCAGAATAGTATTCACTGAATACAAGTTTCGTGTCCACTGAACACAATTTTAGCTAATTATTACATTCGTGTTTTTAAAGTTTGTGTATACATTTGTTTTAAAAAAAATCATTGTGTTATAATATACATATTTATATTCACTCCGTAACATTCTGTTTTAAAACGCACCCTTGCATCGCTATTCGAATGAACTTTGAAAAATAATCTAACTTCCACTGATAAGGTACACTTCGAAGTTAACTGGCTATAAAGCACGGGTGCTTTGGCACGATGGTAAGACGCGCGACTTCTAATCAGTTGGACCCAAGATCGAATCCAGCTCCTGACAAGTGAAACATTAATTTCTTTTGGAAAAAAAAAAAAAAAAAAATGCCGATAGATGGCAGCACTTCATCAAAATTCGCCAGAGGGCGCTTTAACTACTTCACGCTGATAAGATCTTTCACTCTGTCGCTGACCAGCAGAGAGGGAGGACGTGTGCTAAGGAGCTCCAAGGCGCGACACGTCATTTCCAGATTGTGTGATGCTCAGTCATCGATTGCGACATCCCTTGAAACTTCTTCCTCAGGTCAAAGGTCAGTCGCTGATTGCGACATCGCTTGAAACCACTTCCTCAGGTCAGCGATTGTGACATTCCCTCTCAAGAGTGAAACTCACTCCGTATGAGTCATCAGGCCTCCGTGAAAGACTTTCGCAATTGCCCTCTTGACATCTTTCGCAATACTAGGAAAGAGGCATCCTCCCAAGAGAGGCATCCGGTCAAAAGAGGGGAGGGGGGTACTGAGAGGCATCCTCCTGGGGGTCTCAAGACCCTCCAAGGAGCTTCCTCTCAAAAGAGGGAAGACACTCCAAAGAGGCATCCTCTCAAAGAGGGACCCTCCTCCCAAAGAGGGCCTCTCCTCCTGCTGCGCCTCCCCGATCTGCCGGTGAACCGGCCTTTTATAACTACTAATGTATCACATTTTAGAGATGTTTAAACCTGGCAATTTATATTTCAATGCCATCATTTGAATGAAGTTCCTTTTTTTCGATGAAGGTTTAAGTTTTCAAATATAATAAATTAATGTAGTATTGTGATAAGTTTTAAAATATTACCGAGGAATGTATTGCATTTTAGACATGTTTAAAAAAAATTGCATTGAAGTTGGAAAGTGTTTCATAATCAATGCTTTAAGCATGATTCATCTTTCTTGTTTTTCTTTTTAAATAGCCCAAGAGATCTTATGTATCCACTCACTGAAAATTTTATTTACCAAATTTCACACAATTTGGTAGCTATATTATATGGTAATTACATTTTCGTAAGATTCGAAAAGAAATAACCTGCCTTTATTTTGCGAAATAGAAAGCAAAAATTATCAAAAGACTACTTATGCACAGATATATCTATTAAATGCTTGTTTAACACTTAATATCTTTGACGATGTATAGAATAAGACCAACTCCATAATTGTAGGAATAACCGTTCTTGAGATATTTCAGTTTTTCGCATTTTTAACACGTCTTTTTAACACTTTACAACATTGTTGAAAAATGTTTATGACTTTGTTCATTCTGTCTGTCTGTTAGTCTGTCTATCCGTTAGCACGATAACTACCGTAAAAGTGACTTTATCAAATGAAATTTTTGTATGTTGTTCAGAGTATCTGTTGGACCTATCGGAATATAAATGAATAATATCACCCAATTAGTTTTGGATTGAACCCGGGTTGAAAAAATGAAATACATTAAACCCTATGGGACCTAATTTTTCAAAGATTGTTTAAGCGAATTTAAAAGTCACAAATTGCTTTGAAAGTTTTAGAAAATACTCAAATTATGCCATAAAATATATGAAAAAATTTCAGTAAAATATATTCAGTAGTTTTTTAAATAAAAATTAAAATAATAATTACACCCATTATATGAAGAGATCACCTGACCATTATGAAGAGATCTCGTGACTCACATAAGAATAAAGTATGGCATCCATGTTGTGTCAAAACAGTGATTTTTAAAGTTCTTTTTAATTTATATTTAGTGTTGTGTCCGTCATAAAACAGCTTTGTTTTTACTTAATTTCTGTGCATTAATGTTCTGAAATAACGCAATTACAATATATTTGAGTTTAAATGATCGTCAAACTTTGATTATTTCTACAACGAAACCTAATTTTCACTTATGGAGATTGTAAACACATCAAGCTATAAGATGAGTTGTATAAGAATTCCTGAATTTCTTTAATGCAAAATTATTTAGCGTTGGAGTCTGCAATATAGTTGATATGAATGAAACAATCATTGATTTTACATAGAGAACAGACGATTTTATAGCAGACTTTTTCGGTGAAGTTTTAAGCACGGAGTTAAATTACTTTTACCTCCATGGTTTTATGTTTTTAAGTAAAATAAATTATTGGAGTATTGTGATGAATGAAAGGAATAGAATAAAAGTTTATTAATGAAATTCTTACTGCTTTTTCATAGAAAGCCAGGCGTTATATTCCAATGGGGACATTTCGATAAAGTTCATTTTTTTTAGATGAAGTTTTCAAATATAATAAATTAATGTAGTATTGTGATAATTTCAAAAATATTACCGCTGAATTTATCGCAGTTTAGAGATGTTTAAATAAATTTGCATTGCAGTTGGAAAGTGTTTCATAATCAATGCTTCATGCATGATTGATATTTCTTGTTTTAAAATATGTCTAGTAGCCAAATGACTAATTTTACTAAAAAATGAAAGTTAAAAAGAGAAAATGAATTTGAGTATGTAGAGAAAGGCATGTACTGTCCCCGTCAGATTTTTTTATATTTTATTAACACTTTACAACATAGTTGAAAAGTGTTTATGACATTGTTCATTCTGTCTGTCTATCTGTCTGTCTGTCTGTTAGCACGATAACTGCATTAAAAAATGACTTTATCAAAATGAAATTTTAGTATGTCATTCAGACGGCCTGTGGGACCTATGGGAATATAAATGAATATCACCCAATTAGTTTTGGATTGAACCCGGGTTGAAAAAATGAAATACATTGAACCTTATGGGACCTAATTTTTCAAACATTTTTTAAGCGAATTTAAAATTCACAAATTGCTTCGAAAGTTTTAGGAAATATTCAAATTATCCAATAAATTATATAAAAAAATTTCAGCAAAATATATTCAGTAATTTTTCAAATAAAAATTCAAATAATAATTGCACCCTTTATATGAAGAGATCTCATGGGCATTATGTGAAAAGATCACGTGATCCACTTCAAAATAAAATATGGCATCCATCTTGTGCAAAAGCGCGATTTTTAAAGTTCTTTTTAATTCATATTTAGTATTGCATCCGTCCTAAAGCCGCTTTATTTTTGATTAATTTTTGTGCATTAATGTTCTGAAACGACGCAATTACATTATATTTGAGTTTCAATGATCATCAAACTTTGATTGTTTCTACAACGAAGCCTAATTTTCACTTATGGAGAATGTAAACAGCAAAATATGTAGAATGGGTTGTATAAGAATTGCTGCATTTTTTTAACGCAAAATTATATAGCACATGGAGTCTGCAATATAGCTGATATGAATGAAACATTCATTGATTTTACACGCAGAATCAGACGATTTTTTCGATGAAGTTTTAAGCATAGAGTTAAATTACTTATACCACCATGGTTTAAAGTTTTTAAATAAAATAAATTATTATAGTATTGTGATGAATGAAAGGAATGGAAAAAGGTTATGAATCAAATGTTGCTTTTACAGAGAAAGCCAGTCGATTTATATTTCGATGACGTCATTTGAATAAAGTTCATTTGTTTTCGATGAAGTTTTCAAATGCATTGAAGTTGGAAAGTGTTTTACAATCAATGTTTTATGCATGATTGATCTTTCTTGTTAATTTTTATTATCACTTTACAACATAGTTGAAAAGTGTTTATGACTTTGGCCATTCCGTCTGTCTGTCTGTCTGTCTATCCGTTCGCACGATTGCTACCTTAAAAATGACTTTATCAAAATGAAATTTTAGTATGTTGTTGAGACGGTCTGTAGGACATGATGGAACGTAAATGATTAATATCATCCAATTAGTTTTGATTGAACCCTGGTTGAAAATGTTAAATACATACCCTATTGGACCTATTTTTTAGACATCGAAAATTTTAGGCTTTGAAATTTTTAGGAAATATTCAAATGATCCCATAAAATATATTAAAAACATTTCATCAGCATAAATTCGGTAGTATTTTAAATGAAATTTAAAATAATTATGACAGCCATATAATATGATGAGATCAATCACATGATCCACTTCAAAATGAAATGTGGCATCCGTCTTTGTTCCCCAGAGTGAAAATCGTGATTTTTCTCTCTGAGGAAAAGTTCTTTTAAATTTATATTCAATGTTGCATTCGTCCTGAAACCGCTTTATTTTTGAGTATTTTCTGTGCATCTATATTCTGCGCTAACGCAATTATAATATTTTTTAGTTTAAATGATCATCTAACTTTGACTATTTTTAGAACGAAGCTTAACTTTAATGGATGCAGAATATAAACAAGTGATTGTAAGATGAGTTGTATAAGACCTGCTGGATTTTTCTCAGGCAAAATTACTTTAGAATCTGGAATAAAAGTGTATGAATGAAATATTCACTACTTTTACATAGAGAGCCAAACGATTTATATGTGGATGACGTCATTTGAATAAAGTTCATTTCTTGCGATGAAGTTTTAAGTTTTCAAGTAAAATAAGTTATTGTAGTTCTGTGATAATTAAAAAAATATCACCGATGAATGTATCGCATTTTAGAGATGCGATACATTCAGCGGATTGCATTTCTGTTGGAAAGTATTTTATAATCAATGCTTTATGCATGATTGATCTTTCTTGTTTAGTTTAACAATTTTATATGCTCGTAGAATCCAAAAAAATAAAAATGTTGCTTGTTGAAAACAAATAATTAAGGTTTAAACTAACTTTGCACCAATTAAAACTACAAAATGTGCTCGTTTTAAGCTTGTTCTACTGTATATATATATATATATATATATATATATATATATACATAAAAATTAAAGGATTTTAATCGAAAATAATGCATAAACTACTGTATGTACAAAAAAAATAATCTCTAGCATATCTGTTACAAATGAGTAACTATAGGCCAAGACTAAGGATAAAGAGAGAAGGTAACATATCACTACAATAGAAAGGGGGATGAGAAGAATATTAGGATTCAAAAATCACAATTAAAAGTATATAAAAATAAATAAAAATAAAACTCGGCAAAAATGAGAATAGGCAATAACAATCAGCTTAAGATAAGAGATTAAGAATAGGTAACAATCAATTGAAACCCCACAAAAAATGGCGGTTAGTTCGAAATTGCATTCTCATCAGGACAGCCATACAATTCGAATTAAAACCGATAGAATAGCCAGTTTCTGACAATGGCGATAGTATTTAACTATAGACACCATTGGAACTGTCTACTGGCTAGTGGAAGGAGAAAAATAAATCAAATGAATTATACAAATCTGAAAAACAATACCTCCTCGAAATGAAACACGAAATCAAAAGCATAGCACCACGTGTAAGATAAACTAGTGACTGAGCATTTCACCTCACTTCGTCAATGCGAGTGGGCACCGGAATGAATACACTTGAACGACACATAATATGCAAGGAGACCCTCAAAAATAGCAAACAGTATAGGACTCAGGACAAGTGGAAAATAGTCATTTGAAAATAGCAAACAGTATCAGACTCAGGCCTAGTGGAAAGTGAGGTGATAAGAATGGGTGAATGTTCAAAAATGAGTAAACCAGTCAAAGACAAATAATGCATGTGTAAAACCATTACGTGGTATATATATACATATACATATATATATATACATATATATATATATATATATATATATATATATATATATATATATATACATATACATATATATATATACATATATATACACATATATACTTCTTTTTAACCAAAATATTGTTAAAAAAACATTCGCAGACTACACACCACAACTTTTATCAATATACAACCTCATCAAAACTTCAAACAATGTTAATCATTCTCAAAATTCCAAACGTACTAACAGAGGTAGTAAAGTCAATAAACCTACTAGCAATAATTCAAACTTTCTCTACATTAAAACTAAAATCATTAGGCTTTTAAATCTATATGAAACTTCCTTCAATATGACTGATTGTAAAACCTGGATTTTTGCTATTAAGAAAAAGCTACTTAACACTGTATATAATGTCTTCCTTAATTTAAATTTGTCTAGCTCTCACTTTTCCCACTTATTCTTTGACTTAATTGTTACCCGTGCGCATTACATCAAACGCAACTTAATGCCTGCTCATGTTCAACCAAGTATCCCTCCCTCTAACTCTTATTGTGTTATTAACTTTTCAAACCGAATCATTGATTCCTTCAACTTCACCAAACTTTTCCATCACCTATCACTTGAATTTCCAATAAAAAACATCAATATAGTTAAATCATATAAATATAACATCCCCTTCGGTAGACTTATTTTTAACTATAACCAAATTTCAAAATCTACTGATCCATCGTCCTCTACTCCGATAGATAAAAATAATCTTTGTAATTGTGATTCACCTGCATTGAAACCTTTTATAAATACCCATTTTGGTCATGTACTAACGGGTAACTTAGATATAATCACCGACCCTTCCTTAAAACTCATTATGTCATATGGAACAAAATATAGACTACCTTCTAAAAATCATCCTTATTCTATCCTTAACACTCTCTCTCTTGATATTGATAAATTCATATATAAAATGTCCATTACACATTCAACACCTATGGAAGCCTTTTGTATCTGGAAATCTAAAATCTTATCCCATGTTCAACTTAAGCTATCACATTCGAATATTCCACAGTCGAATTTCCAATTATCAAAATTAAAGAAAAGTATTACACATATGCAGAAATTCCTAGTTTTTACGTATGTAGACAAAGCTTCATCAAACTATGCTATTTTCTGCAAATTTTTCTACATTAAAACATTGTTATCCAATTTAAATCAAATTAATACCTTCAAATTGCAAAAAACAACCATACATGATTTAAAACGCAAACTTATTTCCAAGTATAAACAATTTTTTGATACCCATCAAAATTTAAACATTCCATATTTAGTAATCATACCAAAATTTCACAAGGACCCAGTAAAATTTAGAACAGTTACCAGTGGACACAACTCTTATGCATCAAAAGCTAATAAAAAACTTCTCAAAGTCTTGAACATTCTTTTTCATGCTATTTCCCTAGAGCCACATTGCATTATCCGAAATAGCTATGAACTTATTCAAAAACTGAAATCCTTTTCTGCCATTGACTCTTTCCAAACATTAGATTTTAAAGATCTTTTTAATAACATCGACATCAAAGATTTATTCTCTGTCATTAAACAACTCTTCGATCAATTCAAATTAAATACTCTTACTAAATATGACTCGTCCACCTTTAATAATTTATTGCATTTTGTGCTTTTTCACAACTATCTTGTACATGGCAATGCTGTATATCTCCAAACGATTGGATCCACTAGTAGCTCCATGCTCGCCAATATTTATCTCTACTTCTACGAAAGAAAATCCACTCTGTTCACTCGTAACATTTCTATTTTTCGATACATTGATGATGTTTTTCTTTGTTTTCATACTGCACACGATTCTTTACCCACACTTAATATATATCCATCCAATCTTGAATTAATACCGAATGAATCCCACCCTTCCAAATCTGTAAATTATCTTGACATCACCATTGATATACATTGTAACTCTTTCACTACTACTATTTAAGATAAGAGACATCAATTTAAATTTAATGTAAAATTCTTCCCACATTTCTCTTCTTGCCTTAGCAACCAAGTTTTTAGAAATCTAATCACTAGCTATTTGCTCCGCATTAAACGCCTGGATAGTAATAAGTGTACACTATCACACATTAATAGTCTCAAAAATCTTTGCTATATGTACAACTTCCCCCCCTTATTTGTAGATCGCAGTATAAGTACAGTATTCTAAAGTCGTGGAAACACCATAAAATAAACACCGCCCCGGCGGGCAAACATAAAAATGTAAAAATATTAAAAAACAGTAATTTCGATTACACTAAAAACGAAAGAATTTTTTAAAAAAACCGCCTCGGCGGGTAAAGAAAAAAGTTTAAAACACTCATAAAACCGTTAAGGCGGATATCTAAAAAACTAATAAAACAAAAAACAGGCTACGGCTCCAAAAAACAGTGTTATCCATTCTTTCAAAGTTTTCGATAATCGTGGTCACATCTCGGTCAGTTTCTAAACTCTTGGGTTTATCTCTCCGAAACTATGTACTGCTACTTCCACTTCTTCTGGTCTGGATTATTCCCACGTGGTATTCAGCGAGGTAAGCGTACAGATTGTAGCATGTGGGGGAATCATTTGAAGATTATTCACGGTGACGACCTTTCGACATGTGAGTTGCTCTTTTTTGCAAATTCGTATATTTGTGCGCTATATTTTTCATGTTCATGTCTATGTGGTATTTTATATTTCATGTTTATGTGGTATTTTATGATATATAATTGAATTTATCCTATTTGGTTTTTTTCTGTTATTCCGTTGTTGGGCACAGATTGCATAATATTTTAACCACGTGTTTTTATGCAATCATAGAAACAACGGATTTTAGTATATCTGTTTAGAATGTGCCCCTGAAGACGTTTCTGGCAGATATACTATTTTTTAATATATTTTCCTTGTCCTGGCCTCTCCGTGCTCTGCTTTTTCGGCCCTTCCTCGTTGCTTTTTGCTTTTCACACACGCTTTTATTTTGCTCGCGGTTAGATACTGTGGTTACTGATTCACACTCTTGCACTTTAGTTTTTGTTATTTTAATATATATATATATATATATATATATATATATATATATATATATATATATATAATGGAAATAATTGGCTTGGAAATAAATTTATCGTTTTATTTCCAAGCAGCATTATTGTAAAAGAGCAATTTCCATCTTTCACCTCCCCTTATACCCCCTTATATCGCTTACTGACTATAGCAATGACCAAGAAATCGTGGTCTACGGGTGGTGATGAGTGATCATCTGAACACTTTCTCTATTCATTGGTTTAATTTTCATTAAAAATGTTACTGCACTCTAATATTCTATGGTTTAGGGACCAGTCCCCACGAGCTCCTTTATAAACACATCTGAGTACATACCAATCATTTCTTGTATCTTTAAAGCAGAACTTTAATAGGAACTGAAACTGTTCAAAGAATTTTCAACGTATATTTTCCAGCCAAATATATGTTTAAAATTTTTATTTCCGGCCACTTTCCAATTGATATGCATTATAAAAGCATATTCCTTATTCTGTATTGTTTTCTTCAAGGTTATGTGGAAAATATTCATTGAAAGCAATGACTAAAGCAATAACCAAGAAATCGTGGTCTACGGGTGTTGATGAGTGACCATCTGAACACTTTCTCTATTCATTGGTTTAATTTTCATTAAAAATGTTACAGCACTCTAATATTCTATGGTTTAGGGACCAGTCCCCACGAGCTCTTTTGTAAACACATCTGAGTACATACCAATCATTTCTTGTATCTTTAAAGCAGAACTTTAATAGGAACTAAAACTGTTCAAGGAATTTTCAACGTATATTTTCCAGCTAAATATATGTTTAAAATTTTTATTTCCGGCCATTTTCCAATTGATATTCATTATAAAAGCATATTCCTTATTCTGTATTGTTTTCTTCAAGGTTATGTGGAAAATATTCATTGAAATTAACACAATAAAGTATTATATCTTCCTTCTACGATTTCAAAACTTTTATCAATGCGACAAAGAAAAATAAAATATTGCGAGATGTATTTTTCATTCTATTATTGATACAATAAGAGAAGCAGAAGCGCCTCAGCTATAAATTTTAGTTTTGGAGGAACAAAGTCTAATTAATTTTTTTACTTTGATATCCCCGTTCTTTAAATTTCCTTATGGTGTGTTAGTTTATGTATTTTGTAATTATGACGTGAACTTTTTGAGCTAGCTGAACTCTTCAAATTGAGCTCACGGATAAAGTTATGTTTTCATTTTGTTATCTATAGATTGCAGAATAAGTTAATTTCATATTCTATAGCAATTGCAAATTCTCTTTACGGATAGATGTACTCATTTTCATGCTTCGGGTCATGTTTATAACCTTAAGCAATGTTGTATTGTAAAAAAAATTGTAAAAACAAGTATTGTAAAAAATTGCAAAAAGATATTGTAATAAAAAAATAACTTTAATTTACAAGTTTTGTTATTTAATATGCTAAAAAATACTTTTCTGTTTAGGTATGGAATTTTTTTTTAATTAATTACAAGTTTGTTCAACATTTCAAAGTAAAAGTAATTTGTGCGTAAAGTTTTTTCTTTCAGTTATTAACTCGTATTGCTTTCGCTACATACATATAGGAAAACAATACTCAATATATTATACCTACCATATAATCTATAATACTTACCCTATAATCTATAAGGTAAATATTACAGAGAGATCAAAAATTGAATTTCGAGTTTTAAGTGAATTTGTGAATTTTGAATATCCCTTTACTCCAACGTTAACGTTCGTGTTCATGTATGTGTGTGTGTGTGTGAATACAAAGTACCAATAACATAGCCGAAGACACTAAATATCAATCCACAAAATATGGCACAGATAAAATATTTCTATATAATTCTGTCATACATAGAGATGGACAAACTGCGAGGGAGATGGACAGGGAGATGGACAGGGAGATGAACAGGGAGATGGACAAACTGCCTCGCAATATCAGAATAGTTTAAGAATTATATGTCTTATTTAACATGAAATATATTTCATTATTTTCAGTTATCTTTGAAAATTTGTTACAGACAGTACTGTCTCAAACAAATTATTATACAATTTTCTCAATAATTATAACCGAATTTTTGGTATATGTCCTTATTTCCCAAGATGCCATAGAATACAAATGCCCTAGAATACAACTTATGCCCTGGAATACAAATGTCCTAGATACAACTTATGTCCTAGAATACAAATGAACTGGAATACAATTTATGCCCTAGAATACAAATGCCCTAGAATACAAATGTCCTAGAATACAAATGTCCTAGAATACAAATGTCCTAGAATACAATTTATGCTCTAGAATACAATTTATGCCCTAGGATACAAAGGCCCTAGAACCTAGAATACAATGTATGTCCTAGAGTACAAATCCCCTAGAATACAAATCCTCTAGAATAAAAACTCATCATTTTCAGTATTATCTCCCTCTATGTACAGTCTTATTATATAAACAATTATATTAAAATTTACTAGTAAGAAAAACGTGAAATAAAGAAATACGTGTATATTCCTTAAATTCTTCACATAAAGGTATGAAGGTTATATAATAATGAATAAAATTCAATGTATTTACTATTTCATTACAGTTATGCATTTCATATAGCATTTCCTATATCTATTTAATTCTGAATTAGCTTTCTTTATATTATTAAATAGTATATTTACTAAATGCAGGTATCAAAAATTCGCATATTAATTCGTTTTTCTCTTTAATTAACATAAGCAAAAATTTTATAAAATCGAATTTCATATTAAAATGTTAACTTTGATTATTAATGATACCGTAACTGTTCCTTTTAATTTCCTCAAATTAAATTGTTTACCCATCAAATAAGATTTCTAAAATCCCATCTGTATTTATAAACTGTATGGTAGTATATTATAAGCTGAAAAAAGTTAATAAAAGTAAAAAAATGTCTTTCTTTTAGACATCAAAAATTTATAATTTTGCGTAGAATTTATTGAATTTCAATTTCGAAATTGATTATTTCACGTATTGAATGTTTTACAAAATAAAAAATGTGTAAAAAGTTATGTTGTTGTAAATAGAAAGTTGAAAGGACATCTTTTCCAAAATTGTGAATTTTGATTTACTAACGAAACTGGGGACATATATTCGAATATTTTGATTCTTTGCTTCATAGAAACATTTCAAAAGAAGCTGAAAATTTCATATTTTGAGCAAATGATCTTACATTTATAACTTTAGAATTGAATAATAGATGGCGCGCTTTCACTTACGTTTTGAAATTGTAAAACTTACGATTGGAAATGCGAACTTCAAAATCCAGAATTTCATTTTATTCCAAACATATTTAGAATAAAAATCAAAACAATCGTTTGATGCGTGACAGCTTATTCTATATATAAACTGTAAGAGGAGTCATAACAATGACCTTAAAGCGTAACTTCGCAAAAAGCAGGGGCGTAGCCAAGTTTTCGTAAAGGAGGGCGTTTGACTAAAAGGGGTGATTGGCTACAACAGTGATTTTCAAACTTTTTGGTCGCGGAACCCCAATTTTATGTCGGAACCCCAAAACGAGAAAAAGTCCAGCGTGGTCCAAATTTACCCATACATTTTGCGCATTTTTTTAAATTCAGGGAAATGTACAAAGAATATTAAGACGCGAAACAACTGCAATATTGTCACGGAACACTCTTTAAAAAACACTGGGTTACAGTCCCTGGATTTATTTATTTCAATCCAGACCGTCGGACATACCCGAAGGCGTAAGGTATTTGTTTGGACGGCCGGTACAGTGTAAGAGACCCGAGCATAGTGGGAACGACAGCCTCAGGTACCGAACCCTTTTTATGCCACCAATCTCTTGGAAAGACTTTCGGGCCCACAGATTTAACGTGTTTGTACTTCGCGTAGACACTAGGATAGTTTGAACAGCGCCAGGAATCGAACTCCGGTTCTCCAAGTGCAATCCCCGTGACTTAAGCAGTGGCCTATCCCGCCTCAATGCCTGAATTTCTTTTTCAATATGTACCCATGCAGAACTAATGTAAATTTTCCTCCAATAGGGAGGGATTATGACCCACCTCACTTTGTCTACATCATAGGCAAGAAGTGCGATATCTATCATTAAGGTTGTTCCTAATGGTACTATTCAAACGGAAAAGCATTAAGCGAAATTGAGAATTATGTACTCCGAAGATCTTGATATAATTATTATAGATTATCTCTCAAATATAATGTGCAATTAATCATTAAATTATTTTATTTACTTTAAAAAATGCAAAAGTAACGCAGTAAAAAAATGCACGCATCCCTCGAGCTGTATTTCAACAGGACAATGCCCGCCCACATGGTGCAAGGAAGACTATTTTTCAGAACAACATATACAGTTTCTTCCTTGGCCTGCTTATTCGCCGCATGTGTCACCTATGGAAGGTGTCTGGGTTTTCGTCGGTCGTTGTCTCGATCGTGACGCTAGTCCCACAGCTGAACTTTAGGCTCGGATAGAAGCAATCTGCAATGCTCTTCTCCGGGTACAAATGCAAAATCTGTTTGATTCCAATGAAAATGTTTTCATGCAATGAGGTTAAATCCCGAAAATAATGAGGATAATGAGATAAATCCCCACGTCGTACAGCTTATTGAAGCGCTTGGTGGCTTCACCAAATTACTGATTATCGACATGTAATATGTTTTGAATCTGCTTTGTAAATTTAATCGTTTATTTGTATCAATACAAGTCGTTTGTGGAATAAATTTTATTTAATTCTGATGATTCAATCATCGTGTTGCAATTTTTACAAACACAAATATACATATTTACTCAACATTTTCAATTGCAAGGCTTTCTGCAATTGAGGAAGGTTGCGAACCAGAATCATAAACATCACTGCACTCACCTTTGCTAGAAGTTCTTGTAACCCTATAGGGTTATAAGAGTTTTACAGTGCTTATAACACTATAGGGTTATAGGGCTTATAAGACTATAGGGTTATAAGCACTGTAAAACATTTCCAAGCATGTTACTAAAAGTTTTCTGGGGAATCAGCTGTCCGTTATGGGGAGTAAGAATCCTGATTGTTATGATATATAACTGGAGAGCTAGCTCATCTATGCAGTATGTTTAATCCGAAAGATTAGTAAAATTTGCAGAAAGGCGAAATTTAATAAACGGATATGCCTATTGGTGTACAATTGCGTACAGTTTATACGTTACAGCCTGTTAATCTTCGGATATTGCTACCAAGCACAGAAATGCTTATACTCTAATTCACATCAATTTTATTACTTTGAAAAAAATATGAAAATTAGTAGGTTAATACTATGTCGAATATGTGGCTTAGAACATTCTGAAAAAGAATTTTTATAATATGTATATCGTTTTATACAGAGAATTAGCGAAGTATGAACTTGCAACTTTGTTTTAATTTTCAAACTCCTTTAAAAATCTTGAATTTTACCTGCTCTTAACTAAATCTAACAAATCAATAAAGAACTATATAAATCGGATGAGGGTAATTAGGTGAAGGAGAACAAACTTATATCAAAATATTTTCGGGATTTAACCTCATTGCATGAAAACATTTTCATTGGAATATTACCTGTATTCTGCCTCATTGCATAAACAATTTTTATCAGAATTGATCGCATATTTCATAAGATATGTAGATATATTTTTTTTTTAATATACTAACAGGTAACAATATCTGAATATGCTCAGCCACCTTCCAATAAAAATTAACAACCAATAAGCAAAAACACTTTGTGGGAAGGAAAAGAAAAGTAAACAACGTAATTGAGTGAAAATAAATAAACAATGTAATTATTAATTTTTTTTCCAATGGCCAGGCACTTGATAGTTCATCATTCACCTATACACCGGCCAGAATCGTGTACCATTTAGCCGTCACATGGCGTTGCCCTGGCGCACCAGTGGGGGCGGAACACACTGCGCCCAATGACACAACATTCATGCCTGAAGGTGGGACTCGAACTCATAACCCGGCAGCCGAACGATCGCTAGCAAACACTTGCCTTGACCGTTCGACCACCGCGTCGGCATAATTATTAATTAATTGTTCATTAATTTGTACTTAACACGTTAAGCGCTGTCTTAATCACCTGTGACTGACAACATACTTTCTGTGCAGGTGGCGTCAGTCACCGGTGAATGACGATATATATTTTAAAAAATTATATTCTTATATTAAAAATCAAATAGTTTGAAAATTATTAAAAAAATGTATCTAAATATTATTTCTTACCAGAAAAATTATTTTAATGGGTATTTTTGAAACACTGGATACACATAATGATTGTCTTGTGCAGGTTTCACAGAATGGTATTACTTGTTTTGTCAACTTTTTTGCACTCTTCCGAATCGTGCTGCATTAACTTCGTAGCATTTTTTACAATATCTTCGAACTTTCGGTGGTCTTCTAGTTTTTGTTGCAATTCGTGGAGATTTTTGAGGTGTATTTACAATATTGCTACTTGGAATTTCTTCATACTGATAATATGAAAGATAGACGGCTAATTTCTTTCGAAATTCTGTGATACTCATATTCTTTTTGGTTATAATTTCTAAATAAAATGTGAGCATTTAGAACTGAAGTATTTAGGAGCTCAAAGGCCAACCAGAATATCGCGATGTGAACGGAAAGGAAAACAAAGTAGGCTCGGCGTTTAACGTGTTAATTAAGTTGTTAAAGTTTTCCTTAAAGATTTTCAATCTAGTGAAATCTTCATTTAAGCATGTCAAGCCATTTTAGAGTTATTGCAAAGTATTTACATTTTATCTTGTAAGATAAGAAAGTGAACACAAGATATGTGTTCTTTAAATGCATACCAAGATAAAAATCAGTTGAGGATGAAACTTGGGAACTACTGCTTTATTCACTACTTCATGTATTTGAAAGGAAGAACCAGACACCTAGCCTGTCTAGAATTTCAAGCAGACGTGGAGGCAAATTACTTAGAATTCCCATTGCATCAAGTTCGGGCATTCATCAGAAATGCATTGCATCATTTGATAAACATTGCTGACAGTTCACTACACGGAACTGCAATTATTTAGGTCAGCACCTCACACTTGGTGTTCTGCTTAAAAAGATAGAGCAAGTAATCACGTGATTGCTTTAAGTTATATAGCAATATTTCAGTTAGATTTTTCTCACATTTTTAGGTCCATATTTACAGCATTCCTTAGAAAGTTCTTAAGTACTCCGGAATGAAAAGTCTCTGAGTATGCAAGTTAAGTCTATCTATAAAGTGACCAGACTCAATCAAATAAAAGCCATTGCATTGCCCTCAGCGGAGAACTGAAGAAAATCGGAACACGAACTTGACAACAAAGCGAAGTAGAAATAAAATATAAACAATAAAGTTATAGAGGATTGTCTAATTAGTTGAAATAAATACTAAATCGGTTACAGAAGACATTTGACACAATATAGTTGTTGCTCTTATATTCAGGAATGTACAGCAAACAACGCATACATGTTTATCTATTTATTATAAATGACCAGGCACTTCATACATTTCATCATTTCCCTATACATCGACCAGAATCGTGAACTATTTAGCCGTCACACGACGTTTCTCTGGTGCACCGGTGGGGGGCGGAACACACTCCGCCCAACAACACAACATCCACGCTCGCAGGTGGGTGTCGAACCCACAACCCGGCAACCGATTGAGCACGAGGAAACGCTTGCCTCGACCTCTCAACCGAGTTGGCACAACGCATACTTGTACAAGAATCTAGTTAAATCTTGTTCAAAATATCATTTTTATCTCACAGATGGGAAATTCATCACCGTGTTTATTTACTTACACACATTTGTGAATTGTTGACCATATTTCACAATAATGTGGCGTGGCTGTGATGGCGCAACCAATGAAGTATATTTATTTATTGCCTTCCACACACGCGTGTCTTCCGTTCCTGATGTCAATTACTACTAACATAGCATGCTCTGGAATTGAAATTTTGGTCTCTATTTCGCATTTTTGTCGATTTCGTATACTTAACTCCTTCAATTATCTGCTAAGGGCATTGCAATCAATTTCGATCGATCAGGCACGACCACTTTACTTTACATTGATCTAATAAGTACACTCGAAGACTTTTCAACTAAAATTAGTAGATACATACTCTTCACAACATGCGAAATGGATGTCAACTAAAAATATCGGTTTCAAAATTATCAGTTACGCATTCAATCCAGCACTGCAAGTGGTAAAATTATAATTTGCATGCAACACAACTTCTTGGATAATTTATGAATTTATAGATATATTAGTTTTGATATATGTTAGTATTGCAGATAAAGCACAATGACTCCTAGCTTGCTAAATTGTTTCATGAAAACAAACGCATTTATGACATTCCTTAACATATAATTATCATATATAATAGCCTTATCATATATAATAGCATCCATGAATTGGTTTTGCTCAGTATCCGCTCGTTAGTATTTAATAGCCAATACCTGAAGTGGAAGGAAAATACTTGATATGTTAAAATGTTGCAGATAACAATATACATGAACCGGTTTCGCTTTTATTATACGCTCATCAATACTTATAGCAGATACTTGCAGTGGCAGCAAAAATACGTATTATGTCAGTATTGCTATGTTAAACTTGCTGCTAATGCAGATATCAGCTATTTATATATATAACGAGCATATAAAAAGCGCTAAATCGGTCAATTGATATTATTATCTACAATAGTAGTGCTATCATAACATTAGAACTTCCTTTATGAGCGGGTTTTGGGAATATAATGAAAATTTTGTGCTTGGGTAATTAACTCAGAAAAGTAATGAAATATATTATCAGAGAGTTAAGTTTCAAATCCATTTTCGTCAGAATTATGCACTTTGTGAACACTCATTTTTGGCGCGTTTTATAACCTTCAAGGCCAAATATTCAGTGAAAAATTTACCCTAATGTCGATATTTTAAACTTCTATTTTCATAAATCGCTTTCACTTGTTTAAACGGATATTGGTACTTTTTGATGTAACTTCAGCTAATAGCAGATGAATTTAAAACGAGTTTATTTAATTACTAGCCGCCTTTGGCGACCAGCCTGTTCGCTACCCTTGAAAATTCTGACCGTGGCAAACTCGTTGGCGCGACCTACCAGAAAGGTGTAAGGTAACTGCTTGGAAGGCCAGGAAGTGCCACACAATTTAGACCGGAACCCAATGGGGGAGGCATCCAAAGAGACCGTACCCTCCTTCCCCTACCACAAACCTCTCGGAAGGACTTGCAGTCCCACACGTTTAACGTGATCGTACTCCGCGTGAACACGGCTGCAGTTTTGGCAATGGCGGGAATCGAACCCGGGCCTACCGAGTGAAATTCCCGCGCGCTAACCACTAGGCTACCGTGCCATGCGCGACAATCTCCATAACTTTATTTTTATTCGGCAATTTTGGGAATCGAACCCGGGCCTACCAAGTGCAAATCCCGCGCACTAACCACTGGGGTACTTCACCCTCCGCGATATTCTTCATAACTTATTTTTTATTCACCCAATTTAGACCGGAACCAAGTGGGAGAAGCATCCACAGGGACCGTACCCTTCTTCCCCTACCACCAACCTCTCGGAAGGACTTACAGACCCACATGTTTAACGTGATCGTACTCCGCGTAAACACGGCGGCAATTTTGGGAATCGAACCCGGGCCTACCGAGTGCAATTTCCGCGCGCTAACCATTGGGCTACTTTGCCCTACGCGACAATCTCCATAACTTTCTTTTTATTCATCCAATTTAGACCGTACCCTCCTTCCCCTACCACCAACTTCTCGGAAGGACTCACGGACCCACATGTTTAACGTGCTCGTACTCCGCGTAAACACGGCGGCAATTTTGGGAATCGAACCCGGGCCTGGTAACTGGTTGGACGGCCAGGATGTGCCACCCAATTTAGACCGGAACCCAGTGGGGGAGGCATCCACAGGGAACGTACCCTCCTTCCCCTACCACCAACCTCTCGGAAAAACATACGGACCCATATGTTTAACGTGATCGTACTCCATGTCAGTGGCGGAAATCGAACCCGGGCCTACCGCGTGCAATTCCCGCGCGCTAACCACTGGGTTACTTCGCCCTCCGCGACAATCTCCATAACTTTCTTTTTATTCACCCAATTTAGACCGTACCCTCCTTCCCCTACCACCAACCTCTCGGAAGGACTCACGAACCCACATGTTTAACGTGATCATACTCTGCGTGAACGTGGCGTAAGTTTTGGCAGTGGCGGGAATCGAACCCGGGCCTACTGAGTGCAATTCCCGCGCGCTAACCACTGGGCTGCCGCGCCCTCCGCGACAATCTCCATAACTTTCTACATATTCACCCAATTTAGACGGGAACCCAGTGGGGGAGGCATCCACAGGGGCCGTATCCTCCTTCCCCTACCACCAACCTCTCGGAAGGACTTACGGACCCACATATTTAACGTGATCGTATTCCACGTAAACACGGCGGCAGTTTTGGCAGTGGCGGGAATCGAACCCGGGCCTACCGCTAACTTCCCGCGCGCTAATTTGCAATTTAAAATGACCATATGCTTAATTCCATCATCCTCATTCCATTGTTTCATTGTTCCATCATTTAAAATATCCATAAAATTAAAATATCCAAAAGTTAAAATATAAATTTAAAAAATCCAGATCGTCCCATCATTTAAAATATAAATATAATAATTTATATAGAGCAAAGGCGCTCTATTCAGAACCGTGACGTCACCTCCACCTTGACGTCCCCACCCACCACCTTCCCTGCTTCAGCGGGGGAGAAACGAAGCGGTACGCCGAGCGGAACGCCGAGAAATCTAAAATCATGACGTCTTTAAAATTGCCATCCTGAAGGCAATTTTCATTATTTCTGGACCAGATTGGACTTGTAAGAATGCCAGATGTTTGACCTTTCTGAAAATGTAAATTATTAGTCGAAATTATGAGTACTTTTCACGATGCGAGAATTTAAAAACCAAAAATCGTTTTCTTGAGCAAAAAGTGACTTTTGTTTTAAAATCTTTAAAAAATATTAGAAATCGAAATTCAGATTTGAAATTGATATATTTTTACTCGAAATTCTCTGCTCTTTCCGATGGTGTAATTTGTTTTTTTCTACGATGTCTGGATCGTGGAGAAAAAAGGGCAAAAAACGGTCGAAATCGCATAAAACATTAAATAAATAAAAAAATAATTAAAATTTTAAAAATCGGCTTTCACGTGTCCCCTTCCCTCCCCTCCGGGTCTCCGATTGCCAAATTTCGTAGCTCTCCGACGCGCGGTCGCGAAACGTATAGTGTATAAGACAGACACACAGACAGACAGACACACAGACATTGCCTTTTATTATATAGACTAGCCGCCTTTGGCGACCAGCCTGTTCGCTACCCTTGAAAATTCTGACCGTGGCAAACTCGTTGGCGCGACCTACCAGAAAGGTGTAAGGTAACTGCTTGGAAGGCCAGGAAGTGCCACACAATTTAGACCGGAACCCAATGGGGGAGGCATCCAAAGAGACCGTACCCTCCTTCCCCTACCACAAACCTCTCGGAAGGACTTGCAGTCCCACACGTTTAACGTGATCGTACTCCGCGTGAACACGGCTGCAGTTTTGGCAATGGCGGGAATCGAACCCGGGCCTACCGAGTGAAATTCCCGCGCGCTAACCACTAGGCTACCGTGCCATGCGCGACAATCTCCATAACTTTATTTTTATTCGGCAATTTTGGGAATCGAACCCGGGCCTACCAAGTGCAAATCCCGCGCACTAACCACTGGGGTACTTCACCCTCCGCGATATTCTTCATAACTTTCTTTTAATCACCCAATTTAGACCGGAACCAAGTGGGAGAAGCATCCACAGGGACCGTACCCTTCTTCCCCTACCACCAACCTCTCGGAAGGACTTACAGACCCACATGTTTAACGTGATCGTACTCCGCGTAAACACGGCGGCAATTTTGGGAATCGAACCCGGGCCTACCGAGTGCAATTTCCGCGCGCTAACCATTGGGCTACTTTGCCCTACGCGACAATCTCCATAACTTTCTTTTTATTCATCCAATTTAGACCGTACCCTCCTTCCCCTACCACCAACTTCTCGGAAGGACTCACGGACCCACATGTTTAACGTGCTCGTACTCCGCGTAAACACGGCGGCAATTTTGGGAATCGAACCCGGGCCTGGTAACTGGTTGGACGGCCAGGATGTGCCACCCAATTTAGACCGGAACCCAGTGGGGGAGGCATCCACAGGGAACGTACCCTCCTTCCCCTACCACCAACCTCTCGGAAAAACATACGGACCCATATGTTTAACGTGATCGTACTCCATGTCAGTGGCGGAAATCGAACCCGGGCCTACCGCGTGCAATTCCCGCGCGCTAACCACTGGGCTACTTCGCCCTCCGCGACAATCTCCATAACTTTCTTTTTATTCACCCAATTTAGACCGTACCCTCCTTCCCCTACCACCAACCTCTCGGAAGGACTCACGAACCCACATGTTTAACGTGATCGTACTCTGCGTGAACGTGGCGTAAGTTTTGGCAGTGGCGGGAATCGAACCCGGGCCTACTGAGTGCAATTCCCGAGCGCTAACCACTGGGCTGCCGCGCCCTCCGCGACAATCTCCATAACTTTCTACATATTCACCCAATTTAGACGGGAACCCAGTGGGGGAGGCATCCACAGGGGCCGTATCCTCCTTCCCCTACCACCAACCTCTCGGAAGGACTTACGGACCCACATATTTAACGTGATCGTATTCCACGTAAACACGGCGGCAGTTTTGGCAGTGGCGGGAATCGAACCCGGGCCTACCGCTAACTTCCCGCGCGCTAATTTGCAATTTAAAATGACCATATGCTTAATTCCATCATCCTCATTCCATTGTTTCATTGTTCCATCATTTAAAATATCCATAAAATTAAAATATCCAAAAGTTAAAATATACATTTAAAAAATCCAGATCGTCCCATCATTTAAAATATAAATATAATAATTTATATAGAGCAAAGGCGCTCTATTCAGAACCGTGACGTCACCTCCACCTTGACGTCCCCACCCACCACCTTCCCTGCTTCAGCGGGGGAGAAACGAAGCGGTACGCCGAGCGGAACGCCGAGAAATATAAAATCATGACGTCTTTAAAATTGCCATCCTGAAGGCAATTTTCATTATTTCTGGACCAGATTGGACTTGTAAGAATGCCAGATGTTTGACCTTTCTGAAAATGTAAATTATTAGTCGAAATTATGAGTACTTTTCACGATGCGAGAATTTAAAAATCAAAAATCGTTTTCTTGAGCAAAAAGTGACTTTTGTTTTAAAATCTTTAAAAAATATTAGAAATCGAAATTCAGATTTGGAATTGATATATTTTTACTCGAAATTCTCTGCTCTTTCCGATGGTGTAATTTGTTTTTTTCTACGATGTCTGGATCGTGGAGAAAAAAGGGCAAAAAACGGTCGAAATCGCATAAAACATTAAATAAATAAAAAAATAATTAAAATTTTAAAAATCGGTTTTCACGTGTCCCCTTCCCTCCCCCCCGGGTCTCCGATTGCCAAATTTCGTAGCTCTCCGACGCGCGGTCGCGAAACGTATAGTGTATAAGACAGACACACAGACAGACAGACACACAGACATTGCCTTTTATTATATAGATAATCACCCCGTTTATGAAGCAGTGCAGTTTAATCACTTTTGAAGTGTATCTTATATACAAACTAGCAGCATACCCGTTCTTCGTACGGAGTATATAATATAAAGAAACTTGAAATTCATAATCACGCCCAAATTCTTATAGTATACTAAATGACTTGTTTAATCAAAATATTCTGTTAAAATATTTAATATAATGCTCCTAAAAAGAAGTTTAAGAATCTCTGTTCTCGCTATATAAAATTATCTTCATGGACATATCTGAAGAATAAAACATCTTGGACCCCTTATGTAAGCAAATATAAAAAAAATATGGAATTGAATCAATATATGCAAAATAAAAGCGTTAAAATTGTATGGGACCCGCACTAATTATATACGCGAATATTAGAAAATATAACCTGTATTAGTAGATTACATGTATAAATTGAAAATACCAATAAACCCGTAATCTTTAAATCTGAAGACAGTCATTTATTCCAATATACGTCAAAATGAAAGTGCTAAAATTATATGGGAAGATATACACGTACTACTTATAATGTCCGATTATTAGTAGAAGATTACCCGTTTTGCAATATGAGTCACAAATGTTTTTTGGTAAAATACAACAGACGACGTAATAAATTGAATATATAATTAATCCCCTTAATCTTCATACCAGAAGACTGTACTTGATTCCAATATATATGCCAATATATGTCAAAATATATGCCAATATACCTGTACTACTTATATTCTCGTAGGTTAGAAGATATACCCGTGCATTCCTAGAAGATTACTCGTACAACGTACAATATGCGTGTGTCAGCAATTTTTGCCGCAATAAAACAATGGCGTAATAACTTAAAAATATCAATAATCCCTGAATCAATAATTCCGGAAAATATCAATAATAATAATGTTTAAACCTGAAGAGTATAATTGATATTATCCAGTCCAAAATGAAATGGCAATGAAATTTATTTTATATACATATCTTCATTATTCAAATCGGAAAGGATTTAATAAAAATCGTCTGCCGCATAAACACATTGGATTTAAATCCGTTGCTAAGCGAAATGATATCATTTGCTTCAAATAAATTGGTAAAAAAATATCGTCTAAATAGTTATATTTCTATGGAACATTTGGAGAAGTTTCGTCAAATTAGCGACATTTAAAAAATCGCCAAATTTATCGCCAAGTGGGACTGTAGAACTGACAGTTCCACTTTGCGACAAATTGACGAAATATCATCACAATACTATCCCCTAACAAAAAACAATTAATATCATTTATGTAGCGCAATTTTATCAATTTCAAGATATTTTTATAGATTTGAAAACATTTTTATCAATTTGGTGACATTTTAAAAATTCGCTAAATGTATTACTAAGTAGGATTGTTGGTCTGACAGAGAAATGCTAACCAAACATCATTTCAGTACTCTCTTCTAACAAAACAAAAAAAAATTTCATTGATATGTAGAAGACCCAAGCCACACGACCAACCCGAAGGTTTATGGCAGCTGTTTGTGTGTCGTTTATATCAATTTGGCGACATTTCCGTCAATTTGGCAAAGTTTAAGAAAAGTTGTCAAATTAGCGATATCCCTCCAAATTCGTAGCTTTGAATTTGCAGATCTGAATGAAACATTCTTATCCCGTTTCAATATACTAAATGAAAACACTACAATTGTATTAGAAGATATATATACCCGCTCTACTCTTTTTCTGTTTCAACAATCGGCTATATGAATTTATTGGCTAAACACAATATATGAGTTTAGTAGCTAAATACGATATAAGCTTGAAAACTCTGCCAAAATAAATGAAATTGATGTACGCAGTCAGCAATTAATATAATTAAAAGAAAAATCAAACCGTCCATTCATAAGATATACTTTTATATCCATTTATCCATTTATTTATTATTTAAATCGAAAAAAATAATAAAAACATTAACAAACACATTTAATTTAATTGCGATGCCGAGCAACATGATATATCCTCCTAAAATGTTAAAATTTATTAACCACTAACAGCACACCCGTTATTCGTACGGAGTGTATAATTTAAAGAAACTTAAAGTTCGCAATCATGTGCAAATTCTGTTAAAATATTAAATTTATTGCTCCTAAAGAGAAGTTTAAGAATATATGTTCTCACTATGCAAAATTATCTTCACGATTAGATCTGAAGAATAAAACATCCTGCCCCCTTTTGTAAGCAAATTTACAGAAGAAAAAATAGGAATTGAATGAATATATGCAACCCCGTACTAATTAT
This sequence comes from Amaurobius ferox, assembly GCA_951213105.1. Classification (NCBI taxonomy): domain Eukaryota; kingdom Metazoa; phylum Arthropoda; class Arachnida; order Araneae; family Amaurobiidae; genus Amaurobius; species Amaurobius ferox. The sequence goes on from OX578134.1 coordinate 72,905,135, forward strand.
ATTGTCGCAGATCAGAAAATATGCCAATGTGTTAGTAGATTACCCGTATTACAATATGCGTCTCAAAAATATTTGCCAAAATAAAAGAGATGACGTAATAAATTGAAAACATCAATAATATCCGTACTCTTTATACCAGAAGGTCGTAATTGATTCCAATATATGCCAATATATATCAAAACATATGTCAATATACCTGTACTACTTATATTCTCGTAGATTAAAAGATATACACGTGTATTTGTAGAAGATTCGTACAACATACAATATATGAGTTTAAACAATTTTTGTCATAATAAAATAATTGCATAATAACTTGAAAATATCAATAATCCTTGAATCAATAATCCCCGAAAATATAAATAATAATAATTTTTAAACCTGAAGACCGTAATTGATATTATCCAGTCAAAAATGCTATAAGAAAAATCAAATCGTTCTTTTCTAAAATATATTTTTATATCCATTTATTTATTATTCAAATCGAAAAAATAATTATTAAAATTAACAGACAGATTTAATTTAATTGCGTTTCTGAGTAACATGATATAAGATAGAATCTTATAACATGTTAAATGTGTCATGTCTTATAACATAAACTGCGAAATTAAATAACGATTTTGATTTCTCTATACTTCTCATTGTTCCGTAAAAGCTTGTTTTAAATAAACCATGAACCATGGAGATAGATTTCCCCTTTAAATCATGTTTCAAACAATTCATGTTTTCAGAAAGTGACTAATTAACGCAAAAAATCTCCCATCAAACTCAGAGATTAAATTTTAATTCACTTTCAAACGATTTTCAAGCTTTTCGTTTGGATAAACCACGGAGTTAGGGAGTAGAACTCCTAGGAAAAAGTTCCGTTTTTCATTAATATCTCGACAACCCCAGGTCTTAGAAACTCGAAACTTGGACAAAAGTTATGGGGGGATATTTCAAGGCTATTCACCAAATTTCATTACATTCGATTCAGCCGTTTTTCCGTGATGATGAGACAAACGAAAATTTCGTTTTTTACTAATATCTCGAGAACCACTGGTCGTAGAAACTCAAAACACGGATATAATTTTAAGTGGGGCTATTTCTGGGCTACCTACAAAATTTCATCAAATTCGGTTCAGCCGTTCTCCCGTGATGGTGCGACAAACAGACAGACAGACAGACAGACAGACAGACAGATTTTCATTTTTATTTATATAGATAATATGATTTTGGAATACGATTACAGACAGATGGAATTTTGTATATTTCAGTTGCTTTGCTTCATTTGTTTTATGTGTATTTTAATTGCCTTCTCTACGTTTCATTTGCTTTCTGTATGCTTCAGTTTTCTCTATGTTTCAATTGATTTAATATTTCAATTGCTTTCTATATGTTCCGGTTTCCTTCTTTATGTTCCAATTGCCTTTATGTTCCAACATGCTTCATTTGTATGTTTGACTCTGTTTCAACTATTTCTGTATGCATTATATTTTAGAATTATATTAAAGAACACAAATATAGTTCTTCAGAATTAGAACTATTTTTTGTTCCATAAAACATACTTTGAAAACTTCGAAAACGATTTTATGACTTCTATTGCTTTAGGCATCTAATGTGAACGAGTTGCGCACTCTTCAATTGCAAAGCTGCAAGAGCCTGAATTATTTTTATTAGTCTTAATTAATTACTGAAAAGGCGGAAGATGAAACCCTTCGTTTCTAAATATTTATAATGGATATTTTTGTTTGAAGTCACTAACTAATGAACATCTATCTCAAGGTGCAATTTATTTAATGAAAATGGTACAATTTCATAACCATAATGGAAGCAGCATACGAGTATATTTCTCCTACATGTATGCTGAAACGTGGCTCCATGCTGGGTAATACCCCAACCATTCCCATAACATATCTTTTCAGGATATTGTATCAGACCGTAGTTTCCACGTGACTATAAATATTGCTGGAGTTATGGCTTTTCTCCAAGAGTTGCATCATTACTTCCAATACAGACACAGTAAACAGGGTGCAGTTTTTTATGTCTATAAAGACGTGAAATGCTATGAAAATGTGCAGTTACACTTCCTTCACTCGCATTTTAAGTTTTAAAAATCTGGAGTGAAACGTTTTCTCACTTATTTATGTTCTGTATATTATATTTTTGCCTCATTTGTATCATAGTTAGTATCAGAATGAGGATATTATGACATATTTTATGGGGCCTTGTTCACGAGTTATTCGGGTAAAATCTATATAAATAAAATTGAAAATCTGTCTGTCTGTCTATCTGTCTGTCTGTCCCGTCATCACGGGATAACAGCTGAACCGAATTTGATAAAATTTTGTGGATAACCTTGAAATAGCCCCCCATAAATTTAGCCCAAGTTTCGAGTGTCTAAGATCAGCGTTTGTCGAGATGTTAATGAAAAACGAACCTTTTTCCTAGGAGTTCTACTCCCTAACTCCGTGGTTTATCCAAACGAAAAGCTTGAAAATCGTTTGAAATAAAACTTTATCTTTGAGTTTGGTGGGAGATTATTTGCGCAAATTAGTCACTTTCTGAAAACATGAATTGTTTGAAACATGATTTAAATGGGAAATCTATCTCCATGATTTATTTTACACAAGCTTTTACTGAACAATGAAAAGGTTAAAGAAATCAAAATGGTTATTTAATTTCGCAGTTTATGAGGAAGATTCTATTTTATATCATGTTACTCAGAAACACAATAATATTAAATCTGTCTGTTAATTTTAATTATTATTTTTTCGATTTGAATAATAAACAAATGGATTTAAAATATATTTTAGAAAAAAACGATTTGATTTTACTTATAGCATTTTCTGCTGGATAATATCAATTACGGTTTTCAGGTTTAAACGTTATTATTATTGATATTTTCGGGGATTATTGATTCAGGGATTATTGATATTTTCAAGTTATTATGCAATTGTTTTATTACGACAAAAATTGTTTAAACTCATTGTACCTTGTACGAGTAATCTTCTACAAATACACGGGTATATCTTCTAATCTACGAGAATATAAGTAGTACAGGTATATTGGCATATGTTTTGATATATATTGGCATATATTGGAATCAATATTACGACCTTCTGGTATAAAGAGTACGGAGATTACTGATATTTTCAATTTATTACGTCATCTCTTTTATTTTGGCAAATATTTTTGAGACTCATATTATAATACGGGTAATCTTCTACTGACACACTGGCATATTTTCTAATCTGCAACAATATAAGTTATACGGGGTTGCATATATTGATTCAATTCCTTTTTTCTTTTGATAAATTTGCTTACAAAAGGGGCTAGAATGTTTTACTCTTCATATCTGCCCGTAAAGATAATTTTGCATAATGAGAACAGATATTCTTAAACTTCTCTTTAAGAGCAATAATTTAATATTTTAACAGAATTTGCACATGATTGCGAATTATAAGTTTCTTTATATTATATACTCCTTACGAAGAACGGGTATGCTGCTAGTGTTTATTAAAGATTCTTTAAAAGTTTTTTTCAAGTTGGAAATAGCTTCTTAAAGCAGATGAGTTATATGTATTTGTTTGATTTTGGTCAATATATACCACTAGTTATTTCAAATGCGCGTTTTTAATGGCTAATGATAATTAAATGTAAGATCAACACACTTAATCAAATTTGTTGATGGCCAGTTTTAATTGTTAGTAGCGAAAGGACATCAAATTGTGCATTTATTGTTTTTAAGAGGCAAAATGGTGCAAGTTTTTGAAAACCCATTTGTATCGTAACTTTTATTTCGAACTTTCAAAATTTTTGATTTTATCGTTGATATGGAAGCTGAGTCAGATCGAATAAGACCAAAACCAAGATTCTTGCTCGGTGGAAGTGCTCCATCATTTTGAAAAATGGTTTTGAATTTTTATTCATTTGCATCGTCACTCCTAATTTAAAAATTTCAAAATATTAGATTTTTTTTCTTTCCTTGACCTGGAAGCCTTTAAGGATCGAATGAAACCAAAACCAAAACTCCAGCTAGTGTAGAAGTGCAATGCTCGATAGTGAAGCAAAATTATTTCCAGTTTTTAACACTTTACAACATAGTTGAAAAGTGTTTATGACTTTGTTCATTCTGTCTGTGTGTCTGTCTGTCCGTTCGCACGATAACTGCCGTAAAAATGACTTTATCAAAATGAAATTTTACTATGTTGTTCAGACGATCTGTAGGACATATGACAATATAAATGAGTAATATCATTCAATTAGTTTTGGATTGAACCCGAGTTGAAAAAATGAAATACATTGAATCCTATGGGACCTAATTTTTCAAACATTTTTTAAGCGAATTTAAAATTCACAAATTGCTTCGAAAGTTTTAGGAAATATTCAAATTATCACATAAAAATATAAAAAAAAATTCAGAAAAATATATTCGGTAGTTTTTTAAATAAAATTAAAATAGTAATTACACCTATATTATATGGTTTCCCGCCCGCCCATTTTTGCTGCTCTATATCTTCGGATAAGTCGGACGGCCTGGGTTTTCGACCCATATCATATGAAGATATCACGTGACCCACTTCAAAATAAAATATGGCATCCATCTTGTGTCAAAATCGTGATTTTTAAAGTTCTTTTTAATTTATATTTAGTGTTGTATCCGTCCTAAAGCCGCATTATTTTTCTTTTCTGTGCATCTATATACTGCGACAGCGCAATTACAATATTTTTTAGTTTAAATGATCATCAAACTTTAATTATTTCTACAACGAAACCTGATTTTCATATATGGAGAATGTCAACACATCAAGATGTAAGATGAGTTGTATAAGAATTGCTGAATTTCTTTAACGCAAAATTATTTAGTTCTGGAGTCTGCAATATAGCTGATATGAATGAAACGTTCATTGGTTTTACATAGAGAAACAGACGATTCTATTGCCAATTCGATGAAGATTTCAGCATGGAGTTATACAGTACTTTTACCTCCATGGTTTTAAGTTTTTGAGTAAAATAAATTATTGTAGTATTGTGACAATTTTAAAAATATCACTTCTGAATGAAAGTAATGGAAAGAAGTTTGTGAATGAAATGTTAACTCCTTTTATATAGAGAGCCAGGCGATTTATATTTCAATGCCGTTATTTGAGTAAAGCTAATTTATTTTGATGAAGTTTTCAAATATAATAAATTGTAGCATTGTGATAATTTAAAAAATATCACCGCTGAATTTATCGCATTTTAGAGATGTTTAAATAAAATTGCACTGCAGTTGGAAAGTGCTTCATAATCAATGCTTTATGCATGATTGAACTTTCTTGTTTAATTATTCCTTTGTACCGTCAACGATAATCAGAATGTTCAAAATATTATATTTCTCTTTAACCTGGAAGCCTTTACGGATTGAATGAGATCAAAACCAAAACTCTAGCTGGTGTAAAAGTGCAATCAATGTTCGATTGTAAAGCAAAATTGTTTCGAATTTTTAACACTTTACAACGTAGTTGAAAAGTGTTTATGACTTTGTTCCTTCATTTTGTCTGTCTGTCCGTTAGCACGATAAATGCCGTAAAAATGACGTTATCAAAATGAAATTTTAGTATGTTGTTCAGACGGTCTGTGGGACCTATGGGAATATAAATGAATAATATTACCCAATTAGTTTTGGATTGAACCCAAATTTTGAATTTTAGGAAATATTCAAATTGTCACATAAAATATATAAAAAAAATCAGAAAAATATATTAATATTTTTTTAAATAAAAATTAAAATAATAATTACACCCATTATATGAAGAGATCACGTGACCATTATATGAAGAAATCACGTGACCCACTTCAAAATAAAATAAGGCATCCACCTTGTGTCAAAATCGTGATTTTCAAAGATCTTTTTAATTTATATTTGGTGTTGTATCCGTCCTAAACCCGCTTTATTTTTGCTAAATTTCTGTGCATCAATGTTCAGAAACAATGCAATTACAATATATTTGAGTTTAAATGATCATCAAACTTTGATTATTTCTTCTACAACGAAGTCTAATTTTCACTTATGGAGATTGTAAACACAACAAACTGTAAGATGAGTTATATAAGAATTCCTGAATTTCTTTAACGCAAAATTATTTAGCACTGAAGTCTGCAATATATAGTTGATATGAGTGAAACCGTCATTGATTGTACATAGAGAACAGACGATTTTATAGCAGACTTCTTCCGTGAAGTTTTAAGCACAGAGTTAAATTACTTTTATCTCCATGGTTTTAAATTTTTAAGTAAAATAAATTATTGTAATATTGTGATGAATGAAAGGAGTAGAATAATTGTTTATGTATGAAATTTTTACTGCTATTTCATAAAGAACCAGGCAATTTATATTTCAATGACGTCATTTGAATAAAGTTCATTTTTATCAATGAGGTTTTCAAATATAATAAATTATTGTAGTACTGTGATAATTTTAAAAATATTACCGCTGGATGTATATCGCATTTTAGAGATGTTTAAATAAAATTGCATTGTTGTTGGAAAGTGTTTCATAATCCATGCTTTATGCATAATTGATTTTTCTCGTTTAATTATTCCTTTGTATCGTCACCGATAATTAGGATTTTCAAAATATTAAATTTTTCTTTAACCTGAAAGCCGTTAGGGATCGAATGACACTAATATTTTAACTGGTGTTGTATTTCACGATAACTAAGCAAAATTATTTTATTGAATTGTCACCCCTAGTTCGAATTTTTAATATTTTAGATTTTTCCATTAGTCGCGAATCTGAGACGAATCGAATTACACTAAAATCAAGATTATAGTGGAATCATTATAGTGATATCACTATAGTGGAACTAGTTATTGTGGACGCTCGATAACTTTGATACAACACGTTCTAACTCACTCACTCAATCATTTTAGAGCATATTACATACATTTTGACATCATTGTCAATGCCTATATCAAGTCAAGTTACACATAATGCATAAGGAGAGTATTGTGACGGGGTCGAAAATTCGAATGCGAGTTTTCGACGGGAGAACACGTTTCAAGCATCCCTGAACGCGAATCAGACGTCTTTGAGGTGATGTCTGTGTGTGTGTGTGTGTGTGTGTGTGTGTGTGTGTGTGTGTGTGTGTGTGAGTCTGTGGAGGCGATATCTTCCGAACGAATGCAGAGATTCGAACAAAATTTAGTACAAAAATCACAATCAGTGAATACTAGAAGCCCATTATTTTTACCCGCAATCTAATGTTCAGAACCCACCTAAATTTTAAAATGAAATTTTGAAAAAATTATCAAAAAATAAAAGCATTCAATAAAGTTACGTAAATAATCATTTGTGTAATTTTTATTAGGAAACGATTGACACAAACTTTAGAACGCTAGCATGAACAGTTCTCGAGATATTGAACATTTTTCAAATAAATTTATCAAAAAATAACATAAAATTAAAAAAATATATTAACTATTCACTGTTATTAATCTGTTCACTTTTCATATGTAATATTATGCGATAAATTTATTATCATTATTCTCGTAGATCTAACTCGTTCCATTCACGAGAGATAATTCTCCATTCGTTCCATTCGCGAGAGATCACGAGAGAGTTCCATTCACTTTTAGTAATAGCATTCTAATTTGACGCAAGATATTGATTTGAAATTTGGTGTACGGGTAGATAGTTTGGAAGGAAAAAAGTGTACAATTTCAGTTTTCCAATATTTTCTACTTTAGAGGGTGTCGCACACAAAAATATTCGACTTACGGAATGAAGTAGAAACACCCCTTTTAGAACGTGATAGAGGCTTGATATTTGGTATATGAGCGAATCATTTAATAGAAAACCCAAGAAGTATGGAGTTTTTCAAAAATGTATATTTAAAAGGGGGGGGGAATACTCCACAGAAAAACATTCGAAATGTGAAATGATTAAAAAAAGCATGCTTCGCGATGAGACTTCAAATTTGGTGTACGTGTAGATAGTTAGAAAGGAAGAAAGAGTGCAATTTAAGTTTTCCAACATTTGCTATTGTAGGGGGTGCACACTAAAATGTTCGATTTGACGAACAAATGAAAAACGCCTCCTTTACAATATGATAGAGGCTTGAAATTTAGTATATGGGGTAATCATTTGATAAAAAAAAACCGAAGATTATTGCGGTTTTTCAAAAATGATCATTTAAGGGAGTGCAACACAGAAAAACGTTCGAAATATGAAGTGATAGAAAAAGATGCTTCATGATAGGATAGAGACATCAAATTTGGTGTACTAGTAGATAGTTTGAAAGGAAGAAAGTGTGCAGTTTTAGATTTCCAATACTTGCAACTTTAGAGGGTGCCGAACACCAATATGTTTGATTTTCGGAATGAGACACGCTTCCTTTTAAATTTAATAGAGGCTTGATATTTGGTATATGGGCCAATCATCTGATAAGGAACCCAAGGCGAACAGAGTTTTTCAAAAATGTTCATTTATGGGTGTGCTCCACAGAAAAACGTTCGAAAGGGGAGAGGATAAAATAGTATGCTTCGGGATAAGATAGAGACTTTAATTTGGTGTACTGGTAGTTCGAAAGGAAGACGTGAGCAACTTAAAATTTATAATATTTTCTTCTGTAGGGGTTCCTCACACTAAAATATTCGATTTGCCGAATAAATGTGAAACGTAAATTATTAAAAATTACAATATTCAGGGGTTGCTTATTGCTAGAGCGTTGATATTCAACGGGTATTCGGCTAGTATTCTATAAGATGAGGAAGGAAAAATAGATTTGTATAAAAATTATAGTACTTCCATTCTTTAAACGATTCCATGCAAAGAATAATTTTCTATGTTTTTATAGTTTCTATGTTTTATAGCCATGTGATGTGTTTGTTCACTATGTTGAAGTCATTCTTCCAGTGACATAAACTGTGAGTGGCTGTTTATAGCATTGTAAGACTGATTTCTACCTGGTTAATAATTCTTCTCTAAGCGGATTTTTTAGTCTTCTGTTAGATGGATTACTATACCCTATGTAGACTTTTTACCTGATGGTGCATCATGCTTATCGCTGGTATAGTTAAGTGAATTTGCTATTTTTAAACAGCACAGTTCATTTAATTCTACAAGTGATAGGTGTGTTCAATCTTCTCTGCAGTTGCTGGCAAATCGCAAAGAATAATTTTTCTATGTTTTTATAGTTAGCCATGTGATGTGTTTGTTCACTATGTTGAAATCATTCTTCCAGTGACATAAACTGTGAGTGGCTGTTTATAGCATTGTAAGACTGATTTCTACCTGGTTAATAATTCTTCTCTAAGCGGATTTTTTAGTCTTCTGTTGGATGGATTACTATACCCTATGTAGACTTTTTACCTGATGATGTATCATGCTTATCGCTGGTATAGTTAAGTGAATTTGCTATTTTTAAACAGCACAGTTCATTTAATTCTACAAGTGATAGGTGTGTTCAATCTTCTCTGCAGTTGCTGGCAAATCACCAAACCGTGTGAAGGATAAGTTATAGAAGAGTAGGTAGAAGTAATCAGTTTATGTCTTATTTGCTACGTAGTTTGATTTGTTTTATATTTTAACAGTTTTCTAATGCAATTTATTTTATGTTTTAATTGTTTCTAATAAAAAGAATATTTTATGTTTTAATTGCCTTCTATACTCTGTTCCAACCTAACCATCTAGCAAAGAATGTGCTATTTGTAATAATCACCTATTTTAAAAGTATAACTATTTTCGTTTAAGAAACTGTCAGAGAACATTTTGAAATAAATATTGCAATATAAAGTTTTACTGGATGTTAGTTTAAAAAAAAGTCTGATGTGGGCAGCACATGATGTTCCTTATATAATGCAATGAATTTTCTACTTTGACAGTAAAGAAAAAATAGATTATTTTTATAGTAGATATTTATATTTTTTCCAAGATATTGAATTTTCGTCAATGAGTCGTCATTTTCATTGATTTAGCGTCATTTTTATGAATTTTGCGAGTTTTTCTTTAATTTAACAACATTTAAAAAGTCGCCAAGTTGGCGACATTCCGCCAAATTCATCGCCAGAATCTCGCCAAGAGTTATGGAAGGACAAATAAGTTATTCTTACAGCAGATAAATGACTATTGGCGTTCAATTACAAAAGTATTACTCAAAGTATATTTTTTCATGAATGAAACAAGCTAGATCCACGAGAATGATGTCATCCAATTTATCGCATGGTATTACATATGAAAAGTGAACATGTTTCTCAATAGGAAATATATTTTTTTTAATTTGGATGACTTTTTGATAATTTTTTTGAAAAATGTGCAATATCTCGAGAACGGTTCGTGTTAGCGTTCTAAAATTTATGTCAATCGTTTTCTAATGAAAAATGACATACAAAATGTCTATTTGCATAACTTTATTAGAGGTTTTGATTTTTTGACGATTTTTTCAAAATTTCACTCGAAAATTTAGGGGTGGGGGACTCTGAACATTCGATTGCGTATAAAAACAATAGGCTTCCAGTGTTTGCGGATTGTAATTTTTGTTCCAAATTTCGTTCGAATCGGGTCATTCGTTGGTCTGTTATCGTCTCCACAGACTCACTGACACACACACACACACACACACTCACACACACACATACACACATGCACATACATTCACACACACAAACATACTTTCACACACGCACACATGCACATACTTTCACGCACACACACACACACACATACAGACATCACTTCAAAAATGTTAGATTCGTGATCAGGGATGCTTGAAACGTGCTCTTCCGTCGAAAGTTCGAATTCTAATATTCGACCCCGTCACAATACTTTCCTTATACATTATGTATATAAGGAAAATAATAGCATTTTACATAATATACAAAAATGTTTTTCTGCGTCAACTCACTGGTCTAAATTTCGACAACAACTGACACAGGTATTCGATGTCACAAATAATTATGGTCTTTGAAGGTGTTTCTTCAATGCAGATAAACGAAAACTAATAAATAGAAATTGGTAGAAAATAATTATTTTGGTTATCTAATTTTCATAATTGAGTGAGTAATCTAATTATATTAATTGCAGATTCCCTACTAGTGAGTTATTTGATTCCCCTTTGTGACTCAAGGATAGTTTAAAATATGTATAATAAAAATAATTTTATCTTTTAATTTCTTTGTAGTTAGATTCATTTTATGTTTTAATAAATTTCATACCATTTTGTTTCATTTAATTTACAGTGTTTCATTTAATTTACAGTTTTTATTTTAATTGCTTTCTGGTGCAACCCATTTTGCTTTACTCTTTTTACTGCTCCATTTAATTAATTTATGGCACTAATTATTTCATACTCATTTTCCAAACGTGCGTTTCTTTTCTAAACCCAGATCTTCTTAACGCGAGGAAACCTCCCAAAGCCAATGAACTTAGACAAAGCCAGAAAATTCTAAATTAAGACTATGTATTTTTTTGTATTTTAAATACCTTTGATACCTTTGGGGTGTATTCCGACCTATATTGTACGATATAAATAATAAAATATCTGATGTATATGGAGCATGACTTCCATATATAATTCTATAATTTATTTATATATAATTCTATAATTTATTTAATTCTATATATAATTCTATAGTTTATTTAAGTTTTATCAATACAAAATAATGCATAAAATTAGTAGTTATTAGGAATTAATAATTTAATTTTTCAGTTGGGGCGTCAACAGGAGTCAAGTCACAAAAATCTCAGAAAATTTGAAATATTTTTAGAATGGTATATTTCAGAAAGGTGCTTTTCAACCTTTGTGTCTACGCTACATACTTAGTATTACATTTAAAAAAATCTGATGTGGGCAACACATGACTTTCCTTATATAATGTAATGAATTTACTACTTTTACAGTAAAAAAATAGGTTTTTCTTATAGTAGATACTAATATTCTTTCCAAGATATTGAATTTTCTACAATTAGTCGTCATTTTCATTGATTTAGCATCATTTTTATCCATTTGGCGAGATTTTCATTAATTTGGCAACATTTCAAAAAAGTCGCCAAGTTGGCGACATTTCGCCAAATTCGTCGCCAAAATCTCGCCAAGCGTTATGCACTAAGGAAAAAGTTATTCTTACAGCAGATAAATGACTATTGGCGTTCAAATACAAAAGTATTATTCAAAGAATATTTTTTCATGAATGGAACGAGCTAGATCCACGAGAATGATGTCATTCAATTTATCGCATAGTATTACATATGAAAAGTGAACATGTTTCTCAATAGGAATTTTTTTTTTTTATGTGACTTTTTCATAATTTTTTTGAAAAATGTACAATATCTCGAGAACGATCCATGTTAGCGTTCTAAAATTTATGCCAATCGTTTCCTAACGAAAAATTACATAAGAAATATCTATTTGCGTAACTTTATTAGCGGATTTGATTTTTTGACGATTTTTTCAATATTTCATTCGAAAATTTAGGGGGGTTCTGAACATTCGATTCCATATAAAAACAATAGGCTTCCAGTGTTTACGGATTGTGATTTTTGTACGAAATTTGGTTCGAATCGGTCCATTCGTTCGTCAGTTATCGTCTCCACAGACTCACTGACACACACACATACTTTCACACACACACACACACACACACACATACACACACACAGACATCACTTCAAAAATGTTTGATTCGTGATCAGGGGTGCTTGAAACGTGCTCTCGCGTCGAAAACTCGAATTCGAATTTTCGACCCCGTCACAATACTTTCCTCATACATTATGTATATAAGGAAAGTAAAAATCTGATGTGGGCAACACATAACTTTCCTTATATAAGGCAATGAATTTACCACTTTTACAATCAAAACAAGAAAGATCAATCATGCTTAAAGCATTGATTATGAAACACTTTCAAACTTCAATGCAATTTTATTTAAAAAAGTCGAAAATTCAATACATTCCTCGGTAATATTTTAAAACTTATCACAATACTACATTGATTTATTATATTTGAAAACTTAAACCTTCATTGAAAAAAATGAACTTCATTCAAATGACGGCATTGAAATATAAATTGCCTGGTTTAAATATCTCTAAAATGCAATACATTCCACGGTAATATTTTTGAAACTATCATAATACTACGATAATTTATTATATTTGAAAACTTCATCGAAAACAACTGAAATAAATTCAAATGACGTCATAGAAAAAAAAATCTGATGTGGGCAACACATGACTTTCCTTATATAATGCAATGAATTTACTACTTTTACAGTAAAAAATAGGTTTTTCTTATAGTAGATACTAATATTCTTTCCAAGATATTGAATTTTCGACAATTAGTCGTCATTTTCATTGATTTAGCATCATTTTTATCCATTTGGCGAGATTTTCATTAATTTGGCAACATTTCAAAAAAGTCGCCAAGTTCGCGACATTCCGCCAAATTCGTCGCCAAAATCTCGCCAAGCGTTACGCACTAAGAAAAAATCTGATGTGGGCAACACATGACTTTCCTTATAAAATGCAATGAATTTACTACTTTTACAGTTAAAAAAATGTTATTCTTATAGTAGATACTTATATTCTTTCCAAGATATTGAATTTTCTTCAATTAGTTGTAATTTTGATTGATTTAGCGTCATTTTTATCCATTTGGCGAGATTTTTGTTAATTTGGCAACATTTAAAAAGTTGCCAAGTTGGCGACATCTCGCCAAATTCGTCGCCAAAATCTCGCCAAGCATTATGGACGAAGAAATAAGTTATTCTTACAGCAGATAAATAACTATTGGCGTTCAAATACAAAAGTATTACTCAAAGTATCTTTTTTCATGACTGGAACGAGCTAGATCCACGAGAATGTTGTCACCCAATTTATCGCATGGTGTTACACATGAAAAGTAAACATGGTTCTCAATAGGAAATATTTTTTTTATTTTATGACTTTTTGATAATTTTTTTTAAAAATGTGCAATATCTCGAGAACGGTTCATGTTAGTGTTCTAAAATTTATGTCAATCGTTTTCTAATGAAATATTACATAAGAAATGTCTGTTTGCGTAACTTTATTAGCGGTTTTGATTTTTTGACGAATTTTTCAAAATTTCACTCAAAAATTTAGGGGGGTTCTGAACATTCGATTGCGTATAAAAACAATAGGCTTCCAGTGTTTACGGATTGTGATTTTTGTACCAAATTTCGTTCGAATCGGCCCATTCGTTCGTCAGTTATCGTCTCCACAGACTCACTGACACACACACATACTTTCACACACACACACACACACACACACACACACACACACACACACACACATACACACACAGACATCACTTCAAAAATGCTTGATTCGTGATCAGGGATGCTTGAAACGTGCTCTCCCGTCGAAAACTCGAATTCGAATTTTCGACCCCGTCACAATACTTTCCTTATACATTATGTATATAAGGAAAGTAATAACACGCCTGGATCTCTCTATAAAAGAAGGATTTCATTCATAACTTTCTCCGTTTCATTCATCACAATACTATAATAATTTATTTTATTTAAAAATTAAGACCATGGAGCTACAATTTATAAACTTTATGCTTAACACTTCATCGAAAAAAATCGTCCTTCTGTTTATAAAATCAATTAATATTTCATTCATATCAGCCATGCAGACTCCATGGACTGAATTATTTTGTATTAAAGAAATACAGTAAATCTAATACAACTCATTCTACATATTTTGCTGTTTACATTTTACATAGGTGTAAAGTAGTTTATAAGTAGTATAAAATAAAGTAGTATAAAAGTAGTATAAAATAAAGTAGTTTTAGGACGGATATAACACTCAATATGAATTAAAAAGAACTTTAAAAAATCACGATTTTGAAACAAGATGGATGCCATATATCATTTTGAAGTGGGTCATGTGATCGTTTCATATAATGGTCACGTGATCGTTTCATATAAGATGTGTAACTATTATTTTAATTTTTATTTAAAAAACTACTGAATATATTTCGCTGATTTTTTTTTATATATTTTATGGAACAATTTGACTATTACCCAAAATTTTCGAAGCAATTTGTGAATTTTAAATCCGCTTAAAAAATGTTTGAAAAATTAGGTCCCATAGGGCTCAATGTATTTCATGTTTTCAACCCGGGTTCAGTCCAAAACTAATTGGGTGATATTATTCATTTATATTCCCATAGGTCCTACAGACCGTCTGAACAACATACTGAAATTTCATTTTGATTAAGTCATTTTTACGGCAGTTATCGTGCTAACGGACAGACAGACAGACAGAATGAACAAAGTCATAAACACTTTTCAACTTTGTTGTAAAGTGTTAAAAATAGGTTTTTCTTATAGTATATATTTATATTCTTTCCAAGATATTGAATTTTCGACGATTAGTCGTCATTTTCCTTGATTTAGCGTTATTTTCGTTAATTTGGCAACGTTTAAAAAAGACGTCCAGTTGGCGACATTCCGCCAAATTCGTCGCCAAAATCTCGCCACGCGCTATGGACGGATTAATAACTTATTCTTATAGCAGATAAATGACTATTGGCGTTCAAATACAAAAGTATTACTCAAAGTATCTTTTCTCATGAATGAAACGAGCTAGATCCACGAGAATGATGTCACCCAATTTATCGCATGGTACTACATACGAAAAGTGATTACGTTTCTCTATAGGAATTTTTTTTTATATGAATTTTTGATAATTTTTTGAAAAATGTACAATATCTCGAGAACGGTTCATGTTAGCGTTCTAAAATTTATGTCAATCGTTTTCTAATGAAAAATTACATAAGAAATGTCTATTTGCGTAACTTCATTAGTGGTTTTGACTTTTTGACGATTTTTTCAAAATTTCATTCGAAAATTTAAGGGGGTTTTAACATTCGATTGCATATAAAAGCAATAGGCTTCCAGTGTTTACGGATTGTCATTTTTGTACCAAATTTGGTTCAAATCGGTCCATTCGTACGTCAGTTATCGTCTCCACAGACTCACTGACACACACACACACACACACACACACACACATTCTTTCACACACACACAGACATCACTTCAAAAATGTTTGATTCGTGATCAGTGATGCTTGAAACGTGCTCTCCCATCGAAAACTCGAATTCGAATTTTCGACCCGTCACAATACTTTCCTTATACATTATGTATATAAGGAATGTAAAAATTGTCAAATTGGAGTATTTTTTGGTCAGTTTTAGTTTCATTTAGATTTGTACAACAATGAACAATATAGCATTAGCATTTAAATCATAAATGTTGAGATACTCTTATTACCGAGTCCTGATTTACCAAAGTGCGGCAACACACATTGCCTGTAAAGTATAGCAGTTGATTTTACGCGTTGATTGTCGTTAAAAATTACGTATAAAAAAGCATTAAATTAATACATTTAAGCATATTTAATCTTTAGTTTCAGGTTTTGCAAATTTTTGCAAAATATTTGGAATAAAACCCTGTTCTAAATTTTACATTAGAACCAAAATTAAAGTAAACATCGGGGTTTTGAGCACAAATGATTTAACCACCGAAATTGATGAAATTTGGTTGAAATTTTATGAAATTGCCGTATACATTAACTTGTATAGGGCCTGATTTATGCACCGGTGTACGGGGCCTAGGCGCTGGACACCGAAATTTTTGGAGCACCAAAGGAAATGGAAATGTGTTGATAATGTTTATTCGTAGCCATTTGAATTGACATAGTGATCACTGACAGCGACCATATATCACTAGATCCTAGGCACAATCACTTGTAAGTCGGGCCCTGAACATGTGTTGTAAGAAAAGGGAAATTTTCTTCTGCGGTTTTGTAAAAACAGGACCCGATATGCAGCCACCTTCATGTGGTGGGTTCTGGGTACTTAAACGGTACTGAAGAGCTGCGTTTTATAATCAAATATATTTATATTTTTTCTAAATAAGATTTTACTGAAATAAAATATTTAAAATTTCCATTTTCCCTTTCCGCGCTTTAACTAAAATTTATATATTTCGAATTCCGAAATCTTTCATCTGATTCTCAATATATAAATAACATCTCTGAGTCTCAGAATGGTAGTTTTTAAATTACTTTCTTATTTTTTAAACTAAATGACACTTAACTGGAATAATTATGCATATCATTTTCCTTTCCTTTACATTGCTTTTTTCAAATAATTATTTTAGTATTTTTGTATATCCTGGCTCCCTGTTAAAAAACAACGGTGTTATGATATACAGGTTCCTTACAGGAAAATACATATTTAAATAATTGTGAGTAATTAAATGTTTCTTGCTTCATTTTGCTAAATGAACAGAATTATGGAATGAATGCCTCGCCAGCATTATCAAACTGTCTAACTTGTATTAAATTATTGTTGTCCTAATAATTGGCCAGTGTACCTAATTTTATATCTTTATTTCAAGTAAAAGGAAAAATTTTATAAATTCAACAAATCAAACATCTTAGTGTTTGGTAACTTTAAATTAAAGTAAAAAAAAATCTGATGTGAGCAGCACATGACTTTCCTTATATAATGTAATCAATTTACTACTTTTACAGTAAAAAAAATAGGTTTTTCTTAAAGTAGATACTAATATTCTTTCCAAAATATTGAATTTTCGACAATTAGTCGTCATTTTCATTCATTTAGCGTCATTTTTATCCATTTGGCGAGATTTTCGTTAATTTGGCAACATTTCGAAAAGTCGCCAAGTTGGCGACATTCCGCCAAATTCGTCGCCAAAATATCGCCAAGCGTAATGGATGAAGAAATAAGTTATTCTTACAGCAAATAAATGACTATTGGCGTTCAAATACAAAAGTATTACTGAAAGTATCTTTTTTCATGAATGGAATGAGCTAGATCCACGACAATGATGTCACCCTATTTATCGCATAGTATTACATATGAACAGTTTTCAGTATGTCAATCGTTTTCTAATGAAAAATTACATAAGAAATGTCTATTTGCGTAACTTTATTAGCGGTTTTGATTTTTTGACGATTTTTTCAAAATTTCATTTGAAAATTTAGGGGGGTCCTGAAAATTCGATTGCGCATAAAAAATAGGCTTCCAGTGTTTACGGATTGTGATTTTTGTACCAAATTTTATTCGAATCGGTCCATTCGTTCGTCAGTTATCGTCTCCACAGACTCACTGACACACACACACACACACACACACACACAAACAGACATCACTTCAAAAATGTTTGATTCGTGATCAGGGGTGCTTTAAACGTGCTCTTCCGGCGAAAACTCGAATTCGAATTTTCGACCCCGTCACAATACTTTCCTTATACATTATGTATATAAGGAAAGTAATATATGTTAAAACTATTTTTTTCTCGTATTAGTATATCGAACAATCTATACCCTGGTACCACATATTAAGTTTATTTCATTACAGAGTGTTTTTATCCAAATAGCGCACATTTAGAACATTTTAAGCTGGGTCCACCCCTTCAAAAGTAAATTTTCAAATAATGCGATTTTAACCGTGTCTGTTATCCAAAGATTGTCGTGTATATAAAATTTAAAAAAATCATGTGAAATTGACAGTTCGTTATCCAAATAATTCACACATCAAACGCTTTTTGCATAGATCCCCCCTACACCTTCCAAATGTAAAGTTTTAAGCAATTCAATTTTTCTTGAGGAGGTTCTCGAATTATTAAGCCGTTTGCTAAATTTCATAATTTAATTAAAAGAAGAGTTTATCATTTAATTGTCGAATCGAATATTTTCGTGTACAACACTCCTAAAATAATAAATATTGAAAATTTATAATTTTCCAATTGTTTATTATTCAACAGCCTTTCCAGGCATTAAAATCCAAGTCTCTATTTTACATTAAAGAACATTCGTTTCCCAAGCAGTTTATATTTCACTTTCGTTTCTAGCAACCCCTCAAATACAGATTTTAAAATAACTTGATTTTCACCTAATTTATTATCCAACAATTGATCCGTATACCAAATGTCAGATATCTATTTCATTCAAAATAGGATATTTTGCATTTATTTGTAAAACCGAACATTTTGGCGTGTAAAAAGATAAAACGAAAAAAAATTGAAAATTGAAATTTTCTTCTTTCTAAGTATTAAATGATCTATCTATTCTTGCACCAAATTTTAAGTGTGAAAGTCATCGTAAATTGCGCTCTTCTATTATTTTATATCTTTAACGTTTTTATGTGAAGCACTCCCTTCAAATGAACAATTTTGAAAATTTCTAGTTTTACTGAGAAGGGGGGTGGGGAATATCAAGTGATTGAGTGGTCAAGTCTCTTATTTAAATAAAGGCGTTTCTTATTCATTCGGAAAAGCGAGCATTTTGGTGTATGACACTCTAAATAAACAATTATTGATGAACTGGAATTGTCCCTCATCTTTCTGTTGAACGATCTGCAATTGCACCAATTTTAAAAGTCTCTATCTTGTCGTAGGGTACTTTTAACTATTATTTCACATTTCGAATGTTTAGATTTTGGGATCACTCCCATCACATAATCATGTAAAAAAAAACAGGTTTTCAGGGAGAAATATCAAACTATTAACCCATGTACCAAATTTTAAGTCTATCTCCCTTAAAAGATGTCGTTTCGCCTTTATTCAACAAATCGAACTTTTGGTATAAGGTACCCCTAAAGTAGCAAATATTGAAACTCTGAAATTGTACATTTTTTTTTTACTTTCGGGCTCTGTACCCTTACCACTAAATGTAAAATCTCATCGCACAGTACGTTTTGAACGTTTTGTTGAGGAGCAATGAAAGTTTAATGAATGTTTTGTTAATCGACTTTTTTCCCAGGAATTTTATCGAATTATTGACCCGTGTACCAAATTGCAGGTCTCTATCTCATTAAATGAATGCGTTTCTCATTTATTCGGTAATTAGAACATTTCTGTGTACAGCATCCTAAAATAGCAAATATTGGAAAACCGAACTTGTGCGTTATCTTCCATTTGAATTATATACTCCTACACCATAATTACATTCTCTATCTTATAGTACAATATATTTTTCTACTATTTCGTATTTCGAACGTTTTAGTGTGAAGCATCCCCCCTCCCCACTTTGATGAATATTTTTGAAAAACTCTATCATCTGAGGGGGTTTATTAAATAATAGTTTTACACCAAATAATATGTCTCTATCTCACTTAAAAGAAGACGCTTCTCCTTTATTCGATAAATCGAATATGTTAGTATGCTGCACCTCTAAAGTAACAAATTTTGGAAAGCTGAAACTGTACACTTTCTTCGTTTTGCTTGTTGGCAATATTTTATCAATTTGGCGACATTTGCCAAAAGTTATCAGATTCTATCCTTTCTTCCAAAGTTGGGGGCCACCGCACCCTGCTCGCTATCGCTCGCCAACCCTCACTGAATATTTTACTTTGTTCGCAAGGTCCAATAGTATGGCCTGCAGTCACTAATTCCAAAAATTTTGAGAGAATACGTCTTACAGAAATGACAATGTTTAACATGTCCAGCATGTTTAACAAAAACAGGTTGGTTCATCTGATGACCTATGTAAGACAAAAAATTATATTCTTCCAAGGCACCCTAGAAGTGATAGCAACAGACGCATTTCACCTCCTTAAATAGAATTTTCTCCAATAGTGAATATAAATTAACCAACTGAGTCGTATGAAAACCACTATTTTCATCTCTAGCAACTCAAAGGCGGGTTTTATGAAAATATATTAAAAAACTACAAAACTGCTTTATACACAATCTTTTGAATAGAAGCTGCTTCTTATTTGTTTTTGTTACAACAATTTTAATTCAGACATGGACCCATATCTGAATAAGGCCACGTAAAGTTGTTCATGACGAAAAATAGGACAGTTCTGATTAATGTATGTATCCATTTCATCAAAGTCTGCCCTTGAGATTTATTTATCATCATGACAAATGCCAGCCAAACTGGAAACTGCGTCCTATTCAATGTGAAGGGAAAATCAGCATTATCTTTTGTGTTTAGGATAATTCGGGGCATGCAGCATTTCCCCTTGCTCAATGACTTAACATAACAGTGCAGAATAAAACGATTTAGTGACCTTGTGAATGATTATGCGTGTACCATTACATTGTTCATCAGCTATGCAAAGATATCTGACTAACATGACAATAGCACCAACTATAAACGTATCTTTTGGGGTGGTAAACCTGTGATATTGATGGAGACTACATATTCGGATTGAAAACGCACCATGATGGTTTTATCTTCCATTGCATCACCATCTACATATGTAGTCTTGTCATAACCAAAATATTCAAACAATTCGCCTTACGTATACTGTATTATCTGGTAATTCAGGAGATTCACTTGATTATTCAGGAGATTGACATGACGATAACACCAACTGTAAAAGTATCTTCTGGGGTGGTAAACCTGTGATATTGATGAAGGCTACATATTCGGTTTGAAAACGCACCATGATGGTTTTATCTTCCATTGCATCACCATCTACATATGTAGTCTTGTCGTAACCAAAATATTCAAACATTTCGCCTTACGTATACTGTATTATCTGGTAATTCAGGAGATTCACTTGATTATTCAGGAGATTGACATGACGATAACACCAACTGTAAAAGTATCTTCTGGGGTGGTAAACCTGTGATATTGATGAAGGCTACATATTCGGTTTGAAAACGCACCATGATGGTTTTATCTTCCATTGCATCACCATCTACATATGTAGTCTTGTCGTAACCAAAATATTCAAACATTTCGCCTTACGTATACTGTATTATCTGGTAATTCAGGAGATTCACTTGATTATTCAGGAGATTGACATGACGATAACACCAACTGTAAAAGTATCTTCTGGGGTGGTAAACCTGTGATATTGATGAAGGCTACATATTCGGTTTGAAAACGCACCATGATGGTTTTATCTTCCATTGCATCACCATCTACATATGTAGTCTTGTCGTAACCAAAATATTCAAACATTTCGCCTTACGTATACTGTATTATCTGGTAATTCAGGAGATTCACTTGATTATTGAGTGATGCTAAAAGGACTCATCTCGATAATACATCCTTTTGCAAAAACAAAACGAAGCACCCCTAAAAAAATTATTTGATCATCTCGAAATTTCGCATTCAAATTCCTTTATTCCAAGTATGCAAATGATTAAATTTGTAAGGCCAATGAGTGTTAACTTCGGTCATAGCGCGCGTTTCTACTGTGCAACTAGCATCCTATAAAACAGGTTAAAAATGTTTCTAATCAATGCTTTACGCATGATTGATCTTTCTTGTTTCATTTGTAACGTTGTTAAAATATACAGCAGGAAACATTTTATTAGCTAATTTTGGTCCCTAATTTTATGTTTCCTCAAATTATTATATTACGATTTGCCACTAAGTAGATATTTGATGCCAATACTATCTATGGCTGGTGTTTCTCTGGCGAAGAAACTGGACGTTACGATAAATGTAAACACTCTGGACGCTTATATACCTTAATTTAATAGATCAAATTGTAAATGATTTATAATTTTTCTTGTTTTGTTCGAAATAGGCTGCAGAGTATAAATATATAAAAATAATTTTAGTACTTTAATTATTTGAATATTTTTTCGTAAATAACTTTAAAAAGTAACTCTGTGAACGAGTGCTGAATCAAAATAAATAGTAAACTATAAAAGATAGAGATAAATATTAAACGACATAAATGTGTACTAGAAAATTTAGTATCAAAATCTATATTTATTACTAACACGTTCGCTGCCAACCACGAGAATACTCGTAGTTGGCAAACTGAGTTTACTCGCCTGCTACGAGATAACTCGTTATTGATCGTCTTACCTAAATCACCGAGTACAAGTATTGCCGTAGCAAATGTATGCAGTGTTGTTGTTGAAACCCAGACCGTCCGACCTACCAGAAAGGTGTAAGGTAACCGTTTGGACGGTCGGGAAGTGCCACCCAATTTAGACCGGAACCCAGTGGGGGAGGCATCCACAGGGACCGTACCCTCCTTCCCCTACCACCAACCTCTCGGAAGGACTTTCGGACCCACATGTTTAACGTGATCGTACTCCGCATGAACACGGCGGCAGTTTTGGAAGTGGCTGGAATCGAAATGTATGCAGTGTGTAGGTGTTTGGCGTACAGGAAGAGGCTAAATAATACTCTTGGCGTACTGAAATGAATTATTTATTTCTCAAAACGTAGATACAGTAACTAAACGTTTAGAAGGCAAAAACATATCTATTCACGATGTATTTTGAAGAACGCAAAAACATATCTATTCACGATATATTTTGAAGAACGCAAAAACATATCTATTCACGATATATTTTGAAGAACGCAAAAACATATCTATTCACGATATATTTTGAAGAACGCAAAAACATATCTATTCACGATATATTTTGAAGAACGCAATAACATATCTATTCACGATATATTTTGAAGAACGCAAAAACATATCTATTCACCGATATATTTTGAAGAACACAACAAATAAAATATATTTTTATTCTATTATGTTGAAATTTTAAGTATAATGAAACAAAAGTGCAGATAGGATCTTGGCGCATGTGAACGGACGCACCATATCAGTTCTAGCAGCGAACGTGTTAAATAAAGCTCTTACAGTTTTCGAGTAATTGTATCGTCCTCTGCCCGAGCCAGTTTTTTTTTTTTTTTTTCATACTTTCACTCTAAATATCTTCGAAACTATTAAAGATTATAAAGAGTAAGCAACAAAACTTATATGAGAAAACTTAGTTTCTATATCTATATTTATGTTTAAATAAAGCTCTTGTAGTGTTCAAAAGATCGTTTTGTCAAGTTGAATAAGTATAACAATTTTACGTTTTTCAAGATTATCAAGATTATAATACTTATATCTTAAACACTAAAAGTGATAGCTATAAACAATAAGCAATAATTTATAAGCAATAAGCTCTTTGAAAGCCCTATAAGTGCTTATAATCAGATTTTGGTTCGAGTTCTTTTCTTTTTCCGACAATACAGAAGTTTAGATTTATTTTACAATATGTTTTTGACGAAAAAACCATTTAGGCTCCATCGGACTGGAGCCACCGCCAATATTTATGCAGAACACTATGTCTACAACCGAAATAAAATATTTCACATAATTTACTTCCTTTCTTAATTGCTATTTGCAACTGTCTTGAATAACCGTAAATTACAAGCACTTGTCAACGCATGAATAAACATAAACCCTAAACATCGCATTCGATTCTGCAATACCTCAGAATCTTAAAGGTCAAAAGAATGAACTTCCACGAAAAGTATATTTATACTAGCTTATGCAAACAATTTCAACGAGCGGCGTCCGTTGAAGAAACATATAGCAATGATAAACGTTTTTTTTTTTTTTTTTTTTATGTCAATACCTTCTATGGCAGGGGTTTCCGGCTGAAATCGAAGCGTTACGAAAAGTGTACGCATTTTAAACACATATATATTTCCGAGCCTAATAGATAAAAATCTAAAAAAATTTATACTTGTTTTGTCGGAAATAGGGTGTCATTTGTGAATATACAACAATAATCTCAATATTATGATATTTTGATTATATATATATATATTTTTTTTTTCGTTTTTGTCCGAGCGAGTTTTTTCACTCAAAATGTCTTCTAAACTAAAATAGATAAATAGAAATAGATATAAATGTTTAGTAGGAAATCCAGTTTCTAGATTATTAATTTGTTTTTAGAAAGCTTTTTTAGTTTTTGAGTAACTATGTTGTCAAGTTGAAAAAATTGAAAATTTTTCGTTTTTTAAGTTTGTAGCTTATATCTCGGAATCTAAAAGTGCTAGCAAGGTTTTCAGTTGTTTCGTTGGATTTAATCTAGTTTCCAGGATTCCAAGGTGTTTCTACACACTCTCCAGCGACCCGGCCGTCCAAATTGTTACCTTACACCTTTCTGGTAGGTCGGACGGTCTGGGTCTCAACAACAACAACACTCTCCAGCGATGGTCGGAAAATCAAACGATCACAATTTTAGTCATTCCCTGGGCTTACTGCATAAGTATTTCGCAAATTAGGCATCAAAATACTTTGGTGAGTTGCTAATCTTAATCGGACGCTTTGCCTTTACTAAGTATAATTATAAATAAAAGTAGTTCAAACATGTGTTGCAAATTAAAATGCACCCAATAGACGAAAATACGTATTTGATAATTTCAAATATGCGGGCTTATATGATGAAATGCATTTTAACGCTTCAATTAATAAATTCAGTGTTGCAGTGGCGCTAAAATGGAGTCTAAAATCTAAATTTCAGAGTTCGAAATCTATGTCATTTTCTTTAAATAAATTTACCTTTCTTAAATTGCACCTAAATAGCATGCTTTACTGAAAGAAAATTAAAAAGTTTGAGAATTTCTGGTTTGAAGAGGATTCTAAGAATCCTCTTCTATAAGTAGTTGCTTCACTGGTAAACCCAAAGACATGGAAATAACTGCATCTCTGTGCTGACTCGAACCAACCCTAAGATATGGAAATATTGCATCTCCTTGGTGACTCGAGAACCCTGAGAAACTGTCAGTCGATTCTGCGATTCTGTGCTGACTCGATGCCCTGAGAGTTTGTGTTTACATGTTTTCAATCACTACTTTTTTTACATACCCAATTGTATAATAGCAAAGTTGAAGAAGACAAGATTAACTAGCCCCTTGGCAAACACTTTCATTATTACTTTCCTTATATACATAGTATAATGTATAAGGAAAGTATTGGGGGTCGAAAATTCGAATTCGAATTTTCGACTGAAGAGCACTTTTCAAGCATCACTGATCACAAATCAAACATTTTTGAGGTGAAGTCTGTGTGTGTGCCTGTGTGTGTGTGTGCGTCAGTGAGTCTGTGGAGACGATATCTCAGGAACGAATGTAGCGATTCGAATGAAATTTGGTACAAAAATTACAATCCGTGAATACTGGAAGCCTATTATTTTTAAACACAATCGAATGTTCAGAACCCTTCTAAATTTTCGAGTGAAATTTTGAAAAAATTCAAAAAATCAAAATCTTTAATAAAATTACGCAAATAGATATTTCCTATGTAATTTTTCCTTAGAAAACGATTGAAATAAACTTTAGAAAGCTAACATGAAACGTTCTCGAGATATTGCACATTTTTCAAATAAATATATCAAAAAATCCCATTAATTTAGTGTCATCATTCTCGTGGATCTAGCTCGTTCCATTCATGGGAAAAGATACTTTGAGTAATACTTTTGTATTTGAAAGCCAATAGTCATTTGCCTCTTATAAGAATAACCTATATCTCTCTTTCATAACGCTTTGCTAGATTTTGGCGACGAATTTGACGGAGTGTCGCCAACTTAGCGACTTTTTTTTAAAAGTTGCCAAATTAACGAAAATCTTGCCAAATGGATAAAGATGACGCTA
This sequence comes from Amaurobius ferox, assembly GCA_951213105.1. Taxonomy (NCBI): domain Eukaryota; kingdom Metazoa; phylum Arthropoda; class Arachnida; order Araneae; family Amaurobiidae; genus Amaurobius; species Amaurobius ferox. The sequence continues at coordinate 72,931,524 of OX578134.1, forward strand.
AATCAATGAAAATGACGACTAATTGACGAAAATTCAATATCTTGGAAACAATATAAGTATCTACTATAAGAATAACCTAATTTTTTTTACTGTAAAAGTAGTAAATTCATTACATTATATAAGGAAAGTCATGTGCCGCCCATATCAGATTTTTTTACTTCCTTCTGAAGCAATTCTTAGACAAGCATCGGTTTTTGTCAAAAATAATGTGCTCAGTTTGTGGTGCTAGATTAATATTCTAATTATGTGGTTGGTAAATGAAATATTCAATCATATCACCTTGAACAGTATTCAAAGCGTCAGGATCAGTATTATAAACATCAGCCTAATATTTTGCATCGTTTGTTGACTCATAGTTATTAAAATTATTTAAGACTGCTAAATTTTCAACCTCGTTAAAATCCTGTGCCTAAATGAAAATGTCTGGTACTTCAGAAATTTGTCGTCTATCAGTCACCTCCCGTTCTTCAAAACTTTTTGGTCCTAGTAAAGGCGCAATAAAATATTTCTTCAAACTGATTTTTTGAACTTTTATTTTATTTCACTTTTTCTTTCAACTTCCTTTTCGCAGACACTTTATAAGTATGAAGAGATGTTTTTCTGCACTAAATCAAATTTAACTCAAGGCATTAGGATATTAATTTATTTTTAAAGCACAAAATATTTGAAATAAACAATTATTTTAATCAAGTAAATAATAATTTAGGTCAAAACTAAATTAATAAACAGATCCAAACAGACACAAACCAGAGTTGGCCAGTATCGAAAATACATGTATTTAAAATACATTTTTAAAATGCATTTGTATTTTGTATTTTGTATTTCAAACTGAAAAAAACTAAAATATTTTGGTAATGTATTGAAAATACAATTCCAGAGTATTTTGTATTTTCAAAATACTCAAAATACATTTCTTCAGATCAATTCTATCGTGGTTAAACCGCAAACAAACGATTCCCAAAAGAGAAAAAAGCTAATTATTCAATGTTCTTTTCGCAGACACTTTATAAGTATGAAGAGATGTTTTTCTGCACTAAATTAAATTTAACTCAAGGCATTAGGATATTAATTTATTTTTAAAACACAAAATATTTGAAATAAACAATTATTTTAATCAAGTAAATAATAATTTGGGTCAAAACTAAATTAATAAACAGACACAAACCAGAGTTGGCCAGTATCGAAAATACATGTATTTAAAATACATTTTTAAAATGCATTTGTATTTTGTATTTTGTATTTCAGACTGAAAAAAACTAAAGTATTTTGGTAATGTATCGAAAATACATTTCCAGAGTATTTTGTATTTTCACAATACTCAAAATACATTTCTTTAGATCAATTCTATCGTGGTTAAACCACAAACAAACGATTCCCAAAAGAGAAAAAAGCTAATTAATCATTGAATTTGTTTGAAGGAGTTAATCTAAACATCCGTTTTCAACTTGGCGCCGATAAAGACGATAAATAATGGGATTGTGGTGGCCTATGAAAAATATAGTTTCTATTATAAACTGTACGTTTATATTGGAATCATATAATGATGTTGTTTGGTAGATGGCCCCTTTTTGTCTATATGCGTAAATAAAAGGAACAAGAAGAGAGCTTGAAGTTGAAATTATTTATAGAAACAGATGCATAGGCAGTTCAAGTTCTGTTATGCATTGTATATATATTAAAGGAAATTGCGGAGATGCAATGCAGTTAGTCATTGCAAAGACATGAGCAAAGATGAAAGCTACTGATGCTCATAATGCAAATATATTTAGGGAATTAATAGAATAAAACATGCATGGTACACAGTATTAGTATTTATGACTTTGTATTTTCAATGTATTTTACCCAACTCTAGTAATGATCCATTGATAATTGTTAAAATGAGCTTTAAAAGGACTTATTTTTTAAAATGTTTATTTTTACTTTTCCTTACATATATAATGTATAGCGAAAGTATTGTTACTGAGTCAAAAATTCGAATTCAACATTTCGACGGAAGAGCATGTTTTAAGCATCTCTGAAGTTGAATCGATTGTTTTTCAAGTTGATGGTGTGTGTGTATGTGTGGGCGTGTGTGTGCATACGTGTATGTAATTGTGTTTTGTTATCTGAAATAAAAAATTCGATAACTATAAATAAATTTCACTTTCAATATGCAATATTATGCTACAAATATCTTATTCTATTGACAAGATAAGTTTCTTTTTGTAATAAATTTGTATTTTGTCATTACAAAAATTTGTCAGTAGTCATCTATTTCACCTGATATTAATTGAATGTCAATTGCATTTTGGTGAGTGTTTTACACGTGGTTTTTAATAAGTTAATTTTGTCAAAAGTGTCAAATACCAATTTAGGTTATACTAATTCAATGCCAGAAACATCTTGTAAACATCTTTCCATAAACATCTTTCCATAAACAAAATCCATAAACATCTTTCGACAGTGGTAAAGTGTGCTAGTTCTACAAAGATAGAGTGTGCTATTTCTACAGAAATAAAGTGTGCTATTTCTAAGAAGCTATTCTGAGCAGTGCACCTGACTATCCCAACACGAGGAAATTGCGATGAATGAAAGTACTGATAAAATACTACATTTCCGTTAATTATATATTTGCCTTTTGAATATATTTAATTAATTGTACATTACAAATATACGTTGTGATTAAGCATCAGAGTAATGTTTGCATATATGCCTCAGTATGGTGGAACTGCTAAAAGTTAAACATAATTGGGCGCAAAATATCAATGAAGTATCGTTCAAAAAATTTTCATCGATGCTGTGCTTTTAACGATGCTGAGCAAATTTAGTTAATTTAATATTAGTTTATCCTAAATTCGTCATGATTTTGCGATTACATGTGTATTGCGATTAAATCTGATGACCTAAAAGGGAGAGTTAGTTTTATTAATTAAAATAAATTATTTTTTACAATCGATTACTTTTAGTAAACTATACATCTTAATTCACTCATGTAAAAACAAAAAGTTTCATAAATCTGAATGGGAAAATTGTTTAAGAACGATAAATCAACAAAAGTGGTAAAATTGTTTGAAGAGAAATAAACTTACTTCATTACAACTTCATCTGACTGACATTACAACTTCATCTGAAATTTCCTTAGCTTTGCAGTAGCGGCAGTTCTGTGTTATCAAACCTGACAAAGGATTTTTTTTAACCAGTTGGCACATTTAATCAGCTGTTTATGCTAAGTAATTTTATTCAGCTGTTTATGAATTATTTATTTATTTCAGCTGTTTATTTATTTATTTATTTCAGCTGTTTATGAAGTAATTTTATTACTGGCAAAAATCGTGTCATACTATTTTTTTTAAGCATTTTCCTTGAAACATCTATTTCTCAGGATGTGCTGTAGATAGAGCTCATATGATGACTGATATAGATTCAGCATCGTATTCTGGAGGGTGTACTACAGATTTACACTTCCAGTTCTATTTCTTTTCCGGTTCAAAATTTGTAGTTTTCCCTGAGACTTCTATATCTCAATATGGCATTAAATAAATGGTTATTGACACGGATTCAGCACCAAATTCTGAAGAAGGTAATGTGTCTAATTAAGGATTTTCCTTTCCTGTATCTTTTCCACCTCGGGTTAAAAAAATTTTTGAAAAATCTATTTCTCAGAATTGGCTATAAATGGAGAGTAGAGGATGACTCAGCATAGAAATCTAGAGAGGATAGGAGGGTTCACTAAGAATTTTAATTTCCTGTTTTGGCCATATCACTTCCATCAAAAATAAAGTGTACTCACGCCATTTTCCACCATACAAAGGCTTCTTCACAAATTTCTTGTTTTCAGATCATTTTAGACAAGTCCTTGGGTAATTTTTTTTTTATATTTTAAAATTGGTCGATGCTGTTTCATTTTTTTCCATATGTGACCATTTAATTCAAAATAGTATTATACATTCGAATTTGTCTCAGGTACTTAAATATTAAAACCCATTAAAGCGTAAATAATGGAACAAATGAGAAATATGTTTTTACATTAGAAAATGAAGCATTGAATTGACATGTGTTCGAGATGGAACATTTTAGTTACTGTAATATTTTACTTTTTGACAACAATAATCAATCAGGCGCTGTGCAAGAACTATTATAACTTGACGCAATCTAATTTTGGAAACAATAAAAATTCATATAAAAATACTAAAAGGATCAAAGAACAAGATTAAAAATTTATATATGCATTTAATTAAACTTTTTATTTTTCAGAACGCTAGTTTCAGTGTGTAATCGTACCACCGATATATTATTCTGACACAATGTTCTATGCATTAAGATAAGAAGATGATTATATTATGCAAGAATTTCCTGTATATATTAGTATTTCATGTTGTAACACGTTTAAGGCAATGCTCATGTTTTTTCTGAGGTTATTTGAAAAGTACCATTCCCATATTTATTTTACGTGGAATTATAAAATATTTCAGGTTATCAATTTATTTTAAAATTATTTCAGGAATTGATTTTTGTCATATAATTCACAATAACATAATGCAAGTCGAATCCACTCAATAACCTACTGGAACCTGTGTGAAATGTGTGCTAATGAATAAATTTGAGAATAAAATAATATTTTAACTGACTAGTTAAAAACATATATTCCTAATGATTCAACTGGTTTCACTGAAGATAACAACAATAAACATATAAATTTATTATTAAATACGATTTAAAAAGGTAAATGTTGATGATTAACCAAGCACTTATATTAACAAGAAAGATCAATCGTGCTTAAAGCATTGATTATGAAACACTTTCCAACTGCAATGCAATTTTATTTAGACATCTCCAAAATGCGATACATTAAGCTGTGATATTTTTGAAATTATCACAATACTACAATAATTTATTGTATTTGAAAACTTTATCGAAAACAATTGAACTTTATTCAAATAACGTCATCGAAATATAAATTGCCTGGCTCTCTATGTAAAAGTAGTTAACATTTCATTCATAAGCTTTTTTTCATTCCTTTCATTCAGCAGCAATAATTTTTAAATTATCACAATACTACAATAATTTATTTTACTTAAAAACTTAAAACCATGGAGGTAAACGTACTGTATAACTCCATGCTTAAGTCTTCATCGAAAAACGCAGTATTATAGAATCATCTGTTTCTCTATGTAAAATCAATGAATGTTTCATTCATATCAGCTATATTGCACACTTCAGAGCTAAATAATTTTGCCTTAAAGAAATTCAGCAATTCTTATACGACTCATATTACAGCTTGATGTGTTTACATTCTCTATACGTGAAAATTAGGCTTCGCTGTAGAAAGAATCAAAGTTTGATGATCATTTAAACTCCAAAATATTGTAGTTGCGTTGTCGCAGTATATAGATTCACAGAAAAAAAATAAAGCGGCTTTAGGATGGATGCAACATTAAATATAAATTAAAAAGAACTTTAAAAATTCGGATTTTGACACAAGATGGATGCCACATTTTATTTTGAAGTGGGTCACGTGATCTTTTTATACTTATGGGTGCAATTATTATTTTAATTTTTATTTAAAAAAACTACCGCACATATTTTGCTGAATTTTTTTCTCATATATTTTATGGGATAATTTAAATATTTTCTAAAACTTTCGAAGCAATTTGTGAATTTTAAATTCGATTAAAACATGTTTGAAAAATTAGGTCTCATAGGGTTCAATATATTTCACTTTTTCAACCCTGATTCAATTCAAAACTTATTGAGTGATATTATTTATTTACATTCCCATATGTCCCACAAATCGTCTGAACAACATACTAACATTTCATTTTGATAAAGTCATTTTTACGGCAGTTATCGTGCGAACGGACAGACAGACAGACAGAATGAACAAAGTCATAAACACTTTTCAACTATGTTGTAAAGTGTTAAAAACACTTGGAAGCAATTAAACATAAAGAGATGCATTTTCATCCAATACATCCCTCCTGCACCAGCGGCGAAACGTGATAAAAGAGCTTGAAGAGACGTAGAACTAAAAATGAAAGATAGCAAAGAAAAAGTTTCAGACTGTACATTTTAACAAGATAACGAATAAAATAAAATATAATAACTGACTTACAAATGAAAATAAACTAGGAATGAAAATAAACTTACAAATGAAAATGCAGAACTAGGGTTCCACTGTATGACATTTTTTATTACAGTGGAACCCCTAGTTCTGTATTTTATTGCGAAACCTACTGAAGAATGTTATATGCGTTAAAACACATGGGAATCTCAATTCAACTATTATATCAAAATCAAGGAAACAAGTAAGAAAATATATACACCACTCACCAAGCTGCAATTTTTCATTTATTAAAAGTTTAATTTATGATTCACATAACAAAATTCCATATTTTAAGTGTGAAGACTCCTATAATTTAGTGCTTCCATAAATCAAATATGTTGATTATTTTTAAAATACTCTTCACAGTCCTTAGATCTAGAGAATAAACCCTCTGTTTATGAAAAGGTAACAATTCCGGAAAAGTAAACATAATTTCACCGTGAAGGAAGAAAAGAAATCTTTATTCCAGCGAAAAAATCCCGCAGCTTAGACACGTTTACCTGGACCTATAAAACAGTTAAATGAAAATTACATGGGAATTCTTTTTTAGGAGAATTCTGTTTTAGTTCCATTCCCAATGCAATATCACCTAACGGTGTAAACATTTCAAGAGATATCACTCCTAAAAATTCGCCAGCAATTGAGCGTATGGCGGTAGTTAATCCGAGCAAAAGTATGTGTGGCGCTAATTCGAGCAAAAGTATATGTTGCGCTAATACGAGCAAAAGTATGTGTGACGCTAATACGAGCAAAAGTATGTGTGACGCTAATCCGAACAAAAATATGTGTGGCGCTAATTCGAGCAGAAGTATATATGGCGCTAATCCGAGCAAAAGTGTATGTTGCGCTAATACGAGCAAAAGTATGTGTGACGCTAATCCGAGCAAAAGTATGTGTGATGCTAATCCGAGAAAAGTATATGTGGCGCTAATCCGAGCAAAAGTATGTGCGGCGCTAATCCGAGCAAAAGTATGTGTGGTGGACTCAGTTTATTTACAGAGAAAACATTTCATATATATTTATTTCGAGCCGTAATACGTTCGAGTGTTTTTAATGGATCGTCCATTGTTTGCATAGACACTGTCTACTTTGTCTTCCCTGACGATCCACTACTGTCTGGGACATTGTATAGAAGTCCGGGAATTCATTGAAATTTGGAGGAAATTTTAACATATTACCATGATTACTGGAGCTCATGTCCAAACCACTACTATAACGCCTAGAATTAATTCTTCATTTTTTGTGTGCACTGTACCCTGATTAAGTGGTTAAAGTAATTACCGCTAAAGCATAGTCCTTGCTTATAGAGATCCTCGCTTATACATATTTATCAGCTTTCCCAAGAAAATCATTCATGAAAGGCATATCCTCTACTAGTATAGCTACATCTGTACATAAATATTTCCAAATAAATCTTCACGATTGCGTCCTTTGTATTTAGGTTTCAACAACTTAAACTACAAAGGTATTATGCTTGTAAATACGCATGTATGTTTTACATATGTTTGTAACTATTTTACTCTCAATTCAGGATATATAAAGAAATCACGAAAGAGAACAATTTTAAATAATTTTGTTTTGTGTGTATTATATATTTATATTTTAACTTTTATATTTATTCTTCTTTTTCGAGTGTCTTGCAGTCTTTGGTATATTTATTTGTTGTATGCAGATTTAAGCGTCCTACGACAGATCAACACGTGTGTGTTTATCTGAATCGAAGGTGTTTGCCAAATTAGGAATGCACTTTATTTGGCACCACTTTCGATTCAGATTGGCATATCCAGACAGCATTTATTCACACGGCTCTTCAGAATGGGTGAAAGTGAAGATTTCTACATACTGCCAAGCTCACATGCAGCGAGTTTACGTACAGCAAATAATTATAATCTTGTTTTGGGATGGGTCCCATAATGCTAGAACATATAAGAGTGTGAAAAGCCTAGACCACACGACAGACCCGAAGGCTTACTGTAGACACTTAAGCGTGTTTAATTGTTTATAGTGAAGTGTTTATAGTTATGCAAATAATTCATTTCTTACCTCTTCGAATACATTAAGCATAATTGGCTGCATTTATTTATAATACATATTTGCAGATAAATAATGAAGGCACTTTCCCTTATATTTATGTGTAGTTAAATAAATAATTTTGACTTTAAAAATTATTTTTAAATCAAATGAGTTTAACCAGCAGTAAATTGTTTATACACAGGGCAATGATTTTGTAATCACTTTAGGCCACCATCACTTTTTCCGCCTCGTTTCTATCACAAATAGCTAAATATATGTTTTCATAATTCCACAAAATTTGACTATAAAAGTGAAACCAATGTCCTTCTCAGATTTGAATATTCGTTTTAATGAGTACATTCAAAATGAATCAATTTAAGAAAATACTGAATATATTGCTGAAAAAGAAAGAGAGAGATTCGTGATTTTCTTTATTTCATTACGTATTGCATGCATAATGTATTATAGATAAAAATTTTCCTGCCTGAAGTGCCTGCTGTGTCTCTTCCATTCTGAAGATAAAGCCTCATTTTGCCCTCTAAGTGGTTGACATACTTACATATATTGTTATGCTGTTTCACTAACAAATATTTTTTCAATGGTATGATTTATTTGTTTATTTATCTAAGTCGGAACTAATGCAAAATTTCGAGATTTTTTCGTTACAAAATCATTTCTCTATGCATATACAGAATTAAGATTACTGAAGCTTCATTTCGTAGAAAATAAGATTGACAGTAACATTTTATTGGATCAAGTTGTCGGATGTGGAAGACCCAGGCCACCAGATTCACCCTAGGGTATGAGCAACTGGTTGAGTGGCCGGGCAGCTGTCGGATGTGTCTGTCCACTGTTAAAATGCATATCATGGAATAAAATGTCAACATTGAATCCTGTGTCTCTGTTACTATTGGAGTCAGGGAATAATTTGTAAATTCGATTCAATTTATTTACTTTCTCCACTTATAACCGAGATGTCATCTGATGAAAATCTCCAATGAATGACACATCTGATGAAAGTCCCCAATAAATGATACATCTGATGAAAATTCTCAAACGTATGAAAAGATTTCCAAATCTGATGAAAATTCCAAAATCTGATGGGAAGTTACAATGAATGACAAATCTGATGAATATTCCCAAAAGTGTTGGGCAATGGTTGAAACTTGCATAAAACAAATAAACAACTTGCATAAAATTAAATAACAAGCTACGTCTTTCTATGTCTCATCAGTGCACACACAAAAATCTAAAGTATATGAAACCAGTTCTTATCGGTTATCAACTTGTCAATATATGCATCCCCCCCCCCTCCCCCACGAAGAAAAAAAAGAAAAGCGCTCCAAATGAAACTCCTAAAATTCTTACTAGAGTGCTTTTGTCTATTTCTTCCACGAAAGAAGATTTGAATATGTTTGTCAAAAACAAAGTAGATTATCTCAGCAAATGAAGCAAATACTCGTAATTTTCAAAAAGAGTTCTCCAATTCAGTGGCGTAAGAAAGGTATTGGAATCATAAAGCCCTTTTCATTGGCGGAAATATATATATATTAATTCCCCCATAGGGTTTATATTTGAAAACTAAATCCAGCACACTATAGCCCATCCTCCATTTCAGTCATAACCAAAGATCTTTCAATATATAACAGTTCACATGCACTCATTGATAGACGCGTGTGATGTGGGAGACTTAAGCACTTTGCCAACTTTCATGCAGTAAGATAGTCATTCTTGAGTTAACTTCTTCACTCCATGGAGTAGAATGTATCCAACATAGCAAACATCCCTAGGTATAATCACAAGATTCTTTCATTTTGCTCCACAGCTTGAATACAATACCGATTTAAGGAAGCAGAAGGCCTAAAGAAGTTATCCCCTATCATAACCATAGATCTTTCAATATATAACAGTTCACATGACTCATTGATAGACGCGTGTGATTTGGAAGGCTTAAGCACTTTGCCAACTTTCATGCAGTAAGATAGTCATTCTTAAGTTAACTTCTTCACTCCATGGAGTAGAATGTATCCAACATAGCCAACATCCCTAGGTATAATCACAAGATTCTTTCATTTTGCTCCACAGCTTGAATACAATACCGATTTAAGGAAGCAGAAGGCCTAAAGAAGTTATCCCCTTCATTTTCCTGTTCCAGGCTACGTCTATTACGCATGTGCATTGCTTGAACTTCAGCCAATAAACAGTAAGAACATAACCACTCTGCCTCTATCCCCAACAAAATGCCCTTTATAGATTGTTTTCTTTAATTGCCAATATCAATAGTTCATACATATAAAGATGAAATATGTTTTCAAGGTACATACATCTTTAAAAAATAACATTTTGCTTTTGAAAAACAAACAATGCTGTATTGTACGCATGTAGTACAGTTAGACACTAAAAATGTTGCGTACACTTTTCAGAAGCTATTTGATAATAACATTATCTACTACTTCCTTAAAAAAGCAGGCATTGGAAAATTAGGTAACATGAAAGGCCTTTTTTTACTTCGAGGAAGCGTTAGAAAGTTTTGTTCTCACACACATAGCACTTATACTGTACTGATTATACAGTTATCTGAGAGCTTTTATCATTGTGTAATGAATATAATTGTATTATATAGCCCCCTAGTGAACAAACACACTAATGAACACACGCTAGTGAACGCACTAGTGAACACACGTTTAGATACACTGATCTACGGAAAAGTGTAGTCTGTAATCACGTCTTATGAGAAAAAGTATATTGCGTCACAGTAAATACTAATCATTGCATGAAACTTAAATGTATTTTATATAGATAACAACTCAGCTATATTAGACGCGTGTAAATTGGATGTTTAATTTCTGATGAAAACTTAGAAGAGGAAAGAGGAAAAAAAGAATATATTGTAAGTGTGACAGCCGACTCTGCTCCTGCCAAAAGACATCTGATCAAAGATGCTTGGAAACCTGTGCCCAAATTATAAGATCGGAGTTGAATCTAGCTTTTGCTCTAGCCTTATAATGTCGATCTTGTAAGAGGTCCAGAGTTCGGGCCTGGCGACGCACAATCGCTACAAATGGTTACCGTGGACATAACAGCACGAAAAAACCTTCTCCAACGATCTCACCATCTCAACACAAGATGGCAGCAGCACGATGAACCTGAGGCGCCCACCACTCCCTTCCTGGTTGACCACGACTGACGTCACGCCCGAGGCGACACGCCTCCCGGTCATTCAGCCCTCAACTGAGTTTCGGATGGAGACACGCAGGGGTTTTCTGGAATGCACCCCCCCCCCACCTCGCCGAAATTCGACCCGGGCTTCTCATCAGGGGGGGGGGGGAGTGTGTGGCAGTCGACTCTGCTCCTGCCAAAAGATATCTGATCAAAGATGCTTGGAAACCTGCACCCAAATTATAAGATCTATCATTTCATTTTGCTCCACAGCTTGAATACAATACCGATTTAAGGAAGCAGAAGGCCTAAAGAAGTTATCCCCTATCATAACCATAGATCTTTCAATATATAACAGTTCACATGACTCATTGATAGACGCGTGTGATTTGGAAGGCTTAAGCACTTTGCCAACTTTCATGCAGTAAGATAGTCATTCTTAAGTTAACTTCTTCACTCCATGGAGTAGAATGTATCCAACATAGCCAACATCCCTAGGTATAATCACAAGATTCTTTCATTTTGCTCCACAGCTTGAATACAATACCGATTTAAGGAAGCAGAAGGCCTAAAGAAGTTATCCCCTTCATTTTCCTGTTCCAGGCTACGTCTATTACGCATGTGCATTGCTTGAACTTCAGCCAATAAACAGTAAGAACATAACCACTCTGCCTCTATCCCCAACAAAATGCCCTTTATAGATTGTTTTCTTTAATTGCCAATATCAATAGTTCATACATATAAAGATGAAATATGTTTTCAAGGTACATACATCTTTAAAAAATAACATTTTGCTTTTGAAAAACAAACAATGCTGTATTGTACGCATGTAGTACAGTTAGACACTAAAAATGTTGCGTACACTTTTCAGAAGCTATTTGATAATAACATTATCTACTACTTCCTTAAAAAAGCAGGCATTGGAAAATTAGGTAACATGAAAGGCCTTTTTTTACTTCGAGGAAGCGTTAGAAAGTTTTGTTCTCACACACATAGCACTTATACTGTACTGATTATACAGTTATCTGAGAGCTTTTATCATTGTGTAATGAATATAATTGTATTATATAGCCCCCTAGTGAACAAACACACTAATGAACACACGCTAGTGAACGCACTAGTGAACACACGTTCAGATACACTGATCTACGGAAAAGTGTAGTCTGTAATCACGTCTTATGAGAAAAAGTATATTGCGTCACAGTAAATACTAATCATTGCATGAAACTTAAATGTATTTTATATAGATAACAACTCAGCTATATTAGACGCGTGTAAATTGGATGTTTAATTTCTGATGAAAACTTAGAAGAGGAAAGAGGAAAAAAAGAATATATTGTAAGTGTGACAGCCGACTCTGCTCCTGCCAAAAGACATCTGATCAAAGATGCTTGGAAACCTGTGCCCAAATTATAAGATCGGAGTTGAATCTAGCTTTTGCTCTAGCCTTATAATGTCGATCTTGTAAGAGGTCCAGAGTTCGGGCCTGGCGACGCACAATCGCTACAAATGGTTACCGTGGACATAACAGCACGAAAAAACCTTCTCCAACGATCTCACCATCTCAACACAAGATGGCAGCAGCACGATGAACCTGAGGCGCCCACCACTCCCTTCCTGGTTGACCACGACTGACGTCACGCCCGAGGCGACACGCCTCCCGGTCATTCAGCCCTCAACTGAGTTTCGGATGGAGACACGCAGGGGTTTTCTGGAATGCACCCCCCCCCCCCACCTCGCCGAAATTCGACCCGGGCTTCTCATCAGGGGGGGGGGAGTGTGTGGCAGTCGACTCTGCTCCTGCCAAAAGATATCTGATCAAAGATGCTTGGAAACCTGCACCCAAATTATAAGATCGGAGTTGAAGCTAGCTTTTGCTCTAACCGTATAATGTCGGTCTTGTAAGCACCAGGTCCCTGGTTCGGGCCTGACAACATCCTTTCAGCCACATAGGTAACTAGTTATAGTTGCAAATTATAGTAAATTATACAGACTATATTGTAGGTAACTAGTCTTAGCATAGTTCTTAATGGAATGACAGAAGCAATAATAACAACCTCCTAGCCAAGAATATTCTGCTATTTGTTTCAGTTTTCAATTTTATTTCCTAAAATATTTTCAAATCGTAAAACACAACATATTATGAAAAAGTAGCAACAATTTGAAAAATGGCTACAGCCACTTTCAACTAGAGGCTCGTGGGACATATTTAGGCCCGCTAGGGAATATTTGGAGTCAGTGATTTTGTCCACTCTAAATGAAATATTTTTGACAAATATATTTTTTTATAAAATTAATTACTCTGGGGATATATAATAAAACATTTAATTGCACTGAGTTATGATACTTTTAATAAAATACGATTTTTTTCAATTTTTTAATACCTTATACTCCCTCCATAAACTTCTGAGAAAAATATGGGCTGCAGTAGCGTTTTGATTGAAACTTTACCTGTCAACTTTCGGAAATTAGACAGCGCTATCCCTCATAACTATAAACACTTCACAACAAGAAATTTGTATTCCACGAGTTTTTGAACTCAATGAATGTTCTTGTAGATAGATCTACAAAAGAGTGCCTGGATGTGCCATTATGACTTGCCTCTTTTGAGTTGATTCAAAAGAGCTATTGAAAGATTTCTGTTTGTGTGAAAGAATCAGCAGCAGTACCGCATGCTTATCATAGACTTCATCAGAATGGAAAGAGTTACAATTGATTTACCTTTTCATTATAATGGAGTTTGTTATAGGTATGTAATTATCAATTATCTGCCGGATGTTTGATGTAAAGTATATACTTTTTATTGTTTTTTATAAATATTTCTAATAAAATATTCTATTTAAACATTATTTTGTAAGTATATACAATAAAATACAGATCATGTTTATAATAATTTAATACTATATTTATAGTGTATTGTATAAAAGTGTTTGACACGAAATTTGAAGGAAAGCTATTTTGCAAAATTAGATACTCGATTTAGAAATTAATTTTCAAAGTTGTAATAATTTAATTTTGAAGTTTCACTTATCATTGGAAAACATCCAGTATGAATTACTTTAAGCATGGTTTATATTTTTTGTATTAGAAAATAAAATAAATTGAAATAGATATGAAATCTCTTCCAATGTGCTTCGAATGTCATACAAAAAGGACTGCATTCATAGTTTCAGTACCTGATTATATAAACCGGAGAAATAATTAAAAATATATAACTCTCGTCAAATAAAATGAAACAATAGGGGTGAAGATTTATTATATAAGTGTCGAATATGGCTAAACTACCACAAGAGAATGCCTTTCATGAATGAATTAAAGAAAACCGCGGCATATTTTTATTACTTATCAAATGAAAACTACGCACGATCTATTTATACTGCATAGAATTATTGCATAGAATTATTGATCTATTTATACTGCATAGAATTGTTTTTCTATTGCATCTTTCTTTTCTATGATTTTATGGTCAGCTCTGATCATGTACGTATAGACTGACCTATAAATGGTCAAGCACTCGTCTTAATATTATCAAGACTTAGCTGGACCTTTATTGAAAAGAAATAATATTGGTAATTCTTATTTAGTGATAAGTTTTTCTGCATGTTTCATCCGAAAACATACACAATTTTAATGTTTCAGTCATTGTTAGACTTTTAGTGGATAAACAATTTGACAATAATCAATACATAATGATACTATTTAATTATTTATAAAATGAAATATAAATATGAATAGTGCAGTTTTTCCCTCAATGTGTGTGTGGGGGGGGGAGGGGCAAACTTTTAATGAATATGGGTGTTTCAATTCCGATGTGCCCTAGCAACATTTCTCCTTCTCTTAAGGATCATCGGTTTATTTTTATTTTTCTTAAACATCTTCATTATTGTAGATTCATTAAACAGGTTAGTAGCTCTCTATAGCTACTATAGATTCCACTTTGTACTTAGCGTTAATTGACGAGAAAATATCTCATCTTGTTTGTCATTGTTCATGTCCTCAAACCTTGTTTGTCATTCTTCATGCCCTCGAACCTTGTTTGTCATTCGCAACCTCATGTGAGACACACGATTGACACGAATGTATCAATCGTGTGCCTCATGTATTCGTGTCAATCGTGTGCCTCATGTATTCGTGTCAATCGTGTGCCTCATGTATTCGTGTCAATCGTGTGCCTCATGTATTCGTGTCAATCGTGTGCCTCATGTATTCGTGTCAATCGTGTGCCTCATGTATTCGTGTCAATCGTGTGCCTCATGCATTCGTGTCAATCGTGTGCCTCATGTATTCGTGTCAATCGTGTGCCTCATGTATTCGTGTCAATCGTGTGCCTCATGTATTCGTGTCAATCGTGTGCCTCATGTATTCGTGTCAATCGTGTGCCTCATATATTCGTGTCAATCGTGTGCCTCATGTATGACTAAGAGGCGCCTTACCTTTGAAGCAAATGTAACACTGCTTTACTTAGATGGGAGAGTACAGTGTTACGACGTATCCTCCGTTGGTGTACTCTTAGGATACAAGGATGAGTTTCTGAATAACTTACACTTTATTAAAATCATCTTAAGGTGCAAATAGGAACAATATGCTATCAAAAGCAACAATAAAAAGCCCGACTAATTAAAAAAACAGCCGATTCTATTCTCACATCACTGACGCATTCCAACAATTCACTTTTATCGTTTTACTTCAACTCAGTCTAACTGGACAATGACTCGTTTATATACTTTCCGTAAAAATCTCTAGAAAGTGGGATAAAAAACGGAAAGTTCATAAGATAATGAAAATATTCGAGTATTTTCCAAAACTTGCCAAGTTGGCGATATTTCGTCAGCGACACAAATCTTCATAATATCAATACTTGCCTGTAAATGTGCTTTTTCCTCGGGGGAAGCAATTCGCAACAATAGTTTTCATTTACGTCAAATGTTTCCAAATCTCCATGGGTCGTAAGATAACTCGACAATTGGGGACATTTCTTTGTAGGTTCCACATTAAATATAAAAGGAATGGTAAGAGATTAGCTCTATATACAGCATGGTTTGACAAGCCAAAAATCAGTTGTTTGATTCCCTGCTGTAACAAGTTCTTTATAATTGTTTAAGCAACTGAATCTTGAAGGTTAAATGCATTGAATGGCTTTGGTCTATACCAAAATTGGGATATTCTTTGGCCCTTAGCTATATAGCAAGAATTTCCACTCACAGAGAGTTACACCAAACATGATGCTATCCTAAATGAAAAAATCTGATGTGGGCAACCCATGACTTTCCTTATATAATGTACTGAATTTACTACTTTTACAGTAAAAAAAATTGGTTTTTCTTATAGTAGATATTTATATTCTTTCCAAGATATTGAATTTTCGAGTATTAGTCGTCATTTCCATTGATTTAGCGTCATTTTCATTCATTTGGAGAGATTTTCGTTAATTTGGCAACATTTCAAAAAGTCGCCAAGTTGGCGACATTCCGCCAAATTCGTCGCCAAAATCTCGCCAAGAATTATGGACGAAGAAATAAGTTATTCTTACAACAGACAAATGACTATTGGCGTTCAAATACAAACGTATTACTCAAAGTATCTTTTTTCATGAATGGAAAGAGCTAGATCCACGAGAATGATGTCACCCAATTTATCGTATGGTATTACATATGAAAAGTGAATATGTTTCTCAATAGGAAATATTTTTTTTTATTTTATGACTTTTTGATAATTTTTTTTAAAAATGTGCAATATCTCGAGAACGGTTCATGTTAGCGTTCTAAAATTTACGCCAATCGTTTTCTACTGAATAATTACATAAGAAATGTCTATTTGCGTAACTTTATTAGTGGTTTTGATTTTTTTGACGATTTTTTCAAAATTTCATTCCAAAATTTAGGGGGGTTCTGAACATTCGATTGCGTATAAAAACAATAGGCTTCCAGTGTTTACGGATTGAGATTTTTGTACCAAATTTGGTTCGAATCGGTCCATTCGTTCGTCAGTTATCGTCTCCACAGACTCACTGACACACACACACACACACACACACATACTTTCACACACACACAAACATCACTTCAAAAATGTTTGATTCGTGATCAGGGATGCTTAAAACGTGCTCTCCCGTCGAAAACTCGAATTCGAATTTTTGACCCCGTCACAATACTTTTCTTATACATTATGTATATAAGGAAAGTAAAAAATATGATGTGGGTAGCACATGACGTTCCCTATATAATGTACGAGAAACGAGATAATGTTTTGATGTGAATAACATCTATGGCTGGTGTTTCTCTAGCTGAGAAATAGGAGCGTTACAAAGAGTGTAAACACTTTGGACGCTTATACCTCCGAGCCTAATAGATTAAAATGCAATATTTTAATATTTTGAACGGTTATTTTTTTCGAAAAAATTAAAAAAGTAGCTCTCTGAATGACTGTTTTTTTCCATTTTTTTAACTTTCACTTGAAATATACAGTAAAGTATGAAATATAGATATAAATAGTTAACGACAAAAATATGTACTAGAATATTTAATATTAAAATCTATATTTATTATTAAAAATAGCTCTGGTAGTTTTTGAGTAATCGTCTTGTCAAGTGGAACAATATTGAAAATGCTCCGTCTTTAAAGTTTGTAACGCTCATATCTCAAAAACTACAATTTCTCTGTGATTGGTTGCAGGTAAAAAGACGCCTTATTGTTGGTAGCAAAAGTTGAGTGAAACCTCACACATCACAACCAGATGTTTTTCATCAAATTTTTACTTTCCCTGCAATACATGGTAATGTATAGGAAAAGTATTGGAATCATGTCGAAAATCGCAACTCGAGTTTTCGACGGATCTACACGTTTCGAGGCCTCTAGAATACGAAAAAACTATTTTTAGCGTGACGTCTGTGTGTGTGTCTGTGTGTCTGTGTGTCTGTGTGTCTGTCTGTCTGTGTGTCTGTCTGTGTGTCTGTCTGTCTGTCTGTCTGTGCAGATTTTGTATCCACACTAACTAAAAAACTAATGGACCAAATTTCACAAAATTTGGTAGGTAAGTCACTTGTGAGCGAGTCTGGTGCTGATTAGTTTTGGGTATGATTTGGGATAAAAGAACCCGCCTTTTTTTGCGAAATGGCCCGCAAAAGCTTTTATCCATTCTAACTGAAAAACTAATGGACCAAATTTCACAAAATTCGGTACATGAGTCACTTATGGATACCCTTGGTGCTGATTAGATTTTGGTACAATTCGGAAAAAAATAACCTGCCTCTTTTTGCAAAATGGCCCGCAAAAATCGTCAAATTCTAAACTAAAAAACTAGGTATACTCAAATATATCCATTAAATCCACGTTTAATACGTAGTTTTTAACGACGAAAAGAATAAGACCAAACCCATTACATTAGGACTAGCCGTTCTCGAGACATTTTAGTTTTTCGTATTTTCTCTACACCAACTTTGAAAATAATTTCGGTTACCGAAAGAGAACGAAAATTAAATTAAAAGTGAAATAAATTTAATTAAAATAAAGAGAACGTGGATATAAGTCTGCAGGGAAAGTCATGTGCTGCCCACATCAGATTTTTACTTTCCCTGCAATACATGGTAATGTATAGGGAAAGTATTGGAATCATGTCGAAAATCACAACTCGAGTTTTCGACGGATCTACACGTTTCGAGACCTCTAGAATACGAAAAAACCATTTTTAGCGTGACGTCTGTGTGTGTGTCTGTGTGTCTGTCTGTGTGTCTGTCTGTGTGTCTGTCTGTCTGTCTGTGCAGATTTTGTATCCACTCTAACTAAAGAACTAATGGACCAAATTTCACAAAATTTGGTACATGAGTCACTTATGGATACCCTTGGTGCTGATTAGATTTTGGTACAATTCGGAAAAAAATAACCTGCCTCTTTTTGCAAAATGGCCCGCAAAAATCGTCAAATTCTAAACTAAAAAACTAGGTATACTCAAATATATCCATTAAATCCACGTTTAATACGTAGTTTTTAACGACGAAAAGAATAAGACCAAACCCATTACATTAGGACTAGCCGTTCTCGAGACATTTTAGTTTTTCGTATTTTCTCTACACCAACTTTGAAAATAATTTCGGTTACCGAAAGAGAACGAAAATTAAATTAAAAGTGAAATAAATTTAATTAAAATAAAGAGAACGTGGATATAAGTCTGCAGGGAAAGTCATGTGCTGCCCACATCAGATTTTTACTTTCCCTGCAATACATGGTAATGTATAGGGAAAGTATTGGAATCATGTCGAAAATCACAACTCGAGTTTTCGACGGATCTACACGTTTCGAGACCTCTAGAATACGAAAAAACCATTTTTAGCGTGACGTCTGTGTGTGTGTCTGTGTGTCTGTCTGTGTGTCTGTCTGTCTGTCTGTGCAGATTTTGTATCCACTCTAACTAAAGAACTAATGGACCAAATTTCACAAAATTTGGTAGGTAAGTCACTTGTGGGCGAGTCTGGTGCTGATTAGTTTTGGGTACGATTCGGGATAAAAGAATCCGCCTTTTTTTGCGAAATGGCCCGCAAAAGCTTGTATCCACTCTAGTTGAAAAACTAATGTACCGAATTTCACCAAAATCTGTAAATGAGTCACGTATAGGTCACCCTGGTGCTGATTAGATTTTGGTATGATTCGGGAAAAAATAACCTGCCTTTTTCTGCAAAATGGCCCGCAAAAAACGTCAAAATCTAAACTAAAGAACTACGTATGCTCAAATATATCCATTGAACGCTTGTTTAATACGTAATTTTTAGCGATGAAAAGAATAAAACCAACCCCATTACATTAGGACCAGCCGTTCTCGAGATATTTAATTTTTCTTATTTTCTCCACGCCACCTTTGAAAATATGTCCAGTTACCGAATTAGAACGAAAATTGATTTAAAAGTGAAATAAATTTAATTAAAATAAAGAGAACGTAGATATAAGTCTGCAGGGAAAGTCATGTGCTGCCCACATCAGATTTTTACTTTCCCTGCAATACATGGTAATGTATAGGGAAAGTAATGGAATCATGTCGAAAAACGCAACTCGAGTTTTCGACGGATCTACACGTTTCGAGACCTCTAGAATACGAAAAACCATTTTTAGCGTGACGTCTGTGTTTGTGTCTATGTGTGTGTGTGTCTGTCTGTCTGTGCAGATTTTGTATCCACTCTAACTAAAAATCTAATCTATCGAATTTCACAAAATTTGGTAGGTAAGTCACTTGTGGGCGAATCTGGTGCGGATTAGTTTTGGGTTCGCTTCGGGATAAAAGAACCCGCCTATTTTTGCGAAATGGCCCCACAAAAGCTTGTATCCACTGTAACTGAAAAACTAATAGACCGAATTTCACAAAATTCGGCAGATGAGTCATTTGTGGGTCACCCTAGTGCTGATTAGATTTTAGTATCCTTCGGAAAAAAATAACCTGTCTTTTTTTGCAAAATGGCCCGCAAAAATCATCAAAATCCAAACTAAAGAATTACGTATGCTCAAATATATCCATTAAATGCTCGTTTAATACGTAATTTTTTGAGAAGAAACGAAAAAGACCAACCCCATTACACTAGGACTAGCCGTTCTCGAGATATTTTAGTTTTTCGTATTTTCCCTACGCCACCTTTGAAAATAAGTCCGATTACCGAATGAGAACGAAAATTGAATTAAAAGTGAAATAAATTTAATTAAAATAAAGAGAACGTGGATATAAGTCTGCAGGGAAAGTCATGTGCTGCCCACATCAGATTTTTACTTTCCCTGCAATACATGGTAATGTATAGGGAAAGTATTGGAATCATGCCGAAAATCGCAACTCGAGTTTTCGACGGATCTACACGTTTCGAGACCTCTAGAATATGAAAAAACCATTTTTAGCGTGACGTCTGTGTGTGTGTCTGTGTGTCTGTCTGTCTGTGTGTCTGTCTGTGTGTCTGTCTGTCTGTGCAGATTTTGTATCCACTCTAACTAAAAGACTAATGGACCGAATTTCACAAAATTTTGTAGGTAAGTCACTTCTGGGCGGGGCTGGTGCTGATTAGTTTTTGGTATGATTCGGAATAAAAGAACCCGCCTTTTTTGTGAAATGGCCCGCTAAAGCTTGTATCCACTGTAGCTGAAAAACTAATGGAACGAATTTTACAAAATTCGGTAGATGAGTCACGTATAGGTCACCCAGGTGCTGATTAGATTTTGGTACGATTCAGAAAAAAATAGCCTGCCTTTTTTTGCAAAATGGCCCGCAAAAATTGCCAAAATCTAAAATAAAAAACTGGGTATACTCAAATATATCCATTAAATGCTGATTTAATACGTAATTTTTAACGACGAAAAGAATAAGACCAACCCCATTACACTAGGACTAGCTGTTCTCGAGATATTTTAGTTTTTCGTACTTTCCCTACGCCACCTTTGAAAATAAGTCCGGTTATCGAATGAGAACGAAAATTGAATTAAAAGTGAAATAAATTTAATTAAAATAAAGAGAACGTTAATATAAGTCTGCAGGGAAAGTCATGTGCTGCTCACATCAGATTTTTATTTTTATTACTGGTAAACATTCCAGATTGAGCATGGCTTATAATTTCAGCATTGTTATTTCGGCTAATCCCTACCAAGAAGAAGTGTTGGCCCTCCCGTGTGACAGAGGCACCCAGACTGTACTTTCTAGACTTGCTAGCGGTCACATCAAGTGCCTCTCTTTTAATGAGGGCAGGAAGGTCTTCGCCGCCTGCACCAAGTGCAACGACCATCAGGCTTCTGCAGAGCATATAATGGATCGCATGGGTCTCTCCAATGAGGATATCTATCGAGATCTATTTCTTGTGCTCGATTTTCTGAGAGTCAACGGACTTATGGATCTCGTTTGACTTCGTCAGACATTGGAGGATAAGCAACAGAAATGTTGGAAGTTTTGCATACTTATTATCGTTGGTGGTAAAGCGACTTGTTAGACATAAAGTACAATCGCTTTCTCACTAATTATGATAGGTACGTAGCATTCAACTTATTTGCATATTGCAGTAGTGCATCATCCGGAGTAGTTTGGGTTTGCAATTTCAGATTATTCTGTTTTAGATAGTAAATTATGAAAAATGTGTTTATATATCAGAATTGCTCGTCCCATTTAATAATTATTGGAGCTCATCACTGGACTTTATAACGTTCCGCGTTCCATTCCGAAGAGGCATTTTACGAACCCCAGTTGTCTAATACCGCTGATTAGCTGATTATTTGATTTAGACGCCCTTTTTACTTATCAAGTAAATTCCCATTATAGAGCACTGTGCCTGATCTTCGTTTGTTTTAGTTATGAAAAAATTCTTGGCAACCATAAACCAGGCACCTATTTTGAATTAGTAGAGGACATTCTCTTCAATTTTAATATGCTTGGCAATAGAATGAACGTCAAGGTACATCATTACCGACATAGTTACTTAAATCACTTTCCTGAAAAACTTGGTGATTTAAGCGAAGAACAGGGGAAAATACTTGACCAGGACATAAAAACTACGAAAGAGAGATAGCCATATAATGGTAGATTGCTACTCGAACTTTCAGCGGGGCTGTTCTGGTAGATAATACTCTAGAAAGTTCTATAAAAGGAACTTCTTATATGTTGCATATCTGATCCTTCTGTATGCTCTTGGGTTGAAATAAACATATTTAGTCGTGTGTAGTTGTTTTAATAGTATATAATATTAATAGTATCAATATTTTTCAAAATAATATAAAAAATAGCTGATCATGCGATTTAGGATCTCGAATGTCTACATACTACTGGTTGAATCAGCAGATAATGTGTCTATGTAGTATCTCAAAAGTGTATCAGATAGGGAAAAATCCATGCCAGTTTTAAATATATCCAAAAATAGGTCTAACTTTTAAGGCACAAAAATGTATGTTAGTCAGTATTATCGAAGATCGTCACCAGATTCTTCGCGTTTCATCACGCAGGGACATTTTATGCATCACAGTTGTCCATTACCACTGTTTATTGGAGGTCAACGCAGCGACACTTCGCATTCGCCTTTAGACACATTTCGACTTTTTCTTCCACACATTGAGCTTCTGGTTGAGGCTCTCTTAAGGAAAGCAGAAATATTTCATTTGCAAAGTGCAGCCCCCTCCTTTTAAGGAAAACCAATGAATATTGCTTGCATGCAGGTGTGCATACAACCCCTTTCTAAGAAATGCAAAATAAATTTGCTGTCATTTCTATGTCACATCCTGTTTTTTATATCCATTTAAACACACTTAATATAGCATATATGATACTAAATAGAATATATCTTCTTGATAGAACATTTCCATATCTTACATCTATTAGCTGCTAATCTATAAAATTAATCCTCTATTTCCCGGATGTTAGAAGGACAGAAGATAATGATTTCACAACGACTCTGCATAGGATTCATATTTAATAAATTCATAGGACTTATAGAAATGCTCAACCGAGGAGCGTGCTTATTACATTCCGAGTGCTACCCCAAAACTGAATTTGATGTTGTAGGATAGCACTCTGATTCGTGATCGGCATGCATACTCAACGAACATTTTAGGAAGCCAAGAACTGGGGAAATGCTTAAAGTTATACTGTGATGAATGAAGCTATCGAATCTTTGAAAAAGTATGTACATCATGTAGAAGAAAAAAAGTAAAACATGAAAATTGGACCGAGTTTCTCCATAAAATAAATTTTCTTTTTGCGTTTCGTCTACCAGAAATATCCCAATAGATAAGCATACTTATTGCTGGCACAGCAGGTTCCGAAATGTACTTTTTATAATTTCGAAATTTACTGTGAATAGCGATCGGTCTGCAATGTCGCATGTGATCTACTAGCATTTCAAGGCATGGTGAATTCAAGGCATGGTGGTTTCAAGGCAGAAGCTATGAAGACTCAGTACATTCGATGTGTAAAACTACATTATAAAGAAATTGGCATTCAGGAAAGTATCAGTGCAGTATAGATAAAACATTTATATGGTCCATCTAAAAGGCAGAAGAAAAAATAATAAATATTAGTAACTCAATCGTATTTACATAAACCGCCCAAAGTTGGCGTACCCAATTTTAAGAACACATTTTCATAGCAAATCCATGGACCAGTTTTATATCTATCCTACGCTCATCAGAATGGAATAGTTGATATCAGTAAAGACAAAAAGAAAATATTGGCAATAGCTCCAGTCCGATGGATCCAAAATGGTTTTGCGTGATTAACATTTTGTAAAATAGAACTCAACTTTTATAATATCGAAGGAAAAAAAAGAACTTGATGTGATTGTATACACTTATAGGGGGTTTTAAAGAGCTACAATTTATTGTTTATTGTTTATAGGTTACTCTTCTAATTAAGAAATAAGCATTAAAACTTAAAAAACGTAATATTTTCATACTTCTCGAACTTAGCAAGACAATTACTCGAAAAGTATAAGAGCTTTTATCAAAAATAAATATAGATTTAGAAACTAAACTTCAATAAAAATTTCAATACTAAATTTTAATAAAAATGTATATAAGTACATGTATTTTTAAGTTATCTTGTTTACATCTTATACATACATACATAAATACATACATACACACGCAAGCACACCTACAACAAGCACTCACAGACCGACATATTTCTAAAAGTGTTCATTCAGTAGCTGTTAAAACGTGATTATTGTCAAAATCTTGAAATTGAGATTTTCTGAAAAGATCTTCCTCTATACAATTAGTGTGAAAAAGTAAAAATAATTTATTCAAGGATGGCAAAACATGTAATATCCATCATACTTGTAGAATTGGATTTTTTTTCTCCATCACAGAACTATTCTCTTACATATACTGTACATTTGTAAAGAAAGTAAATGTAAGATGAATCACGATGGGTGTAACACATAGTATTGGAGGTTATATCCGCCACTTAGGCTTTTAAAATATATTCTCCATGTATTATAAAAGTTCTCCTTATTTTCCATTTTGCTATACAAAAATCTTTGAAATTTATTTATCAGTGTAGTATATTAAGATTATACTGTTTACGGTTCAACCTACCTTTCTGCAGCATGATAATTTTTTTTAAAAGCTAGAAATCGCAAAAACTGTTCTATAATGATTGCCCAATAATTTATGCCCGATAAAAACGTAAATTTTCAGAAACTGATAAAATTGATCTCTTAGTAATTCCTGCACCATCATTGAACATATTACATGGTCTATATTAAAATTCTTCCTTGATCACGTATTCCTTGTTAGAAAGCCAGAAAACTGCAAAACAGTTAGACATGTGTTAAAAGGATGGCAAGTTAGGCAATTTATTGGTTTAATTTAAGAAATAAATTGTAGCGTCCCTTTCAACCGAAGTATTTTTTATACCCTGACTTCCCTACGGTTAGAAATAAATTAATGCCATTTATATTTCACAAATATGTAATAAATATGTAAATATATTAAAAACTGTGTAAAAAATCTTCCTGCCCAACCGGGTATAAATCTCTGGATCTTCGAACTGGCCAGTCGACGCTCTACCGTTGAGCTGCTGGGACGAAATTGCAAGCTGTTATTGTCGAAGTGGGCTCTGTACTCTCCACTCTCTAATGTCAAATTGGCCCACAACTGGCAATCTGACTGACCACCTCCTACAATTTCTACCTCAGGTTAATTTCCTGATACTACTATTTTTACCCCAGTTAGAATCCTGCCTGGTCGATATCCTGTTGATTTGAAATTGGCGCTCAATATCCAGAGTCCACTGAACCCATACTAGTCGTACTTAAGTATCAACATCCAATTTCAGAACAACCTTAACCTCAGTTATTCCAAAAAAATTACCCGTCTTTTAAACCATTGCATTAATGATGATTCCAATTCCGACGCTTTTTCTTTACGCTCAATTCCTGATGGTGGGTTGGGGGTCCTTTCTCATTCTGAGTTGTCTTCAGTCTTTAACAATCTTAAAAATGGAAAAGCTTCTGGTCTCGATAATTTAGATTTCAAAATTTGGAAAGATCTTTATAAATTTAATCCAAATTTCTTTTTAAAATTATTTAACTTATGCTTTAAATTTTGTTACTTTTCGGCCAGCCTTAGAAATGAAAAAATTATTTTTCTTTTAAAACCTGGTAGTCACTCTTCTAATTTAACCTCCTTTAAGCCAATTTGTCTCCTTCCTACTCTTGGCAAAATCATAGAAAAAATTTTCATTAATAGATTTAACTTTTGGTTAAAAACTGAAGATATACTCCATCTCTTGCAATTTGGGTTTCACGAGCTTCACAGTTGTGCAGACGCTGCTCGTAAACTTTTACTCACTATTGAGAACCTTAGACCATTACATCATGTAGCACTTACTACTTTAGATATACGAGCTTTCGATAATCTTAATTGGAACATCCTCTCTCTTACTTTTGTCAAACTAAACATTCCTTTTCCTTATAGAATTTTTATTTATACTTATCTTAGCCATAGTGTTACTTTTTCTAAAGGGTCTTTATCCCTCTCAAAATTTATTTCGAAAGGCGCTCCGCAAGGCTCAGTTATTGCTCCCTTCATTTGGAACCTTTACTTCAATGAAATTCTTTCCCTTAATAGTGATTTATTTTACCTTCAAGTCTTTGCGGACGACCTTGCTATTATTACATTTGGCAGTAATAGAAATGTCCTTAAAACTAATATCAATTCCCTCCTTAATTCCCTTTCTACTTCCCTCAATAATCTGATATTAGAAATATCTATTGATAAAAGAAGCTCCATTATTTTCCCAAAAATTTACTCTAGTATGAAAAGAAATCCTATTTTCAAATTTAATAATAGATCCATTAAAATTAAAAATCATTTAAAATTGTTAGGTTTAATCATTGATAATAAATTAAATTGGGGCCCTCATATTCGATATCTCCAAGAAAAATGTCTTAAATTTTGTAATACTTTTGGCCAAATTTCTGGGGAAAATTGGGGTGTCAAAAAATGTTTCTTAAAATGCTGGTATCTATGTGTTTTGGAAAACGTTATTACTTACGGTTCTGCTATATGGGGTAAAAAACTGAAAAAAAATGCAAATTAAAAACTTCTTTCACTCCAAAGGATCTTCCTTCTAAAAATCTGACTAGGTTACCGTACAAGATCTAATATCTCCTTATTGTCCCTCACTGGTATTCCCCCCATTAATTTTACAATTTCTACCCTCTATAATAAATTTAATTTTTGGAAACAAAAAATTGATTCCTTCTCTTTTCCCTCCCTCTCGCCCCCCTCTGATTTTTATTTCCTTGTTCCTTTCTCTAACTTTCACCCCTCTAAATGGTCTGTAAATTTAGTTAACAGAATGGATAAAGACTTTGCCATTTATGATATATATATACTGATGGTTCAAACATTGACAATAACACTGGTTTTTCAGTCTGTATTTTTAAAAATGATGTTCTGGAAAAGGTTCTCTCCTATAAACTTGACAACAGGAATACAGTATTTCAAGCCAAATTTACCGCTATTTCCTTTGCTATTGACTCGGCGTCCGCTAATAATACCCCTGTTAATATTTTTTCCGATAGCCTCTCTTCCATTCAAGCTCTTAACTCAATGAAAAATAAATCTAATTATCTTAATTCCATTAAATCCAAAGCTCTCCTTGCTTTGTCAATATTTCTTGGGTAAAAGCTCACAATAATATATCTGGAAATGAAATTGCTGATCACCATGCCAAAATTGCTGCTATTTTTGGTTCCCCTCTTACTATTTCCATTTCCTTACTCGTTGATCTCAAAATTTTGTAAATCTTATATGCTGAATCTTTGGCAAAATTATCTTAATGATTATATTTCCACCAGGACTGGTGATCCGGCTAGGATTCTGTATTACCTCCCTATAGTGAATTCTAACAAATTTTTAATAAATACCTCATTTACTTTCTTACTGGTCATGGCCCCTTTCTTGATTACCTATACTTTTTCAAAATTAAATTCACCTCTAATTGTATTTGCAATAAATTCGGTGACGTTGACCATTTCATTTTCGATTGTCCATTTTCTAAAAATTTTCATCTCTGCAAACCCCCCCCCCCCTCTAATAATACCAATCTACCTCTAATAATAATATCTACCAATTTGGTTTTCCAAAGTTCGTTCAAATCCCTCTTCAGTAGATAAAATTAAAAACTGTGTTCTTGTTGCCATGGAAATTTCTAATAAAGTGACCTAAGTTTATAAGTGGATTCTGCTCTCAATTAATTTTGATCAATAAATCCCTTTATTTAATTCTTATTAAATTATATGAACTTATTGTGTTCCCTCCATATTTTCTTTTTAAAAAAAATGCTATGTTAACTGTTCTTATTTTCTCGGTTCTTTCTTTTTCTTTTGACCCTTTTTATTTGTATTTTTTTAATTTTTTCTTCTCTAAATTTTATTCTAAATTTCTGTTTTTGTTTTTCATGTGCCTATTTTTTTTTTCCTTTTCATATATTTTCTTTCTCTATATTTTTAAAATTTTACTTTTAAAATTTTATTATTTTCTTTAATTTTAATCTATTTTTCATTATGTTATTATACCTCACTCTAAATTTTATTTTTCAATAATCTTTTTATCTATATTCGCAATAACCCTTTCCCCATTTTTGAAAAATGGATGTACTTGTCAAGTTCAAATATAATGTAAAACTGTCTGTTTAATCACAATATTTTTCATCAATTGTTATCTTTTTAGATCTAAATAAATGTTCATTTGGAGGGATGGTAGATCTTGGATGCCTCCTGAGTGCAGGAGGTATCCTTTCCCGGCCCTTCAGCTAGCTACTCTAAACCCGCTATGTGAGTCGCACGGTCTGGGGTCTTCAGACCTCCGACATCTTTGCACTAACATACAGGGTTGATTTGTTCGGGCGCCATTGTAAAGAACCTTGCTATCCCAACCAGGAATCGAACCTTGGGTCTTCGTACTGGCCAGCCGACGCTCTACCGTTGAGCTACTAGGGCGAAATTGCAAGTTCCTATTGTCGAATTGGACTCTGCAACTGATAAAATCCTGTCCCTCAGGGGTTCACTTTCTTTAGGTGAACACGGGTGTCACAATCCCGAGGTACCTCAGTGATCTTTTCTTCATTCACAGTTATTCAAGTTTAATTGGGAATGCAATTAACTAACCTCACAGTCACTTAACGCTCTAAAAATGTGCTATAAGAAGGGCACCATATAAAATATCTGATGTGGACAGCAATTCAAGTTTTCCACATAACGCAATGAAGGGCGCGGTAGCCCATTGGTTAGCGCGCTGGAGTTGCACTCGGTAGCCCCGGGTTCGATTCCAGCCACTGCCAAAAACTGCCGCCGTGTTCATGCGGAGTACGATCACGTTAAACATGTGGGTCCAAAAGTCCTTCCGAGAGGTTGGTGGTAGGGGAAGGAGGGTACGGTCCCTGTGGATGCCTCCCCCACTGGGTTCCAGTCTAAATTGGATGGCACTTCCCGACCGTCCAAACAGTTACCTTACACCTTTCTGGTAGGTCGGACGGTCTGGGTTTCAACAACAACAACAACATAACGCAATGAGTTTACTTATTTCATAAGATGTACGGCCCAACGTTTTTGCGATTAATTATAAATTTAAATTATACTCCTTTGTTTGTGATATCAAGAAAAATGATTTCGAAGTGTATTACATGCATTTAGCATTTCGAGTAAGTCTAACTTAGTAACAACACAGAGGTATAAATAAAGCTTGTGGCCCTCCATTGAGCAATATCATGAAGAGTTCCAGCTAAGAGAATAATAGGTTTATCTGCTAAGAGTTCCAGTGTGTTCCATAGGAATTTAGTTCCATTACCAAAATTTTCGTTGCCGTGAGGTGTTTCTATCTTTTGTGTCCAAGGATTTGGGTTCGCTCTTATTTTTACTCGCGGGAGAAGGGGAATCTGTGATGGATTGGAAGTAGGGGGTATTTGCAATTTTTACACTTATTGTGACTCTTGGGGAGAGGAGTATCTCTCTGCGACCGTTGTTCGGGCACAGAACTTGCTGACAATTGATTGCTAATAAAAAGTATTTGCTATAAACTAACTCCATTAAAAAAAACCTGGTTTCTATATTTAGTGACAGCTAGCTGCGGCCACTGCAGCTAGTTAAACACTAAATGGCAAAAACGTCTATTGCAGAAGCTCCCTCACTCAGAACTTGCAGCTTACTTTTACAGCGATTTTCTCCATTTTCACTTTTTTGTTCTGTGGACCCTTTTCCAGGATTTTGATTTAATTCATGAAATCAATACTTTATTACAAATAATTCGATTATCGTAATCTGTAGAGCCATTTTATTTTAACAGGCATTCTTCGTCGAATATGTAAAAGTAGAATTCAGCAGATTTCAAGTATTAAAAATTAAATTAGGTAAATATCATATAATTCGCAGAGTAAACATTCTTTTATTTAAATGCTGAGCATTAATTCATCCTAATTCTCTCTGTATTTCCAGTCTGGTAAGAAATAGAAAATCTGATGTGGGGAGTACATGACTTTCCCTGCAGACTTATATTCACGTTCTCTTTATTTCTTCAATAATTCAATACATTGAGTGTAATTGCATAAAGTAACAACACATAATTATTTAAAATTACACTGAATTTACACTTTTAATTTAATTTTCGTTCTCATTTGGTAACTGGACTTATTTTCAAAGGTGGCGTAGCGAAAATGCGAAAAAACTAAAATATCGCGAGAACGGCTAGTCCTAGTGTAATGGGGTTGGTCTTATTCTTTTTATCATTAAAAATTACGTATAAAACAAGCATTTAATTGCTATATTTGAGCATACATAGATTTTACTTTAGATTTTGGCTATATTTGCGGCCCATTTCGAAAAAAAAAGGCAGGTTATTTTCTCCGAATTGTACCAAAATCTAATTAGCACCAGAGTAACCTACAAGTGATTTATCTACCAGATTTTATAAAATTTGATCATTTAGTTTTTCAACTAGATTGGAAACAGGCAATTTTTGCGGGCCATTTCGCAAGTAACAGCGGGTTTTTTCATCCCGAATCATACCAAAAAGTAATCAGCATCAGGGTCACAAAGTAACTCACCTACCAAATTTAATGAAATTTGGTCAATGGATTTTTGAGTTAGAGGGGATACATTTATTGCACAGACAGACACACAGACACAGAGGCACACAGACACATAGCAGACGGACACACGGCACACAGACAGACACACAAACAGACGTCACGTTAAAAATAGTTTTTTCGTATTCTTGAGATCCTGAAACGTGCAAATCCGTCGAAAACTCGAGTTCTTTTTTTCGGCATGATTCCAATACTTGCAGTAAAAATTGTAATTCACATATTTTCTGCAATTCCAAACAGATACTCTATTGGACAAATTTTAATGAACGCTGCTCCTGAGCCAGCTTTTTTTCGAACGAGTTTTTTTTTTCCTTTTTCTTTTTATGTATTTATTTTAAAAATCTTAGGTATTCAAAAGTGCTAAAGAATGTAGCCACGATAGGCGTACAGAAATATATAGTTCAAAGAATATCTATATTTGTAGTGGAAAGGAAGTAAAAATTCTTCAAGTGCTGGTAAAAGTGCTTCAATTGCTGGTATATGTTATACACCACTTTACTTTTCCCCTTTTCACTTTCCCTGCAATACATGGTAATATGTAGGGAAAGTATTGGAATTATGCCGAAAATCGTAACTCGAGTTTTCGACAGATCTATACGTTTTGACACCTCTAGAATACGAAAGAACCATTTTTAGCATGATGTCTATGTGTGTATGTCTGTCTGTGCAATGTATGTATCCACACTAACTAAAAACTAATTGACCGAATTTTAAAAAAATCGATAGGTAAGTCTCTTGTGGATGACCTTGGAGTAAAAATGTTAGTTGGAGTAAAAATGTCAGTTGCGTCAACCTGTATATATAAGAGCCTTATTTCCGTCCAATGGGAAATTGATTTGAAGGTAGTGACGGTACGTGTAAATGGTTAATAGTATGTATGTTTCGATAAGGAGTGGTATAAACAATAACAATATTGAATGAGAGAGATGTGTGGCTCGCATGTGTCTGTAGATATCTGTAGCAGAAGTGGTGTAGGCGGACCGATAGGTGATAATTGCAATCTTGCGGATGGCGGATAGGGAGTCTTTTGCAAATTTATGCAGTTTTCTGACCTTTCGTTCCGTGTTTGGCTTTTTTTTCAAGCTTGATAATATTAATGTATAATCTTGATCAATTAGAAATTTTGTATCAGGTGTACGAAATGCATCCCGAAGTTGTGTAACAACAGACCGGGCAAGTAGCTAAGTGTTAAAATACATATGTAATACTAACAGAAAGAAAAACATGAACATTTACGATCCAAAACTACCCTATAATAAAATTGACAAATGTTAAAAAGAGAAAGCAGAAAACTCAAATACATCTTCAAAGTGAAGTGAAAACATAAAGGTCTCAAATAAATATTTCTTCATTTATTGGCAACAAGTGTTCATTTCAAGGTCAACCACTTCAAAATGTTTCGAAAGATCTGACTATCTGCAATAAAAAATTGGTGAATAAACAGTTATTCGAGCCATTGATTATTTTTATTTTCCAAATGAAACAAAATACTGGAGATCGCAATTGGTACATAAAAATGAACTTTCAGTGATAGTTTTCATATAGATTCTAAGTATTTTTTTCGCAAAACAAATTACCTACGTTATTAATATGTACATTTATCAATATTTATACTGAAATCTATATATATACTAGCAGCATACCCGTTCTTCCTACGGAGTATATAATATAAAGAAATTTATAATTCGCAATCATGTGCAAATTCTGTTAAAATATTAAATTTATTGCTCATAAAGAGAAGTTTAAGAATATCTATTCTCACTATGCAAAATTATATTCACGGGCAGATCTGAAGAATCCCATCCAGGCCCCTTTTGTAAGTAAATTTACAAAAAAAGAAGGAATTGAATCAATATATGCAACCCCGTACTACTTATATTATCGCAGATTAGAAAATATGCCAATGTGTTAGTAGAAGCTTACCCGTATTGCAATATGAGTCTCAAAAATAGTTGCCAAAATAAAAAAGATGACGTAATAAATTGAAAGTATCAAAAATCCCCGTAATCTTAATACCAGAAGGTCGTAATTGATTCCAATATATGCCAATATATATCAAAATATATGCCAATATACCTGTACTACTTATATTCTCGTAGATTAGAAGATATATCCATGCATTTGTAGAAGATGACTCGTACAACGTACTATATATGAGTTTCAACAATTTTCGTCATAATAAAACAATTCCATAATAATTTGAAAATATCAATAATCCCTGAATCAACAGTCCCCGAAAATACCAATAATAATGATGCTTAAATCTGAAGACCGTAATTGATCCAGTCAAAAATGCAATGTCAATGAAATTTATTTAATATACATATTTTTATTATTCAAATCGGAAAAGATTTAATAAAAATCGTAATAGCGCATAACATATTGAATCCGTTGCTAAGCGACATAATATCATTTGCTTCAAATAAATTGATAGAAATCTTATCATCTGAATAATGCAATCTCCATGGAAGGTTTGGCGACATTTTCGTCAATTTAGCGATAACTTAAAAAATCGCTAAATTTATCGCCGAGTGGGACTGTAGAACTGATAGTCCCATTTTGCGACAAATTGACGAAACATCATCACAATACTATCCCCTAACAAAACACAATTAATTTCATTTAGTAAGCGCGATCTTATCAATTTCATGATATTTTTATGGATTTAAAAATATTTTTACCAATTTGGTGATATTAAAAAAATTCCTTCAATGTGTTACTAAGTAGGATGGATGAACTGACCGACAAATGCTACAGAAACATCATTTCAGTATTCTATTCTAAAAAAACAAATTTAATTTAATTGATTGATTTGGGCCATTTTTATCAATTTGGAGACATTTCCACTAATTTGATAAAGTTTAAGAAAAGTTACTAAGTTATTTAGAGATATTCCGCTAAATTCGTAGCTCTGAATTTGCAGATCTGAAGAATAAAATATCCTGATCCCTTTTGTATATACTAAATGAAAACACTAAAATTGTATTAGAAGATACATACACCCGTTCTACTCTTTTTCTGCTTCAACACTCGGCTAAATGAATTTATTGGGTAAACACAATATATGAGTTTATTAGCTAAACACAATATATGAGCTTGAAACCTCTATGCTAAAATAAATGAAAGTAATGTACGCAATTTTTATAATTAAAAGAACAATCAAACCGTTCATTTATAAAATATATTTTACATCCATTTATTTATTATACAAATAGAAAAAATAATAATAAATATTACCAACACATTTAATTTCATTCCATTGCCGAACAACATGATATAAGATAGAATTTTCCCTCATAAAATGTGAAATTAAATAGCCATTTTGATTTCTTTATACTCTTCATCGTTGAGTAAAATTTGTGAAAGATGAACTATGGAGGTAGATTTTTCCATTTAAATTCATGTTTCAAACAATTCATGCTTTCCTATAGTGACTAATTAATGCAAAAATCCTGTACTAAACTCGGAAATAAAGTTTTATTTCATTTTGGCGTTTTAAACAAACGATTTTCATCCTTTCCGTTTGGATAAACCACCGAGTTGGAGAGTAGATCTCCTAAGAAAAAGTTCCGTTTTTCATTAATATCTCGACAACCCCTGGTCTTAGAAACTCGAAACTTGGATGAAATTTATGGGGGACTATTTCAAGGCGATCCACAAAATTTCATTAAATTCGGTTCAGCCGTTTTTCCGTGATGATGAGACAAACGAAAATTCCGTTTTTTACTAATATCTCGAGAACCACTGGTCGTAAAAGCTCAAAACACGGATTAAATTTTAAGTGGGGCTATTTCTAGGCTACCCACAAAATTTCATCAAATTCGGTTCAGCCATTCTTCGTGATGATGGGACAGACAGACAGACAGACAGACAGACAGACAGAATTTCATTTTTATTTATATAGATAAAGAAGAAAAGTATGTATGTATGTATGTATGTATGATCCAACATCACGGGAGAACGGCCGAACCGAATTTGATGCAATTTGGTGGGTGGTCTTGACATAGCCCCACTTAAAACTTAGTTTATGTTTCGAGATTTTAACATTAGGGGTTGTCGCGAAATTAGTGAAAAACGAAACTTTCGTCTGTCGCATCATCACAGGAGAACAATTGCACCTAATTTAATGAAATTTTGTGGGTAGCTTTGAAATAGTCTCCCATAAATTTAATCTAAGTTTCGAGTTTTTAAGACTAGGGATTGTCGAGATATTAATGGGAAACGAAACTTTTTCCTAGGAGTTCTACTCTCTAACTCCATGATTCCCAATGAAAAAGGTTGGAAATTGTTGGTTTATTTTGAAAATCGCAGGTTTGAAATATGAATTTAAATGGAAACTCTATCACCATGGTTTATTTTTAACAGGCTCACTCAACAAATTTCATTTGTTTGAATAATAAATAAATGAATATAAAAATATCTATCTATCTATATATATATATATATATATATATATATATATATATATATATAAAGAAGAAAAGTATGTATGATCCAATGGAGATGATTGGCCAAAGAGTGGCCAATTAGATCTATTTTTTTCTTACATAATGCAATGAATTTACTTCTTTCACAGTGAAAAACAATGTATAAGATTCACGGCCCTATATGTTCCGGTGTAATTTTGATCAGCGTTTTGTATCGTAACTCCCGAGCAACGCCGGGTAATCGCTGCTAGTACTGAGTAAAATATTAATAGTAATTTAATTTTAAATGATACTGAAAACTTTTATAAAATTTACGTAATTGTTAATTAATACGTAATTGTTAATTGTTAAAAAATAACTATGTAATATTTTACATATTTTACAAGAAGTGTAACAACAGCGTTGCCGATTTCGTTGGTTTGAGAAAACTTTTGAATCTCCAATAATTTTACTGTGGGTTTCTCAAACCCTAGTTTGTGGGGAAAATATACGCATTTTATTTTCGTAATCAATTCTGCAAGTTCTTCATTATTCATTTCCTGTTTACTATAAAGTGTGTATAGAAATTTAGCCCTCAAATTGTTTATTGTATTCTCAATGCAAGATTCTAACTCAGAAATGATTTGAAGAGAAATTTGTTAACTTTTTAACATTAGTAAAAATCTGATGTGGGCAGCGCATGACTTTTCCTGCAGACTTTTATTCACGTTCTCTTTATTTTAATTACATTTAATTCACTTTTAATTCAATTTTCGTTCTCATTTGATAACTGGACTTATTTTCAAGGTGGTATAGAGAAAATACGAAAAAACTAAAATATCTCGAGAACGACTAGCTCTAGTGTAATGGGGTTGGTCTCATTCTTCTCTTCGTTAAAAATTACGTAATAAACAAGCATTTAATGGATATATTTGAGCATACGTAGTTTTTTATTTTAAATTTTGCAATTTTTGCGGGCCATTTTTCAAAAGAAGGCAGGTTATTTTTTTTCGTATCATACCAAAATCTAATCAGCTCCAGGGTGTCCCACAAGTGACTTGTCAACCAAATTTTGTGGAATTCGGCCCATTAATTTTTCAGCTAGAGTGGATACAAGCTTTTGAGGACCATTTTGCAAAAAAAGGCAGGTTCTTTTATCCCGAATCGTACTCAAAACTAATCAGCATCAGATTCGTCCACAAATGACTTACCTACCAAATTTTATGAAATTCGGTCCATTAATTTTTTAGTTTTAGTGGATACAAAATCTGCACAGACAGACAGACACACAGACAGACACACAGACACACACACAGAAGTCAGGCTAAAAATAGTATTTTCGTATTCTAGAGGTCTAGAAACGTGTAGATCCGTCGAAAACTCTAGTTGCGATTTTCGGCATGATTTCAATACTTTCCCTATACATTACCATGTATTGCAGGGAAAGTAAAAATACCTGAAAATAAATTTTACATATTTTGTTACTTTTATAAAGGTAATTAACTCGGAAATTCACACAGTTTCTGTTTATGATATATAATAGTGTTGCGCCTAGAAAAGCAAAATAAATGAAATAAGTAATTATCTGAAAAAAAAAACTTCTGTACTTAACTATTATTCGCTTCATTTTAACATTCCAAACGTTTTATTGTGCCAGATAATCTATCTGACTGAATGAATTTTAAATTAGACTTTTTTTTCCTAATCATTCGATTTAGAACAACCCAATAATTTTTCAAGTCGGCACCTATGGTAAACAGCGTTTTGACTTTGCGTTCCTTATAATTTACAAAAGAAACCTTCTTCGTATAATATTTAATTATTCTTAATGACAAACATTTTCATGCAAAAAATTCCATTTGCAGCATTTGCTTCTGAAATTTTAAATTTATAATTCCTCCTTGTGTTTTGTAAAGTGACCTTTTTATTTTCTTTATATACATAATATAATGTATAAGGAAAGTATTGCGACGGGATCGAAAATTTGAATTCGAGTTTTCGACAGGAGAGCACTTTTCAAGCATCCCTGAACATGAATCAGACGTTTTTGAGGTGATGTATGTGTGTGTGGGGGGGGGGGGGGGAGACGATATCTCAAGAACGAATGGAGCGATTATAACGAAATTTGGTACAAAAATTGCAATCCGAGAATATTGGAAGCCTATTGTTTTTATACGCAATCGAATGTTCAGAACTCACTAAATTTTCGAGTGAAATATTGAAAACATAATTAGAAAATCTAGACCTTTAATAAAGTTACATAAATACTCATTCCTTACGTAATTTTTCATTAGAAAAATAATTGGCATATGTTTTAAAACGATAGCATGCACCTTTCTTGAGATATTGCACATTTTTCAAAAAAAAAATTGTCAAAAGTACATATAAAATAAACAAAATATTATCTATTGTGAAATATGTTCACTTTTCACAAGTAATATCATGCGATACATTTCGTGACATCATTATCGTGGATCTAGCTCGATCCATTCATGAGAAAAAATACTTTGGGTAATACTTTTTTATTTGGACGCCAATAGTCATTTATCTGCTATAAGAATAACTTATTTCTCCGTCCATAACTATTGGCGAGATTTTGACGGAATATCGCCAACTTGGCAACTTTCTAAATATAGCCAAATTAATAAAAGTGTCGCCAAATTGATAAAAATGACTCCAAATCAATGAAATTGACGACTAATTGATGAAAGTTCAATATCTTAAAAAATATCTTAAAAAGAACATAAGATTAAACTATAAGAATAACCCATTTCTAAGTCCGTCCGTCCGTAAAGTTTGGCGAGAAATTTAACGGGACGTCGCCAACTTGATGACTATTTTAAATGCTGCCAAAGTGACAAAAATGCTGCCAAATTGGCAATAATGACCCCAAATGTGAAGTAACGTTTCGTAAATTCTGATTTTCGTCATATGACGGGCTACCTTCTAGTATATAAGAAATACTCTTCTCTGCGTTTGTCCATAATACTTACTGATGCATTTGGTGAACTTAGCGAATAATTCATCAAAGTATAGCCAATTTCGCGTTATTTTGCCCAAAATTGACAAAAAGTATTGTCAAAATTACAAAAATGACGCTAAATTAATGAAAATGACGCCTAATTGATGAATTAATTATTGAAATATTTTAATATGTGGACTATATCATTTATTGAGGATGCTATCAATAGTGATGATTGTTTACTAAGAGTTGCGCGAAATAAATTAATTGGGTACTTTGAAATAGTTTTACATGTTGTCATCCGGAAAATCGCCAAATGTATAATTCAACGATAAAATACAGTACCGTGGATCTTATACCTTATTTTACCTCGACTGTATCCACTACGCCCCACCACAATCATTACTTGACTGCAAATTCATTCATTTTCTCTTTGAGCACGACTATAATTCGGTCAGAAACCAATACATATATTTGAATTTCCTCCTGTATCATGAACAATTACTCGCATAAGGAGTTTTGGTTGATCACCAATAACATACTATAAATGATAGTTGTTTCGTTTAATCACCAAACAATGTTGTTTAACGGATTTGTGGTGAGTGTTTATTGTCAAGTCTAGGTAATAATGAAATGTTTCAAATTCTACAAAATCTTTGAAATGCAAAAGTTTAAATTTTGTGCACTCATATTTTTAAAGAAGTATTTTCTATCTCTTCAATTTTTGAAAAAGTAAAATCGTGGAAGGATTTTTGTTAAAACGGTAAATATCATGTACAAATTAGTGGAAGCTTTCAGCATGCATATTTGTAAAACTTATTACGTGGATTAACTGAATATGTGCAAATATAGAAAAAACTTTGTTTAAAAACTCGTTTAAAAGGAAAAAAATTCTTAAGAAAATATTTTTCGTCCAGCCAATCGCTTGTTTCATTTTCCAGTGTTGACGTATTGAAAATAGTTCCTAACCTCTAGTTCGTTCAGTTTTAGAATTTTTCCTAGCCGTTTTTTTATCGAACATAGATACTGAAAATGGGAAACTTTGCACTTTTTTGAAAAATCAATATTATAATTAGAAGTATTTCTAATATTTTTATAAAGTGAACATGTTTTTTTTTTGAAGAATTTTATAAATATTTTTAATCATTTTACCAATTATTTAAAAACTAATGATAATCCAAAATCCGAAGTTTTGCCAATAATTTTTTCAAGCAATTAACATTTTTGTTTTTGCATAGTAATCAGATTTGCATTATTGGTAATTCAATTTGATTTGGTAACTGGGTATTCATTGAAATGTTTTAAAATATGATTTTATTGAATAGTGTTTAGACCGTTTGGTAAAGCATTTGTTGGGAAATTATAACTGGTTGATAGTTTCATAGTGATCAGACCTAGTTTTTAGATAACTGGATATTTATTTAGTTGTATTTTTTTTTCTAGAATGATGAGTTCTTTGCTTTTACATTCAAATGACAGGTATCTGATTGACCAGGCATTTTGTAAACTATGTTTTATAAACATTTTAAACTTTATAACATATAGTGTCAGAGATAATAACAAATACTACTGATAACCCGAAAATAAACCTCTCAACAAGCATGTAATTGTAAATGTTATGCTTCTGTAATAAAATAAATAAACTGATAAATCTACATTTTAAAATGATATTTTTACTTTCCTTGTATACATAACGTATAAGGAAAGTATTGTGACGGAGTCGAAAACTCGAATTCGAGTTTTCGACGGGAGAGCACATTTTAAGCATACTTGATCACGAATCAAACATTTTTGAAGTGATGTCTGTGTGTTTGTGTGTGTGAAAGTATGTGTATGTGTGCGTGTCAGTGAGTCTGTGGATACGATATCTCACGAACTAATGGAGCGATTCGAATGAAATTTGGTACAAAAATCACAATCCATGAATACTGGAAGCCTATTGTTTTTAAATGCAATCGAATGGTCAGAACCCGCAAAATTTTTGATTGAAATTTTTAAAAAATCATCAAAAAATCAAAACCTTTAATAAAGTTACGCAAATAGACATTTCTTATGTAATTTTTCCTTAGAAAACGATTGACATAAACTTTAGAACGCTAGCATGAACTGTTCTCGAGATATTGCACATTTTCAGATAAATTAATCAAAAAATCCTATAAATAAAAAAAATAGATTAACTCTTGAGAAACATGTTCACTTTTCGTATGT
Organism: Amaurobius ferox; assembly: GCA_951213105.1. Classification (NCBI taxonomy): domain Eukaryota; kingdom Metazoa; phylum Arthropoda; class Arachnida; order Araneae; family Amaurobiidae; genus Amaurobius; species Amaurobius ferox. The sequence continues at coordinate 72,972,442 of OX578134.1, forward strand.
AATATCATGCGATAAATTTGATGACATCATTCTCGTAGATCTAGCTCGTTCCATTCATGAGAAAAGATACTTTGAGTAATACTTTTGTATTTGAACGCCAATTCTCATTTATCTGCGGTAAGAATAACTTATTTCTCTGTCCATAACGCTTGGTGAAATTTTGGTGACGAATTTGGCTGAATGTCACCAACTTGGCGACATTTTTAATTGTTGCCAAATTAATAAAAATCTCGCCAAATTGATAAAAATGACGCTAAATGAAAATGACTACTAATTGAAGAAAATTCAATATTTTGGAAATAATATAAGTATCTACTATATGAATAACTTTTTTTTAAACTGTAAAAGTAGAAAATTCATTGCATTATATAAGAAAAGTCATGTGTTGCACACATCAGATTTTTTTCTGATTGTATCCCTAAGAGATCGATTTCGTTCGCCGTAAATAAAATCATCTCACAGAGTACGGCATTACTGAACAGCGCCATTATTCAAGTAGCAGAGTTAGTTGTATGCTTAAATACAAATTGTGACATAATGGTAAATAATAGCTTTACCTTAATATTTGCATAAAATAAATATGAAGAACTGATAAAAGTTTTAGTAACTATTTACAACCGAAATTGACTTCTGGATGTCTCTTTATTTCCCAACGAAAAATTTTTAAAAAATCATCATTTTAAAAAAATCATGAAATTTTAAAAAAATCATCAAAAAATCAAAAGCTTTAATAAAGTTACGCAAATAGATATTTCTTATGTAATTTTTTCTTAGAAAACGATTGACTTATACTTTAGAACGCTAGCATGAACTGTTCTCGAGGTATTGCACATTTTCAAATAAATTAATCAAAAAATCCCATAAATAAAAAAAATATATTAACTCTTGAGAAACGTGTTCACTTTTCATATGTAATATCATGCGATAAATTTGATGACATCATTCTCGTAGATCTAGCTCGTTCCATTCATGAGAAAAGATACTTTGAGTAATACTTTTGTATTTGAACGCCAATAGTCATTTATTTAAGAATAAATTATTTCTCCGTCCATAACGCTTGGCGAGATTTTGGCGACGAATTTAGCGGAATGTCGCCAACGTGACGCATAGCAGTTGCATCTCGAGATGTTCTAAAGGCCCCAAACGAACCTTCATGAAAGACCACATCTCAACAAAAAATGTAGTTAAACGTCACAAATCCGAAAATTTGAAATCCGGAAAATCGATTATGCCACAATTTGTTTATGTTGTTATATAAGTTCAAAACTAAATACAGATTCATTACGTTAACCTTTGCACTTTAGGTTCTGGTATAGAATTTTAGACTCCCCCTCTCGACAAAGTTTTGAAGACAATTGTTTATGATATAGAAATACAGACATATATAGACAAATATAGATGCAGACATATATATGCAGACATATATACAAATACAGACATATATGACAAATACAGACAAGGTGGTGTAAGCTCTCATGATATCCCAAAATTTTGAAATCCGAAGAGACTAAAACGAATATAAAATGCTACAGAACCTGCATTAAAACCATCAAATCACATAGACAGTGCACTGTGGGGATTATAGTATCATGATCACAACATTTTTAAATACAATTCGATAAAAAGTTCGTAGTCAAAATGTTGTAAAGATAAACTGTTGTAACTATAAACTGATAAACAAATGGTTAAAGACAAAATGTAGAAGTATATAAATTATAAGATAACGTTGGATAACTTTGGATTGTTAGCTATAATGCACTAATAAGTTTTTAAATGAAACAAAAAATGTGCAATAAAAATTATATGCAAAATTTTGGGCCCTCTGCAGACATGCAACCCCAAGCGGTCACTTGACCTACTTGGACCTCATGACTCAATTGCCTTTAACTAGACCACACTAAATGAGTCATCATTAATTAAAATCGGTTCAGTCAGCAGGAAGAAGACATTACATCCGGCCCTCACCCGCCCATCAAAATTCAACCCGCTGACCAGACCACTATCATACCGCACTTCCCATCAAAGCCCATTGCACCTCAATGCAAAGAAGCAGTTGAAATTTTAATTCCATAAAATGTATGTTTTTTTGTAAAATTAAAATATACTTTGTTCCATATTGAATCGTACAGATACCTAGTATATAATTTTCAGTCAGAACGTGGCTTGTCTTTCCGGGAATCAGATAATACTTTTGATTTACTCCATAATAGACATTTTTTTTAAATGGTGAAATTTCTCGCAATATTTGATCCTTTAGCAAAATATGGCTGCGCAAAAAAAGACAATCCATATATACTGATTGCCTGTCTGTCTATCATACCTTTCTTAGACGCTTCCCGTATAAACAGATACTTGCATTCGATACACGGATCAATGGTTTGATAAAACCCTCTGGAAAAATCGTGCGTTTAAAAAAAATTTTCAGTGGGGTGATCCACACCAAAACGTTCAAAAATTTATATGACAGAAAAGCATAATTCATTATATGATAGAAAATTCAAATTTGGTGTACGGGGAGATAGTTCAAAAGGAAGAAATTGTGCAATTTCAGTTTTCCAATATTTGCTACTTTAGGGGATGCCAGACACCAAAATGTTCGATTTGCCTCATAAAAGAGAAACGACTCCTTTAAAATGTTGTCAAGACTTGAAATTTTGTATATCGGCCAATAGGTTAATAAAAATCCCAAGAGGAATAGAGTTTTTCGAAAATGTTTATTTGAGGAGGTTACTTCACACAAAAACGATCGGACGGTAAAATTATACAAAAACACACTTTGCGATAAGATAGAGACTTCAATTGTGGTATGTGGGTAGATAATTAGTGTTGTGTGGGGATTTCATTGCAAAATTTATGACGATATGTTAAGCCGTTTTCAAATTCTACACTTCCCGAAACAACTTGAGTTTCTGCTTAAAAGATCCGTTTCAATAATTCTAAAATCTTGCATAAAATCGTGTCTAAAATCCAGACCACTCGACTCGCCCTAAAGCAAGAGCAGCAATTTGAGTGGCCGAAGTATAATATCGCGTGAAAAAGGTGGTGGAAATTTTATTCCTTCATCTGTAGTTGGTTGATCAGATTCACGTCATCAGTTTGAGTTCCAATGACAAGAATAGTGACACTATTTTCTTATAGCATTCATTGCGACACAAGCTGTGAGCACGTTATAAATATACTATACCTTAGTTAGACACAAAAATTTCATATGAGAAGGCTACTCTTAGCAAATTTTCAAACAAATCAAAACACTTGCAAGAGGCATAATCTATCATAATTATGAAAAAATTGAATATTTCTCCACTAGGATGATCCCCTCACAGCAAAGATAGTCACATGTATGACAGTGACGTTGTAGTCACGTGACACCTGGGTCACAGTGTGACATCATATTTGTGACTTCTATGCGACGTTCCGTAGTTGTAACTTTGCAACTTCATTGTGACTATATTCTGTGACGTATCCACAATTTAATTAACACGTAACAATGTGATGACATTACAATGGCAATAACAATGTGACATCACAAGCAAGTTAATATGCGACATCACAAACGACCATGAAAATGACCAAAATGACTTCGCTGTGACCTCAATATGACATTGCCGAGACGTACTGCGACGTCCTGTGACGTCCCAAAGTCACAGTATGACGTAAATCTTACGTCACTATGAAAAAAAATGCTGTTAGGGTCCGTTATACTTCATCATTCAAAGTCCCTATCTTTCAAACAACCATCCAACACCATAATTCCAGGTACCACACATTAGCAATCAGCCATCGGTCACGTAGAAGTACAAAATACAACATAAGATAACTTAGCTTATAGAACAGATATATCTATCGATTTACCATCTTAGGCATCGGCAGAAACTAAGGATCACTAATAACACAAAATCATAGCTCCTAATATTATTTTAAGATTATAAAATGTATCAAAATCCAGGAGCAAAACACATGACGTTCACTGTGTTTCTTAGCGAGTATGTGTTTCTTAGCGAAATGAAGGGGTTGGGTTAGGAGTGCGAAAAAAGATCGGCTGTCATTGAAGATGGCTCCTCAGATTGCAAACACCGTAAGTCACTCGACCACAACAGCCAGATTGAAAATGTGAACAGATTTTATGCATACACGAATATGGTGATCATTTCCTGTAAGAGATAAGCGCAATTTGCCTCTGAACACTGTATGAATCTAACTGACCACCATCTAGGATTTCCTGGATTGACAGCACATCAGACGATGTTACTTATTTGGATAGTCAGTGAAAGATGTCTTAAGGAACGCCGAGTCCCACTTCTGCCGGATATCATCGAATGGTGTACCTTGATACTATATGATGCGTAGAGAAACATATTATACGTCTTTGAGTGGATGACAAGGGCGCCATTAGTTTTATGGTTGCTCTCTTAATGGCACTATCCTCCCACATACTTGTTTCCCTGGACGTCCAGATTCATTGTGGAGTTTATGTGTGCCCTCTTGTATCCACTGGAGTCAACACCATCTTACTGCAACATCACTCTGATAAATATGGCATCACTCTGACATATCTGCATAATGACCCAGCTTCTTTTAAAATTATGATGTGTCCTCTGCCAAACTTGCTCAGTTGCCTATGCTGCCGACAAGTGCATCTTAGAGAAATTGTAACAGACTATTCATCATCACAAAACAGTAAAACCAGTTGGATTTGCCAGTCCGTGTAAACAACTCTCCTTCTATGGATCTTGGGTGCTTCTTCCTCATACGCTCGGAAAACGCCTAATGTGTTCATACGAGAAGAAATTTGAATCATTTGCATATTTAGCCAAAAGGCCTTTGCATACCTACTTCCGTTCAAATTCTAGTGGTGCGTAGTTTTATTTCTTACTTCAACAGAGTGTATATATTGTCGCAGTCAAAATTATTAACAATAATTTAAATACCTGTGTCTGAATTATGCAATTTTTGTTGTTAATCTGTAGGAATTTGCAGCATATCAGATTTTTCTTCGATACCTTCCAAGCTTGTTCTGCCGTTCTGAATAAAATTGATAATTCATAAAATTTTCAATTTTCTTCTAATTAATAATGCTTTTCATAATCGAAATATTTATTACTCCATAATTATATTTAATAAAACTATTCTCTGCTCTCCTCCTATTCCTTCATTAGATTGCAATTCCTGAAAACTTATAAAAAATATCGGTATTGGTACGTCAACAACGGTTAAGCAACGACCTTTTTCATAGGTATGAAAATGTGATATTCCTTGTTCTTACCAAGTAGATCAGTGAATAATGTGGTGGTTTCAAAATTAAGAAGTCGCCACAATAATCATGGATTTCTTTTTTCAACAGACCAGTTTGCCGACACTTGAAAGATAGCGCAAAAGTGATACAATCTTTTCAAAGCTCGTTCTTATCATATTTTGATGGACAACTGAATATTACATACGAAACGTATTCAGCTTTCCATTGAAAAATGATCGGTGCGAGAAACTCAAATGAGTTTTGCAATTTCAACTCATGTGAATGAAACAAGATGAATCCTTTCTAAAGTATGCTTGCATAGACACACATCTAAATTGTTCTAATGCACTCTCAGTTCTTTATTTGTCAAGAAACGTGAAAAGTTAGTTTATTGTTTTCTTAAGTATTTTACTTAAGATAGAATGATATTTTTTTCAATTATCGACAGAAGTATTCAGCACAAACTTGCATTATTGACAATAAATTTAGTAGCTTGTTACCAAAAGTTGAAATCAAATCAGAATAGAAAGAATTGCCTGCTTGCTGTAATGAAAAACCTAATTAATGAAAATATAGAAAAGTCGTTACAATCGATTAATTTCGTACGGAATGGAAAATATCCAACATCTCAGTCAGTATCTTTCAGGAAGATCTGGTTGCACACAGAATTCAGTAAAATTTGTTTTGACAAGAACGTTTTCATTCTGTGCAAAAATATTTTCTGGACTAATGAGAATTTTGAAAAACATGAAATTAAATGTACACCAATAGATCACAGGTGTTGGAAAACTAAATTAATAGGTGCATCATCATCATCACCATCATCTCTCATCGCCCCTCATCGCGGCACATAAGGCCTTCAGCTTTCTTTGCCACCCTGGTCGATCCTGTGCCGCTGTCCTTGCTTCTGACCAGCTCACGCACCCCATCAGTTAATAGGTGCATGCATGCATTGAAATGTTCAAGCATCTAACCATAGTTTGTGACACGTTCAGAACTGCTGATTTAGAAGAAAAATGTATGGATATCATTAAATTAATAAAACGCGGCCATGTTAGCAAATGATTTTGGACAGTGGACGTATTTAATTGTAACGTATCTAGACAATTATGCTCAGTGGAAGTAAGGTGTAATTTTCTCATACTCATTAAAATATATTGAACTCTTTAGGATCTTGGCTTCTACTTCATTAAAACTTTACAACTTTATAACACTTTATAACACCTTACAACAAAATGAACTTTGTTCATTCTGTCTGTCTGTCTGTCCGTTAGCACGATAACAGCCGTAAAAATGACTTTATCAAAATGAAATTTTAGTTTGTTGTTCAGACGGTCTGTGGGACCTATAAGGATATAAATGAATGACATCACCCAATTAGTTTTGGATTGAACCTGGGTTGAAAAAATGAAATACATTGAACCCTATGGGACCTAATTTTTCAAACATTTTTTAAGCGGATTTAAAATTCACAAATTGCTTCGAAAGTTTAAGGAAATATTTAAATTATCTCATAAAATATATAAAAAAAAATTCAGCAAAATATATTCAGTAGTTTTTTAAATAAAAATTAAAATATTAATTACATGTTTTATATGAAGCGATCACGTGATCATTATATGAAGAGATCACGTGACCCACTTAAAAATAAAATATGGCATCTATCTTGTGTCAAAATCATGATTTTTAAAGTTCTTTTTAATTCATATTTAGTATTGTAGCCGCCCTAAAACCGCTTTATTTTTGCTTAAATTCTGTGCATCTACATTCTGAAACAACGCAATTACAATATATTTGAGTTTAAATGATCATCCAACTTTGATTACTTCTACAACGAAGCCTACTTTTCACTTATGGATGATGTAAATACCAAAAGATGTAGACTGACTTGTATAAGAATTGCTGTATTTCTTTAACGTAAAATTATTTAACCCATGGAGTCTGCAATATAGCTGATATGACTGAAAGAATCATTGATTTTACAGGGAAGCAAACGATTTCTTGATGAAGTTTTGGTCATAGAGTTAAATTACTTGTACCTCCATGGTTTTAAGTTTTAAATAAATTTAATTATTATTATATTGTGAAGAATGAAATGAATGGGAAAATGTTTATGAATGAAATGCTGCTTTTATTTAAAGGGCCAGCCGATTTATATTTCGATGACGTCATTTGGAAAAGTTCATTTGGTTTCGATGAAGATTTCAAATATAATAAATTATTGTATTAATATGATAATTTTAAAAATCTGATGTGGGCGACACATGACGTTCTTTATATAATGCAACGAATTTACTATTGTTACAGTTAAAAAAAATGTTATTCTTATATCATAGTAGATACTTATATTCTTTCCAAGATATTGAATTTTCTTCAATTAGTCGTCATTTTCATTAATTTAGCGTCATTTATATCCATTTGAAGAGATTTTCGTTAATTTGGCAACATTTAAAAATGTCGCCAAGTTGGCTACATTCCGCTAAATTTGTCGCCAAACTCTCGCCAAGCGTTATGGATGGAGAAATAAGTTATTCTCACAGCAGATAAATAACTATTGGCGTTCAAATACAAAAGTATTACTCAAAGTATTTTTTTTGTGAATGGAACGAGTTAGATCCATGAGAATGATATCACCAAATTTATCGCATGATATTACATATGAAAAGTAAACATTTTTTTCAAGAATTAATATTTTTTTTTAATTTATGGGATTTTTTTCATAAATTTATTTGAAAAATGTGCAATATCTCGAGAACGGTTTGTGCTGGCGTTCAAAAGTTTATGTCAATCGTTTTCTAAAGAAAAATTACATAAGAGATGTCTATTTGCGTAATTATATTAAAGGTTTTGATTTTTTTGATGATTTTTTCAAAATTTCATTGGAAAATTTAGGTGGGTTCTAAACACTCGATAGTGTTTTAATACAATAGGCTTCCAGTATTCATGGATTGTAATTTTTGTACCAAATATCATTCGAATAGCTCCATTCGTTCGTGAGATATCATCTCCACAGACTCACTGACACACACACATACTTTCACACACACACACACACACACACACACAGGCATCACCTCAAAAATGTTTGATTCGTGATCAGGGATGCTTGAAAAGTGCTCGAAAACTCGAATTTGAATTTTCAACCCCGTCACAATGCGTTCCTTATACATTATGTATATAAGGAAGGTAAAAATATTACCGAGGAATGTATCGTATTTTAGAGATGTTTAAACCAGGCAATTTATATTTCAATGCCGTTATTTGAATGAAGTTCATTTTTTTTGATGAAATTTTAAGTTTTCAAATATAATGCGTCAATGTAGTATAGTGATAATTTTAAAAATATTACCGAGGAATGTATCGCATTTTAGAGATGTTTAAATAAAATTGCATTGATGTTGAAAAGTGTTTCATAATCAATGCTTTATGCATGATTGATCTTTCTTGTTATTATTTTATTCTTTAACTCTTGGCATATATATTGTTACGAATTCGGAATTTATTTTTATTGAGTGGTGTTGTATTATGTAATTTTGTACCTCAAATTCGGATCAATGTCGAGTATTTGTGCTAGTAGTAATAATAATATACTTCTTTAAATATATGCAAAATGTTGTTGCATAGATAAAAATATATAACATTTTTATATAATACATATATATATAAAGCAAAAATCACTCTAAAAATTAATTGAAACCCGTTTCAACACCTCAGCCATTTATTCTGGATCTCTTTGGATAGTATCATCGATCCATGGGGATCGATGTCAACTCCTTTGGCTAACTCCAATACAGAACATTTTTATTTTATGGAAATGTTTTGTTCATAATAAAAACTAATCGCTGTAAATGCTTAAGGACTAAATATTTTTAATCATTGGAATTTAAAATATTTATGCCTAATATCAAATTTGTATTTTTTCTATTGTATATCAAATTTGCAATCATTTTATAGAATATATTAGTATTATATAATTTTAAATATAATGTTTAATGATTTTATATATGGAGTCTTCCAGGATTTTACCTACTGAGTACGTGCTGATAGAAGTATTGCACTCAAACATCTTAAAACGTCTTATTTACTATACATATAGGAAGCATTGACAGATCATTACTTGGTGAAAAGAGATCTTTATGCTTATCTTTATCAAAGCTAGCAATAAAATGTTATATTTGACAAACATTACATTGCTAGATTTGATTAAGATCGGCTTGAAATTACCAACAGACTTTCAGAAGATACAATATGCTGTCCTGTGTATGCTGACTGTTTCATATTTTAAATCATAAATAGGTTGTGAAATCAATGATTCATATTGAGGCAGACTATTAACACAAATGCAATTCAGTGTGTTAAAACAGACATATATAGAATGAAATAAAAGTTAGAAATTACTCTTTTCAACTTCTGAAATTATTTTACAAAATTATTCTATTTAAATTTCGGTCAGAGCTTTGCCTTTTTTGGGTGCAACCGTTTAACTGTTATTAACATTCTGATTCACTTATTAAACTTTGAACCAAATATTGATTCAATCTAGTTCTATCTAAGTTTCCGCTCAAAGTTTTGCCCTATTTAGGTGAAAACTTTTAACAATTTTTAACGTCTTGGTTCAGCTCTTTAACTATGAACCAAGTGTTAATTCAGTCTAGTTAATTTCTTATTGGGCTGTAGGCACGAATAGGATTCGATATGCAGCTACCAGTCTGAGGTATTGTCTTCCCACTTCTGTCACACCGAAGGATTTGAAAGATCCCCTTCTGAACCTACGTAGATCAGTTGATAGAACACTGGTTACGAAATCTAGTTGATGAAAATTCCATCTACTATCCGGTTATGATCGAGAGAAGAGCTCAACCATACCCGGATGTCTCGATCTCAATCTCGGAATTAACCAGTAAGTTCCCTTACAACTGAACTACTGTGTTAGGGAGTGAACCTTACAATTCGTTTCATTTCCATACACAGTTGCTATTTCTGTTTAAGCACATGTGTTATGATGAAGAATTCCCCCTTATGTTTCATGTTCAAGTTTTCAGAGCTATTAACAACAGTTGGAGGATCAAAATTTCAAATTACCATAAATACATACATTACGCAAAATATTATATAAATGTAAATTCAATTATTATTTATGGAGTGCGTGTATGTTTTCAGTGCAGCGTTTTACACAAAATAGTTTTTTTTTTAAGTTTCAAGAATACGTAAAGTTTTAAAGAATGTTTTATGATTTTATGAAAACTTAAAAGACTCGTCTACACGACTTTTGATATTGAGCTTCATCCATATTCAAAGAGATTAATACTCGAATACCCCACGTTATTTCTTTTTTTAACACGACATGGATTTATGCTCTGTAGATATTGGAATGAAAATTAAAAACTGGTTTGTTTAAGACTTTAATTCCAAATTATTTTACATCAAGTATAGGCATAATATATTATACAAATGTGATACAATCTAGTTAACCAGCAAGAAAATAAATCTAGCAACTTACAAGGGAATTGAAGCAGTATTAATCCAGTGAAACAAAATTAGTTTATTCGACAGAACATAAATTTATTAATCAATTAAGAAATCTTAAGATGCCCAACCAAATTTTTAAGAAATTTGTAAGTGTATTTGCCGTCAAAAGTTTTCCAGATTTTTAGAGAGTCATTTCTCTCTCTATCACGTTACACATTACAGCGAGTTGCTTCGGCTCATTGCTTCACAGTGTTTGGCATTGTTAACCGTAAAGGGGCTATTTTAGCCGTACTTAAATTCAATTTGATAATCTGTAACGGTAAATGTATGTTAAAATTTGTAACTATACCCACATAATAACTTACCTTACCAACTGTGTATTTCCGAAAATTCCAAACACCTATCATATTAGAATACCTTCCATATAACTTTCCTATAGGAATTCGATTAGACATCGTAAAATTTTTTAATTGACCAATTAAATGAAGTTCTTCATGAACTATTTATTGCTTAACAATGATGATAACTGTGTTGCTCTCCCTATTAGTATATGTATGGAAATGAAACTAAAATCCTTATATACGGAAATGGGAGACAAATCTCAAGGTGAATCCTTGGTAGTTGAGCGGTAAAAGCTATCGAAGAGCTGCATTAAAAAAATAAATAAATAATATTCATTATTTCTGGGTCTTTTATGTACATAAAAATTCTTATTCCTCCCGCTTACTAACATTTCATTCATTCATGTTGGTAATATAATTTCACTCAACTTCCAACCGGATTTGGATGCTCATCACCAACTGAGCGACTTTTGGCAAATTTTTTAATGCACCAGAATTTTCTCGAAATGACGAATATTTTGGAAAATACATGTTTCTTCTGGGAGTTTCAACGGAAAGCATACAGGTTGCCTCACAAAAAGTGAACAACTGAAAAATTTTTTGAACCATTGATTGTAGGCCCATAGTTCTAATTGCAAAAATGCTTTAAATAAGGTAGGATACTATGAAATAGCAATAATTTAAATGCTGTTCCATACATAAATATATTATAAAAAATTAAGAAAATTAATTTTTTTACAAATATGTTACCCAGACCGTATTTAGTAAAATTGAAAAAAAAGTGACTGTAATATGATTCCAATTAACATAGTTATCATTGATTAAAATTTTCGTTGGGAAATAAAGGGACATCCAGAAAGCAACTTCGGTTGTAAATAGTTACTAAAACTTTTATCAGTTCTTCATATTTATTTTATGCAAATATTACGGTAAAGCTGTTACTTTACCATTATTTCACAGTTTGTATTTAAGCATGCAACTAACTCTGCTACTTGAATAATGGTGCTGTTCAGTAACGCCGTATTCTGTGATATGATTTTATTTACGGCGAACGCAAACGATCTCTTAGGGATACAATCAGAAAATACTGTCGTCGTTTCCCTTACAGCCGGCATCCTTCTAGAGATTTTATTTTGCAACTGGTATGTCGATTGCAATCAATAGATTTGTTTCATTGCCGATATAATTTAGAAACACAACGAATACTAAAGGGAAATGATGAAACAAATATTTTAGCACAGATATTTTCTCATGCTATCCACATACGAGCCGAGCTGTAAGTACGATACATCTTCCTCAGTCCACCTGAACCATCCACCTACTATGCCGAATGCAACAACACTTACCAATCAGTTTTTAAAAGCTCTTATTCTGTTGAGAAAAGTGCAGTGACAAATATTTGTTAGAAAGTTATTGAAACAACTAAAACAGTGATTTTAAATGATCCTAGTTGATTTCAAAAGTTGAAATGCATGCTTATTTTACCATAGATTTTCTTAGGAAAATAATTGACAGACTGGCAAAATAACAATAATATGTTTTATTTACCTGATTTAAGTGTTATTATAATTTTAACCAGTATCGTATGTCTGTCTTTAATAGCTTCAAAAACAGACCATGGAAAAATTTGTTTTAAAACCTTACTTAGAGATTTCTGTGCATCAAATCAATTTGCGAACGGCCCCTGTATTCATGACTTTTTGTGATTACAAAAGCATCAGAAAGTCACGAGAAAGTGGTGTAAATCTGGAAGTTTGAGAATTAATTTCGTTCTAAATTTGAATTTTGAGATCCGTTTTTTTCAGTTTGACTAAATGAAGTATTGATAACATCTTTGTAATTTAACCTTATTTGCTGGAGGGGCTGCATGAAAGTTATTTGTTTCACAAAAATATTGCATATCATTTGAATTACTATTTCATAACATGCTACTTTATGTAAAGCGTTTTACAATTGGAACTATGTATCTGCAAACAACAGTTCAAAAGATCTTCCGCTGCACACTTTCTATGAGGCACTCTAAATAACAGAACTCTGGCAGTTTAGCGCGATACCTTTTGGATTTTGGAATTCATTTAAACGTCTAATGGGAACCGTGCTGAAATGACTCTGCTGTGAAACCTGCCTCGTCTGTTTGAATGACAGAATTATTGTTGAACGTTTATTTGACGAATATCTACAAAACCATAGACGTATATTTGAAAAACTAATCCTCCACAATACAAACTGTTTAAGAAAGAAATCACATATTTAGGACATATCGTCTCTGATAAGGGTATAAAGACCGAACCTGATAAAATCAATGCTGTCAAAAAAATCATGCAGAAAGCAGGGTGTTCATCAACTAACGAGTTTCCTCGGCCTGTGTATTTATTACCATCGATTTGCAAAAAACTTCTCAAACATTGCCATGCCCTTACATCGGTCAGCAGAAGAAGACAAGAATTTGATTGGACTGTGGAATATAAAGGCACTTTCAATGTGGAAATGCTTGTCTGCTGGAAAATAAATGCTGGTACACTGGTAAGGAAATGTTGGCTTCAGCTCACATTCTGGCATATTTTCAACCAACACAGATCCTTATACTAGGTAATGGTACTAATAAAGAAGGAATAGGGGCAGATCTTCCTCAGGAAATAAGACGGCATGAAAATGTCATCGCATAACTTTAGCGAGTGCTTGTCGAAGCCCAAAAAAATCATTACGTAACAAGGAAAGAAAAGTTGGCAATTATAAAATCCGTAGATAGTTTCTCATTATCTTAACAGAAGGACTTGTGAACTGATCACGCTGCTCTGAGCCAGCTCCGTCATTTTTGGAAATCCTTAAGAGCAGGTCTGTGAGATGGATTCAGCGACTTCAAGAATACGACATGAAGACTCGACACCGAAAAGGATCACATCATAGAAACGCTGATGCACTCTCGAGAAAAACTTGCCCTTCAAATTGGTCACATTACTCTACTCTCTCTTTCCCGGCCGTCCAAATAGTTGCTCAAGTCCTCAGGATGAGTCGGACGGTCTGGGTCTTCAACATTACTCTACTCTCGTGTTAAAATAAAGCTTTAAAGCCATAATTCAGCGACTATCTGGCTAGTTATCAGCGACCATAGTTCAAATTTACCACCAGATCCCTGGATTGATGAAGAACTTTCTTGAGTCCAAATCGAAAACAGAATATCTGAGCCAATACTGATCCGAAAAGAACAAGCTAATCAGAGGCCAACTTGTCAAGAAATTTCCTGCTTCTCACTTAAATCAAAATGGTACTGGATACTGTGGGATTCTCTGCACTTGTGGAACGTAGAAGTAAACAGTAAATTGGAGAGTGACGATAGAAAGGGCTTCAAATGGCAATTGTTCCCTCTCTGAAGAGTGTCCAGCTTAGTGAAAGAGATACATGACAACCTCGCTGATGAACATTTTGGTATTAAAAGACGCTGAACAGGGTTCGGGAACGTCTCTTCTGGTGCAATGTGAGGTCCTTGTTGAGCGCTGGTGCAAAGAATGCACTGAAATCGAAGCTCAAAAAGGGCCGAAGAGTAAAAGACTTGGACCTCTTAAATGTTACAATGTCGAAGCTCCTTTCGAGAAAATTTCACTTGACATTTAGGAGCCACTACCACGGACTTTAGATAATAACAAATACATTCTAGTACTAATGAACTAATTTACAAAGTAGCCAGAAGCTTACGCAACTCCTTACCAAGAGTCTACCACCATCAGTCAATTTCTAACTCAGAAATGGATATGTCGTTACGAGGATCCATCGCTCAACTATTCTGAACAGGGAGCGAACTTTAACTCTGGAATATTCACAGGATTGTACAAACTACTCGGAATATACAAAACTCGAACTACTCCTCTTCATCCCCAGTTGTACGGCATGGTAAAGAGATTCAACAAAACGATATTTCATCATCTCTCCATATTCGTATGCAGAAACCAATAAGATTGGGATCGTCGACTGCCTTTGTTTCTGCTGGCTTACAGAAGTTCTGGCTATGAATCGACTAGTCATTCTTCATTTTAAAAAAATGCTGTTTAGCCATGATCTGCGAATACCATGTGATCTAATAGTTGGACGAACATTTCACACTCCATCATCGCATAATGAGTATGTTCAAGGACTACAGGGAAGACCATCCATCATCGGCGACGGCCAGGATTTTCGTCGAAACTACTACACAACTGGGAAGGGCCCTACGCCATAATGAAAAGAATAAACAAAGCTGTTTATCGAATTCAAAAATCGTATTCGACTGAGTCAAAAGTCATCCATATCGACAGATTAGCTCCTTATTATGGACCCAAACAGGTTGATACTAGCTGGACTTGCAGTCTTAAGGATGGGGTGGTTTTACGAATATGTAAAATATTTTACTGTTCTTTGACTCTATTCAAACAATACATACCGCACCTTCTCTTCTATTCAAGGTCATTGCTCTGTTCAAGGAGAAAACCCCTTTACATGTGGCTATTCCTATCGCTTGAATGCAGTATTATCATATTTTAAATTCCATAGAGGGTTGCAGAATTATCAATTTATAGCCAAATTGGTGAGTTTTCGAATGCACTAGAACTTTCTCGATATATCGAATATTTTGGCAATATGAGCCCTTTCTAGAGACTTCTACGGAGAGTATGTAAAAGGACATTACTCAGTTGGAGAGTAGTTGGCGTGATAAGAGCTATATTAAATGCCTATATAAATATATCTAAATGCAGACACATCGGTAGAAACATAGGTTAGCGTAAAATGTCTCCGGGAAGCTTCGCCCCTCCACCCGGATGTATGTCTGAAAAAAAAAACAGTGTATTTAGCTAAAACGCGAAACTGTTGAATAAATTATTTGATAAACATGTCCTTAAAAGTAAGAACATTTCAAAATTGGAGAAAACTAAAAGAAAAAATAATAACACGCAAAAAAGCATTTAAAAGAGAATGCTGGATTATTATTTATTGCCGAATCAGAACTGTCGAGACAATTTAAACACTCGGGCGGCGTAAATGAATTATTGCTGCATAAATAAATATTTAACTTCCGTGTTCGTCAGTTGCGCCGATGGTGCTGATTCAATTTAAGTTTGTTGACATGACGGCAGTTGTAAGAAAACTATTTTTAAAAGCTTTTATTTAATGCGTCATGACCAATGGTTGTCTGTCACTTTCTACTTTGTTCATGATGTTTTTACCATGCTTTCTTACGTCCTAGAGAGCTAAACTTTGGTATACAGATTAGAGACCTGCACGAACCTGGGTCTGCCCCGAAGACGGAGCCCTTGTCGGGTTTCGAAATTGAGGAAAGATATCGGGTCGGGTTCCGTTCCAAGCTCTTAATAAATGGAACACGCCGAGATCAACCAACCATGGTTTTGATATGATGCCGTCAGTTTGGGCTGGGCTGGACCGGGTCGAGTCGGGCCTAACTACACGGCTGCCCTAGAATTTTGAAGTATAGCCTTTGCCTATTATTATTCGGTAATTTTCTATTCACACATTGCATCTCAAGGCAGCACCCCGACATCTCTCTATATTATAAACAACAGTAGTTGACACTGCCACCGTTATTTAACAAATTTTGCCTTCTTTAAGTTTCTCTGGGTCGTACCGCAAAAACTGTACAAAAATATAAAATTTGGTACAGCTGTAGAGAAATGTTGAGACCGCGCTAAAATAAACCATTTTTTGATTTAAGGTTTAGTTTTAGAAATATTTAACGTCAAAATCAAAGAAAGAATATTTGAGCTGCGAGTTCGCGTCCTGGACAGACTAACAGTAACAAGACCCCTAATTTCCGCATATATGTACCTATGGAAATATTCCCATACCGCCCCTTTCTGGTTGGTTCTTGTGATTAAGCACCTATATAGTTCAATTTTTGCATAACGAAGTCTTTTCTTTTTCAATTTCGATGTAGTTTATGAGTTATTCTAATTTTTATGCACTTCTGAAGTGAAAAATGCTTTTCTTTATCGGCGCATCCCTCGAGTTTCTATGTCTCGTGCCCCAAAAACTATATCATGCAAAAATATGAAATTTAGTACATTTGTTGATAAATGGTAGGAACACATGCTCGAATAAATTGTTTTTCGATTTAAACTTTTGATTGGCTTGAAACAGAAAGATTCCGTGTAAAGAAAATAACCTTTAATTTGACGAGATACACCGCTTTTAATAATGGGCACATTCGCACCCGTATCTAGAAGCATTTGGCGTGCGATGTTGTTTATATAATCCATGACGTAAAGTCCATTACCTCATCCGTGCGATGATGAAATTTAGAATGCCTTTAATGAGGCATTTTCTTTATACGGCAACCTCCGCTCCGCAGTATGGCCGCAGATTAGTTTTCGTGTGGCTTTTCTGAAGAGAATCCCTATTATCTGAAGATAATTCCCTATTATGCCCCTAGATAGCGGGCACTTTCTCCTTTTTCTCCGCAGGTCCAGCACACTAGTCCTTCACAAACGAGTCGGATGATCGATTGAATTTATCTTTAATTTGCCTCTGCAGCATGTCCTTTATTTCCTTTATAGCGTGCAGTAATTCAGATTCTTATGTTCGACTAGTCACAGCCGGCCCTTGTACGCGATTCCTGTAGTGTTGCTTCAAGTTTGCTGGCTAGGGCCACTGCAGCTCTCAGATCCTTGCATTCAGCCATAAGAACGGCGTTTTGAATTTCTAGGCATCTATAAAATATTGGGCTGTATGGTTGTCACTAACATCCAGGGGACACTCTGCAAAGAATAAGTTTTTCAATATCGGATGCCAGCTCTTGTACTCTCTCCGGGCATTTGACGGCGAGGTTTCAATTAAACTTACTTGTCTCTTTTAAATTATTTTCCCCATAGCGTAATTTTAGGACATTCGATAGGGCTTCAAATTCCAGAGTTTTTCTGTTGGGAGCGTCTGTAAAACACCCGCCGCAGGACCTCGAAGGGAAATAGCGAATTGACAGGATTTTATCTTTTCGTCCCAATAATTCACTTCTGCGTTAATACGTACTCGAAAATACGTCCAAATGTTTTATTCGTCATATTTAAGAGATTTTAATTTATGACAGTATGCAGAAACTCGTATTGGAGACTAGCGATTTTCACTTTACAGCCAATAATATCTTTTCGAGTTTTTTCTCAGTTTCATTAACGTCGCCCAATTTCTGAGGAACATCCTTTTATACTGCTCTCATGACCTCTTTTACTTTCTTCTGTTATCTCTTCTTAACCGGCTTTCATTTCGGTTTGTATAGTTTTAATTTCTTCTCTTATTTCTGTTATAATTTGATAAAATATTAGCAAAGATTTTGTCTTCAACGAGTAAAATATGTTCAAAATTCTAAACCTACTAAACATACAGTAACGTACTCCTGGATCTTGTCAAAACATTTGATAGAGTTTGGAAGAATAAACTTTTTGATAACTGCTTCTTCAGTTTTAATATCAACGTCAAGGCATTTATTTGGATCGCTGACTTTCTTAAAAATAGATTTTTTGGATGAAATACAGCAACTTTCTATCCACTCGACATAGACTGAATCAGAGTTCCTTAGGGATCAGTACTCAATCCATTACTTTTCTCCATTTTTATTGCTGGAATATAAATTGCGATCACCTCCTTATGTAAACATGGACTTTTAACGGATGATATCATCTAGAGGTGCAACGACTCAAATATGGAAAAAGTTTATTCTGAACTAAATAATTCATTGGTTTCCATTCAATCTTCTTCAGATCTCAAATTGAACTTTAACCATGTAAATCCATGACTACTATAGTTGCTACTAACTGGCATCTTTTCAACACCGTGACAAAAATTTATCTAAAGGGACACCTACTACAGTGTGTCAAACAGCCCAAACGCCTGGGATTAATTTTGGACCCTGAAATTGTCAGTAATAAACATATTGTTGGGCCTTGTTGAGAAATGTCAAAATAGATGCGCCACTACTCAAGTTCATCTCTGATAGAGACTAGGGAAGCAGACAATACCACCATAAAAATTACTTATAGCACTCTTATTCGTCCAGTTTTGAAATACGGTTTCCAAATTTTCCAGGCTACATCTAAAACTATTCTTTTGAAACTGGAGATAATACAATTAAGTGCTGCTAGGATCATTATGGACCTACGTAATAAATTGTCCACCTGAAATTTTTCTCTATGAAGCTAATTTAAAACCCTTATCTCACAGAAGACTTATTAATATGTCAAAATACATTAATAGCCTTAAAAGTATGGAATCTCAGAATAAAACAGCAGAGTATATTATAAATTGGGTAAACAATCAAAAGATGGCCCACTAAGCTTCACCCTTAAACAAGGTGTGGTGGATTTTGAGGTTGAACCTATTGATCTCAGAGGTTGTCTTGAACCCACTAAATTCCTTGCTATTAATTTCTCGGAAGCGCTTTGTTCAGACTTTAACAAAAAGCTTATACATCCTGAATTACTTACACAATTCGCCTTTGAAGTCATACATAAAATATCTAGTAATGCTTTGCAGATTTATACGAATGGCAGTAAGCAGGACAATGGTAAAAACGGTAGTGACATTTTTATTAGGAACTTAGTGGAAGATCTGAATTTTAGGATTAGGAATCCCTGACCATTGTTCGGATTTTCGCTCTGAGCTGCTGGCAATATAAGAGGCTTTAAAATATGTGAATTTCACTGATTATGATACTGTCTGCATTCTAACAGACAGTAGTGGTTCTTACAACATCTTAAGAAGTAGCCAGAAGTTACTGGTAAGACTAGTCGGGACATTATCACCTTGTTATATGAGATGAATAATTTTAGATCCATTACAATCCAATATATTCCTTCTCATATTGGTGTTTGTGGTAACGACACTGCCGACTCCGTAGCCAATGAGGCTTGTCATCTGAACTCACCTTCGAAAAATTTTTCACTGCTTCTGAAATACAAACCTTTATTAGATCTATTAATTGTCATAACACTCCTCGATGTCATCACTGGTACTCGGCTAAGCCCTGGATTATCATTCTAATATGATGGCCCTAGATCCATTCAGACAGCATTGTCTAGGTTAAGAAGCGGCCATACTAATATAAGGATATGAGATTTGAAAGAGGAGACAGGGCTTTCCCTGCATGTCCCTGTTCTTCTTCTTCGGCCACTCCCTCTCATCTTCTAGACTGCATGGGAGCCTCTTTGAGTTATCTAGTAGAAGACCAGGGGAGGGTAGCCTCACTGCTTTACGGACGACGTGATCTTTAGTACTTGATCCAGCATTTTCTATGTCAAAGGACATAGCAACAACAATAACAACAAAGATTTTATTTTCGAGTTAAAAGGTTATTTTTCAGAATGGCTAGATGGGTTGGAAATCGATAATATTAATAAATCAAAATGCTTAATAATCACAGATCAATCGAGTTGGTAGTGAAACTCTCGATCACTTCCAGGACCAGTGGACTCCGTTTATTTCCGCATCTAACTTAACAGACACGCTAGATGAATTTGAGAGAGTTACATTGTTTGCCAAAACAGCCCTAAAAGTAGGTTTCCAGTTAGACAAGAAATAATATTCTTGTAAAGATAAAGATGACCGATCAGGTGGTTCGGTGAATAAACAAACTTCAGGTATGCAGGGTAACTGAAGGAACTGCGATGTCAGCTGAAAAACAAGAAGAATGAAATTTACAGCCTTACATCTGCAACGCGATAGCGGAAAGGAAAATTTTTCATCATCTTATATGAGGGAGATTCATGTGAATGGTTATCAAATGGTCATACTGAGAGATACAGGGGCGGATCTCGATTTTGTGAGCGGGAAATACATAACTCCTTAGGCATTGACATGATAGGTTGTTTTTGTTAAACAGTCATTAGACTTTAATGTCAAGAGTTTACGCTTTTCTACTTTATAGTTAAAAGTAAATATTGGAAATGTAAAAACCAAGGCAGCTGTCATTGACCTTAATTTTGATTCGAATCAATATTTATTGGGTAATAGAACAGCTGTTATGTTAATGGGAGTAAAACGTTACGTATTTCATCCACAAACACTGTGTGCTGTAGAAATAAGAAAGAGGGGATTCGACTCGCAAAATAAATATTCGGTGGAAAATAGTGTTCAGTTTCTTCCATTTAACTGGAAGTGTGCGAAGCCCTAGAATATTACTGTCTGTAGAAGATTTAACGAAAGAACTACATTTTTTGGACATTACTCCTAGTAATATTTCTGTCTTGCAGAAAGAATGTCAAACGCTAAAATATATTTGCCGATTGGCTTTGAAAGTGTCATTGGCGAACTCAAAAGTTCAGTACGTTATGGAAATTAATTTGTTGATTAAAATTAGTTTGTCCGCTGTGACTCTTTTATCATCAAGTGCAAGTGAGTCATCGCAGACTTGTGAGGAAAATGTCAGTCATTCCTAAAGAGTGTAGAGAGAATATAAAAGCTTTGTGTTACAGAAATATTTCAGCACATTTAGGAGTTGCGAAGTCGAAAGATAGGTCAGAAAGATATTTCTTCTGGCCTGAGTGTTACTAAGAAATGAAAAAATATGTGCGGACTTGTGAGGAATGTCAGAAGAATCAGAATGAAAAAATAAATGCCCCTTGAAAAATGGTTTCAGTTATTCAGACGAATAATTTTGTTAGTCCGTCTGAGAAAAATTGTGTTGAAGTTTCGATCACGAAGCCTATAGATGAGTTCCATTTAAGTGAGGAATCACAATAAATTGGATAACACCTCCCCCTTCCATTTTAGTAACAAGGTTATTTACTTTTATTTAGATTGAGATGAATGGAACTCTAAAATTTCATCTTCCAAAACCGTCTTCTACTCTTTAGTGAGCGCAGGGTCGTAGACAGAGAAGAAATTGAAGAGGGGCTGGAGGGAAATTCAAGGGGGAATCAACCGTCTTAAAGGAGGGGATCACCAAAAACACAATCATTAGCATATATAAACCATAATAGTTACTATTATATATTTCAATTCATATAAATTATCAGCAAATAATTGCATATTTAAATTTGCAAGCTAAGAGCTGATTATGATACCCATATAACTGCTATACATAAATATTAATATAAAATAATTACATCTGATTTTAATGTAAGCATTAACTAGTAATAAAGCTATTATTAATTTTTAGAAACATTCTGAAAGGTAATACAAGTTAATGCTTAATATTAATTCTTACCTACTTATCAGTTGATTTTGACTCTATAATGTATAAGAGTGAACCCCCACAATTACACAAAATTTTCCTAGATAGTATTGTCATAATTTTTAAGTATTTTTAAATTAAATATGTGAATAAATTGATTGTTAGTATAATTACAAAGTCAGCTAAAATTAGAAATCTTTAAAACGAAGTAATTTATAAATAAATCACAAAAAAAAATTTTATGCAAAATTTGATAGACATTTTATATGAAATTTCATATCATTACTAAAAATTTAATATTGTTATCAGGGGGGGCTGAGTATACCTCTTGGGGAGATCTTAGCCCCCTCTGGACCCTACCTAGCTACAGCCCTGAGTGAGCGTCGTACTAGGAAGTAATTTTTTTAATTTCTCTAAATAAAATCTCACTCTACAAAAAAGTCATTAGGGTTGACCAAGAGTTATTGGCTACAGGGGCAGGTTGACGTATTGCTAATAACTCTGTAAATTTTAGTGAGATAATGTTAGGGGATCACACACCAGATTATTACTCATTGAATATTCACAAATGTGCACAAACGTTCATAACCATTTTAGCAGAAAAATAGTCTAATTTCAGCGTTCACATTTGATAATGCAAAGTAATTTTTAGTCGTTTTATAAACAGGGTTATTTTATTCGAAGTATTTTATTATATCTTACTTAATACATATATTACTAAGTTATTGACAGTATCTTGAGGTATTACAAATGCCAAATAGCAACAAGTTCCTTAAAATTGTGTGACGTTAAAATTGTGTTCGTTAAAATTGTGTGTAAAATTGCGCAAAATGACGTAAAGCTGAAAGTGTACGATGAGAGTCGTTGCACTTATATCGGGGTTAGTTGGTGAATGCTCTAATTTGACGCGCACAGTTAAAAATCAATACATTATAAGTATAGAGCAAATAATATGTATATATAGCTATGTTTATTGCAAAATTCATACACAAATTTATCGATTTGTTTTAAATATTTAGCTAGTTGTAATTTTAATTTAAATCAATATGTGATTTGTGTCAATTTTTTTTTTACTGTAATTCCTTAAAAACGTGTCAAGCATTCTTATACGAGTAAATATTAACTCAAACATAATAACTTTATATAAAGTTCTTTTCGATGAGCGTTTGACAGCTAAAAGCTAATACTAATAGAAATGCAGAGTACTAATCGAGATGTCTCATTTTGCTTTTATTATTAATAAATCTATAATAATACGAACACTATAAAACATATTCTTTTAATGTCAACACTATCATTAAGCAGAAGTTCCAAGAAAAGAAATCGTGTATTTTATGAATCTGTCCTACATGAAATAGTAAAGTTTTAACAAGGTTAACCGTCCACTGTGACGCATAGACTACAATTACTAGCGTTGTTAGCATAATGCGTATAAACACAAAATCCGCCTATAATAAGGGCATTCCCAAAAATATGGAAGACACCTCTATTTCAGATACCAGCAATCCTGAACCCGTTTCGCCCTTATTGTACTCTCGTAACAAGTATATGTGTTGAATTAACACTACATAATACTGTATATTTTAATTTTTCTCTGTGCTTACTTCTTGTTTGTTATAGAAGCAGTAAAACCATCTAATTATTTATTTTTAATTTATAGCGGGGTTTTTCATAATTGATATATCATTTGTAGAAAAATAACAAAAAAAGGACTGTGAAAACAAATTAATATTGCATTGTGTTCTAGGAATTACATTACAATAACAATCAAATGAACATGTCAACGATTTAAACTCCGAAAGCTTTAGTTACAACTTGCCCTAAGGCGTGCATTGACCAACCCCGTGAGTTGGGTAAGTCGGTGCACAAAAATATTCGACGTAAAAACGTTCCACTGCTTTCTTAACCAATATTTATCACAAAATAAAATTACCACACCATTTAGGCTTTATTCTATGGCTACGTGGCATTATTTAATTTTTGCCAGCTGTTTGAAAAGCATAAAAAATTATAATCGGAAAAGTGCGTAAACTAGACCGATCTCTCTCACTGGAGCCATAGTTCATGAATCATCCACACAAAAATAAATCACGTTGGATAAAATTTTGTCGTATAGGGAAAATTTTACTTTACATTTTTCCCTTTTTTCTCCCGGTGTCCAAAAATTTCCCTTTTTATTGGAAATTTTCCGTTCTCCGTCATCACTGTTCCCGGTTACATCCAGATAAATCTGGTCTGCTTTGATTTCTTGCTTTTGTTTTATTTGCTAATTTCAATCATTCGTGAGGCCAAGGCTGGCGCAGCGTGTACTATTTTGTTAATACAACTTTTAAATATAAAAATATTTTTTCAGCGTCAATTTTTACATCGTTGTTCATACTATGGGTTTGGTAAGCATTATGTTATCAACATTGAAAAAAGGTGTTTAAATACCACTTTTTATAAAAAATTAATTGAATCTTAAAATTTTGAAAATTTTATCCAATGTTACGTATTTGCTATTTAAATTCAAATTATATGAAGAAAGCGATAAACATTTTAGAAAGGTGTTATGGTAGATTTTCAAAGTATTAAAACCTTATCGACAGTATTTACTTGTCAGTTAACACTGTGAAATTAGATATCTCAACGAAGGATTGGTTCAAACGATTTTCAAATGAATATTAGTACTTTTACATTGAAAATAACATGTTTGGGAGATAATAATCGACCTCAAAACTTCTTACAATAAGGATTTTAAAAATTTTCTAAATATTTGCTTCAAATTGGGAATGATTCGGAATTTAACAAACCATGAATCGAAGAAGATACTTCTAACAGAAGTACTCGAAAATTGTTGTTTTAAGAGATCATTGAATTTGTCAAATGTTAAAAAGTTTTATCTATATATTTAAAATGGAAAGTATGTTTGTCCGTTACACATTCACAGTTTTTAACTGATTTTTTTTATTTTCGAATTTGGTATGGTTATTTTCTACTAATTTTTAACCGATTTTTTTTCTCAAATTTGGTATGATTAGGTTATTCTCTATTTCATAACGTTCACCCCCGTCCATGTTTCGAATTTCTTGCACCACGGGTTGTCGAGATAAAAATAATAACCGTTCAATTTAACCTTCCATAGAAATAGCATTATGCAGATGATGTTTTCTCCGAAAATTTATTTGAAGAAAATTATATCATGTTGCTTAGTAATCAAATATGTTTATATGGCTTACGATTTTTATTTAATTTCTCTGATTTAAATAATAAAGAAATGAATATAAAAATAAATTTTAAAAATAGACGGCATTGCATTTTTGACGACATTAAATCAGTTAAAGCCTTGAAATATAAGATCACGGGGATTATTGATATATTCAATTTCTTGAGTTGTCTGTTTTAATTTGACAAAGAATTTTCAAACTCATATATTGTGTTTAACCGA
The DNA here is from genome assembly GCA_951213105.1 of Amaurobius ferox. NCBI lineage: Eukaryota > Metazoa > Arthropoda > Arachnida > Araneae > Amaurobiidae > Amaurobius > Amaurobius ferox. The sequence continues at coordinate 72,998,055 of OX578134.1, forward strand.
CATTTGAAACAGGTTAAAAATCGTATGGCTATATATATGTCTTCTAATATCCTTTTAGCGTTTTTATTTTGCCATATATTGATTGAATTATTTCTTGTAAATTTGCTTATAAACGCGCACAGGCTGCTTTATTCAAGATCTGACTGGGAAGATAATTTTGAATAATGATAAAAGAACTAATTATACTTATCTTTAGGGGAATTAAATTATATATGTTTTAATAAATTGTTTTGAAGAACAATGCCAATTAGCATACTATTGGAATTTGCATATATATTTTAAAACATGACCAACGTTGAGTATATTTGCTAGTATCTTATAAATTATGCATTATGAAAACACACTTTTTCTTTATAGTTATAAATGTGTTTTTTTTTTCTAATGTACATTTTTTAAACATAATATAAAGAAATATTTTTATAGATTTTTCAACTCTGAACGAATTCTCTTGTCGAATAAAAAAATTGTATGACACCTTGCGAACAGCAATACTCAGAAAATTTTGCAACCAAAACCACATTTTTAATATCTAATTACACTTCAGAAACAATTGCCTTTTTTGAACCTAAACAATTTTGTATTTAAAGTACATTTATATTTAATGCAATGTTGCACTTGGCTTTTACAACATTTTCGAAATTTCAACAACATGACCTCTTTATAAAATATATATTTGCAACAGGAAAACATGAAAATAAATAGGTTCATTTAACTAAAAATATTGAGGGGTTTCAGAGTTATCTTTCACGCAATTTTAAAAAATCACATTCTGAATAAAAATGAACTTAAAAGTTATTTCCAAAAAGCTTGTTTATTTTTGTAACCTCTGATATTTGGGTCTATATTTTCAGTAATTATGACGATTTTTTTTGTGCGACTACTTTTAACAGGTTCAGAAAAGTTAATATTTTCATATAAGCTGAGGGTCTAAGCTGAGGACCTAAGCCCGGTGGCTGAGAGGTGTAAGGCAAGTAATTCCTCATGATCTCTCGGCTGCCGAGTTGGGACTTCAAGTCCCACATGCGGGAAAGGATGTTTCTGGCCCCTCTCTTGCAAAATCAAATTTTTTAAAGGTTTAATAGTCCAGGTTTAATATGTGACAGGAATTTTGCGGTGGTTAGCCATCTCATTACTTGCCCCGTGTTGACGAGGGGGTGGATTACAAAACAATGGTCAACGTGCGTTGAGGGGATGACCAATTGCTCATTTCTTGGTGCTGTGCAACACCCTGTTATAAGAAGTCGCTTTGAAATAATATAATAGAGAAATTAATTTTTTTTTTAAAGAAACTTCTTGGAATATTGATATTGAAACCTAATGTAATCATACTTCAAATCTATGCCTTAAATGCAATATGTAGAGCTTAAAGAAAAGAATATGTTCAAGTATCGAGTAATGAAATAAGAATACCGTACGCTCGTGTCACATTATGCAAGTGTAAATCGCTTACCTAAATAATCTGTAAATTAAAGGTAACTATTGCTATTGTTCCAGAGATACATAACTATAACATGCAAGAACATCAAATTATTGTGCAACACAGTCTACAGCTGTTTAAGGGATACACTGGATCCTCTTAGTCATTGCTATACAGACGAACAGTCAAAAAGATGAAATGGGCTTATTTTGTTCAATTTTTACTTTCCCTGCAATACATGGTAATGTATAGGGAAAGTATTGGAATCATGTCGAAAATCTCGAGTTTTCGATGGATCTACACGTTTCAAGACCTCTAGAATACGAAAAAACCATTTTTAGCGTGACGTCTGTGTGTGTGTCTGTGTGTCTGTCTGTCTGTCTGTGTGTGTGTCTGTCTGTCTGTCTGTGCAGATTTTGTATCCACTCTAACTAAAAAACTAATGGAACGAATTTCACAAAATTTTGTAGGTAAGTCACTTGTGGGCGGGGCTGGTGCTGATTAGTTTTGGGTACGATTTGGAATAAAAGAACCCGCCTTTTTTTGCGAAATGGCCCGCAAAAGCTTGTATCCACTCTAGCTGAAAAACTAATGGACCGAATTTCACAGAATTCGGTAGATGAGTAACGTATAGGTCACCCTGGTGCTGATTAGATTTTGGTACGATTAAAAAAAAAAATAACCTGCCTTTTTTTGTGGAATGGCCCGCAAAAATTGCCAAAATCTAAACTAAAAAGCTACGTATGCTCAAATATATCCATTAAATGCTTCTTTAATGCGTAATTTTTAACGAAGAAAAGAATAAGACCAACCCCATTACACTAGAACTAGCCGTTCTCGAGATATATTAGTTTTTTTCGTATTTTTCCACATCACCTTTGAAAATAAGTCCAGTTATTAAATGAGAACGAAAATTGAATTAAAAGTGAATTACATTTAATTGAAATAAATAGAAAGTGGGTATAAGTTTGCAGGGAAAGTCATTTGCTGCCCACATCAGATTTTTACTTTCCCTGCAATACATGGTAATGTATAGGGAAATTATTGGAATCATGCCGAAAATCGCAACTCGAGTTTTCGACGGATCTACACGTTTCAAGACCTCTAGAATACGAAAAAACCATTTTTAGCGTGACGTCTGTGTGTCTGTCTGTGTGTCTGTCTGTGCAGATTTTGTATCCACTCTAACTAAAAAAGTAATTTACCGAATTTCATAAAATTTGGTAGGTAAGTTACTTGTGGGTGAATCTGGTGCTGATTAGTTTTGGGTACGATTCGGGATAAAAGAACCCGCCTTTTTTTGCAAAATGGCCCTCAAAAGCTTGTATCCACTCTAACTAAAAAACTAATGGACTGAATTTCACAAAGTTCAGTAGATGAGTCACTTGTGGGTTACCCTGGTGCTGATAAGATTTTGGTACGATTCGGAAAAGAATAACCCGCCTTTTTTTGCAAAATGGCCCGCAAAAATCGTCAAAATCTAAACTAAAGAACTAAGTATACTCAAATATATCCATTAAATGCTCGTTTAATACGTAATTTTTAACGTTGAAAAGAATAAAACCAACCCCATTACACTAGGACTAGCCGTTCTCGAGATATTTTAGTTTTTCGTATATTCTCTATTCCACCTTTGAAAAAAATCTGATGTGGGCAGCACATGACTTTCCTTGCAGACTTATATCCACGTTCTCTTTATTTTAATTAAATTTATTTTACTTGTAATTCAATTTTCGTTCTCATTCGGTAACCGGACTTATTTTCAAAGGTGGCGTAGAGGAAATACGAAAAACTAAAATATCTCGAGAACGGCTGATCCTAATGTAATGGGGTTGGTCTTATTCTTTTCTTCGATAAAAATTACGTATTAAACAAGCATTTAAAGGATATATTTGAGCATACCTAGTTCTTCAGTTTAGATTTGGACGATTTTTGCGGGCCATTTTGCACAAAAATGCAGGTTATTTTTTTCCGAATCATACCAAAATCTAATCAGCTCCAGAATGACCCACAAATGACTCATCTACCAAATTTTGTGAAATTCCGTCCATTAGTTTTTCAGCTACATTGGATACAAGCGTTTGCGGGCCATTTCACAAAAAAGGCGGGTTCTTTTATTCCGAATCGTACCCAAATCTAATCAGCACTAGCCCCGGCCACAAGTGACTTACCATCAAAATTTTGTGAAATTCGGTCCATTAGTTTTTTAGTTAGAGTGGATACAAAATTTGCACAGACAGACACACAGACAGACACACAGACAGACAGACAGACACACACACAGACGTCACGCTAAAAATGGTTTTTTCGTATTCTAGAGGTCTCGAAACGTGTAGATCCGTCGAAAACTCGAGTTGCGATTTTCGACATGATTCCAATACTTTCCCTATACATTACCATGTATTGCAGGGAAAGTAATAAGTCCGGTTACCGAATGAGAAGGAAAATTGAATTAAAAGTGAAATAAATTTATTTAAATAAAGAGAACGTGAATATAAGTCTGCAGGGAAAGTCATGTGCTGCCCACATCAGATTTTTACTTTCCCTACAATACATGGTAATGTATAGGGAAAGTATTGGAATGATGTCGAAAATTGCAACTCGAGTTTTCGACGGATCTACACGTTTCGAGACCTCTAGAATACGAAAAAACTATTTTTAGCGTGACGTCTGTGTGTGTGTCTGTGTGTCTCTGTGTCTGTCTGTCTGTCTGTATGTCTGTGTGTCTGTCTGTCTGTCTTTGCAGATTTTGTATCCACTCTAACTAAAAAACTAATTGACCGAATTTCATAAAATTTGGTAGGTAAGTCACTTGTTCACGAATCTGGTGCTGATTAGTTTGGGGTATGACTCGGGTTAAAAGAACCCGCCTTTTTTTGCGAAATGGCCCGCAAAAGCTTGTATCCACTCTAACTGGAAAACTAATGGACCGAATTTCACAAAATTTTGTAGATAAGTCGCTTGCAGGCCACCCTGGTGCTGATTAGATTTTGGTAAAATTCGGAAAAAAATAACCTGCCTTTTTTTGCAAAATGGCTCGCAAAAATCATCAAAATCTAAACTTAAGAACTACGTATGCTCAAATATAGCCATTAAATGCTTGTTTAATACGTAACTTTTAGCGAAGAAAAGAATAAGACCAATCCCATTACACTAAGACTAGCCGTTCTCGAGATATTTTAGTTTTTCGTATTTTTCCTACCCCATTTTTGAAAATAAATCCAATTTTCAAACGAGAACGAAAATTGAATTAATAGTGAATTAAATTTAATTAAAATAAAGAGAATGTGTATATGTCTGCAGGGAAAGTCATGTGCTGCCCACATCAGATTTTTACTTTCCCTCGAATACATGGCAATGTATAGGGAAAGTATTGGAATCATGCCGAAAATCACAACTCGAGTTTTCGACGGAGCTACACGTTTCGAGACCTCTAGAATACGAAAAAGCTATTTTTAGCGTGACGTCTGTGTGTGTGTCTGTCTGTGTGTTTGTCTGTGTGTCTGTCTGTCTGTGCAATGTATTTATCCACTCTAACTCAAAAACTAATGGACCGAATTTCATAAAATTTGGTAGATAAGTCATTTGGGTGTGACCCTGGTGCTGATTAAATTTTAGTACGATTCGGGGAAAAGAAACCGCTTTTTTTTACGAAATGGCCCTTCAAAAATTGACTGTATCCACTTTAGCTGAAAAACTAATGAATCGAATTTCACAAAATTCAGTAGGTAAGTCGCTTGTGGGTTACCCTGGTGCTGATTAGATTTTGATATGATTCGAAAAAAAAAAAAATAACCTGCCTTTTTTTGCAAACTGGCCAGCAAAAATTGTCAAAATCTAAAATTAAAAACTACGTACGCTCAAATATATCTATTAAAGGCTTGTTTTATACGTAATTTTTAACGAAAAAAAGAATAAGAGCAACCCTATTACATTAGGACTAGCTGTTCTCGAGATATTTTAGTTTTTTCGCATTTTCTCTACGTCACCTTTGAAAATATCTCCAGTTACCAAATGAGAACGACAATTGAATTAAAAGTGAATTAAATTTAATTAAAATAAAGAGAACGTGAATATATGTCTGCAAGGAAAGTCACGTGCTGCCCACACCAGATTTTTTACTTTATTGTAAAACAGGAAAATATTTTTTCTCCAAAAATTTTTTTAATTTGAAATATTAACGGATAGATGCATTTTAAAAACTTACAAAACTTAATTCGAGTTCTTTATGAAAGATACCCGTTTGTGTGTGCATACGTGCATGAGTGTGAAGTATGGACAAGATAAATCAGGAATGACTGCTCTAATCGCTATGAAATTTTATGGAATACTTAGCAGCGAATTCCTATTCTTCAAACAGGTTAATTAGAATTGGATAATTGTAAATCATAAACATTTAACAAACAAGCACATACATCAAATGTTGTAAGAAATATGGTAACATATAATTCTTTTAATCGTTTAAATGCTTAAACACATCTTCGACCTCTATGCGGCCACACACACGTCTGCACAGCACTCGCTGCTTGGACGTTATATGTGTACGAGGCGAAGCAATCCGGACACACGGCCTTTGCTAACTTAAGCTAATGCAGTTTTAAAGCTAAGCTCTAGCATAATTCGAAATTGAGATATGATCAAATTATTGAAATGCCTAACATTTACCCGGGAAGAGGAAAATTGAACCTCTCAGCGTGATGAATTGAAATATTTAAAATGCATGTAAAATTAATTTGAAAATGTAAAATAAAATAGTAGGAAAGTTAAACTGAATATTGGACTCATTTTTTAATTTTTATCCAATAATGATTATTCAGATCCGATGCAATAACAAGTTTAATCACTTTGAAACAGTTTTAAAATTTAATTTAAAAAATTCTAATTAAAAATTTGAAATAAAGCCTTAAGTATATTAGTTTAGAATAGATGCTACTGCGTGAAAAACATCAGACCTGTAAGTACAATAGATATTGCCCAGCATCGCAGACAAATAGACAAATTCGTCCTTTTATTATTATAGATGCTACATTGCTTAAACTAGAACTAGATAATTTTCTAGTAATTCTCATTATTGAAACTCAAATTATATGAATTTGAAGAATTTCTCAGCATTATTACGAAGTACTATCAAAGAATTACTTGGGTATGAAAAATATGTGTATTGTTTAACATTTTAATAATGATTGTGGTACCGGGAAAACTAAACGGAATATGAATACTTGAGAAAATTGAGTGAAAATAAACTAAATAGAAGAAAAATTACCGGAATATACCCGGGGTTTATTCATATATATATATATATATGTGTGTGTGTGTGTGTGTGTGTGTGTGTGTGTGTGTGTGTGTGTGTATGCAAATTAAGGGTGTTCCACAGGTGGCTCTGCCAGTACAGCTCTCGCAAATCTTTATCTACACTTCTACGAGTCAAATTTTATAAACTCTGCATATACATTTTACAGATATATTGACGATGTAACTCTCATTAAAATAGCTCCCTCATCTAATGATATAAATTTTGATTTTTATCCTCCAAATTTATCCCTTATACCAAATGAAAGCAACATCTCGTCTAGTGTTAATTTCTTAAGATTTAACTCTATCTCTTGATAATGAATATTCATTTTTGTCAAACATTTTTGACAAAAGAAAAAGTTTTCCTTTTAAAATTCACAAGATAATCAATTTTAACTCATGTATGAGTAAACAGGTATACAAAAATATTTTATTAAATCAATTTCATAGAATTTTTAGGTTATGTGAAAATACTCAATACAGTAACCATCTAGCAGATTTATTTCAATACTGTAAGGCTGAATCATATCCTGTTAGTTTTGTTAAATCTCACTTTAGAAATTTTGAATTCTATTTATAATATTTTATTTATTGTTTTAGTCAAATTTGAAATTGCTATTGTATACTTTAAACATTAAAATATTCTTTGAGATTTTATTGTCTTAGTAATAAGTTTTGGATACATATTATATAATTGTTAATTATTACTTAGTATATTTCGTGAACATATTTTTCATTATATCTCTAATTTTTGGGATTGAAACATATAAATTTGCATGGTCCATTGGTTGAATATTCAGATGTATTTCCTATCATTCACAACTGATGACGTTCTTTAGTACTATTTCCTAATACTTTGTTTAGAGCAACTCAATATGTGTCCGGTATAATGGTGATGAAAGGTATGACTTTTATTCTATCTGAATCTTTGTGGATTGTTGGTTGGATTACTTATTTGTTTGCTTTATGGATTGTCATCATATTCTTTCCAATTTCCTTTTATTATTTTTGTTATTTTCATTTATGTTACTGTCTGGAAGTGTGTCGGATCTTTTGACGATGTTTCGGCCATGTAGCTGTATCGTTGAGCGAAACACATTTGGAACCTCTGTGGATGCAAAGATCCTTGCAAAGCTAGATCGACAGAGGTTCTATCCAATTTCATATTTTCGGATTGTATCTTTTCTCTTATTTTTTGTTATTTTTTGTCATTTTAATATATTGTGCCACCAGATTTTGATAATCCTTTGATGTTTGAACTTGATTTTTATGCATCGCTCTTGAATATTGATAAATTCATGTGTATTTCTGAAATTTAAAATTAATATCATTTTGTCTTATATGGTAGCATTGTTTTCCTTTAGTCTGATATATCCTTTCACATCCTCTTTACTTAATTTTCCTCCATATTGTTTTTGAACCAGGCTATGACACTGATCATGTTTTAAATTAGTCTTATTATTTTTATTTTATTTTTAATTTTATCTTTTTTATTATTTATATATATATATATATATATATATATATATATATAAATTTCGAAGATGTAATAAAATGTGGGAAAAAATGAATGAAAAATCGGAAATATTTTCTATGTTTATGCATGTATTAGACAGCAATTACCCGGTTGTGGCAATTTAAATTGAAAAAGAAAAATGTGAAAAATGTAAATGTTGAAATTAAATTTAAAACTATTTAAAATATTCTTAGAAATTGATATCAAATGAAATAAACAAGCAGGAATAAAGTAAAATGCAAATAATATAATTAAGCATTCTGTAAAGGGATTAAGTGACCCATACTGAACCCATAATAAACAGCAAGTAATAAACAGCACGGATTCTGTTTATTACGTGCTGTTTATTTTATTCCCAAATTATATTAAATGCAGAGGAGTCATTTCACGTTGAAGGTAGCAGGTTTTCCTAAGAATGAGAGAATACACTTTCTTTTTGTGATGTAAAATAATTACAATACGTGTAGACATTTTTACACGTAGCATGAAATATATTAAAACAATGCGCTCGATGCACATGCCGAATTATTGCATTATGTGTGTGCTTTTGGAAAAGGTAGTTCATTATTACACTGTTGGAATAAGTTATCAAAAGATTTTTTTTCTTTCATTAACTGTTGTAAATGTTTTTATTCTACAAGACTTCCTTACGACTCAAATGTTTAAATATGTTTTTTAAATCAGATTGCCAGGTATGCAAAAAATAACTTCTCTGTCGCGCACTGTGTGATATGCATAAACGTTACAAAATGATAAAATTAAATTTTATGACTAAAATTATGTTGTTTGTGACACAAAACGTAACACACCATCAACCCTTGTCCTAAGCGCCAGTGGGATTTGTGCCTGTGGTGCTACTTTTCTATGGCTCACGACCCTTCTTGGTTGTCTAATTCCCTTATTGATCCCCCTCCTCCACAAAATATATTCTTTTATAATTTGAATAAAACATTTATTTCTGAAACTTATAGTTTAATTATTTAATCAATCCTAAAAAAAATTTGGGAAAGTCTGAATCTGGTGACTTTTAATGGACAAGGCGATTAAATTATATTCGTTAAATGGAAGGTCGTTGTCTTTTGTCAGTCATCATGAAATACATTAAAGTTTCCAGAATCTCAGAAAAGGGGAGGAGGTATGATCGAATGGGTGGGTTTCTAGTACTGAATTTTGTTTTCAAATATGGACTCTAAGGAAACCTAATAAAAAATTTTCGCTAACAGAGGTTATGACCACCAAAATCCTCCCTTACCTGGTGCAATATAGTGAGTGCAATACGTGCAACATATATTTGATGTGTTTCATATGGAATAAAATTTAATGTCGAACAAAATTGATTCATTTTGTGGATTAATATGCAATAAAATATCGAGAGTCTGATATTACACTCTACTTTTTATGCATTCATATTAAATACTGTTTAGATGCACAATCAGTATCAGAATTACAAAAAAAATAATTTTTTGTATGTAAGTATATCTTTTAGTTCCTACTTAAATAATTTGGCAAAAAAACAGTAGTCACGCCGATGAATTGAATACAGTCAGTTGACTAATATTAATTCATATATTTTAGTACCATTTAGATCCGTAGCGTATAAGTCAAACTATCATTTTTCTAACCTAATGCTTTTCCCAATCTATTTGCATCTAAGGACCAATTTCATCTTAGGAAAAATTTGCATCTAAGGACCAACCTGTTGCGAGCCACCAATTTATTTGTAATATTGCAATGCTATAAAAGCGCAAATGTTTTTATTCCATCGATCAGCGGTTTTTACTCTAGGGCACATTTAATAATAGTCAGGCTAAGGTTCTCAATATAGTTTATACTCTTTTGCTCTAGAAGTTCAGTAGTCAGATGCGCCGTGGACAAACATGATTCTTACTTTTTTTTTCTAAAAAATATTAAATATCCAAATATAACTAATGGTAGTTTTACGATGGCCACTGCAGCTACAGGAAGTCGCAGAAAGAATGTAACTGGTCAAGAGCGCGGTGGACTCAAAAAAGTTGAAAACGACTGTCATAAATAAATAGGTCTGTATTCTGTAACGCAAATTGTTATCAGGTTATAAGAAAATTGTAAAATAAATAAAAATAAATTATACACTCGGATTATTAGATAGATACATACTGATTTCATACATACTGCTTTAATGCTATATATTCATGCAATGCAATGCTTAAAGCTACGAAACATTTAATAGAAACTTTGTGTTTACATTTCGATCAGCAGATTTTCAATATCAGACTTATTAGACGTTAATGACAGTTTCAAAGCTAGCCCATATCGCAAAAGTCTATTTTTAGCACTAAGAGCAGAAAATGCAGTCTCCCATATGTAGGTTGAGTGAAAAGTAAGAAATTTCTTGAAAACTTTATCCTACACAACCGGAAATTCTTCACGAATGTGAATCCAGAAAGTTGTCACATTAAAACAATTATTTTTCATCACTTTAAGATGACGGTCAGAAGATAGTTAATCAATTGTTCTTGTTCTGAAGGTGATAGTTTGTAAATTTTATTGAATAAATCAGGATCCACAAGTTTCCTGATCTAGCATCACAACTATCTGGAAAAAAATTTACTAAATTCTTTTGAAAAGCTTTAATAATTAGTACATTATCGCATCTTTAGTGTTTTCAAAGCTCTCAATACTAAAAATCAAGATACTAAATACCAAATCGATAACACAACTTGCTGATAATGCGTTGTCGAACACACAGGCCACTCGACTGACCCTAGGATTTACAACCGCTATTTGAGTGGCCGGTGATAATGCATTTTGGACCACAGATTATGAACTATTCTACACTATATAATACTACATCACCAATTCATGGTAAAAGAAATTCCCCATCAAGTACAAGGAACAAAAACCTATTTCCAAAAGTGTTAGAAAATCTCAAAATTCATTCTGTACCAAACCTGCACTTTCACGTCTGGGGTACACTTCTGAAAGATCCTAAACCAGATTTAAAATCCTTCAACGAGCTATCCTGAGCCTGAAAGTGCAGCTTTGGTCCAGTGGTGACTTGGTATAAACCATTTTGAGATGTTATAACTTATTTGGCCCCCAACATCGTATTTCCTTGTATCTGCACACCTGGCACAACAATCGAAGACTAAAGAAATCCAGCCCGTTTAGTTTGACGGAAATTCAAAACCTGATCTCTCGTGAGGTTGAATCTCAATCTTTAAGATCTTGTATTGATCCCTCAGAGGGGATGCCAAGAGTTTTCTTCCACTTTGATTTGAATTCCACTGCAAACAAGCAAACGCATCTTGACGACTATCTTAGGCAGCTGGCCCTAGAAGTTATTAGTTGCATTCCTAAAGATGCAGTGCAGGTCTATACTGATGGTAGTCGTACAGAAAACTGGCAGCGGAATCTATATTAGAACCCCTCATCTTGAGACTTCACTAAAACAACGTAACCCGGACACTTGTTCTGTCTTCAGAAGCGAGTTAATTGCGATCAATGTAGGGTTTGACGCCATCATATCTCTTGATTATAATTTTGGTGAACTTTGGATATTGTCGGACAGCCGCAGTGCACTTCAACATCTTAGTGGTTGGTCCTCTGCAGGCGATGAAACCAGTATATCTATTCAGCTCAAGCTAAAGAAGATTTCTCAGAACCACAATGTCCATCTCCAATGGATTCCATCACATGTAAACATCAGTGGTAATGAGGTTGCGGATAGATTGGCCAAAGAGGGCAGTGAGGACGAAACGGCCACTGGTTCTTCGCTTACTTATCAAGAACTGTACTCAAATGCAAGACCTAAATTAAATTTAATTTGGCGTACTCCACCTGAGCACCAATGGTACACCGGAACATCCCCTGGCGCTCTTCTGGAAATTAAATGTGATCGTGGCTCCCAGACTGCACTTGCTAGACTCAAAAGTGGCCACCTTAAGTGTCTTTCTTTTGAACGCGGTGGAAAAATCCATCCCACTTGCAATAAATGTTGTGACCATCCGGCCTCCCCGGAGCACATACTGAGTTGCGTCGGACTTTCCAAGGAGGACTTGACATCTGCCCCCCTTTTGGTTATTGATTTTCTGGCGGTCAACAACCTCCTGGAGTTGATCTGACTTATGTCAGATCTGTTAAAGAGGATAAGCAACAACAACAACATAACTTATTTGGTAAAAGGTTTCTGTTTCTGGTGTCATTTGTTTCTTGCGGAAAGTGGCGAAGTAGTGGTTTTGTGAAATTTCACTACATCATTTTTATGGAAATATTTATCGGCATGATTATTTAACCATGAAATAGCAGTTTTTGTAAATTGCATTTTACCGCCGAGTACTATTTGCTCTTGTTTTATTTTCAATTTTTGAAACTATAAATCGAATTTACATACAAGTTTTAAAAGAGAAAATATGTACTTCTCACCAGATCAACCAGAAGGAATCATCATTCATTAAAATCAGTTCAGTAGTTTAAGCCGCAGATCTCTTACACTGAAAAGAAAAACCCGAATGACAATCGCAATCATGTATGTTTTCAATTTTTGAAACTATAAATCGAATTTGTATTAAAGTTTAAAAAATGAATATATGTATCTCTCGCCAGATCACACAGACGAAACCATCATTCAGGAATCATCATTCAGATCACACAGAACGAACAATCAATTCAGTAGTTTAAGCTGCAGATCCCTTAGCACTGAAGAGAAAAAACGGAATGACAATCGCAATCATGTAGTTTTTTCAATTTATGAATTTTTAAACCAAAGTTTTCTTTAAGTTTTAATAGAAAAGTGTATACTTCCACCAGAATATTCAATATCAGCCATCATTCATTAAAATTGGTCCAGTAGTTAAGACTTTTGGGTCTGTCAACATTGAAGAAACAAAAAAGTCGGAAGAGAAAGTCGGCAATCGTAAAAAGCGTCATTTTAAAGATATTTTGGCTCGGGTTATTTTAGATTTTAGATTTTAATTATTAATGACGTTTCATGTATAGACTATATAACTTAGTGATGGTTTTAATATTTTTTATACCTCTTTGCAGTTAATTTAGCTTTGTTACAAGTATGTTTATGCTTTGTTATTTACACTGTGTAGCAACACAAAAAATTTTGTAACCATACTGTACTCATCCTTGTGTTACGTCCACACTTCACAAACACACACATATACACACACAAAAAAATTCTAAATATTTTCGAAACGTGTTCAGCGAGTGTTACGAATTTGAAAAATTTTAGAAATTTTTTTAAGACAGCAGTATTTTCTGTATATATTATTACAAAATTTGATGTGTTGAAGACCCAGACCGTCCGACTCATCCGAAGACTTGAGCAACTATTTGGATGGCCGGAAAATTTGATGTGCGCAGTACATGAATTTTCTTACATGATACAAGTACCTTACTCCTTTCAATGCGAAATAATGATGAACGAGATTCACAGAACAATGTTTTTAACGTTGAAATGTACACTGACATTTGGCGCTTTTCTGAATGACAACATGGATGACAACTAATCCAAATTAACTTACATTTTGCGCAAATATAACTCGACAATTGGAACTATTGATAACATTTACTAAGCAATATATTCTACTATATTAAAATGCGATAATTAATTCTTAATTCATCAATAATTAATTTTTAATTCATCAATTTGGCGTCATTATCGTTACTTTAGCGTCATTTTTGGCAATTTGACAACATTTTGTCAATTTGGCACTACATTGAAAAAATCGCCCAGTTGGTGATACTTTGCCTAATTTATCGACAAGTGTTACATATTTGATGATACTTACTACTGTTCATTTTTATATAATTATTAAATATATTTATTTAAAAAACGTGCAATGTCTCCATAACGATTCAAGCTAGTGTTCAAAAGTTTGTGCTACTCATTTTAAAGTTAAAAATTACTTATTAAATGATTATTCATTTAACATTATTGAATGTGATGGTTTTTTCATCATTTTTCAAACATTTCATTCGAAAATGTAGAGATCGTCCTAACTTTCGATCGAGTTTAAAATGAATAGGGTTTGCGCATTTGCAGATTCCACGACCCTGACGGTGCCCCTTGCCAGCTAGGGCGTGAAGGGTTTGGAAGCACGGCAGAGAAAGAGCGATCCCCAACACAAGCTCGACCAACGGGCCATCCCGCCCCACCGGACGGAGAAAACCGCCGACTCCACCATGCAACGAGAGCACGACCCGGGACCCCAAGGGGACAACCGACCAACGCCCAGCCGAGCGAGGCCAGACGCCGCCAATCCCGGAGAAGAACGCCGACGGAGGCGAGCGAAACCCCCACCAGCAGACCAGGGACCCGCCTGCAAAGGGACCAACCAGGCAACACGCGCCATCGCAAGAACGACGACGCCCACCACCCACAGAATATTTATTTCTCAAAAGAACAGGCGATTACTGTCATTTGCAGATTGCAATACTCGTACCAAATTACGTTCAAAAGTTCAATTCGTCCGAGAGGTATCGCATACATTGTCTTCAAGGACACATGCACACACGCGCGCGCTCTTAGAGCAGAAATAAGTAATATATCTCCTCTAAGCACACACGTCACATCAAAAACGTTGGATTCGAGTTCAGGAATGATTGAAACGTGCTCTTCGGACGAATACTTGAATTTGAATTTTCGACACCGTCACAATACTTTCCCTATACATTATACTATGTATGTCGGGAGAACAAAAATAAAATAAGCCATGTCTCAATTTAGTGAAACGGAAGGTTCTGAGAAAAGTCATTTCATTGGGGCACGTAATCCCAACCAGGGTTCCACAGAAAGCTGGGGTTCATCTAAAATTTGTAAAAGTTTGCAAAATGTACTATAAAAGTCCTCATTTTTCTCAATTGAATAAAATAAAAAAATTAAAATTAAAGTTTAACATGACAGTCTTGTTAAACACAAAACAAAATTTTTAAAATGGACGTGTATAGCAGTAAGTTTAATAAATAATATTTAACTCACATTTTTGAACAAAATATTACAAGTGTATTTATTGCCTATTTCTATTTATTAATTATTATTAACAAAAAATGGCAAACACTTTGATTTTATTCAATTGAAAAAAATGGGGACATTCCCATCCTTGTCCCCATTTTTTCAATTGAATAAAATAAAAAAATTAAAATTAAAATTTAACATAACAGTTTTATTAACACAAAACCATTGCAAAATATATAATATGTTGCTTGTTACGCAATGTTTACTTGTTAGCCGTAAGTCATATAGAGGGTGTGGAAACCCCAGATCGTCCGACTCATCCAGAGGACTTGAGTAACCACATATAGAGGGTGTATATAAACTGTTTTGACAAAATAAGAGGAGTGATAGCACCCATCAAGACGAACAATATTTACAATGGAACCTAGGGTCGCATTCCACTCTAAGTGTCAGAAAGTGTAAAGTTAAAGTTGAACTTTCAACAGTGAAAATAAGGAGAATTAACGTAATCATAAGTTGCACTATCCCATTTATTTACACCAGAGAAAGTCTCAAAGTAGATGCTCAAAGTGACGGCCAAGGGTGCCGTTGCACAATTCACACCGGCGAATGAACGACCCTCTCGAAGACATCTGGTGTCGTGTTTATCCTGTCCGCTGCAACAACGATTTTCTCTTCGAGATTTTCTGCGGAGTCCAAAGTCGTCTCGTACACCAATGATTTTATGTGCCCCCAGAAGAAGAAGTCCATTGGGTTGAGGTCCGGTCAGCGTGGAGGCCAAGCCACGGGTCCACTACGTCCAATCAGCTGCAACTGTCGCTGCTGCTTCTTGTCATTGGAAATTTTTCATACACCACATACTTGACGGTGTTGTTCTGGAGATGTGATACTTCTCCGGCACGACAGCAATGTCGTCCGAAGTAGCGACTTGTGCGTGTTGGACGTGTTTCGAAATTACTCATTTCTGACACTCAGAGTGGAATTTGACCCTAGGTTCCATAGTAAATATTGTTCGTCTTGATGAGTACAACCCTCTTATTTTGTCAAAACAGTTTATATACACCCTGTATAAAGTCAAAATGTTTGGAATTTTTTATTAATAATAATTAATAAATAGAAATAGGCAATAAACACTTGTAATGTTTTATTCAAAAATGTGAGTTAAATATTATTTATTAAACTTACTGTTATTCACGTCCATTTTAAAATTATATACATACACACACTGCTAGCCATTAACATTGCTAGAAGGCGGCATGCAACAAACGTCAAATTTGCATGAAAGGTACTACATGCTGGTATATGCAAATGATTAGCATTGCAGCGCATGCGCACAAAGCAGGTATGAGCAACGCCATCTACATTCTGTATAAAAGGGAAGATTGCATAGCGGATTTCTCATTCGAAAATCGCATTTGAACGTTGGCTGTTTGTGTAGATGTCGTGTTGGCCTCGTGTAAGAAGGAAAAACTCTTACCAGTACATGTCGAAATTCAAACGCTGCAAGATCGTGGTCTATCGGGACTACGGTTTATCGTTTCGCAACATTGCTGCTCGCCTTGGTCGGGATCCCATGACTGTCATGTGTATATAGAATCGATGGGTCCAGGAGGGCCATACTGAACGTCATGCAGGATCTCATTGGCCCCGGGCCTCTAACGTCCGAGAGGACAGACATGTTGCCCTCTCGACTTTGCGGGATCGTACAGCCAAGTCACATACCCTGAGTCAAGAACTTGGCTCGTTTGCAGGACGACAAGTATCCACACGGACAGTGCGACGACGTCTGCAGCACCACGAATTGTCAGCACGGCAACCATTGTTGCGGCTTCCTTTGACGCTGCAACAAAGACAGACGTGCCTACAGTTGTGTGACGAACGACGACACTGGACACAGGAGTGGCACCTCGTCGTCTTTTCAGATGAATCCCCGCTCTGCGTACAGCATCATGATGGGCGTATCTGAGTGTGGTGGAGGCACCGAGGAGAACGAACCTTACCAGATTGCAATCGTCATCGTCATACTGGACCAGTACCTGGCGTGATGGTATGGGGGTGCCATTGGGTAAACATCCCGGTAAATTCTTGTTCGCATAGCAAGTAATGTGGGCAACCGCAGTTACATTTCTGACGTGTTAAGGCCCGTGACTGTGTCCTATCTTCGACGCCTGCTTGACGCCATCTTTCAACAAGATAATGCACGACCGCATGTTGCCCGTGCTGTCCTGACCTTCCTCAATACAGAGAGTGTTCGACTTTTGCCCTGGCCAACACGTTCACCAGATTTGTCACCCATTGAGAACATCTGGTCATAGGTTGCCGAGAGACTGGCATTTCACCACTCACCAGCCACTACGATTGATGAACTCTGGCATAGAGTTGAAGCCGCATGGAATGACGTACCCGTATCTATAATCCATTCGACTCGATGCCCAGTCGGATTACAGCCGTTGTTGCTGCCAGAGGTGGCAGCTCTGTGTACTGAATTCTGCATGCTGTGTACCCCAAACCACCTGCAAATTTAATCATGTCTTCCTCCCATTATACTGTAGATGTACAACAAATAAGATTCTGCTATTTGCGTTCCTTCCTGGTGTAGCAATTTTAATGGCCAGCAGTATACATACATATATACAAGTACACACATACATATCGAACCTGCTGTGTCAGCTAAGTAGGGGTTCCCGAGATTTTGTACAACATTTTAGGTATTCCGCCAAACGAAAAAGGTTGAGCGTCATTATATTAGGGGGAGGAGTGTATTTAAAGTTGATTGCAGGCTACCACCTATTTCTTAAAATCGCTATTTTTGTTATAAAGGCATTTGTTTAAGATAAAGTACAACTTTAATATGTAAGAAATATTCGAAATGAGATCTAAGTTTGGATTTTTTTTTATAAATCATCTATTTAAGATAAGTGCATAAAGTTTTCAAATTTACTAAAATCTGTACATTTGACTGTAGGAAAATTTTGTTAATGGTATAATATTAGTATTCATATATTTAAAAAATTCGTTAAATAATATGATGAGTTTGATTTTTTTAAATTTCTATATTTTATTACGAGCAAGATTATATATTTTGACGTAATTCAATTTAAATAATCATTACACCTGAACAATGATATATATCATCAGAGTTTAATTATCAAATTATGGAAATTTCTCAATTTTCATTTTTAGTGCTAATTAGATAATTTAGTATAAAAACTGGTTTATTATTTTATTTACTTCAACAAAATAAAGTTAAAAATAAATCAGAATTTTTTTATTTCACTAGCCAAAGCAAAGATAATAATTCACTTTAAGCATCAATATACCATTCTTATACTCAAAAGGTTTCAGGCTATTTCAGCGATTTGTTTGTTATCAAAATGTGAAAGAAATAAAATAAGACTGTGTTTTGGGATATATGCAGTTAAAACTCCAAAGTAAGTATCCAGAACAATGACTTTAGTACTTATTACTATCCTTATATACATAATGTATAAGGAAAGTATTGTGACGGGGCCGAAAATTCAAATTCGAGTTTTCGACGGGAGAGCCGGTTTCAAGCATCCCTGATCACGAATCAAACATTTTTGAAGTGATGTCTGTGTGTGTGTGCATGTGTCAAAGTATGTGTGTGTGTGAAAGTATGTGTGTGTGTGTCAGTGAGTCTGTGGAGACGATAACTGACGAACGAATGGACCGATTCGAACGAAATTTGGTTCAAAAATCACAATCCGTACACACTGGAAGCCTATTGTCTTTATACGCAATCGAATGTTCAGAACCCCCCTAAATTTTCGAGTGAAATTTTGAAAAAATCGTCAAAAAATCAAAACCGCTAATAAAGTTACGCAAGTAGACATATGTTATGTAATATTTCATTAGAAAACGATTGACATAAACTTTAGAACGCTAACATGAACCGTTCTCGAGATATTGCACATTTTTCAAAAAAATTATCAAGAAGTCATATAAAATAAAAAAAAATATTTCCTATTGATAAACAAGTTCACTTTTCATATATAATACCATGCGATAAATTTGGTGACATCATTCTCGTGGAACTTGCTCGTTCCATTCAGGAAAAAGATACTTTGAGTAATACTTTTGTATTTGAACGCCAATAGTCATTTATCTGCTGTAAGAATAACTTATTTCTCCGTCCATAATTCTTGGCGAGATTTTGGCTACGAATTTGGCGGAATGTCGCCAACTTCTGGTGCAATTATAAAGAAATGATAAATGCACATGTGTATACCAGAAAATTTTTAATTGTTGCCAAATTAACAAAAATCTCGCCAAATGAATAAAAATGACGCTAAATCAATGAAAATGACGAGTAATTGAAGAAAATTCAATATCTTGGAAAGTATCTACTATAAGAATAACATTTTTTAACTGTAAAAGTAGTAAATTCATTGCATTATATAAGGAAAGTCATGTGTTGCCCACATCAGATTTTTTTTTTAATATCTAAAGATACACTTAATGTACGATAATTTAAATAGTATAAACATCTTTCAAATTTGTTAGACTACAAAATGATGTTAAAAATAGAAAATGCGTTAAAATTTTTAAAATATGTACTGCCTTTGTAAATTGGGGTTAGAATGCGTTTTATAAAAATGTAATATGTATTCATAAAACTTCAATCTAATCTATGGTAGATCGAAATTAGTTCATCTTCTCCATTGACTCCTTAAAGTTTATAATTTAATTTATGAAGGAGAAAATTTATAAAATTAAAAAATTTAAATCTGAATTCCTCAAACTTTATAAAAGGAAAAAAATAATCTTATCTAATAATAAAAGAATATTTTTGTACCACAATTTTGTATTGCATTATTAAACAAAATCATTTGGAGAGACAACGTTCATGAAAAATCTATCGGATAAAAAAATATATATTCCTTATAAAATAAACAATCTTCGCTCTCTGTCCAATAAAACGCTCCGTTAATCTAAACAACCTTCATCTTGTCAATCCTGCATTTTATTTATTAAGAGTAAACTAGACTGGAAGGTGACAGACGGGGTTTTGCAATTACGGCGGAAGTTCATGTCTCAATTCAGAAGAATTTTAAATGCGTAGTTTGGTGTTCGTATTCTGCTGCCTGTCTCGTGAAGACGTGGAGGAAAGAGCAATGGCAGAATGCAGGTAATTGCAGTCGCATTTAGTGATTGGATATTTGAATGGTTGATCATATAACCCAATCCAAAGTTGGTTAATCGGTCTTCAACATGGGTTAAGCAGTCGATTTTGCAATATTGGTTAAGTTGCAGAATCTATATCCAGTAAATCGTAATTGAAACAGACTTAGATTGAATCTGTGATTTTCATTCATGATCGTTTGAAGTAAGAAAGAGAAAAAAAAATTACGTTTAGTTAAGTTAATGTAGAGAAAAAATATTGAAATATTTTCAAGAACTTTATTATAATTTTATTAATTAGTAGATTCTGCACCCCCCCCCCTCCTGTCCTTTTATAAATTATACATATTTCTTTCAACAACATTAAAACTTATTTTTAAATAATTATTTGCGACAATATTAATTTACTTGTAAATAATTATTGCAACAATATTAATATTTATTTTTGAATTATTATTTGCAATAAAATTAGTTTCTTTGTAATAATTATTTAAAACAATATTTTTATATGTGTGCATAATCATTCTACACTGCGTCTACAAAGTGTCTACAATTTTTGTGTCATTTTGGGTATATTTCTTCAGACTATTTGCTAAGCATGATTCCATATGTTTGTCTGTTACTGTTATTCTATACTTGAA
This sequence comes from Amaurobius ferox, assembly GCA_951213105.1. Taxonomy (NCBI): domain Eukaryota; kingdom Metazoa; phylum Arthropoda; class Arachnida; order Araneae; family Amaurobiidae; genus Amaurobius; species Amaurobius ferox. Next base: position 73,019,009 of record OX578134.1, read on the forward strand.
ATTTAAAAGGTTCATATGTGAAAATGCTATCTCACGCAAAATATGTAGAACTGAAATAAGCGTATACATTTCCAACTAATTTTCTCAAACTGGAATACTTATCTTCTGATATATATGTGTTGTTGTTGTTGAGACCCAGACCGTCCGACCTACCAGAAAGGTGTAAGGTAACTGTATGGACGGCCGGGAAGTGCCACCCAATTTAAACCGGAACCCAGTGGGGGAGGCATCCACAGGGACCGTACCCTCCTTCCCCTACCACCAACCTCTCGGAAGGACTTACGGACCCACATGTTTAACGTGATCGTACTCCGCATGAACACGGCGGCATTTTGTGGTAGCGTGCAAATCTAGCGCGCAAACCACGGGGATACCGCACCCGAGATGGCCAACAGCACGCGGTGTTCCGAGGTGGTCACCCACCAAGTACTAACCGCGCCCGATGCTGCTTGACTTCGGTGATCTAACGACAACCGGTGTTTTCAGCACGGTACGGCCGTTGGCCCTGATATATATGTGTGTCCAACATTAGTCGTTGAAGCTCTTGCTTTGATGAGGGTAATAAGACGAATTCTGCTTTGTATAAGGATATCTATATCAAAAAGAGTTTAAAGCTTTTCTGCAATTATATTTATTTATATTTTTATCATTGTATTAAATCAAAAACTCTTCACTTAGACGATAAGAATTTGCAATTCCGTCCCAGTGGTAGAGCGTCGGTTGGCCAGTGCGAAAGTCCATGATTCGGTTCCCGGTTGTGAAAGCAAGGTTCTTTACAATGGCGCCCGAAAAAATCAACCTTGTAGGTTAGTGCAAAGGTGTTGGAGGTCTGAAAGTGACCCTAGTATGACTAGCATGGATTCAGTGGACTCTGGCGTCGATTTCAAATTGGGAGGACAACGACCATCAGGAATGCTAACCTGGAGAATAAAATAGCATAAGGAAGCTAACCTGGGGTACAAAATGGCAAGAGGTGGTCAATCAGATTGTCAATTACACGCTAATCTGACATTAGAGGACGGAAGCTGAAGAGTACACTCCGACGATAAGAGCTTACAATTCAGTCCCAGTAGCTCAACGGTAGAGCATCAACTGGCATATACATATAAGAAATCCGAAACTTATCCTGTCATTATGCAAGACAACAGAATGCTACTTGGCTGATCGGTTGGTCTACATACTCGAACCAGTCAGACGCTGTTAATATAAGGTCAAACATAAATTATAGCGTAACTGAAGGAAATAATAACTAAAGGTTATATAGGCTTTACAAACTCTCCATTGCCTTTTCTGGACTGGCTGCGATTTCAGTTGCTACTTGAGATTTTACATCGTCGATATGTTTTACAAACAATGCTGTTGCTATGTAAAACTTTTCAACTCTCTTTTTCAACTAGCATCCTATGTTGTTGTTGTTGAAACCCAGACCGTCCTACCTACCAGAAAGGTGTAAGGTAACTACTAGCATCCTATGTATAAAATTCCTATGAATCCTATGTATCTATCCTTTTTCAATTGCTATAGTACAAGTGGTTATTTTTAATGTGGGGATACGAGGGTTTTTCCTCAGATGGCCCCGAAATGTAAACGCTTTGATTCTTAGATCAATTTCGTATTTTTGACTTCGGGTTTGTCGGTTCTATAGCACTGACGAAGAGGATACAGCGTATCCTCGAAACAACTGTATTCTGCAATATTATTTTATTTGTATTAGATTACGTTTCTCAAAATTTTCTTTCCTTATGCACTCAAGTATTTACAAACACTTATGGGTTCCGAAAAAAAAAATTCCAATCAAAAAATGAAAAAAATTATATAACATAAAAGTCAAATTCGATTAATTTTTAATCTTTGCAATACTTTCCCACGTAAATTACCAGAACAAAACCGGTACAGTAATGATGATTTCTACATGGGAGCACGAATCTAATTAATCCAAACTCTTTATAATTGCGCCAGAAATTAAAATCCATATTGGTGGACTTTACTCTTTAAATTAAAGGAAACTTTGCAGATTTCATTTCCTCCTTTTAATTCAAATGATATATGCCCATTCCTGGAAATGTTGGTGAATCATCAAACCGCAAATAGTTGATCGCGAGCTGAGCGAATGCACGCTCTGCAGTAAAGCCATGCGTAAGGAATAAAAGCGTGATTTCGTGGCGCCCTCTTTCTTACTTAGCGGATGCTCAAATTTAAACTCTTATAATAACCCTTACTTATCTACACACATTTTAATTAAATTATTTTATGAAAGTCATGTACTAAAAAGAGTTGTTTTATGATTTAAAATATAATTAAAGCAATTTCCATTATCAATGTCTGTTAAAATAAATTTAAATGTCAGATAACAAATGCATTGTTGTTATATTTAATTATGCTCTATTCTACTATACTAGAGTTCTTAATATTGATTTCCACAAATTAAACAATGCTTTCCAAATGCTTTGAATTTTTCTATCTCGCTTTATTAATAACATCTACACAATATACTGCATATATTACGTGGATATACATGCAGAAAATACATTTCTAAAAACTTTTATTACTTTCCTTATATACATAATGTATAAGGAAAGTATTGTGACGGGGTCGAAAATTCGAATTCGAGTTTTTGACGGGAGAGCACGTTTCAAGCATCCCTGATCACGAATCAAACATTTTTGAAGTTATGCCTGTGTTTGTGTGTGTAAAAGTATGTGTATGTGTGTAAAAGTACGTGTGTGTATGTGTGGAAACCCCAGGTCGTCCGACTCATCCAGAGGACTTGAGTAACCATTTGGACGACCGGGAAGGTGTGTGTATGTGTGAAAGTATTATGTGTGTGTAAAAGTATGTGTGTGTAAAAGTATGTGTGTGTGTGTGTGTGAAAGTATTGTGCATGTATAAAAGTATGTGTGTGTGTGTGTGTGAAAGTATTGTGTATGTGTAAAAGTATGTGTGTGTGTGCGTGTGTCAGTGAGTCTGTGGAGACGATAACTGACGAACGAATGAACCGATTCGAATGAAATTTAGTACAAAAATCACAATCCGTAAACACTGGAAGCCTATTGTTTTTATATGCAATCGAATGTACAGAACCTCCCTAAATTTTTGAGTGAAATTTTGAAAAAATCGTCAAAAAATCTAAACCGCTAATAAAGTTACGCAAATAGACATTTCTTATGTAATTTTTCATTAGAAAACGATTGACATAAATTTTAGAACGCTAACATGAACCGTTCTCGAGATATTGCACATTTTTCAAAAAAAAATTATCAAAAAGTTATATAAAATAAAAAAAAATATTTCCTATTGAGAAACATATTCACTTTTCATATGTAATACCATGCCATAAATTGGGTGACATCATTCTCGTGGATCTAGCACATTCTATTCATGGAAAAAGATACTTTGAGTAATACTTTTGTATTTGAACACCAATAGTCATTTATCTGCTGTAAGAATAACTTATTTCTTCGTCCATAACGCTTGGCGAGATTTTGGCGACGAATTTGGTGGAATGCCGCCAACTAAATTAACGAAAACCTCGCCAAATAGATAAAAATGACGCTGAATCAATGACGACTCATTGATGATGACGATATGGAAAATGACGACTCATTGACGAAAATTCAATATCTTGGAAAGAATATAAATAACTACTATAAAAATAATCTATACTTTTTTTACTGTAAAAGTAGTAAATACATTGCATTATATAAGAAAAGTCATGTGCTGCCCACATCAGATTTTTTAATTTATCACGACCGAAGTCTGTTTCAACATGGTAATTTGATCATACTTTCCTACGTGCTAGGGAGTTGAAATTTGGTGCACAGCTTAATCTAGTAGAACATTTTAAAATTTTTCAATACTGGATAATGAAAAGTTAAACACTAAATTTCTAATATAGCTGTATAAATTGAGCTCAATTATTTATTATTATTCAGAAATTTCTTATATGATTTGCCTTTATTGAAGATAATTGTGACGAGTTATGAGAAAAAGCTTTTACCCTAAAAATATATGTTTATATTTACGTATTAAAAAGGTACACACTTTGGCTCAAAGGTCGAAAGCCCACTTGTTTCACGACGAAAGTCGCTGGATTACGCCGAGCCTCTAGTTTCATAAAGCAGAATCACCCCATCTGTTCAAAAGACATACACACTTTATGCACAATTCTTCTGCGCTATGAAATATTTCACATTTTATAATGTTCATTTAATTTCAGTATTATACTTGCAACGTGGAGCGTTTCCGCCAGTCCATTATAAAAGATCTGCATTTTGTAATTGCTTGTCCCAAGCTTCATTCGTTTCTTATATCGCTCAAATGTATTTCTTCTCAGAAAATTAATGAACGTAAAGAAGCAAGATAGTGCTCAGAGAAACAAATGAGAAAGTTGTCTGAGTTTCATTTTAGCTTCAGGAGAAAGAAAATATTGCATACATTTTTTCGTAGCCCATTGCTTTATTTGTTAGCTTTTATCCTCAAGTCCATTCACATCGCATACAAGAGATAATCCAGGAAATAATTAAAAAGTTATTTTTTAAATTTTAATTTTTAAAAAATGAAGCAATAAAAAACATTAGCCCTTTCTTGCAGACAATTGAAATATCCAATAGCACTCACTCTCAAAGTTTAATATCAATAAAGGTTAAACAAAAGTCCATGCTAGTGTAAACAAAAGCTCATACTGAGTTAAGCTAGAGCTCCTTGCATCCATCTCTCTTCCTACAGTTTCTCAGAATTGAAATATGAGGATTCAAAAATCCATTATGAAGCAGAGTTCATTACCCTTTGTATCTGGGTTGAACAATGGCTTGATGAGCATGCCCTCACCAGAATGTTTGCAAATCCACGTGAATATCTGAAACTTAGGAATTTAATAATATGGAATTTAAATTTAAGATTGAGTTCATTACCCTAGGTGTCACGTCCTTAAATTTTTGAATTTTTAAGCTGAAGGTCAATGACTCAAGTGATATTTCATTGGCTACGTAGTCAGAAGCAATTAAGATGCTCAAGACGTTGAGGTTGTCTGTCTTGAGACATTGTATCATTCACCTTAGTTGAGGTTGTCTGTCATTGACCTTCATGTGTATCCATGTGAACCTGAAACTTAAGAATTTAATAATATTTTATTGAAATTTATGATTGAGTTCATTACCCTAGGTGTCATGTCCTTAAGTTTTTCGAATTTTTAAACTGAAGGTCAATGATTCAAGTGCTATTTCATTGGCTACGTAGTCAGAAGCAATTAAGTCGCTCAAGACGTTGAGGTTGTCTGGAGACATTGTGTGTCATCCACCTTAACTCTATCACTTGTTCTCAGGTTGTGAGCTGTTGAAAAGTTCTGAAGAAAGATGGATTAATGAGAAGTGAAAAATACTCTTAATTTACGGCTCATAATTTTTGCTGACAAAATCCCCTCTTTAGTAAGTTAATATATTATTTATTGTTACATAATTTTATTTAATATAGCTATTTTGTTTTATTAATTAAATATTTGTTTGACTGTGTAAACTTTTATTTGATATATAAATAAACTTTTAAGACATATATTGTAACGAAACTTGCATACAGGGAGACGGCTGTGGAACTTGGAGATCTCCTCTCAAAAATTCGACTCATTCTTATTTAATCATTTTCTTTTATCGCATGCTGTGAGGACTTGAAATTTCTTTTGGATCCGATTCTATAATTTTCTGAAAATAAATTTAAATATTTTTAAATTTTTCAATATTTGTAATTTCAAAATATTGCCAATTGAATTTCATACTTAAGAAATTATAAGTTTAGATGTTTGATCTAATTTATTTTTGTGTTCAAGATTCGTATGCTAAGATTTTGTAAAGTTTAGTGTATGTTATGTACAAATCACATTTCTGCACTTCTCATAGTATCATTTTTTCTGAATTGGGGGATTTAAAAATGAAATTAATATTATTCTCAACTCTTTTAACAGTTTCTTAAAGTTTGAAAAGAAAATATAATTTACGACGGAAAAACAGTTTATTATTTTTTGGCCTTCCTGAACTTCCTGGACATCTGTACGATTTGTAGCCTGCCAGAAGTTCCAGAAGTTCTTAAAAATTAATTTCCTCATCTGAAATGCTGTATTATAATAATGGGAATATATGTAATTTTAGTGAAAATTACACAATAATATATCAGAATATTTCCTGTGCATATCTAAAATAGAAAATTTTATGAAACTACTGGATTTATATTTCATATTCTATTTAACAGCACTGGAAAAATGGTGATCCTATCGATTGTATATTGTTTCAGTCAATATATTGATTCAGTCAAAATGTCAAATACACTCTTTTGCAGAAAAACGAAGCACCATGAAGAAAGTGACTGTTTTTATTGAAAATAAATATGCGTAAAGCTCATATACAGATAATGAAATGATTACAAAATCAAGGCCGCAGGACACATCAATGGTTAGCAATTGCACATTGATTTTCAAATCAGTAATTGGTGAAACCCCCCTTGGCGGCAATGCATGCTTGCATACGTCTAGGTAAGGAGTGATGAAGTTTCTAATATCATCCTGCGATACATTTTGACATGCATTCCTCAATTACTGCTACAGATCTGCTACATTGTTGTTGTTGAGACCCAGGCCGTCCGACCTACCAGAAAGGTGTAAGGTAACTATTTGGACAGCCGGGAAGTGCCACCCAATTTAGACCGGAACCCAGTGGGGGAGGCATCCACAGGGACCGTACCCTCCTTCCCCTACCACCAACCTCTTGGAAGGACTTACGGACCCACATGTTTAACGTGATCGTACTCCGCATGAACACGGCGGCAGTTGTGGCAGCGTGCAAAACCAGCGCGCAAACCACCGGGCTACCGCACCCGAAATGTGCCAATAGCACGCGGTGTTCCCAGGTGGTCACCCACCCAAGTACTAACCGTGCCCGATGCTGCTTGACTTCGGTGATCTAACGAGAACCTGTGTTTTCAGCACGGTAAGGCCTTTGGCCCCAGATCTGCTACATTGTGTCCGAATCTGGCGACTTAGCATGTCCCATACATGTTCGATTGGAAAAAGATCTGCTGACCTTACTGACCAAGGAACAGTATCAACAGCACGGAGACAGTCCACAGATATGCGAGCCGTATGTGGCATGGCATTATCTTGTTGTAAAATGGCCCCAGAATGACATGCCATGAAGGATAACGGCCGCAACATTTCATCAACATATCGTTTAGATGTTAAAGTTGTACGCAGGCTGACTAGGGGCGAGCCGCTGTCGTAAGAGATAGCACCCCACACCATCACACCAGGGGTAATGGCTGTGTACCTGTGTAAAACAAAGGCTGATTAGGACCGTTGGCCTAGGCGCCTCCACACACGTACCCGATGGTCATCGGCTGAAAGACTAAAGCGTGATTCATCGCTGAACACTATGCGATGACAGTCTGCTAGCAGCCATGATGCTCGGCTACGCAACACTCCAAACAACTCTGGCGATGTTGTGGAGTTATGGGCAGACGTCTTAAAGGCCGCCGTCAGCGTAACCCCCCCCCCCCTTACCCAAGCGCCGTGAGATGGTGGAAGGTACCACGGGTGGTATTTAAGAGATTGCAGCACGTTGAATGGAGGACAATGATGCCGTTGGGCCATTTCGAGCCTGTCGCACAATTATCCGATCTTGCCTTGCATTCGTGCACCTTGGCCTTTCAGAGCCTTAATTCCGCCGATGAGTTAGTTCCTTGCAGATACCATTGCTGCCAGCACCTCTGCACAGCAGTGTCCGTTTTGTGCAGGTGGCGGCCTATTTATTGCTCGGTATGACTAGCCAGCTTCACGCATCCCGACTATACGACCATGTTCGAACTCGTCTAATTGCTTTTATAAGCCTTCGGCAACATCGTAAAGGCATTATTGGTTGTGTCTCAACGGAACTGCAACGCCGATAACTAGCAAAGATAAACCGTCCACATTTTAAACCTATTTTATATGATTTTAGTTGCTCAGTAGAAACGCGCGCTGTGACCGAAGTCAGCACTCATTGGCCTCGCAAATTTAATCATTTGCATACTGAGTATAAAGGAATTTGCATACTTAGTATAAAGGAATTTGCATACGAAATTTCGAGATAATCGAATTATTTTTTTAGGGGTGTTTCGGTTTTTTTTTTTTTTTTTTTTTTTTCAGAAGAGTGTATGTGCTACTGAAGCAATGTTCATTTTACTTTCGATATGTCTAAGTAAATTAAATGTTAGTTAGATTTATGGTATCGAAATTCGGTGATATCTTTAAGAATTACTAGAGTAATATTAAAATATTTAGGGAGCAAGTCTTCATGCTAATTTTCATATATTAATATTCCATATATATTTAATTTGCATAAAAGTCAAAATCAAAATGAATCACAGAACATGTACCCTTTCATCAGCTTTCGTTTAAAGTTATTGGTAGTATGCCATACTTCTATGTTTATGTAAAACGAGTTTCGAAACATCTATTTCTCAAGATCTACTATAGATATAATTTAGATTATGACTTATATAAATTCAAAATCAAATTGTAGAGGATTTATGGAGGCTCACTAAGGATTTAAAATTCCGGTGGTTCTATCTCCATTTCTCAGTCAAACATTTTCATTTTTATTTGGATTATTTCTCAAAATTGGCTATAGATAGAGCTTAGATGACGACTGACATAGATCTAGTAAGAAATTCTGGAAGGGTTTATTACAGATTTCCACTTCTGGTTCCTTTTGAACCTAAAAATGTTCTTGAAATATATATTTCTTAGTATAGACTATAGATAGAGCTTAGATAATGAATGATATGGATTCAGAATTTAATTTCAAAAGGAGTAGGAGGCTCGCTGAGGATTCACATTTTCAGTTCTGGAGATGTCACTTCCTGTTTTTCCGAAAATTCCTATGAATGTATGCAAAATAAGTATATTGTTGTTGAGACCCAGACCGTCCGACCTACCAGAAAGGTGTAAGTTAACTGTTTGGGCGGCCCGGAAGTGCCACCCAATTTAGACCGGAAACCATTGGGGGAGGCATCCACAGAGACCATACCCTCCTTCCCCTACTACACACGACCCACATGTTTAACGTGATCGTACTCCGCGTGAATACGGCGGCAGTTTTGGCAGTGGCGGACATCGAACCCGGGCCTACCGAGTGCAATTCCAAAGCGCGCTAACCACTGGGCTACCATGCCCCACAAAATAAGTATGTAAAAGAATATAAAAATACTTAAAACTTCGTCGAAAAGGACGTATACATAACTATTTGCCACCATATGAAAGCTCCATTAATTTATTTTTCTTTTTAAAACTTGAAAAATTATTTAAAATTATTTTAAAATTTTATTTTCTCAGTTGGCAACAACCTAGTGACAACGAAGATTTGAAAGCATTTAACTCATCTGTGTTAGTATATAAGGTTTTTTGTATCAATACTATAATTTTGTACTTCAAACTATAATTTGCTCTCGCAAACAATACTACCTATGATCATTATTCCGGGAATTAAGTTTCTACATAAGAAATAATATTCTAAAATCTTACGTTTCGAATAATCCGAGTCCTAATCCTGAGAAATACTAAAAATTATATTTAACTCTACTTTTTACATAAGAAATTCTACATATGAAATTTTCGCAGCAGTACATATAATTATTTTCGAATTACCGTGACCCTACTTCACAAACGTACATACACACACACACACACAAAGAGAGAGAGAGGGGGAAAGAGAGAGAAACGGACATCGGAAAGTGCTCGAAAAGTAAAAATTCATCACAACTATCTAAAATAACCTGAAATAAAATTAGTAACACCATAAGCTGTTTATTAAGAGTATCAATTGGTTTTTGAGGTAAATAGCAGACTCCTTCATAATAAACAAGAAAGATCAATCATGCTTAAAGCATTGATTATGAAACACTTTCCAACTTCAATGCAATTCTATTTAAACAAGTCTAAAATGCAATACATTCCTCGGTAATATTTTGAAACTTATCACAATACTGCATTAATGTATTATATTTGAAAACTTAAACCTTCATCGAAAAAAATGAACTTCATTCAAATGACGGCATTGAAATATAAATTGCCTGGTTTAAACATCTCTAAAATGTTATACATTCCTCGGTAATAGTTTTAGAATTATCATAATACTACGATAATTTATTATATTTGAAAACTTCATCGAAAACAACTGAAATTAATTCAAATGACGTCATAGAAAAAATAACACGCCTGGATCTCTCTATAAAAACAGGATTTCATTCATAACTTTCTCCCATTCATTTCATTCATCACAATTCTATAATAATTTATTTTATTTAAACATTTTATTTAAGACCATGGAACTACAAAATATTAAACTCTATGCTTGAAACTTCATTGAAAAAAATCGTCCTTCTCTTTATGAAATCAATTAATATTTCATTCATATCAGCCATGCAGACTCCATGGACTAAATTATTTTGTGTTAAAAAAATACAGGAATTCTAATACTACTCATTCTATATATTTTGCTGTTTACATTTTACATAGGTGAAAAACAGGCTTAGTTGTAGAAATAATCAAATTTAGATGAGCATTTAAACTCAAATATATTGTCATTGCGTTGTTTCAGTATGTAGATGCACAGAATTTAAGCAAAAGTAAAGTAGTTTTAGGACGGATACGACACTCAATATGAATTAAAAAGGACTTAAAAAAATCACGATTTTGAAACAAGATGGATGCCATATATCATTTTGAAGTGGGTCATGTGATCGTTTCATATCATGGTCACGTGATCGTTTCATATAAGAGGTGAAATTATTATTTTAATTTTTATTTAAAAAACTACTGAATATATTTCGCTGAATTTTTTTTTTATATATTTTATGGAACAATTTGAATATTACCTAAAATTTTCGAAGCAATTTGTGAATTTTAAATCCGTTTAAAAAATGTTTGAAAAATTAGGTCCCATAGGCCCCAATGTATTTCATTTTTTCTACCCGGGTTCAATCCAAAACTAATTGTGTAATATTATTCATTTATATTCCTATAGGTTCTACAGACCGTCTGAACAACATACTAAAATTTCATTTTGATTAAGTCATTTTTACGGCAGTTATCGTGCTAACGGACAGACAGACAGACAGACAGACAGAATGAACAAAGTCATAAACACTTTTCAACTTTGTTGTAAAGTGTTAAAAAAGCTGAGCATCCATATCACAAGTACCGCCTATGGGGGTACTATTGCTCTGTTTATTATCCTAAAAAAATCTGATGTGAGCAGCACATGACTTTCCCTGCAGACTTATATACACATTCTCTTTATTTTAATTAAATTTAATTCACTATTAATTCAATTTTCGTTCTCATTTGGTAAATGGGCTCATTTTCAAATGTGGCGTAGAGAAAAAACGAACAAACTAAAATATCTCGAGAACGGCTAGTCCCAGTGTAATATGGCTGATCCTATTCTTTTCTTCGTTAAAAATTACGTATAAAACAAGCGTTTAATGGATATATTTCAGCATACGTAGTTTTTTATTTTAGATTTCGTCGATTTTGAGGGGCCCTTTTGCAAAAAAATGCAGGTTATTTTTTCCGAATCATACCAAAATCTAATCAGCACCAGAGTGACCCACAAGCGACTTATTTACCAAATTTTGTAAAATTCGGTCCATCAGATTTCCAGCTAGAGTGGATATAAACTTTCGCGGGCCATTTCGCAAAAAAAGGCGGGTTCTTTTATCCGGAATCGTATCCAAAACAAATCAGCACCAGATTCGCCCACAAGTGACTTACCCACCAAATTTTATGAAATTCGGTCTATTAAATTTTTAGTTAAGAGTGGATACAAAATCTGCACAGACAGATAGACACACAGACACACAGACACACACACAGACACACAGACACACACACAGACGTCACGCTAAAAATAGTTTTTTCGTATTCTAGAGGTCTCGAAACGTTAGATCCGTCGAAAACTCGAGTTGTGATTTTCGGTATGATTCCAATACTTTCCCTAAACATTACCATGTATTGCAGGGAAAGTAAAAATCTGATGTGGGCAGCGCATGACTTTCCCTGCAGACTTATATTAACGTTCTCTTTATTTTAATTAAATTTATTTCACTTTTAATTCAATTTCCGTTCTCATTCTGTAACCGGGCTTATTTCCAAAGGTGGAGTAGGGAAAGTACGAAAAACTAAAATATCTCGAGAACGGCTAATCCTAGTGTAATGGGGTTGGTCTTATTCTTTTCGTCGTTAAAAATTACGTATTAAATCAGCATTTAATGGATATATTTGAGTATACCCAGTTCTTTAGTTTAGATTTGGACGATTTTTGCGGGCCATTTTGCAACAAAAGGCAGGTCATTTTTTTCCGAATCATACCAAAATCTAATCAGCACCTGGGTAACCCACAAGTGACTCATCTACCGAATTTTGTGAAATTCGGTCCATTTGTTTTTCAGTTAGAGTGGATACAAGCTTTTGCGGGCCATTTGGCAAAAAAAGGCGGGTTCTTTTATTCCAAATCGTACCCAAAACTACTCACCACCAGACACGCTCACAAGTGACTTACCTACCAAATTTTGTGATATTCGGTCCACTAGGTTTTTAGTTAGATTGGATACAATATCTGCACAGACAGACAGACACACAGACACACAGACAGACACACAGACACACACACAGACGTCACGCTAAAAATGGTTTTTTCGTATTCTAGAGGTCTTGAAACGTGTAGATCCGTCGAAAACTCGAGTTGTGATTTTCGACATGATTCCTATACTTTCCCTATACATTACCATGTATTGCAGGGAAAGTAAAAATCTGATGTGGGCAGCACATGACTTTCCCTGCAAACTTATATCCACGTTCTATTTATTTCAATTACATTTAATTCACTTTTAATCCAATTTTCGTTCTCCTTTGATAACTGGACTTATTTTCAAAGGTGGCTTGGAAAAATACGAAAAAAACTAATATATCTCGAGAACGGCTAGTCCTAATGTAATGGGGTTGATCTTATTCTTTTCTTCGTTAAAAATTACGCATTAAACAAGCATTTAATGGATATATTTGAGCATACGTAGCTTTTTAGTTTAGATTTTGATAATTTTTGCGGGCCATTCTGCAAAAAAAGGCAGGTTATTTTTTTCCGAATCGTAACAAAATCTAATCAGCACCAGGGTGACCTATATGTGACTCATCTACCGAATTTTGTGAAATTCGGTCCATTAGTTTTTCAGCTACAGTGGATACAAACTCTTGCGGGCCATTTCACAAAAAAGGCGGGTTCTTTTATTCCGAATCGTACCCAAAACCAATCAGCACCAGCCCCGGCCACAAGTGACTTACCTACAAAATTTTGTGAAATTCGGTCCATTAGTTTTATAGTTAGAGTGGATACAAAATCTGCACAGACAGACAGACAGACACACAGACAGACACACAGACACACAAACAGACACACAGACACACAGACAGACACACAGACACACACACAGACGTCACGCTAAAAATAGTTTTTTCGTATTCTAGAGGTCTCGAAACGTGTAGATCCGTCGAAAACTCGAGTTGTGATTTTCGGCATGATTCCAATACTTTCCCTATACATTACCATGTATTGCAGGGAAAGTAAAAATCTGATGTGGGCAGCACATGACTTTCCCTGCAGACTTATATCCACGTTCTCTTTATTTTAATTAAATTCATTTCACTTTTAATTCAATTTCCGTTCTCATTCGGTAACCGGACTTGTTTTCAAAGGTGGTGTAGAGAAAATACGAAAAACTAAAATATCTCGAGAACGGCTAGTCCTAGTGTAATGGGGTTGGTCGTATTATTTTCGTCGTTAAAAATTACGTATTAAACGAGCATTTAATGGATATATTTGAGTATACCTAGTTCTTTAGTTTAGATTTGGACGATTTTTGCGGGCCCTTTTGCAAAAAAGGCAGGTTATTTTTTTCCGAATCGTACCAAAATCTAATCAGCACCAGGTTGGCCTACAAGCGACTTATCCACCAAATTTTGTGAAATTCGGTCCAGTAGTTTTTCAGTTAGAGTGGATACAAGATTTTGCGGGCCATTTCACAAAAAAAGCGGGTTCTTTTATTCCGAATCGTACCCAAAACTAATCAGCATTAGCCCCGCCCACAAGTGACTTACCTACAAAATTTTGTGAAATTCGGACCATTAGTTATTTAATTAGAGTGGATACAAAATCTGCACAGACAGACACACAGACAGACAGACAGACACACAGACACACACACAGACGTCACGCTAAAAATGGTTTTTTCGTATTCTAGAGGTCTCGAAACGTGTAGATCCGTCGAAAACTCCAGTTGTGATTTTCGGTATGATTCCAATACTTTCCCTATACATTACCATGTATTGCAGGGAAAGTAAAAAGGAAGGTTCTCGTATCCTCCGAAAACTGTTTTTATTTTTTATCAGTTACTTATTCTATTACAAACGAAGTATTTTTATTTCATACTATTCAAAATATGTTCAGGGTGTCTAAAAAATTTCTACTAAAATGTCGAATTCTTAATTTTTCAGGGAAAAAACACTTTTTTTATTCAGCAGTATAAAAAACATAAAAATATACGTACATGTAGGTACTTTCAGCACCAAATCTCTTTGCTCAGAAATTATTTAAAGTGGGGCATGGAGACACCTGAAAAACTATTGGATTTGATTGTAACCCCTTCCCTTCCATTAAATAAACTAAAAAGCAGAATTAAATTCCAATTTTAAACATTGAAAATGTATCCATTCCATTGTAGGCCTTAGTAGTTTGATAATTTCTATCAGATTCCAATTAATGTTGAAATTCTATGAAGTAAACATTTTGTTTTACCCGGTTAATTACGAAATAATAATAAAATAAATGGTACTTTTCAATCACCATAGAATTATTATTACATAATGCAACTTCAGAACTAGTCTTAAATGCATTCAGTAAGTAATGTTTCTTTGCGAAAGCGATAATTAATCGGAAACCTGTGACAATGATTAAACAAAATTTTTGAAGAATAAAATTCTAATTAATGAATCTTCCTTTTAAAAAAGAGGACCGATAAAACGCCTTTGAAACTATTGTGCTTTTATTGCCCGAAATTCTTAATTTTCTGCATTCAAACTTAAAACTCTGTCCTTTTCATTCAGGCTTTTATTCGAATTTAAAAAGACTAGGTTCTCGTCTTTGTTCCTATCTTTTGATATCGGTCGATGTCTTTCTCCACGCTTTCTAAAGAGAAAGCAGGGGGGAAAAACTTCCGGCGATTTGCATTCACTTTCGCTGATTTGTTTTAGTCAACAGTTTGGAAAGAAAAGATTTTTCCTTAGGGAAATTTAAGAATTAAAAATAGCATAAATATCGGAAATATCAATGCTTTGATTATTGCTTAAGTTGAGTGGAATGTATGCTGCACTTTTCTTGAATATTAAACATGATTGAAACATTTGAAATTTTGCTTCAAATTCTAATGAAGTTTCACATTTGTTATTTTGTATTATAATTAAAAATTGGGAAATTTATGGCATCAATAGCAGTATCAAAACATATGTTGTATAACAATTAAATAACAATAGCAATGAAAAGATAATTATCAACGGTTGGGCATGCATATTAATTACCATGCAGCATAGAGCTATTTTGAAAATAGTATAGATCCCCTTTTTTAATACTAAAAGTGTTATTACATGGAACAAATTTTATTGCTGAAACTTGGCAATTCCACCCGTCAATCTTGATTTAGGAAACGGCTCTCGAACTTCATTGATTTGGCACTTATTTGTATTTACCAAGTTTAGCATCAGGTAATATGAATGCTAGAATTTCACCAATTTCCCCTCACGAAGCATTTCTAAGTATTTTTATAGCAGAATTGTGATATTTAATGAACTGTATGTTCATGTAATTTGATAAAAGTTGGTGGAATTGTCATTCCATATCTTCTGTTAACCATAGAGCTGCATTCATAACAATAATCTTTGAAGATGTAACGTCAAATGTAACGTCAAATTTTGCGATGTAACGCCAAATTTTGCCATTGGATCGCTCTCAGCAATTGATTCATTTTTCTTGCAGTACAAAAACTTGCTGCAATCTTTTTCACATTTAAATGTTGTTAGAGTTTGGTGGTAGGGGAAGAAGGGTACGGTCCCTGTCGATGCCTCACCCACTGGGTTCCGGTCCAAATTGGGTGGCACTTCCCGACCGTCCAAACGGTTACCTTACACCTTTCGGGTAGGTCGGACGGTCTGGGTCTCAACAACAACATTTAAATGTTGCTGAAAGATTGCTGGAAGGAATTGATCCGTGTAATAGCATCTTAAGTGTTTTTATAGCATGATTGTGATCGTTAATGCACCGTATACTCATTTAATTAGATAAAAGTTCGTGAAAGGAATCTTAAACTGTGTGAGAATTTGTTTACGTCTATTTCTCTTATTGAAATCGTGAAAGAGCAAGGTATATATTATTTGATAGGTACTATTTACTCAAATAGAGTAAAAAATGGCTGAGACGAAACTAAAAGCTATAAAATCTCTGATGAAAGAAGGAAGGGGCTCAGTTTCTGTAACAACATCAGAAGAAAGTTTAGCATTGCCAAATATCCGAGAGATGTAGCATTCAATGTTGAAAACTAAGTTTAAATCTATTTCTTTTATTGAAATGTTGAAAGAGCAAGGGATATATTATTTGATAGGTACTACTTACTCAAATAGAATAAAAGATAGCTGAGACGAAACTAAAAGATGTAAAATCTCTTATGAAAGAAGAAAGGAGCTCAGTTTTTGTAACAAAATCAGAAGAAAGTTTAGCATTGCCAAATATCTGAGAGATGTAGCAATCAATGTGAAAAACTAAGTCTATTTCTCTTATTGAAATGTTGAAAGAGCAAGGGATATATTATTTGATAGGTACTATCTACTTAAATGAAGTAAAAAATGGTTGAGACGACATTAAAAGATATATAATCTCTGATGAAGCCAACAGCTCGACCGTGCTGAAAACACCGGTTCTCGTTAGTTCACCGAAGTTAAGCAGCATCGGGCGCGGATAGTATTTGGTTGGATGACCACCTGGGAACCCCGTGTGCTCATGTTGGTTCATTTAAGGGTGAGCGTCAGTAAATTTTCTGCCCTATCCGCGCTTTGTTAACTTTCGCGGCACACATATTTCGCCGAAATTCTGCTCAAACAGTTGCGAAATATTTTCTGAAAGATAAAATGCAATGCTCAGATAATATTAAAACTAAATTTAATGCTCCATAAAACATAGAATATATTTTTTATTTTAATCCAAAATATTTTTGGTGCTGCCATCTGTTGTCGTAATTTAATTCATACCGATTATTTTTATTTTTTAATGAACATTTTTAAATATCTATTCCTTCTAATACAGTGTTAAATACAACAACAGATCATATAATGCCACAATCACGGAAAGGTAATTTATCATTCTATAAATTTGATAAGGGATCTGAATGTACATCACTGAGGACTGCAGTTTTGTCTTCAAGTTCCTTTGTCTTCAAGTCCAAGTTCAATTACGTTTCCGTGATTAATAATCCATTATATATGATCTATTGTATTTAATAGCGTATTAGAAGGAATAGACATTTAAAAATGTTCATTAAAAAATAAAAATAGTCGGTATGAATTAAATTACGACAACAGATGGCAGCACCAAAAATATTTTAAATCAAAGTAAAACATATATTCTATGTTTTATTGGGTATTAAATTTAGTTTCAATATAATCTAAGCATAGCATTTTATCTATATGAAAATATTTCGCAACTGTTTGAGCAGAATTTCGGCGAAATATGTGTGCCGCGAAAGTTAACAAAGCGCGGATAGGGCAGAAAATTTACTGACGCTCTCTTCTGCCCTATACGCGGTCTGTTAACTTTCGCGGCACACAATTTTCCCCGAAATTCTGCTCAAACAGTTGCGAAATATTTTCTAAAAGATAAAATGCAATGCTTAGATTATATTAAAACTAAATTTAATACCCATTAAAACATAGAATATATTTTTTATTTTAATTCAAAATATTTTTGGTGCTGCCATCTGTTGTCGTAATTTAATTCATATCGATTATTTTTATTTTTCAATGAACATTTTTAAATATCTATTCCTTCTAATATTAAATACAACAACAGATCATATATAATAATGCCACAATCACGGAAAGGAAATTTCTCATTCTATACATTTGATAAGGGGATCTGAATGTACATCGCTGAGGACTGCAGTTTTGTCTTCAAGTTCCTTTGTCTTCAAGTCCAAGTTTAATTACGTTTCCGTGATTGTGGCATTATTATGTATGACCTGTTGTATGTAATAGCGTATTAGAAGGAATAGATATTTAAAAATGTTCATTAAAAAATAATAATAGTCGGTATGAATTAAATTACGACAACAGATGGCAGCACCAAAAATATTTTAAATTAAAATAAAACATATATTCTATGTTTTATTGGGTATTAAATTTAGTTTTAATATAATCTAAGCATAGCATTTTATCTATAAGAAAATATTTCGCAACATTTTGAGCAGAATTTCGGCGAAATATGCATGCCGCGAAAGTTAACAAAGCACGGATAGGGCAGAAAATTTACTGACGCTCACCCTTAAGTCGACGTGGTGGCCGAACGGTCAAGGCGAACGTTTCCAGCGATCGATCGGCCGCCACGTTGTGGATTCAAGTCCCACATAAGACATGGATGTTGTGTGTTGTGGGTGCAGTGTGTTCCGCCCCCCTCTGGTGCGCCTGGGGCAACGTCCTAGGACGGCAAAATGGTTCACGATTTCGGCCGTACATAGGGCAAACGACGTAAGTCGACGTAGAGTCTAGTGCTAGAGTCTAGTGCCTGACCATTGGGAAAAAAAATAAATAATCTCTGATGAAAGAAGGAAGGGGCTCAGTTTCTGTAACAAAGTCAGAAGAAAGTTTAGCAGTCCCAAATATCCCAGAGATGTAGCACTCAATGTAAAAATCTAAAATTTCCAATATTACAAGAACGGCTAATAATAACAATTAAACAATGGTATCAATTTATTGTTAGTTAAACGTACTTACAAACAATTCACTGATTTAATAATGTATTTATTGCTTTATAATTTTTCTCCGTTTTAGAATAAAAACGCAAATTTCTTGAAAACGTTGCATTTTGTCGTTCTATAAACGATGATAATTCCTACAAATTGAAAATCGCATCTAAAATAACTATTTCTTAACATTTTAAAAACATAATTATATTTTTTGAACATTTTCAATTTTCGAAATAAATATTCGAAAAATGGATTTCTGTCTGCTTATTCATTCACCATGTTAATCATTAGACTTCTGACTGTTATCAATTGAAATAATCGTACAAAATTTCTAGATTTTATCAATTTATCTGAGAGATATCGTAGACACAAAACACACAAACATTATTGAAATAAATGGTTAATTCTCAGTTTAATGGTTAGGGACGCTATAAACGCGTAAATCTGTCAAAATCCGAAAGTCGTATTTTTACCTTGAACTGGATACCTTCGCTATGCTATAATATCGCAGGAAAATTAAAAATATTTTATCTTCGATCGATTAAAATGTAAAGAGACACTTAACCTAATTATGAATAGTTTGTGATATTACAATACTTTTCCTCATGTTTCATAAATGAAAAGTAAATGTAAATTATTAATTATTAATTATACTGAAACACGAATTTCGTAGCACGTCTTATAGTAGTTTTCATAAATTCCAACAAAAATATTAATGATAGAATGATAAGAATTTAGAAACTTGAACTTGAGTCACTGTCTCAAACAAAACATTTTAAGCATTCCGTTATTTATTCTCTATAACAATAGTAATTAATCAGATAACTTAAATAAGGTTCAATCTCTCCATTAAAAATAAAACACAAAACAAATTAAACTTTCTTCAAAAGCAAACAAAACTTTACTTGAAACTATTGTGATTCTACTGCTTCAAATTCTTAATTTTCTGCATTCAGACGTAAAATTCCGTCTTTTTCATTTAAGCTTTGTCTTTTTCATTTAAGCATTCCAGCCTTTGTTCCTATCATTTGATATCGGTTGATGTCTTTCTCTTCGTTTCCTGAAGGAAAAAGAAGGGGGAAACTTTTCCGGCGATTTGCATTCACTTTCGTTGATTTGTTTTATTCAACAGTTTATAAAGAAAATTTTCCCTATAGGGAAATAGGGGAGTTGAAAATAGGGTGAAGATCGGGAATATCAATGCTTTGATAATTACTTAGGTGGTATGATAATTTTCCCTGCTTGAATATTGAACAAGATTGAAACATTTGAAAGATTGTTGTAGTCTTTATTCAAACAATACTATAATGAAAAATTAAACAACGTAATTAATCACAAATTAAATTAAAAGCAGCCTCTAGATGTTTTGAGAATGCATTTGATCCTCATTCTTTGTGTTAAAAAGAAAGATTCTAATAAAATAAGCATACGAAATTTCATATAGTCCGCTTAAATATTTCGTAGGATATCGTGCTCCCTGTGGAAAAGTAAAAATTTTAATATCTCAAGAACAGCTTATAATAACTACTAAACAAATATGTGCATTTATTTTTAATAAAAGTACATACAAAATGTTCAGTTATCTCATAATAATGAGAACATTTAAATTGAGATATTCTCCATTTTAAATAGAAAACACACTGTCTTAAGAACGAGGCAGAGAGAAAACAAATTAAATGTAAAATAATTTAAAGAAAAAATACTATAAATTATTTAGTATTAGATTAATACATATCATATGTTAGTAGTATCATATGTAGTATCATATGTTAGATTATTGTTAGTATCATATGTTAGATTAATATCATATATTAGATTAATGTTAGTATCATATATTAGATTAATACTTCAATAGTTTTAGTTCGGATTATTAAAATTGTATCTAATTATTGTACTAAATGCAGATGTAAATAAGATGAAATTAATAATTAGACTAATAGAACAAACATGAGCTTTAAGAGATTTTGCACAAACACCCAATACAAATTATATAAACTAATGAAGTATACTATGTTAAGGAATTAATGGAAACCAAGTCAGTTAGAAATAAATTTGTTGGGGGAAACAGGACAATAATCCACTGAAAAGCTAATTAAGGGAATAATTGAAATAGTTACACTGAATTGAAATGCCTTTCTGGTAGGTCGGACGGTCTGGGTCTCAACAACAACAACTGAATTAAAATGGATAAAAGTCAAAGAAATTGTAAAATCTTCAGGAGGTGCATACAGTTATTTGCCTACTAAGTTTTTTTAATTAAATAACCTTGTTGCATTGAATAAGTTTAATTTGTACCTCAGAGAACTTGTTGGAAAACCATTACCAAAAATACGAAAAAAAAAATAAAAAAATGGAGATTTAACTGAAAAAGGAAGAATGAACTAAGCCTAATACTCACATTCATAAGCTACTCATAAATATAAAAATCAGTGTTACCGAGCAGTAGAAAAAGTTGGATAATAATAATAAGGTGTTCAGATATGTTAGAGTTAGGTATTGAGAGTAACATGTAATGATTACTAATGCTATTGTGATAAAAAATATTATGATAAATCTATTATACTATTGGAGAATGAAAATCCTAATATAGAGGAATTAGTTAATTTAAACTTATTTACATTACTATTATCTCAATATGCTAGATAATTATATAATTTACTTGTATTTTTAAGGTTATTAATATGGATATTATGACATGTTTATTAGATAATCTATAAATTTTAAATAACTGATTAATTATTATATATTGAAATCATTGCATACAGTTACATGAGTTACATTGTAATAATTTATTAATATTAAAATCAAAATTATCTTGTTTATCTTATAATTTAGTTATTATCTTATTAGACAGGTCAATTTTAAGATTTAAATTAAAAACCTAACATTATTATTTATTGGTGGTTCATTAGACAATAATTACAGATTGTCTGGATAGAATTAAAAGTGGATATTATTAGTATCTGAGGTTAACAAACAAATCAAATCATCAATATCTATATATATCAATATCTATCAAATCAATCATATCTATAAATTTGGTAATCAGTAGATGTAAATGTATGTTCATAATGATAAAGATACAAATTAGCCAATATACTACTACTACTACAACCTCCTTTGGAGACACCTGATACTTGCAAATATAAATTATTTTCCTGAAATATATGATTATTAAATAATACAAAGTGGAGAAATTTAAGAAAATTTTGAATTTTGATATGGTCAGAATTATTAGTAATAAATGCTTTGTATAGTACTAAAATTACATTATAAATATCTTGTATATTTGCATTATTAAAGAGATCTTAAAAATCAAAAGTCTGTAAAACATGAATATTTCCTATTACATCAATATTAATTAAAATTTCTTTGATATTACTAAGAATAAACTAATCATTCCTGGAATAACATAGCCTATCATTTACTTCTTTCAAACAAGTTAGTAATTTACTAGTTGTAGTAGAATACGTATTATGGCCACTGGCGAATTTAATTGGGCTTTTATGAAATTTTGAAATTAAAACAATATATATATGTGGAAGTTTTAAAAATTTATAATATAAATTTAAATCATTATACATATTAATGATTTTATATTTGGCATTAATTAGAGAATGTGATTCCAGTTAAAATATATTTATTATTAATTAAATAATATTTTTTAAAATGTATAAAATTTTTTTACATACATATAATAGCATAATGCTTAGGGACGTCATCTACATAAGCAATAACAAAAGATTTTTTGTAAAATATTAATTAAGTTTTTTAATTTATTAATAGTATATATTGACTTAGGCATTTCAATGCTAATAACAGTATTTTCAATTATCTTTAATATATATATGTGGAAGTACTATATTTCCATATATTGAATGTTTCTAATGGTTTTGCATATTACAAGATAATTTATAAATATATTTGTATGTGTCAAAGTTAATTGATTTTAGTATATTAGAAGAGTTACTATAGGAAAGCAACCTAAGTCTGGTACAGAATGACATAGCATTTCTTAAGGATCCATCAGTAACAAGGTTTAAATCACCAGTAATAATATATCCTAGTTTAGGATTAATATACCTATCATGTTTTGCATCTTCAAGAACACAATAATTATCTACATTAGCATCAGTATCACTGTCTAAAGAGAGAGACTGAAAAATATCATATAGTAATTAAAAATGGTTCTTCCTAATGGCTCATTATATTTTAATTTCTTTAAAATATTTAAATCTTTATTTGAAGTAAATGGTTATAATTATTAAATAAATCATTAAAATTAATAGAACTGTAAATAAAATGCTTAAAGGATATAACATAATAAAAATTAAAAGAGTTACCTTTTTTATTATATTTATTAAAATATAAGTTTAAATGATTAGATTTGAGTAAGTAAATCATAAAAAATATAAATGAAATAATCATTAAGTTTATCTTTGAAAGATGGCATAAATATAATTTATTTTCTTTCTTAGTTACAAAAACCCACGTTTTCACAGCTTTTCAATGGGAAGAACTATTAAAAATATGATGTGAAGATTTAATTTCTGATTTAAAATCTAAATAATTATTTGCAGTTTTACCCTTACCTCATTTTGATCTTTTAGTAATTGCTGTATTATATCTATTTTTTATAATTGGAATTTTATGAATAGATGATGATAAATTGAATATTAACTAACATCAAAATAATTTTTTTACAATATTACTATTTAGATACAACTGGTTTTATTCACATAGAAAATCAATAGTATTAGTTTTTATGTAGAAATTTTCAAAGAATATTCTGACGGTTAAATTAGTTTTAAAATCCAAAAATTTGAATAGTAACATTTTCAAATCTATGTTGAGCAAAGTGCTGATATTCATATAGAAATAGGAGGAGCTTTATTATTGAGGATATATGTTTAATATAATCTCATTCGGAAGATTCATTCGAACATGAATCGGATAACTAGCTGTTTCCTATATATGATCAATTACAGATATTGCATGTTAATTTATATATACAGTTGTATACTTTACTAAAAGTTAGATGGAATCTATGCCTCGTAATTTGATAATTGGATGCAGTTGTGCAAATTTTATAATTTTTACTCATACATTTACTGAAATTATAAGTTTCATTGGGTAATCGAAATTGCCCATAGCACAGTGTTTTGTTTTATTGATATTGGTCTAATCCTAACATGCATCAAATTTACCGGGGTAATCTCTATCCAATTAACAAATTTATTAGTATACAGGTTTATTGGTGGTTTTATTAGTTTAATTATATATATCCATATATACATATATTCCTTTTTCTCAATTTCTTCAATCTTATCTCTTTCTACTTTAAATGGTTTTTTATAATGTGTCGGATCTTTGTTAAGTGATTCAACCACATGGTGTTACTTTATACAACGAAACACATTTATAGTGTCCATTGCTGTAAAGATCCCTGAAGAGTTGAATTAATAGATACTCTATCCTATTCCTTTTCTGATATTTTTCTTGTTTTCTTTAATATTTTGGACATCGTTCTTTTGTTGCTGTGATATAAGATGCACATACTTAGTTTCGTATAGTTAATTAGCAAAACTTATTTGTTTGTGTCATATCTTTAATGTAGATGTTGTTGGCTTTCATATATTCTTATTCCCTAATTATATATTATTTTGCTTTCCTTTTATGTACTTATCCATTATTAATGTTATATTTCTATGATTTTAGAGCCAGAATACTTTATATATGATATACTTTTCAGCTATCTTTGTTATCCATACTTACGTTTTAACAACATTTGAATAATTTTATATCAAAATATAAAGAGATGGAATAGAATAGAATATCCATTAATGCAATTCTTCAGAAATCTTTGCACCAATCGCTTAAAACTTTCAAGGGAATTAAATTTTAAGAAATACAAAAATAAAACTTTTGTACGGCTCCCGTACAAAAACCTTTCCAATGAGTAAAATGTGCCCCATACACTAATAAGGTGATGTACAAAATTTCAGCATTTTATTATAAAAAGTCCCTGAGATATAAAAAGACAAAAATGCTGACTTAAACCACTTTTCGATACATCGACGATATAAAAAGACAAAAATGCTGACTTAAACCACGTTTCGATACATCGTGATTTTTTCTCAGAGGGAAAAAATCATGTCCGCAGCTCGCATTTCAAGGGTCATACAAAAATTACGAAAGAAAACAATGACTAGATAAATAAATAATATTGCTATTTATTGGTACAAAAGTATCTCCACTGTGTAAAAATAATAACCTTACATAAAGATTACAAAGCTTGTTCAAAATGTTTTCCATTCATTCCAGTACAGAGCTGCATTCGCCTGATAACACTTCTCTGCACTCGATCAAGTTCTTGTTCGTTGATGTCACGACAATCATCTTGAATGCGTTGTTGAAACTCTGCTTTATTTAAGAGAGGTGACAGATAAACAGTTGTGCGTAAACTACCTCACAAATAAAAATCCATAGGCATTAAATCAGGCGATCTAGGGGGAAATTCGACTGACCCATGCAAGCCAATCATCCACTAGTCTGGAAACTCGTTATTTAACCAATGTTTCACACCTGTAGTATAGTGAGCTGGAGATCCGTCCAGTTGAAACCATACATGTGAAAATACTGTTAAGGACAGTTCATCCATAAAATCAGAAATAACCGCATTCAGAATCTCATTAATATATCTGTCACCCATCAACGTACCACCATACAGTATGGGTCCAAGCAAAAGCTTTCTGAAAATACTACACCATACATTCACAAAAAATTTCTTCTGATGATGAATATCACGTACCACGAATGGATTTGTGTCAATCCAGAAGTGCTCGTTTTGAGGATTTATGCATTCATCTTGCTTAAAACAGTATTCGTGAGTCCAAATTACGTTTTTCAGGAAGAGGGATTTGCATCTTCCTGATTTAGAGCCCAATTACAAAAATCTAGACGACGTGGATAATCTGTTGGCTAATGTCCTTGCACACCATGAATGTTAAACGGATGCCATTTATTCAGTCTCAGTATTCTCCACACTGTTGCACGTGGTACGTTCATTTCTGAAGCAGCAGTACGAACACTACTATGTGGATGACTGCAAGAGTAAACCAAAATATCAATTTCTACATCAATTGGGTGAAGTCTGGGCCTACTTAATCCACCTACACGATGTACGCTTCCTCTTTCACGCACTCGTTGCATCAATCGGGAAATAAATCTCCCAGAAGGCTGTCGAGTATTGGGAAAAGTACTTCGATATTCCCGCTCAGTTTCGTTAGCATTGCGATTGCAGAAACTGTACAGCATAAGCATTTCAAAATGTTTTTCGTTGCTGTATTGCGACATACTGTCGGTACAGGCTAACTACACTTTCAAAATGTAGCAGAAATACTTAAGGGTCGCTCAGACTGCCGGGCTGCGCGTGCTACGCTTGCGTAAGCGAGGCGATTGATCAAGAGAAAAGCAAAAACAACTTTCTCGTGTGATGATGCGTCTGTTGCAATTGTGTGACGCACCGATCAGAGGCAAATATTTGCATATACATACATTTCTAATATGTTTTAATGTTCATTTTGATTGTGAGATTTCCAAGTCTTATTCTGTAATTAATCATGTAAATTTTTAAGGTATTTTTCAGGAAGCATATTTTTGAAAAATTGTAAATAAATCTATTTTTGAAAAATTGTAAATAAGGTAAGAGGCAGATATTATATGCCTATGAAGCATTTCTTCGTTGCGTCATTTGCGCTCTTGCTATAAGCATTTACATTTTAATTTGTAATTAATCCCTCACTAACTTTGTTTAAACATATCTCTGGGACTCCTTATAATAAAATGCTGAAATTTTGTACATCACCTTATTAGTGTATGGAGCACATTTTACTCATTGGAAATGTCTTTGTACGGGGGACGCATAAAAATTTAAATTTTGTATTTCTTCAAATTTAGTCCCCTGAAAATTTTTATCGATTGCATAAAATTCTGTTCCTTTTTTACGAAACTCTCTCTTTACAATTTATTGTATATGTCTAAGATCAATATTTATGGAATAAAAGCCGATATCAATGTTTTGGGACACCCTGTATATTATATATATATATATATATATATACACTCTTTTGCAAAAAGAAGTAGCACCCCTAAAAAATAATCCGATCATCTCGAAATTTCGTATGCAAAATCTTTTATACCAAGTATGCAAGTTATTAAATTTGCAAGGCCAATGAGTGTCAACTTCGGTTATAGCGCACGTTTCTACTGCGCAACTAGCATCCTATAAAACTGGTTAAAAATGTGAACGGTTTATCTTTGCTCATTATCGGCGTTGCAGTTCCGTGAAGAAACAACCAATAATGCCGTTACGATGTTCCCGAAGACCTTATAAGTAATTAGACTGGCAGGTCATACCGAGCAATAAGCCCCCAACTGCAACGAACATATACTGCTGTGCAAAGGTACTGGCTGCAATGGTTGCTGCAAGGAACTCACCGGCGGAATGAAGGCTCTGAAAGGCCAAGGTGAGCGAATGCCAGGCAAGATCGGATGATTGTGTGACAGGCCCGAACTGGCCCAACGGCATCATTGTCCGTCGTCCAACTTGGTACAGCCTCTTCAATATCACCCGTGGTACCTTCCACCCTCTCACGGCGCTTGCTAAGGTGGTGTTACGCTCACGGCGGCCTTTAGGACGTCTACTCATTACCCCACAACATCGACAGAGTCGTTTGGAGTGCTGTCGTAGCCAAGCATCAAGGCTGCCAGTAGACTGGCATAGCATAGTATTTAGCGATGAATCCCGCTTTAGTCTTTTAGCAGATGACCATCGGGTACGTGTGTTTAGGCGCCAGGGCCAGAGGTCCCAATCAGCCTTTGTTTTACACAGGCACACAGCTATTGCCCCTGGTGTGATGGTGTGGGGGGGGGGGGCTATCTCTTAGGACAGCAAGTCGCCCCTAGTCATCCTGCATACAACTTTAATAGCTCAACGATATGTTGATGAAATCCTGCGGCCGTTTGCGTTACCCTTCATAACACGTCATTCTGAGACCATTTTCTAACAAGATAATGCCACGCCACATACGGCTCGCATGTCTGTAGACTGTCTCCGTGCTGTTGATACTGTTCCTTGGCTAGCAAAGTCACCAGACCTTTCGCCAATCGAGCATGTATGGGACACGCTAAATCGCCAGATTCTGGTACTTCGAAATGTAGCAGATCTGGAGCAACAATTGAGGAATGCCAGGCAGAATGTATCGCAGGATGACATTGGGAAACTTTATTACTCCTTACCTAGACGTATACAAGCATGCATTGCCGAAAAAGGAGGTTTCGCCAATTACTGATTTAAAAATTCAATGTGCAATTTCTAACCATTGATGGGTCCTGCGGCCTTGCATTTGGAAACATTTCAGTACCTGTGTATGAGCTGTATGCATATTTAATTTCAATAAAAACAACCACTTTCTTCATGGTGCTTCGTTTTTTATTTTTGTTTTGCAAAAGAGTATATATATATATATATATATATATATATATATATATATATATATATAATTGAAGAATTCTTATTTTACTTGTATTATATATACCGGAAATTGATCATTAATAGAAAATGTTTTGTATAGCTAAAGTGAAAGGAAGATTGACTGAAATGTAAATGTGACATCAAAAAGACTATACGACAAACTGTGTTGAATATTTTAAAGGGAACATGATAAGTAAACATTATAAATAAAATAGGTACTAAATTGGTACAAAATACCCCTTTTTCTCTGTCCATATTTAAGTTAAGGAATGGAATAAGAATTACATGTGATGAAGATGTCTGAAAAAAAAATTTTTAATTACACATTAAGATGAAAGTATCTTTATAAAAATCATATATGTAATGCAGGTACTTAAGGTACTAATCCCCTTGTTCCCTGCATAAACATCCATGGTGTAAATGCAAGAAATGTGTTTAAGATGAAAAGTTGCAAAACAGAAACATTGTTTTGCACGATGAGCTAGGCCTTTTCTAGCTCCCAAAAAAATTGTTGAAATTGAATAAATTGAATACAGTGAAAAGCATTTCCGAAACCATGTACATTATCAAGGGCCATACATGTTTCGTTAATGCGGATTCTACGTTTCTGTGTGCATTACTGTAAATTGTATTATAGAAATAATGCATATGGCCCAACGTATAGAAGAAAATCTAAATTGGATCAAATATATAAGAAATCAAATATAAAAATCAAATATAATCAAGTATACCAGCGTGTGACTAAGTATTTACAAGAGAATACAATGTAATGTAAAGGTATAAGAATATAATAATATAATAAAATATTTACCCCTTGTACTGCTTAAGAATGTAGATTACGTGATACTGACTAAGCATTTTAACTCAAAAAAGGTTACAGTTAATTCTATACTAAGATTTCAACTGTTGGAAGTGAAACATGGAGATGAAAAATTATTTAAATTTGTTTGAGAATGGTCTGTCAATATGTTACTGTAATTGTAGCAAGGTGTTGAATATTTAAATATTTTTTTCCATTCAGTGTATCTGTATGATAAAATACATATATACAATTTCAGTAGTATACGTAAGGAGCAATTTTAAATAGCCTAAATGATCGGTGACACTTTAAGTCTGTTAAAATGTTCACGGAATGTGGATATTGGTTGTTGTTAAAACCCAGACCGTCCGACCTACCAGGAAGGTGTAAGGTAACTGTTTGAACGGTCGGGAAGTGCCACCCAATTTAGACCGGAACCCAGTGGGGGAGGCATCCACAGGGACCGTACCCTCCTTCCCCTATCACCAACCTCTCGGAAGGACTTTCGGACCCACATGTTTAACGTGATCGTACTCCGCATGAACACGGCGGCAGTTTTGGCAGTGACTGGAATCGAACCCGGGCCTACCGAGTGCAACTCCAGCGCGCTAACCAATGGGCTACCGCACCCTGGATATTGGTGGTATCTATATAAAAGTGTAAGATCTCAAACACTTGAAATACTCCAAGGGATGTAATTCTAACTTTATTTCTTTATGTCTCACACAACAAGCCACAATCCGCAAGGCTAAGATTGCGCTCCCATTGCAAATACCAGTATCCGTAAGTCTGTGAGTAAAAGCTTGGACATTGCAATCCCATGCAGCTTGAATTTAATCTTTATAAAACTTCATCCCGGCTGCGTGGTAAGACTGCCTTGTCAGTATCCTTAAGGTTTTGTAAAATTGCCACACATAGCAAGTTTTTAAGACCGCTATTATAAGTAACGACCATTCCGCATTAAAGAGCGCTAAAAAGAGAGAACCGGTCTACAGATGTCGGAGGAGAGCGCTATTTTATGTTTTTAATCTCATCGAACCAAATACATATTGCTAAATCTTCGCTCTAATTGCTTCAAGAAAACACACTTATTTAATCAGCATATAACAAAATTATCGGTACCGGTAGAAAACAAAACAAACTCAGTTTGTCAGAGTGTGAGAAACAGATGCAACAGCGATCACTGAAAACCGTGTGCAATGAAATCATTGGAATCTCTTGTCACATTTTACTATGTCACGTTTAGGGGGAAAATAGCATTTGTTTCTGTATTTTCTGATATGATATCTTCAGTGTTTTCTATACCGAATGTTGTTGGTACACGCCGCAGTCTTTTGTTTCCGTTATTTTTTATGTGCTACGTTGGTTCATAACTTTTAACCCGTTAGTGCTAAACACATACTTCCAATTTGAAACCGTTTTGACTAATAGTACGAAAAGTTTGTCTAAATTACTTTTAAAACTAGGGGAGGCATTTAAATAGAAATACGAAATTTTTTTTCTTGACCCCCTTTAAGGCAAAATGTCTACTCGAAACATTTTTAAAAAAATTAATGTAATAATTAGCTCATTTAGAAGAATAATCTATACCTCTAAAATCAAAGCGTGAAAAATAAAACAAAATTCTTATCTTACTCTAAAATCTACTCTCTTACCAATCAATTTTTGAAAGAATTTAGGGATCCTCCACAAAATAAAGCTTTAGTGTACTTTGTATTCTTTTTTCTGCTGCAAATCACTTTGATATACGAATCTCAAAAATTTGTATCATGTTTACTACCATGAGTTTTTCACTTAAAACTGTCATTTTTGTTTTACTCCATATTTAATGCACATTTTTTCATCAACCGAACTTTCTTCGCTGAGGAGGCTATATAAAAGTTATTTCTACATTTTTTCTAATACTTAACACAATGTAAAAAATCTGATGTGGGCAACACATGACTTTCTCTGCAGATTTATCTTCACGTTCTCTTTGTTTTAATTAAATTTAATTCCCTCTTAATTCAATTTTCGTTCTCATTTTGTAACTGGACTTATTTTCAAAGGTGGCGTAGAGAAAATACGAGAAAACTAAAAATATCTCGAGAACGGCTAGTCCTAGTGTAATGGGGTTGGTCTTATTTCTTTCTTCGTTAAAAATTATGTATTAAACAAGCATTTAATGGATATATTTGAGCATACATAGTTTTTTATTTTAGATTTTGACGATTTTTGCGGGCCATATTGCAAAAAATGGCAGGTTATTTTTTCCGAATCGTACCAAAATCTAATCAGCACCATGGTGTCCTACAAGTGACTTATCTACCGAATTTTGTGAAATTTGGTCCAT
Organism: Amaurobius ferox; assembly: GCA_951213105.1. Lineage (NCBI taxonomy): Eukaryota > Metazoa > Arthropoda > Arachnida > Araneae > Amaurobiidae > Amaurobius > Amaurobius ferox. Next base: position 73,050,749 of record OX578134.1, read on the forward strand.
TAGCTTTTCAGCTAGAGTGAATACAAACTTTTGCGGGCCATTTCGCAAACAAAAGGCGGGTTCTTTTATCCCGAATCGTACCCAAAACTAATCAGCACCACATTCGCACACAAGTGATTTACCAACCAAATTTTATGAAATTCGGTCCATTAGTTTTTTAGTTAGAGTGGATACAAAATCTGCACAGACAGACAGACAGACACACAGACATACAGACACACACACAGACGTCACGCTAAAAATAGTTTTTTCGTACTCTAGAGGTCTCGAATCGCGTAGATTCGTCGAAAACTCGAATTGAGATTTTCGCATGATTCCAATATTTTCCCTATACATTACCATGTATTGCAGGGAAAGTGAAAATAATAAGTATAACTTTTTTGCAATTAACAACAATTTTCTAACTAGATGTATGTGTCTCTTGCACTAACAGTTCAAAAGTTATGAACCTGATAAGTCTTTTTGAAGCACTTTGCATGCGTCTCTAGGCATCAAGAAGAATAAATAGGGAGACCTACTGATTTCAAACTCCCTTTAATATCGTGGTTATTCGGGGCGGATTTGAATGATTGCATCATACCACAAAGTATTTTGCCAATATTTCTAAAATAATTCTATATTTTAGGAATTGCTAGTAATATGATGCTAAATGTTCCTGTACTCTCTGTTTGATGTAAAATTTGTAAAAGAAATAGTTTCATATTTGGGGGTGTTTACATTGGCGCACCATACCTATAATATATTTTTCAAAGTTCCTAAAAATTTGGTATTTTGGAAAAGGTTAGTTTTAACAACTTGAAATTGGTTTTATTTGCTTTAGCATGAAAAAGTATGTGATGTGTGAAAGGACTATTGGCATTACAAAATTAAACATTTTAATTTTTTCTTAAATTAAAACATTCAAAAGTGTTCTCCATTTTTAATGTTTACACAGTTTTTACTGAGTGAGCATCCTTAAAAATTTAGCACAAAATTTTAGCAAAAAGACCTTACGGCACTTTTACTAAAAATATATATATATGTAGTTTCTATGTGTATTTTTACCCACTGGGCCAGTGCCACCGACAGAGTTTTTCGGGCCCCTATGCAGCACATGCGCGGGAAACCTACTATCCCTTATTTCGGAAGTTATAAGCCTTTTTTTAATAAAATGTTTATATGGCTTGTATCTCCAAGCCTCCTGGCTACTAATTAATGCATCATTTGATTATCCCTGCCGCCTCCGGTTGACGAAGCCTAGGCTCCAAACATTTTAGTATACCGCGTTAAATTTACAGAGATGGAAAATGATGTCAGTTATTGCACTGAAAGAATAATCTCAAAATTCATATTAAATAATAAGTAAGTAAAGAGAAAGTTTCTTACAAAACCATAAAATAGTTTATCAACTATGCCCATTGAAGGGTAAATAAATGAAAATGAATTTTGATGAATACAAAGTATTACAAAGGATCACAAAAACTATTACTTTCCCTGCAATACATGGTAATGTATAGGGAAAGTATTGGAATCATGCCGAAAATCGCAACTCGAGTTTTCGACGGATCTACACATTTCGGGATCTTCAGAATACGAAAAAACCATTTTTAGCGTGACGTCTGTGTGTGTGTCTGTGTGTCTGTCTGTCTGTGTGTCTGTCTGTCTGTGTGTCTGTCTGTCTGTCTGTCTGTGCAGATTTTGTATCCACTCTAACTAAAAAACTAATGGACCGAATTTCACAAAATTTTGTAGGTAAGTCACTTGTGGACGGGGCTGGTGCTGATTAGTTTGGGGTACGATTCGGAATAAAAGAACCCGCCTTTTTTTGCGAAATGGCCCGCAAAAGCTTGTATCCACTCTAGCTGAAAAACTAATGAACCGAATTTCACAAAATTCGGTAGATGAGTCACGTATAGGTCACCCTGGTGCTGATTAGATTTTGGTACGATTCAGAAAAAAATAACCTGCCTTTTTTTGCAGAATGGCCCGCAAAAATTGTCAAAATCTAAACTAAAAAGCTACGTATGCTCAAATATATCCATTAAATGCTTGTTTAATGCGTAATTTTTAACGAAGAAAAGAATAAGACCAACCCCATTACACTAGGACTAGCCGTTCTCGAGACATATTAGTTTTTTTCGTATTTTTCCACGCCACCTTTGAAAATAAGTCCAATTATCAAATGAGAACGAAAATTGAATTAAAAGTGAATTAAATTTAATTGAAATAAATAGAACGTGGATATAAGTTTGCAGGGAAAGTCATGTGCTGCCCACATCAGATTTTTTTTAATTGGTTTCATAAATTTGGGTATTTTAGACTTTCTTCAATATTATTATGTTTTAAAATTTAAGGAATTAATTTCTTTAAAATAATTTGCTTTATTACTAAATGGATTTTGATATATTTTATATTATCTAATGAGACCCACGGTCATTCCGCTCTATAAATAATTTTAAACACCGGTTTGTTAATTGGATATGTCCCATATAACCGTTATAATATAATCGAGATTATAGAATCGAACAATTAATTGATCGCTCAATTTTGATCTGCTTACTGCATCGAATTCAATATTTTTTATTTAGAAGAAAATAAAAAATTTGATGTGGGCAGCACATGACTTTCGCCGCAGACTCGCATTCACGTTCTCTTTATGTCTTCAATAATTCATTACAGTTTAATTGCACAAAATAACACCCATAATTAATTAAAATTACACTAAATTTTTACTTTTAATTCAATTTTCTTTCTCATTTGGCAGCTGGGCTTATTTTCAAAAGTGGTGTAGCGAAAATGCGAAAAAACTACACTATCTCGAGAACGGCTAGTCCTAGTGTAATGGGGTTGATCTTATTCTTTTGGTCGTTAAAAATTACGTATAAAACCAGCATTTAATTGATATATTTGAGCATACGTAGTTTTTTACTTCAGATTTTGATGATTTTTGCGTGCAATTTGCAAAAAAAAAAGGATTCATTTTTCCGAATCGTACCAAAATCTAATCAGCACCAGGGTAACATACAAGTGACTAATCCACCAAATGTGGTAAAATTTGATCTATTAGTTTTTCAGCTAGAGTGGATAAAGGCAATATTTGAGGGCCATTTCACAAAAACTAGACGGTTTCTTTTATCTCGAATCGTACCAAAAACTAATCAGCACCAAGGTCACACACAAGTGACTTACCTACCAAATTTTATGAAATTTTTTCCATTAGTTTTTGAGTTACAGTGGATACATACATTGCACAGACACACACACACACAGATGTCACGCTAAAAATAATATTTTTGTATTCTATATATCTCAAAACTTGTAGATCTGTCGAAAACTCGAGTTGAGATTTTCGGCATGATTTAAATACATTCCCTATACATAACCATGTATTGCAGGGAAAGTAGAAAAATAATAAACGTTAGAAACCGTGACAACATCTTTTAATAATAAGTTAAATAAAATTGCACTTAACTCGTCCAATAAAAATTTTACATAAGAGATTAATCCATAGAAGCTGGAAGTTAAAGAACACTAATTCCATGCATCAATTGATTTTAAATCACGATTCGTTCTACCTTTTTCTTATGAAAATTAAAAATCTGATGTGAGCAGCACATGACTTTTCCTGAAGACTCAAATTCATATTTTCCTTATTTCTTTAATAATTCATTAGATTGAGTTTAATGGCATCAAATAACACTAAATGTGCATTTTTAATTCAATTTTTGTTTTCATTTGGCAATTGGATATTTTTCCGATAGCGGCGTATCAAAAATGCAAGAAATCTCAAATATCTTGAGAACGGTTAATCTTAAAGTATAATGGAGTGTGTTATATTCTTTTCCTCGTCAAAAATTGCGTATAAAACAAGAATTTAATTGATACATTTGAGCATACACTACTTAGTCTCTTTCTTAAGATTTTGGCGATTTTAGCGGGCCATTTCGTAAAAAAAGGCAGGTTGTTCTTTTCCGAATCGTACCAAAATCTATTCAGCACCAGAGTGTCCCACAAGTAACTTATCTACCAAATATTGTGAAATTTAGTCAATTAGTATTTTAACTAGAGTGGATATATGAAACTTTTACAGACCATTTCGCAAAAAAGGCGAATTCTCTTTTTACGAATCCTACCTAAAACTAATCAGCACCAGGGTCTCACCCAAGTGACTTACATACCAATTTTATGAAATTCGGTTTATTACTTTTTTAGTTAGAGTGGATACATACATTGCACAGACAGACAGACACACAGACAGACACACACACAGACGTCCCGCTAAAAATAGTTTTTTCGTATTCTAGAAGTCTCGAAACGTGTAGATCCGTCGAAAACTCGAGTTGTGATTTTTGGTATGATTCCAATACTTTCCCTATACATTACCATGTATTGCAGGGAAAGTAAAAATAAACATTTATATTTAAACGTTAGAAACCATGGCAATGTATTTTATAGCAATATATTGTTTAGCGCATACTATTATACAACTCTACGCTTCAGTACTTTCTCATTGACATCACATGCCATTGAGCGCCATTTTTGAAAATGTATTTCTAGCCATTATATTGTGAAATTGAATTTTCCCGATTTAGTGACCAATATTTTTCGACAGAGGAACTCAAAATCTACAATAACGCTTCAATCACATACCAAAGTTGGTTTTTTACGCGATTTTTAAGTTGTCGAAAAATAATTTTTCATCATCTTCAATGGGGGGAAAAGTTCCGAAGAAATCTTAAAGAGGTCTGGATCGATATATTTTCTTTTAAGTCTGATCTTATTCTCCCATACGATTTTTAATTCTATTTACAGATGCTCGTCTTTAAGCTGCAGTTCAACAGATTTTAGTGTTGATGCTGTGTTCTTTATACGTAGATTGTTTTTGTTTTTTCAGTATAATTTTTTTTTTCAGGCGTATCCTGCAGATATGTTAATTTAAACTGTCTAATCGTTTATACGATAATCAAATCTCCTTAGGTAAAATAAAGTACATACATAAATAAAAAATCTGATGGGGGCAGCACATGACTCTCCCTGCAGACTCAAATTCACATGTTCTTTATTTTTTTATTAATTCATTAGATCGAGTTTAATTGAACCAAATAACGCTAAATTTGCATTTTTAATTCAATTTTTTGTTTTTATTTGGTAATTTCAAAAAGTGGCATAACTAAATGCGAAAAATCTCAAATATCTCGGGAACGGTTAGTCCTAGAGTAACAGAGTGGTTCTTATTCTTTTCCTCATCAAAAATTACGTATAAAACAAGCATTTAATTGATATATTTGAACATGCGTAGCTTTTTCTTAGATTTTGGCTATTTTTGAGGGCCATTTCGTAAAAAAAGGCAGGTTGTTCTTTTCCGAATAATACCAAAATATAATCAGCACCAGAGTATCCCACAAGTAACTTATCTACCAAATTTTGTGAAATTTGGTCAATTAGTATTTTAGCTAGAGTGGATACATGACACTTTTGAGGGCATTTCGCAAAAAAAGGCAGGCTGTTCTTTTCCGAATAATACCAACATCTAATCAGCACCAGAGTATCTCACAAGTAACTTATCTACCAAATTTTGTGAAATTTAGTCAATTAGTATTTTAGCTAGAGTGGATACATGAAATTTTTAAGGGACATTTCGCAAAAAGGCGGGTTTTGTTTTTATGAATCGTACCAAAAACTAATCAGCACCAGGGTCATACCCAAGTGACTTACCTACCAAATTTTATGAAAGTCGGTCGATAAGTTTTTGAGTTAGCGTGGATACATACATTGCACAGACGCACAGACAGACACACACACAGACGTCACGCTAAAAATAGTTTTTTCGTATTCTAGAGGTCTCGAAACGTGTAGATTCGTCGAAAACTCGAGTTGCGATTTTCGACATGATTCCAATACTTTCCCTATACATTACCATGTATTGCAGGGAAAGTAATAAAAATTATTGTCATCCTCACTCCCACCTCCTTCAATTCTTAATCCAGACGGTATTGACGTATTTTTGCAAATCATGAAATTCGCCTAACTGCACACATATAAGCATATTCTTTAACATATCTTTTGCCGGCCTCGTGCGCATTCAATCTGACAATACCCAATAACTGCCCCTTTCAAGTGGGGACTCGGTAAAATCTATTTTATGGCTGTATAAAACTGTTCAAAACAGCCTGATAAATCTTTCATCGCCATACTTATAAAGAATCTGGAACCACTTGTAAGAACATTCCTAACTTTCACGTTGCACTTCTACAAGCATGTCGAATTTTCATCTTTTTTTTTTTTACAGGCGATTCTTCCCCGTTTCTGGATTTGATTTATATGAATAAATACACGTGCTACTTACTTTCTGTACGCCTTTAGTTTACTCATTTCAGCCAACGGTTGGCTTCGATTATTTTTTATTCTTTTTTATTTCCCGAATCTTCTATGCTTTGCGCAATATCTACGTGGTTAGTACGCGAGAACTGAGAGGTTGCAATGTTCCTGTTCTGAACATTTCTAACCAGACATATCCGACTTCTGTTGTTTCATTAACCATAACCATTTTGACTTCAAGTTTTTTTTGTTTTTCATGCAGTTTTAAGAATTCAAGGTACATTTTTACTTTGTTTTATTTTTATCTTTGTAGTTTTGGATTTTATATGTTTTACTTGATTGTTTTTATTTGCTACTGTCTAACAAATACGTAGACATGAAGACATTTCTACTAATTTAGCGTAAGGAATATTTTATTTAATTTAACTTGTAATTTAAGGAATACTTTATTTGATTTTATATATAATTTAAGAGAGGAATATTTTATTTAATTTAATATGTAATTTAAGGAATATTTTTAATTTGAGGCAAAAATTTAAGGAATGTAAGTGGTTGCATTTTCCTTCAACTTCTAACATCTTACTCCAAATTTTCAAAACAGCTATTTATGCTTTTAATATTCTGTATCTTTTAAAAAAAAAAATTATGTGATATACTAATATATTTTTACTTTCCCTGCAATACATGGTAATGTATAGGGAAAGTATTGGAATCATGTCGAAAATTGCAGCTCGAGTTTTCGACGGATCTACACGTTTCGAGACCTCTAGAATACGAAAAAAGAATTTTTAGAGTGACGTCTGTGTGTGTGTCTGTGTGTCTGTCTGTCTATCTGTGCAAATTTTGTATCCACTCTAACTAAAACACTAATTGACCGAATTTCATAAAATTTGGTAGGTAAGTCACTTGTGGGCGAATCTGGTGCTGATTAGTTTTGGGTATGATTCGGGATAAAAGAACCCGCCTTTTTTTGCGAAATGGACCGCAAAATCTTGTATCCACTCTAGCTGAAAATCTAATGGACCGAATTTCACAAAATTTCATAAATAAGTCGCTTGTGGGTCACTCTAGTGCTGATTAGATTTCGGTACAATTCGGAAAAAAATAGCCTGCCTTTTTTTGCAAAATGGCCCGCAAAAATAGACAAAATCTAAAATAAAAAAACTACGTATGCTGAAATATATCCATTAAATGCTTTCTTTATACGTAATTTTTAACGAAGAAACGAATAAGACCAACCCCATTACACTAGGACTAGCCGTTCTCGAGATATTTTTGTTTTTTCGTTTTTTCTCTTCGCTACCTTTGAAAATGAGTCCAGTTACCAAATGAGAACGAAAATTGAATTAATAGTGAATTAAATTTAATTAAAATAAAGAGAATGTGTATATACGTCTGCAGGGAAAGTCATGTTCTGCCCACATCAAATTTTTGATATTGTATACATTTTAAATTGCACTACATAATCAAGGGCGTTACAGAAAAAGCTTGGTTGAAAAAGAAAGCTTCTTCCACGAGGTTTCATTTAAGGCCCCTTTCTTATCCTTTCCTTGAACCTTTTAATTTTCAACTCACTTTTATGGGCCCTTCCATTAACCGGGCCCTCTTCTGTGAAAGCCTGAGGGTCACGTTCACTGCTCATAAGAACTATGCAATTGCTAGCTTTTCTTTTTATATTCGGAATATGACGTCATTGAATACGAGTCATCATTTAGACAAACAAAAATGCACACCTTACACGCTCTAGATTCAGTAAGTTCTCTGAAACTCTCTGTGTATGATTCTTTTATTTAAATTTGTGTTGTATATAAAGTTTTTCATGTAATATATTAATTTGTGTACCAGTAACAAACGACAAACGCTGTTTCTCACCAAAATTTTCCTCCCATTGTCCTCTCTTTATACACATGCGTATCTCCAAATAAGCATTGGTCAACATTTCAGATTTCTGCTTTTGGGCACAATTAGAGGCTCTATGTTATACAACTTAACCGATTCTTGTGTTTTGCATGCATTATTTCACCAACATAATTTACACAGGGTTATAATTGAACAGTTAAATATTACAAATATAATTTTTTTTTTCAAGTACAATATTACAGTTACAATTTCACGATTAAAATATATATTTTTCAAATTACCATATTGCAAATACAAAATTATTTCTTACACCAATACATAGTACACAAGAGCTATTTATAATTATACAGCAGATCATCGCATACTAATTGTACTGACATTTTTAACACTGCATTACATTTTATTTAATTACAATTTTATTGATTATTTTAAACACTTATAGAGAGTCGGATTCTAATTCTATTGTATTAAAATTTTTCTGGTGAAAGTCTTAAAACTATTTCCTACAGATTTCAAAGATTTATACTTATATAGCTGAATTTTTATGAAATAAACATGTGTGTTTTAAAGCTTTAAATAGGGGCATTGTGATAAAACTAAATAAATGATTGATTCGAATTTATGCAGTAATAACTGTGAGATAGTAGAGATAGTAATGACTGTTAATATATGGTAATGACTGTTTGAGTATGTAGTAATGACTGTGCGAGAGATTAGGCAAGTGAGCATGAACTCTTTCACATTCCTTTTCATTTTACTTTTTTTAAATTTAAATATCCTAAAATTTTCTCTATTAATTTAATACAATCATTCCATTAACTTTTTACAACTTATTTTTGAATAAATGGGATCTTATCTGTGTAAAAACAATAATGAGTTCAAATATTTGTTGTTTCTTTTTCAGTAATTCACTCAAATATGTTTTATTGTAAATTAAGAGATACTTCATAAGTAAAATAGCATCGATTGATATTTTCCTACTTTATCTAGCATCCCTCTGTCTCGTTTATCGTTAAGAAAGATTATTATTATTATTATTATTGTTGTTGTTGCTGTTATCTAGCACCCCTCTGTCTCGTTTATCGTTAAGAAAGATTATTATTATTATTATTATTATTGTTGTTGCTGTTATCTAGCACCCCTCTGTCTCGTTTATCGTTAAGAAAGATTATTATTATTATTATTGTTATTGTTGTGGTTGTTTTATTTTTTGCCTTTAAACACCGAATTTCTTTACTTATTTTATGAATGATTAGATATATTTACAGTTATATTTTGCAGCAGTTGGCGATTCATTTTAAATTTATTTCATTGCTATAAATCGCTAGAATTCAAATATCTTATTAATATCAATAATTCTTGGCGATTCATTTTAAATTTATTTCATTGCTATAAATCGCCGGAATTCAAATATCTTATTTATATCAATAATTCGCTGAGATATCTGTTTTGTTAAAATATTTCACTCAAATATTAATTTAGTTACAATATATTTCGATTTTCTCAAATATCGATTTTTTTATAACAATTCAATGGTTAATTATGATAATTCACGTTTCCGCTTAGAAGCTGAAATCATAACACAATAATACTATATACTTAAGTATAAAAAAAAAGTGTGGTGCTTTTGCCGCTTAATCAAAAATTTTATTTTGGGCCTATCTTAAGTAAATGTTGATAATGAAATAGTTTATGAGCAATTACAAAAGAATTGTTGGAATATCTGTAACTATAATTTGAAATTTTGAAATTTACAATTTTCAAATACATAATATCTATAATAGACTAAAGGAATTTCCATAAATGTTATGTACTAAATTTATTCACTTTTATAAGGTTTAATGTAACTATTTATATCATAGCAAAATTGATGTTATAACTTATCTTTTAACTCACTAAAGTTATATTTCTTTTAGCTCACTAAAGTCATCTTTTCTTGTTATTTAGAAGAACGACGAAAGTCGTTTCTCTAAAATGGCGTGAAGTGGTGTGGACACTAAAATTACAGTCTTGCTTATATAAATATTGATGTGTCATAGTTGTGCTGGATGCAGGTTAGTTTAAATTTATCTTATGCATGAAATGGCATGTTTATAATTATGCATGTTCTATTTAATTTACAGATAACAAATTTGCGGTAAGGTATAGGGGATATTTTAAATATAATTGTAGCTTTCAAACGAAAATGAACAGAGTGTATAATTTATGTTCTTATACATGAAGTTGTAGATAATTTATGCTGTTACATATAGAGCTCCAAATAATTTAGGTTTATTGCAATCTATATTTGAACATTATCTACACCTGTGTTCTATACGTTTTATCTCGAGGATCCCTAAGGAAGGATAAATTTTCACGAATACTCAAACCCTTTCCTTATCACTTTTATATACTTTATTTTACTCTAACTGCATCATAGTCGTAGCCAGTGAAAAGTGACATTGTTGATTTGTTTAGTATGGAGTGTTATTTAGTAAAATATTTTATAAATTAAAATAAAAATTAACATATAAAATATTAAATATTTTATATATTAAATATGTTATTTAGCAATGTGTTATTTAGTAAATGAGAGGGATATAATGGCAAACCCCTCCGTGTGGCTACGCCACTTTCTCATTTCGCTAATCTCTAATAATTCTCGAAAAAAGCAAAAACTTTTAATGTAATATACAAATTATGAAATATTTAGTGTAAATATTTCTAATAATTGATTATGTAATTTTATCGAAGGAGTGTAAATACATTTGACAAAAACATTCTGGAAGATTATAAGTCCAATATTAGTATGAAGAATAGTTCGGATTTTTGCCCGAAAACTGACTTTTTGACTAATAATTTTTATAAAAAAAAAAATACAAGTTGTCGAAAATTCTAAAAAGTTTTACTTTAACACTTTCGAAGTAATTAACGTTTTACTAAGCCATGCTTGAACCCCACAAAAGTCGGCTATGTTAGCAGAAGTGTTTGATATACATATAGCAGAACGCCTAAGACCTACACTTTGTGCACTACCTTTTGTTGGATGATATGATTATTTAATATGTGGTAAGGTGAGTACATACTTGAATGAGTATAACATAGCACATAAGGCTAAAAGGAGTTGACCTTGCCAGTCTTCTAAAGTATGCTAAAACTTGAATTTACAGAAAATAAGGTAAGTTATATATATATTTTTTTAATTATAAGACACATAGAAAATTATCATATATAATGAGCTGCCCTTTATTCGAGTTTCGGTAAGTACATTGCAATGAAAATAGGTTACAAGTGGCCGCAAAAGATCTGGAATGCAAAGTAGCTCCACTCGGCTTTCTCATGCTGTTCATATTCCATAATGTTTATATGTCCCAATGATCAAATAGAAGATAGCAAGCGTCTTTAGTCTACATGATTGCAATATCCTCACATAAGGTTATTTTAAAAGTGTTATACTATCCATATGGAAAATTGAAATGTCATTTGCAAAAAAACTTCCTTATATGGCCACTTGAATAAAATGACCACTTATTCTGTTTATCTAGATATTCCAATTAAATTAATTAAGTTTTGCCAGATATTGTGTCTACCTTCATAAAATTACCAATTTCATACTGGTGGTCATTTTGACCAGGTTTAAGCGTTTTCTATTTATATATTAACCAGATAACCAAATTGACTATGTCATTATATTGAAAACTACAACCTGACGTTTCCCGGATTTTGCTCGGAAATTTCAAGCTCCAAATCGTACGCTCTTCTCAAAATTAAAAACAATAAAAATGAGGGGGGGGGGGGGGGTAGAGGCGCAGCTTTAATTCCTAGAACTTGTACTGTAAAATCCACCAGTAGAAGGAGGGACCCAGCGACATGCGAATTTTCAGTGGAAATACTTTGCGATGACTGAATGTGATTCTTTGAAAAATTACAAAAATTAAAATTACTTCTGATATCCAAAAATATTTTTGGTAGCATGCTAGGATATAAACGCAACTTTTAACCAAATTATAGACTTGTGCTAGTCTTTATTTTTCGGATGCAACGATATATATAACAGTTAAAGTGAAAAATGAAAATTTTGATGTATATTTTTAAAAATAAATAAATATGAAGAAATTATCCTACGGATTTGATTTAGATGTTGATGGAAAGAAAACTAATATTTTCGGTCGCTAAAGATCCGATTTGTGTGAAAATGATAAAGCATAAACTAACTAAAACCCTAATTCGAATTTTTAAGTATGATAAAACACGTCTAAAATATTTTAATATTTTCAGCAAAGACTGCAAGTATTGTAATAAGTCAGAAATACGGAACACAGATAATTCGAGTAAATGCAAAACGTACAGCACAATAATTGGTAGTAATCAAGCTCACATAAATCAGAATGGACCAAATTGAAATGTATATACTTATTTGTAATATATGTTAATTTTGGTATGGATTTTTCCGATTTACCCTATGCAAATTTGTATTCACGATTTCTGGTTGTATAAAAGCTCATGTCTGTCAAATCCTTATTATTGCCACTGATGATGGACACTATGTTACCAGAAAGCGTTGTGACATTTTGAAAAGCTTTTCCAGTGCATAAAGATGGTGTATTAACAGGGACGGTCATTGGGGGAGGGCGCTGAGACGCGTGACACCATTGAGAAAACACCCTAAATTATTTTTTTAGTTATATAGATTTATTACAATTTCTATTGAAAATTTCTGAATTTTTAGTTCACTTAAGGGTGACCGTCAGTAAAACTTCTGCCCTATCCGCGCTTTGTTAACTTTCGCGTCACGCGTTTTGCACCGAAATTCTGCTCAACCAGTTGCGAAATATTTTTAGATAGATAAAATGCAATGCTTAGATTATATTAAAACTAAATTTAATACCCAATAAAACATAGAATATATTTTTTATTTTAATTCAAAATATTTTTGGTGCTGCCATCTGTTGTAGTAATTTAATTCATACCGACTATTTTTATTTTTTAATGAATATTTTTATATGTCTATTCTGTCTAATACGCTATTAAATACAACAACAGATCATATATAACAATGTCACAATCACGGAAACGTAATTGAACTTGGACTTGAAGACAAAGGAACTTGAAGACAAAGCTGCAATCCTCAGTGATGTACATTCAGATCCCCTTATCAAATTTATAGAATGAGAAATTACCTTTCCGTGATTGTGGCATTATTATATATGATCTGTTGTTGTATTCAATTCTGTATTAGAAGGAATAGATATTTAAAATATAATATTTATAAATGTTCATTAAATAATAAAAATAATCGGTATGAATTAAATTACGACAACAGATGACAGCACCAAAAATATTTTGGATGAAAATAAAAAATATATTCTATGTTTTATTGGGTATTAAATTTTGTTTTAATATAATCTAAACATTGCATTTTATCTTTCAGAAAATATTTCGCAACTGTTTGAGTAGAGTTTCGGCGAAAAATGTGTGCCGCGAAAGTTAACAAAGGGCGGATAGAGCAGAAGATTTACTGACGCTCATCGAGAATTGTTGGAAATAAGTGATAGGATATGTCACTAGATGGCAGCACTACAGCTTTCTTAAGAGAAAGAAAACTCTCATGAAAGTTGTAGTGCATAGAATTTTCAGGAGAAAATACAGGGAATACAAGGATATTTGCTTAAGACCACGTCCCTTTTACCGCATTGTCCTGAGAGAACGAATGGTATGTCCACAATATTAGAAATTTGGTTTAATAAAAAAACAGACGTTTGCAGGTTTTGTATTGGATATTGGAGGCGATTTTCGCCAATGAAAATAGGAACAGCAGTAAAACGTGAAGAGGGACTTCTCAAATTCAGTTTCGATAATTTGACTTCAGTTTTCTGCATTTAACAATGTGCATGTTCTCTCTCTCTCTCTCTCGTCTTTTTTTATGAATAAATGTGGGAGTTTAAATAACCATGTGAAAACAAATTTCTCTTTTTATGTAATTTTGATTTCTTTTATTAATTCTATTAACCTAATTCTTTTACTTTTGGGTTCATGGCGAAATTGTTTCGTATTAGATTTAGAAAATTGAAATCTAAAATATCTTCGATACATGTTTTATTTTTCTTTTAATAAGTGAGTTGAATAAGTAGGAGTTATTTATGATATTTTAAGTGTTTCAGTCTATCGTGCGAAAACTGTGACACTCAATTTTGGGACACTCAGTTTGAGGGGTCACTTGACCTACCCAGCTGTTTTACTTTCAGTATCCAAAGTACAAAAGATGGCTTCATAGTCCAAGGCAGACTTTCTTTCTTAGTTACTTATTTTAAAAATATCATTTTTACAAAATATGATTCCTTTAATAACTCACTTTTCAAAAGCACTCCATTCACCAAAAATTCATATCCCTTCACTCGCCAAACCTATACACACATTCATTCAAATCTATTCAAAATATCATTTTTACAAAAATATAGTTCCTCTTAAGAACATCCTTAAAATATACAGGAAACAGTTCCTTCATAAACACATTCACACCAAGCAGTCATAGCTCAACGATTAGCGCATTGGTCTCCCACCACACAGCTCCGAGATCGAGTCTTGTGAATATTTCCTTTAAAATTTCGCTTGCAAGATGCTTCAAGCTGCCACTAGATGGCGCCACTCCAAAATCTTCATTACCCACCACTCAAATCTTCCGCTAGGGGACAGCACCACCAATACTTCACTTTAAGGATGAGCGTCAGTAAATTTTCTGCCCTATCCGCTCTTTGTTAACTTTCGCGGCACACATATTTTGCCGAAATTCTGCTCAAACAGTTGCGAAATATTTTCTGAAAGATAAAATGCAATGCTTAATCTTCTTAATTTATTCTGGGATGCTGTTAATATATATATATATATATCTAAATACGCTAATATTCTTATAATAAATAACAAATTTACATAAATGCATTATCAAAGGTTGAAGGCCCAGACCGTCCGACTCATCCTAAGGACTCGAGCAACCATTTGGACGGCCGGGCATTATCAAAGGTGTCAAACACAATCGTTAATTACAAAAGGGGGGGGGGGATTATTTTCCACATTAAAGTTAGTAAAAAGCATGTAAAATATATACACATTCAATATATTCATTCAATATCATGTTCAACTTACTCTAGAAAAACCAATCCAAATATCAATTTTTATACATTTATATAAATGCGGAAAAGGTTTTTTAACTATAATGCCACTGCTTCTTAGAATTTAGTCTAGTCAGCAGTGATAATACT
The DNA here is from genome assembly GCA_951213105.1 of Amaurobius ferox. Lineage (NCBI taxonomy): Eukaryota > Metazoa > Arthropoda > Arachnida > Araneae > Amaurobiidae > Amaurobius > Amaurobius ferox. Next base: position 73,066,141 of record OX578134.1, read on the forward strand.
GCACCAATTTCTTATGATGCACACGTGCATTGGTTGAAATATGAGATGGATAACAAATAATAATTTTACTTAAATAAAAATACATTACATACCTCGTAAACGTAATCCCTTTTCTTTTGGTAATCCATAAAAAATAAAATAATTGATTATAAAATCCAAAATAGCAGCGAAAGTATATTTTCCACGTGTAAACATGCGATGATAGAACAAAGTTCTTCCAAGTACCTAGTGTTTCGTTCAGTGCCAAATAGGGTTATATTAGCAGAACGTCTTGGCGAAAACCGTTACAGACGATAGCCAAGCGTGCCAACCTTGATATTGGATATTATTTTGGTTGGCGGTTGAGGGCGCTGCTGTTGAGTGAAACGTCAGTTTATATTAGTCTGTGGTTAGTACGTCACTAACCGCTGAGGGAGGAGGTCGCAGCGCTCCTGTTATCAGTTGCCTCATTGCGTCATCGGTTCACGGTCATCTTATAACCCCCTCAGTGCAAAGTTCAACTCACTCGGCCAAAAGATCCCTCATTGCGAAATCAGCTAAATATTCAACGTCATCTCATGACTTCCTCAATAAAAATTTCAAGTTGCGTTATCTGTTTCAATGTTCACATTTAAACTGATAACACAATCCACACTCGGTCCAAAGTTCACCTCACTTCCTCCTCAATGCGTCATACACTCTCCTCATTAGTCATCCATTCCGCTTATTTCGCACGCGGAATCTGCCGGTGAACGCCTATTTCTTAACTACTCTTGTATGAACCCCCTGGGTGTAACTTTTAGTTTAACTAGCCCCCACAATTTTATCTCTCAGTTCCTAATTGAACAATTTTGATTCTGCTGGTGAGTGAGTCTCAGCAACATTTGTACATGTCGCCTGGATATATATTTTTTTGTGTCAATCCCTGGGTTGAAGGCCATGTCCGAGGACCTGAGCAGCTGTTTGGACGGCCGGTAAATCCCTGGGTGTAACTTTTAGTTAAACTAGTCCCGCTATTTTGCATATCTGTTTCTAATTGAGTGATTTTGGTTCTGCTGGTGGATATAATCTCCAGCATTTGTACATGTCTTCTGGATATACATCTTTAACTGGACAAATCCCTGAGCATAACTTTTACTTCAGTTAACCCCCCACCCCCAATTTTCCATCTCGTCACCCAATTCACCGATTTTGATTTTACTGGTTGCTATAGTCTCTGAACCATCTATACATATCACCAGAATATGCATATTTTTAGTCAACTCCCTGGGCGTAACTTTTAGTGTAACTAGTCCCCACAATTTTACTTTAATGTAAATCAGGACTATGTAATGTTTTCAGCAGGCGGGGTGCGCCCATAGGTGTCCGGAAATATTATAAAATAGCGAGCAGGTGGGAGGTATGTTATTTTACTTATCTTAATACACCCGTCGCTATACACAAAACACACACATATATATATATATATATATATTACTAACAAATATATAGGCATAAATACATAGATAAGCGTCCCATTCCACATGTCGCTCACGAGCCGCTATTGTGTATTAAATACAGTTTGCAATACTTGCAGTCTTTTCTGAAAGTATCCTAATTCGAAATTTAAAAAATAACGCCAAGGTTCATCTTGTCGGGTCCCAAAGTACTTCGTGTGCCAAATTTCATGGCAATATAACACTTAGCTTTCCCGCAAAAAACCGCACACACACATACAGACATTTTATTTTATTAAGTAAGATACCCTCGGCTCGGCATCAGAAAGGCAAAATTCTGATGTGGGCAGAACATGACTTTCCTTGCAGATTTATATTCACGTTCTCTTTATTTTAATTAAATTTAATTCACTTTTAATTCAATTTTCGTTCTCATTTGATAACTGGACTTATTTTCAAAGGTGGCGTAGATAAAATACGAAAAAACTAAAATATCTCGAGAACGGCTAGTCCTAGAGTAATGGGGTTGATCTTATTCTTTTCTTCGTTAAAAATTATGTATTAAACAAGTATTTTATGGATATATTTGAGCATACATAGTTTTTTATTTTATATTTTGGCGATTTTTGCTTGCCATTTTGCAAAAAAAGGCAGGTTATTTTTTTTCGAATCGTACCAAAATCTAATCAGCACCAGGGCGTCCCACAAGTGACTTATCTACCAAATTTTGTGAAATTCGGTCCATTCGTTTTTCAGCTAGAGTGGATACAAGCTTTTGCGAGCCATTTTGCAGAAAAAGGCGAGTTTCTTTTATCCCGAATCGTACCCAAAACTAATTAGCACCAGATTCGCCCACAAGTTACTTACCTCCCAAATTTTATAAAATTTGATCCATTCGTTTTTTAGTTAGAGTGGATACAGAATCTGCACAGACAGACAGACACACACACAGACGTCACGCTAGAAATGGTTTTGTCGTATTCTAGAGGTCTCGAAACGCGTAGATCCGTCGAAATCTCGAGTTGCGATTTTCGGCATGATTCCAATACTTTCCCTATACATTACCATGTATTTCAGGGAAAGTAAAAATTGCACATTCATGGGAATCTTTCGTTAGTAGGTCATTTATTTTAATTCTATAAATTTTTCTTTTTTTTTTAAATACAAATTGATTCCTTATCAGAAAACGTATAATTTCGTGCTCTTAAGTTATTTGTGTCAATACGTACAATTTTAGTACAATTACCAATCGCCATGTATAATTAATCCCAAACAATACATATATTTTTTCTATAAATCATGCTTCTATAATTTTCTTTCAAATATCACCCTTCTCTTACAGAAAAGAAAGATATCAAACCTTTAAATACAGTTAAATTAGTATTTAACGTTTAGAAATAATTATTATACGTTATTTAAAAATTTAAATAACGCACCTTCTAATCTTGCAAATTACCAAAAGGAATAAAATAAAGTTTCCTTTCTTTATTTAGTACGTAATATTTCTAAATTAGCCATTTCTAAATTCATAATATTTCTAAATTAGCCATATACAAAACCCTTTCAAATGCAAGTATAAAACTAGAATAGCGCGCATTTTTAAGTGAACAAAATGGTGTAAGTTTTTTTATACATCCTTTTTCATCGTTACCCCTAATTTAAATTTCAAAATTTTCGATTTTTTTTGTTGATATTGTAACAGATGAATCGAATGACAATAAAACTGAGATTCTAGTTATAGCAGAAGTGTTTGATAATTGTGATGTATTATTATCTTCTCTCTATATCAAGTACATATTATCTAGATAAATAAAATTGAAAATTTGTCGGTCTGTATGTATGTGTATTTGTCTCATCATGACCGGAGAATGACTGCACCGAATTTCAAGAAATTCTGTGGATAGTTGTAAAATATCTCCACTTAAAATTTAGTCCATGTTTCGAGTTTCTACTGCAAGAGTTTGTAGGGATATTAATAAAAAACTCAAAATTAAAACTTCTATATAGCTATTTATTCTTCAGATCTGCTTGTGAAGATGATTTTGTATAACGAGAACAGAGATTCTTAAACTTCTTTTTGGGAGCATTAATTTAAATATTTTAATATAATGTTTTGAATAACAATGCCATTTATAATGCTATAGGAGTTTGCACGTGTTTGTTAGATATAAAATTGCATGACAATATTGGCTTTTTAAATGATATGTTGTTGAGTTGAAGATTGACAGCTAGCTTCGACTGACATAACATACTGTATATTCTAACTCAAAACTTACCTACTGCATTTAAACAAATAGAGGATTCTCAATAACAATAGATCTCAATCAAACAATAGATCTGCACAAATAAAATGTACAATGTAACCGATCATTTCAAAAACGTATATCTTTACATGTAATTTTTAGCAGCGATCATGTGTTTTGTTTGTTTCCAACGTAACGTTCTATATTTACTATTTCTTTCCAAACATTATCATATTGTACAAGGAGAAAATATTATCAATATCTAAAATTTGATATGTTGTTACATATGGCTTTATTGGAAATCCATCCATTACATAACTGGCATTTCACAATGATACAAAGGTAGAGCTACAAATCAAAGAAAACTAACTAAAAATAAAACAAGAATATTACATTTCAAACAAACACAAATACCATTGAGAAAAGGTCGAAGAAAGGGTTGCGACCTCAGGGTCAGTTCATATAAGTTCTAGCTTCCCAATATAATCTGCAAACCACCTTGCTGTTGGGAATCTTCATCTAAACCGAGGAACACTAAAAGGGAACTTGAGTTCATAACGTCAGCACTACAAATGAGGCACACATTCGTTGGGAGAATTTCTATTTCATTTAAGTGTTGGATCAGGCACTCATGACCTGCTTTCAAACTAAAATTGGCCACTGCCTCCCTTCGAGGTTAGTAAATAAAATCTGATATAATGTTTACTAGAATCACACAATGTTGTTATCAATTTCCAATTCTGTTGTTATCAATTGTTATCAATTTCCAATGTTCTCTAGTTCTAATCTAGTCAAATATAAGAATTCATGAAGATACGTCTATTTGTTCTTCAATTATCTTATCCACACTTGGCATACAAATACATGCACAATCTAGTCTAAAAGTATTAGAAACGTTGAGGAGGGGGGGGGGGGGGTCTTAACGTATATTTTGATCTAAATATCGAATTCAAATTTGCAAAAAATTTAGTTTTATTTTTGCAGTTAACCAACCTCAGTTGGCATATTTTTGAAATTGCCACCAATTTGGCGAGATCTCTCGGAAACTACATGGTTGCCAAAGAAACGTGATAAAGCACAAAGTAAACAATAGTAAAACACAAAATCATGGTAATAGATGAAAATGCACAAAATAATAATTTTAAAATCATTTATATGCTTCTCAATAATTTAAATGTAAAAACAATTTTATCCACTTCATATTGTTTTAATTCTTAAAAATATTTTTTTTATTTCTCGATAATTTAAATTTTAAAAACTTTTATTTACTTTACAATGTTTTAACTTTTTAAAATATTTTGTTAATTTTTCAAAAATTTAAATATTGTAAAACTTTTGCTTACTTTTGATAATTTAAATTTAAGGCTTTTGTTTACTTTTGAATATCTTAACTTAAATGTGCTTTCTTTAATTTTCGATAAATAAAGTTGAAAATCCCTTATTCACTTTCCAATACTGTAAATGTGAAAAGATTTTGTCAATTTTTTGATAATTTAAGCGTGAAAATGTTTATTTTTATTTCTAAATAACTCAAATTTAAAATATATTTTGTGTAAAGTTTTATTGCGAAAAGAGGAGATTTCTTGCAACGGCTAATTTTTTCAAATGCACTACTTTCTTGAAATTAACTACTCAATTAAGACCAAGTTTCATTGAGTACCAGATCGAATTTGCTCAAAATTATTGCTTCTTTTATTAGTTAAAACTATATAAATTTATCCAGAATTTTAACCGTTTGATGATTCCATATTTTTATCATAGTCAAATTAAAGACACATAACCAAAAAATCTGATGTGGGCAGCACATGACTTTCCCTGCCGACTTATATCCACGTTCTCTTTATTTTAATTAAATTTAATTCACTTTTAATTCAATTTTCGTTCTCATTTGATAACTGGAATTATTTTCAAAGATGACGTAGAGAAAATACGAAAAACTAAAATATCTCGAAAACGGCTAATCCTAGTGTAATGGAGTTGATCTTACTCTTTTCTTCGTTAAAAATTACGTATTAAACAAGCATTTAATGAATATATTTGAGCATACGTAGTTTTTTTATTTTAGATTTTGGCGATTTTTGTGAGCCATTTTGCAAAAAAAGGGCAGATTATTTTTTTCCGAATCCTACCAAAATCTAATCAACACCAGGGTGACCCCCACAGGGTGACTTAGCTACGGAATTTTGTGAAATTCCGCCCATTAATTTTTTAGCTGGAGTGAATACAAGCTTTTGCGGGTCATTTCGCAAGAAAAGGCGGGTTCTTTTATTCCGAATCGTACCCAAAACTAATCAGCACCAGATTCGTCCACAAGTGACTTACCTACCAAATTTTGTGAAATTCGGTTCATTAGTTTTTTCAGTTCGAGTGAATACAAAATCTGCACAGACAGACAGACACGTAGCTAAAAGTAGTTTTTTCGTATTCTCACACTAAAAATAGTCACGCTAAAAATAGTTTTCTTGTATTCTAGAGGTCTCGAAACGCGTAGATCCGTCGAAAACTCGAGTTGCGATTTTCGGCATGATTCCAATACTTTCACTATACATTACCATATATTACAGGGAAAGTAAAAGGTAATATCTGAATGTTTACATAGTAATGAAAATTGCCCTCACGTGGGTGACCGATGTTGGACTCACGTAAATTATCGGTAAACTGCACAAATAAACTATATATTAAAATAAACTATAATATTAAAATAAACTCTTAACTAAACTTTTAGATAAATGCTCGTGAAAGGAAATTAGACTGCAAATGACAGTTCTTACAGAAATGATTTTATGATAAAAGTAACAAAGATATGGTATTAGTTTCATAAAAATTTTAAAACGCAGTCAACTTTCCAATAATGATCTGAAATAAAAATTTTAAACCTTTTTCAAAAATTGGTGAAAACCTTTTTATATCGATATAGCATAAAGATAATGTATGCAAATGAATGAATTCTAATTTATCAATGACAAATAAATGAGTTTGAATTTTATCACGTCGTTCTAACATTAGTTATATGGTATGTCATATATTTTTAACTTTCATCCTACTTTTGTGTATTGCTGAGAATAAAATATAATAAATGAAAATAATATTTCAACTTATTTTATTTTATATTTATAAGCAATTATAACAACTGATACAGTTTCATTATTTTGCAACGCACCATTAATTGTTAGACTTACATTAATTTAGACATTAATTAAGTAACTAGGTTGGAATTAGTAACTGAATTAGGATCAGGGAAAAAGAAATATTAATAATAAACATGGAAAAGTCAAAAAGGTTTATTAAAGGAAATATAATAAACCAGCAGATTTTAAGCATTTTATTGTCCATAAGCTTAGGAATGCAATTTCTAGTTTTCAAATATAACTTTAGTTAAAATTTGAAAAATCTTGCATCACGTTAAGATATAGTTGAAATTTCAAAGTTAAATCTGAGTAAAATGCATTTGATTATTTAATTAAATGCGCAACATTTTCTTGTATTTGCTTCATTTCATTGTGAAATAATAAATTATAAGCTATTGTGATAGAAAACATCAATATGAATTTACCTTTAGTGAAAGATATTCATAAAAGATAAAAATGATGACTCATGTACATTTACTAAATTTTAATCGAATGTGCACTATTTCGCTAAATTGGTGCATATATATATATATATATATATTAGAAAAATGTAATAATAAAAAAAATTCAAGTAATATTAACATCATCATATAAGCAAATTCACTGCGATAATGCCGATAAGAGAAGAGAACAACACCAGCCCAAATTCAATGATTAGTCAGAATTAAATTCCTCCTCAGGTCTGAGTATTTAACTCTAACTAAACCAAACACATGTATGTTTCAGATAGAGCAATACTACATTACTATAAATACTCTAACTCAGACTACAGGCATCAAAAGATGAAGATAGAAAACATTAAGAAAATTTGTATTACCATGAGGCATGAACCCTTCTTCTTTCACCACTTGTATATATATATATATATATATATGTATATATATATATATATATATATATATATATATATATATATATATATATATATATATATATATATATATATATATATATATATAATCTATCTATTTCTTCAGAAACATACATTTTTTAAGTTTGCTTCTACAAAATACTTGGACCCGAGGAAGAGTTTTGGAAAAGTGAACAAACCCATGATTTAAGCTTAGCCCTTGTTCACGTGTATAGCATTAATGCTTGGATTTCATTTGTTTTTCTTTTATCGTTTCTATACCATTGCTTTTTGAAGATGTCTTTAACTTAATGATTCGAAATTTTTTTTCCATAATTTTGTAAGCTTGTGAGAAAGTTAGATTTTTCGAGTTACAGCTTCTCACTTTTCTTTCATTGGACTTTCAAACTATTATATATATATATATATATATATATATATATATATATATATATATATATATATATATATATATATATATATATATATATATATATATATATATATATATATATATATATATATATAAATTGAGCATTATTCATCATTTGAAGTTCTACATATTGGATAAATATAAAACTGATATATAATAAGGTTATCAGCTGGGTGAGATTTTCATATATATCGTTATCAAAGACAGATATTTCAGACAGAATTAGAATGCAACTGCACAAATAATTGGGTAAGTTTTTTCGCTCTTTTAAGAGCATTTTACATTACGTTCGAACCAATTATTTGTAATGGATGATGTATAAATATTATTGTCAATAAAGTGTATTATTTTTTCTAGTATTCATTTATTTACAATTGAGAACAAACACATAATCGAAGAATTCAGGAACATTACAGCATTTTCTGCATTTTATATAGGGAAAAATATTGTTCATTTGAAAATTCAACACATTCTTCTCAGTGATCTTCATCGCTACTTCGATTGCTTTCCATATATAGTTCTCGACCAGCAAAACATCACCTCTATCGGCTTGCTTTTTAAGGGTGAGCTTCAATAAATCTTCTGCCCTATCCGCGCTTTCTTAACATTCGCGGCACACATTTTTCGCCAAAATTCTGCTCAAACAGTTGCGAAATATTTTCTGAAAGATAAATTGCAATGCTTAGATAATATTAAAACTAAATTTAATACCCAATAAAACATAAAATATATTTTTTATTTTAATCCAAAATATTTTTGGTGCTGCCATCTGTTGTCGTAATTTAATTCATACCTATTATTTTTATTTTTTAATGAACATTTTTAAGTATCTATTCCTTCTAATACAGTATTAAATACAACAACAGATCATATATAATAATGCCACAATCACGGAAAGGTATTTTCTCATTCTATAAATTTGATAAGGGGATCTGAATGTACATCACTGAGGACTGCAGTTTTGTCTTCAAGTTCCTTTGTCTTCAAGTCCAAGTTCAATTACGTTTCCATGATTATGGCATTATATATAATCTGTTGTTGTATTTAATAGCGTATTAGAAGGAATAGACATTTAAAAACGTTCATTAAAAAATAAAAATAGTCTGTATGAATTAAATTACCACAACAGATGGCAGCACCAAAAATATTTTAAATTAAAATAAAACATATATTCTATGTTTTATTGGGTATTAAATTTAGTTTTAATATAATCTAAGCATAGCATTTTATCTATAAGAAAATATTTCGCAACTGTTTGAGCAGAATTTCGGCGAAATATGTGTGCCGCGAAAGTTAACAAAGCGCGGATAGGGCAGAAACTTTACTGACGCTCACCCTTAATAACATGTGAACCATATATAGTGTAATTCCGAGATAAATGCCGCATCCGATATAGATTGCGCACCCCCTACCCCTCTAGTTCTGAAACTTAACCGTAAGATGGGAATGCAGTAATCACTAATGGTGTTCCATTTAGTGTCTCAAACGTGTTTGATAAAAGTATTGTGTTCCTGTGTCTTTTTCCCCCTGAAATTGACAAATACCTAAGATAAGTTGTAGAATTTATCATGAAATATTTCATTGTGCTACCACAGATTGTAAATTATAGATAAAACTCAAGAAATGTCAGTGGATTTCTTGTTTGGGCGAAGCATAGTCTTCCTGTAGAGTGTTTTTATTGCGATTTCGTCATGTTTGAATCCAAGACCAGGAAATCGTAAGTCGCGTCATCTCTCCCCTATAAATGTGCACACTCAAGAGTTATTTGAAAATAAGTCAAAATTTTCATGATTATGTTATTAAGTCTATTTTCGTCTTACTCCGTTGTTCATTAATGTCATTATTTTGTCTGTGTTGGTTGAAATTTTAAACTGAGTCTATATAATAAAAGGCAATGTCTGTCTGCCTGTGTGTCTTATACACTATAGGCTCAGCGATCGCGCGTCGCAAAGCTACGAAATTTTTCAATCGGAGACCCGGGAGTGTGGGAAGGTGACATGTGAAACTCGATTTTTAAAATTTGAATTATTTTTTTTTTGTTATTTAATGCTTTATGCGATTTCGACCGTTTTTCCCCTTTTTTTTCCACCATCTAGACATAGTAGAAAAAACAAATCATACGGAAAGAGCAGATAATTGCGAGTAAAAATATATCAATTTCAAATCTCAGGGACAAATTCTAATATTTTTTAAAGATTTTAAAACAAAAGTCACTTTCGGCTCAAAAAAACGAACTTTCGTTTTTAAATCCTCGCGTCGGGAAAAGTGTCGACAATTTCGACTAATAATTTACATTTTTTGAAAGCTCAAAGATCAGGCTTTCTTACAAGCCTAATCTGGTCAATAAATAATAAAAAGTAGTCGCACGATCCGGATTTTAAGGAAGTAATGATTTTCAATTTCTCGGCCAAACTGCGAAAGAAGAGATCGATTTTTCACCCACATGCGCGCGCAGACGCACGGTGTTTCTATGGTGGAGGGGAGGTGGGCGAGGTTCTGACGAAGTTGCATCAGATACGCATAGAGAAATCGAATGGAACATTCGATATTTGTACCTGCCAAATAATGAATGTACGTCATTAAACTAAAACAAACCATCCATTTTATTTGAATAAATTATTCATCCATTTTATTGGAATAAATTATTATTTTCGAAATAAATTACTTTTCATTTTGAATTTCAATTTACTTGAACATACTTCTATAAAAAAAAAACGTAGGAACAGCTGATTCCGGCTGTGAGTACACATCAAAGGGATCCCTTTCCTAGGGTTACAGGTACAGAAATCCTCAGATTCTCACAGTTCACAAACATTAGAAGAAATTCACTTTCCAAATCAATTTTCAAGACCCCCCCCCCTCTTTAGAACATTATTTTTCATCTTAAAATTTCATTATTAGTTTTAACGTCATTAAACTAAAACAAACTTTGTTAACTCTACGGAGTTATAGCGCCAGTGAGTTTGCCACGGTCAGAAATTTCAAGGGTGGCGAACAGGCTGGTCGCCGAAGGCGGCTAGTTTAAAATAAAAGAGCAACCATTTTTCGAATTTAGTCAGTTTTCTATATTTTACAAAATTGCAATTTTAGTGTTTCTATCTCTTTTATATTTAAATATACATTTAAAAAATATATATATATTTGGTACGCCCATTAAAATTCCTTCATGTTAAATTCTGCTAGTCTCCCTTATGGTGCTCCCTTATGGTCCCTTATGGAACAGCCGACTCATCCGGGAGAGATGCCGCAATGAAGGGATTTACAAGATAAATTATAATTGCTTATTAAGAATTTTAAAACTTTTTTTTTCCTAATACATAGATTTTCTAAGTGTAAATAAATTATTAAAACTATATAAGTTTTTTGTTTGTGCACCATGGGTCTCTGAATATTGATTTAATAAAAAGTGGGCCATCTTTCCCGAATTTACCTTAGTGAACATTTGATGCCAGAGACTGTGAAAAACTTGATTGATGAAGTTTTGAAGACGGTGTCTCTGACTTGTATACTAAAAGTTTTAATAATAAATTTTATTTTCTTGAATGGTAAGCGTATGTGAGTTTCTCCAAGATTTGTTGTAATCACTCATATATGATACATTGCTAAATGCAGAAATATACCTCTTTGGCATGGAGTATCTTATGGTCTGTGGCTCTGTAGGTCACCTAAACACTACACCTGCCCTGTCATCCTCCATCATATTGCACTGGTAAGCCAATATAAGTTTCCTTTTGCTACATTTTCGCAACTATTTAAACGCGTATCGTCAACACATTACGAGCAGCAATTCGTATGCAGTATACCTACTATAAGCCTATCTATAACAATATTTTCCGCGATCCCGACTACTAATGTACAGTACGTGACAATGAAAATGAGACACCAAGAAGGAGTGAGCAGAAAAATATGCAAATTTCAGGGTAGACGCAGCTCACCGAGTTATGTAAATGATGCGAAATGCGCAGCTGTCCCTCGCACGTTGAGTGAGATATAAGGGAAGGAACCTGCAGAATCGGCAATAGTCGCGCCGCTCTGTCTGCAAGGGAAATCATTTCGCAAATTTTTTTTGTCTCAGAGGAAACGTGTAGTAGCAGAGAATGCAAGGCTGTCGCAGTTCCAGGAGACAGACGATATCACGAGGGGCATGGTGATCGGACTTAGAAGGGCAGGTTGGTCCAAATTTCAGCGGGCAGCCACCCACACGCGTCCACTGTACACCGTTTGGCAAAGATGGTTGGAACAAGGGAGTGTGACACGTTTGAGGGGTGCCGGTATGGCCAGAGCAACGTTAGCACGCTTGGACCGACTCATCCGCCGGCAAGCGTTGGCGGTCCCGCAGCCCATTTTCGTCGCCCTTTTGCAGCATGTGCAAGACACCCCTTGATGCTCCCATATCGACCAGGACCATTATCCGCCGATCGGTCGCCGGCCACCTGCACTCTTGGCGCCCGATAAGAAGACTGGCATTGACCCAACAGTACATACGACTCCGTTTGCAATGCTGTCGAGATAAAGCCACTTGGACGGCGGAATGGCACAGGATCGTATTTTCAGACGAGTCTGTTTAGCAATGACAGTCGCCATGTACGAGTCTGGCGCCGAAGTGGTGACAGGTCCAATCCGGCCGCTTTCTCTGTAACGCCACACCGCGTGACAACGCGGCATCATGGTTTGGGGCGCCATCGCCTACGATAGCAAGTCACCTGTGGTCCGTATTGAGGGCACTATGACGGCCCAACGATATTTGGAAGACGTGCTGAGGCCGGTGGCACTACACTTCCTTCAGAGGGTGCCCAATGCCATTTACCAGCAGGATAACGCCCGACCACACACAGCACGCATCAGCCAGCATGCCATGCAAGGTGTCCAGGTGCTTCCCTGGCACCAGTCTCTCCTGATCTCTCACCAATTGAACACGTCTAGGACGTGATTGGACGTCGCTTGCGTACGCTGCCACCGTCGAGTTTAGAAGACAAACTCTGGCGAATGGTTGACAAGAAATGGGCATCCATCCCTCAGGCACCATCCACACGCTTATTGACTCTGTACCTAGGCGTGTTGCTACCTGTATCGCCGTCGGCGGTGGTCCTACAATCTACTGATCAGGCGGTATTATCGCTCAGTGTATAGGTGCATCATGTTGCAATAAACATCACTTATTGTTCGTTGCTCTTTCTCCCTGACGATTTTTATCACTTTCTGCCCACTACTTTTTGGTGTCTCATTTTCACTGTCACGTAGTATATATATGAATATCGAATTTGTTTATACGATATAATTATATTAATAATAGATTCCCTATAGATATCAGTCCCTTTATAGATACTGCTATAAAGGGACACTAATTAATAAAGTAGAGGCGCGACCTATATAATTTAGTAGTAACTAAAGTATTTGAAAAACAAAATAATGTTTAAATGAAATAAATAAGTAATCTTAATATTAAATGCCATATTGAATATGTACTTATATATGTTCTGGAATTTCCTACTCGAATACTATATACGAGGGTCACAGTGAAATTTTTGAGGCAGAAAAAAAAATATTTGTCGGTTATTTAAATTTGAACTCTTTTATATCCGCAGACGATAATTTGTGGCAACAATTACAATTTAACTATAGCAGAATAAATTTTGAAAGAAAAGAAAACGGAGTTGGCGCGAGAGATTTATCGAGCAATGATTTTCTATGACTTTAAAGTGGGACTAAATTAAGAAGAATGTCTTCAACATCTACAATTAGCATATGGAAATGATACTCCATCTCGTACCACTGTATTCAGATGGTTTACAGAGTTTAGAAGAGGTCGAAATTCTCTCCTGGTTGAAAGCCACACAGGAAGACCTTTCATAGCTGTAGTCCCAGGAAATGTGTCGGCCATTCGAAAAGTGTTAATCGCTGTATTTACCAAATGATATTGAAGGAACTTAATATTGGATCCGCAGCTATACATAAAATTATTCATGAAGAATTCATATGAAATAATTAGTCGTTGGGTTCTCCATAATTTAACAGAACACCAAAAATAGGAGAGTGTTAGAATCAGTAAAGAAACCCTAAACTTTCTTAATGATGGTGGACACCACAATATTTCTAAAATCATAACTGATAATGAAACGTATGTACCGTGTTTTGACATTCCAACACTTCAAGAAAGTAAAGTATGGGTCTTTGAAGATGGCCCCAAACCAACAATGGTGAAAAAACAACGAACAATGATAAAAGTAATGTATGCCGTGTTCTTCAGAAGTACAGGTCTAGTCAAATCCATAAAGCTAGAGTGACAGAAGACAGTTTCAGGTAACTGGTACACTACTAAATGTTTTCCAGAAATTCTTCAGGAAGTGAATGTTAGGGGACTCATGCTTCACAATGACAATGCATCTTCGCATTCAGCAAGAATGACAGTCGAATTTCTTGAACAAAATCATCAAAGTGATAGAACATCCACCCTATTGTCCTGATCTTGCTATGTGTGACTTTTGACTATTTTTTAATCTAAAAAAAAATTACGTGGTCGTCGTTTTCATTCCGAAGATGAGATTGATGAAGCTATAAAAGCATAATTTTCATCGATTCTAAGAAATGGATGGCTTGAAGCATTTAATCTTTTGAAAATTCGCCTACAAAAGTGCATTGATGCTGGAGGGGAGTACTTTGAACACTCCTAAGAGTTGATAAGTTTAACTTGTACCAATTAGTCGTATCTCAAAAATTTCAGTGTGACCGTCGTATAAGATGTCTATCTTAATATTTTTACCAACATGAAAAATAACTTCAATGGAAGCTCTCTTGAAAGCCAAAAGGAAAAAAAACCGTACCATGCAGCCATTCCTATGACGTGAATCTAGAATTGCCATTTCTGGCCAATCGGTTCAGGGTTGCCAGATTTAGCGATTTATCGCTAATTTGGCGACATTTCGAATGTTTGAGAACATTCTGAAAATAACGAATATTCAAAGATATACGAGCCCCTTCTGGAAATTTCTACTGAGAGAATATAAAATGAGTTATCTCTCACTCAGATGGAGCTGTTGACGTAGTACGAGATACACTGAATTGTGAGATATATCAGTGTTTTAAGAACAATATCGGCTGTTTTGTGAAATTAGTAGAGCATTTAATTGCTGTTTTACTGTATTTGACTATTGTTTAGTGATCAAGTGAGATAGTTATCGAGCTATTTGCTATATATTGTTCCTATTTATTCTGTGCTTGTAAATAAACTTGTTAGTTATCTATAAATTTGGGACTCCTTTTTGTATTCTGAAAGTTCACCCACGATTTCAGAGGATACGTCACAACAAATTGATGTCAGAAGCGGGATGTTTTGGAAACTTGACAAGCGGTTATGTCTCGCTAAACTAAAAAAATGATGGAGGAACAGTAAGCAAGATGATGGAGTCAATGGGAACCGGACAAGATGTTATGAAAAAAGATATGAAGGCAATGAAACAAAAAATTACTTTCAGACAAGAGGTGACGGAAGAAAAGATGAAAGTCCGAAAAGACGAGATGAAAACCGAAAAAGACGAGATGAAAACCGAAAAAGACGAGATAAAAGTCGTACAAGATGGGATGAAAGCCGCACAAGAAGCGATTAAAGCCGTGAAAGAGGATATTACGGAAGAGATGAAAATAGAGACAAGTCGAGATAAATAAAGACATTAAATAAGTGAAGTGAAAGAACAAATCAAAGCCATTCAAGCCAAAATGAAATTCGAACAAGAAGAGGTCAAACAAAACTTGAAATCCGTCCACGAAGAGATGAGACGGAACATCAAATCAATCCAAGAAGAGATGAAACAAGACATTACATCCGTACAAGCAGGCATTAATGTCGGACAAGAAGAGATGAAAAGGCTCGATAAAAGATTACTGGTTGTTGAGCAAAAATTGCCAGTAGGCAATACTGATTATTACATTCCGACATCATGTAAAATTAAATCGCCTACGTATAACAGACAGAGCATTTGGACGAATTTTCGGGCCCAATTCGACGTCATTGCAGGAACGAATGAATGGGATGAAAAGATAAAAGCCTGCCAACTTGTGGCTTTTCTTCGAGGTGCTGCCTCTGGTGTTCTGCAGAAGCTTCCGACCGAGAAACGTTTGGATTTCGGTGACCTGGCGAATGCTCTGGAACTCCGCAATGGGGAGAATAATTTGAAGGAAACCAGCAGAGTTCAATTGAAGTCTCATCGCCAAAAGTCTGGAGAGAGTCTGTAAGAGTTGGCATCGGATATTGAAAGGCTCGCCATTATCCTTTTCAGAATGCTCTGTAGATATTCGTGACGGCTTTGTAGCCCAATGTTTTATAGAAGCCGCTCATGACCCTGAAATTCAGCACGCTGTTCTTGTGGCCGAATACAAGGATCTGAGGGCTGCACTGGCCTTAACAAGCAACTTTGAAGCATCTCAACAGGTATCTCGCGAACTTCAGAATCTGATATACTGTACACTAAGGGAAATAAAGCACATGCTCCAGAGGCAATAAAATAATAAATTAAGTCGATGATATGGCTAGTTCGCGAAAGGATTTGTGTGCTGGACCTGCGGAGAAAGAGGCAATATATGGTGAAAATGCCCACTATATGAGCAAGATGATAATACGGGATTCCCTTCGGAAAAGCCACAGGAAAACAAATCAGCGGCCATTTTACGAAGCGAAGGTTGCCGTATGGAGAAAATGCCTCATTAAAAAGATTTCGTCGTTGTTCGGAGGAGATAATGGACTATACGTCATGGGTCATGTAGACAACATCGAATGCCAAATGATTCTAGACACCCGTGCAAATATGACCATCATTAAAATTACGCAGCTCGCTGAATTAACAGTGAACTTCATTATACAACACCCTGCATCTCTCTGTGCACAATTACTGGAGAAACAACGAATTTGCATTGAAAAATGGAAATTGCTATTTCTGCCAGGGCAAGTTTTTATCGTTTTTGTTGTGGGCATTTATGACCCATGCATTCTTGGGCTGGACTTTTTAGGAAAACACTATTTAACCTAGACTTCAAAAATAACTAATTACGAACAGTCACAAAAGAGATTCCTTTGTTTGGAACAGAAATGGGGGGCATCCTAGAGTGCAACATAGTCACTGCCGAAGATGTCCTGCTGACTGCATGTTGCGTGTGTTTGGTGAGAAGAATCCAGAAAGGTCTAAGCACACTTAGAATGGCAACAACAGATTTTCCATCTTCGGACTATAAGGAAAAGTTATTCTTGTGGCCGCGTCTATCATGGAAGTTTCAAAATACTACGTACCTGTCCGAATCGTAAATAGGCCCAAAATAATTCATAAAGGGAGCAGTTAGCTTCATTCCTTGCGGTAGCCAGCGTAATGCGTGGTTGTAAAAAAATATATAAACGACAATCCAGAACATCTAAGCGCCATCATAAGCTATCTTGGTGAACTAAATCGTGCAGAACTGGAGGCATATTTAGGCCTAATTTCGATATCCAGTGAAATTATCTCGACTGCTTCAAAAGACGTGGTACGGACTGGATTAAATGAACATAGAATCTACACCGGCAACCAGTTCCCGATAAAGTAAGTTCCCCGAAGACTTCCACACGCAAAGAAAAGAAAAGTAGATAAACTTTTAAAAGACATGCAGAAAACGATGCAATAGAACAGTTATTAAGTTGAGCCTCACCAATCGTCTTAGCGGAGAAGAAAGATGATTTTACGAGACTGTATTTGCTATAGAAGACTCAACTACGTGATAAAGAAAGACAGCTATCCACTCACAAGAATTAACGACTTTCTAGATACCCTCTATGGGAGCAAGCGCTTTTCCACTTGAGATCTCAAGAGCGGTTACTGGCAAGTGGATATCTAACTGATGCCAACTCATGCCTTTGGACTTTGTAATGCACCTGCAATATTTGAACGTCTAATGGAGACTATGATGAAAGGCCTCGCCTGTGAATCCTGTCTCGTCTATTTGTACTATATAATTATTTTTAAACGCTCATTTGACGAACACCTTCAAAATTTTAGGCGGTTATTTGAAAAACTGAAGAGGGCTAATTTAAAGTATAATCCTTAAAAATGCAAACTATTCTAGAAAGTAGCGCATATTTGGGACATGTCATCTCTGAAAGGGATGCAAGACCGATCCTGGCGAAATCAATCCCGTCAAAGAATGGTACAAACCGCAGGATGTTCATCAACTAAGGTGTTTCCTTGGACTGTGTACCTATTACAGTCGGTTTGTAAAAAACTTTTCAAATGTTGCCAGACCCTTACATCGGTTAACGGAAGGAGACAAGAAATTTGAATGGACGGCGGAATGTGAATACACATTGAATCAGCTTAAGGAAATGCTGGTTGCAGCTCTCATTCTGGCATATCCTCAACCAAGAGAGAGCTTTCTACTATATATTGCTAGTAAAGAAGGAAAAAGGGCAGTAAAGTCAATTAAATTGTTATTTTCAGAGTTCTACGGTTAAAATTTTTAGAAATGCATAGAGCGTCGGTACAGCTATCTATATAATAAAAGGCAATGTCTGTCTTATACACTATACGTTCAGCGACCGCGCGTCGGAGAGCTACGAAATTTGGCAATCGGAGACCCGGGGGGGTGGGAAGGGGACACGTGAAAACCGATTTTTAAAATTTTAATTATTTTTTTTGTTATTTAATGTTTTATGCGATTTCGACCGTTTTTTGACCTTTTTTTCCCACGATCCGGACATCGTAGAAAAAAACAAATCACACCATCGGAAAGAGCTGACAATTGCGAGTAAAAATATATCAATTTCAAATCTGAATTTCGATTTCAAATATTTTTTAAAGATTTTAAAACAAAAGTCACTTTTTGCTCAAGAAAACGATTTTTGGTTTTTAAATTCTCGCATAGTAAAAAGTACTCATAATTTCGACTAATAATTTACATTTTTAGAAAGGTCAAACATCTGGCATTCTTACAAGTCCAATCTGGTCAGGAAATATTCCGTATTGCCCACAGGATCGGGATTTTAAAAGTTTCCGAATTTCAATTTCTCGGCGTTCCGCTTCTTAACCGGCGTTTCTCCCCCGCAGAAGGAGGGAAGGTGGTGGGTGGGGACGTCAAGGTGGAGGTGACGTCACGGTTCTGAATAGAGCTCCTTTACTCCATATAAATTATTATATTTATTATATTTTAAATGATGGAACGATATGGATTTTTTAAATGTATATTTTAACTTTTGGATATTTTAATTTTATGGATATTTCAAATGATGGAACAATGAAACAATGGAATGAGGATGATGGAATTAAGCATATGGTAATTTTAAATTGCAAATTAGCGCGCGGTAAGTTAGCGGTAGGCCCGGGTTCGATTCCCGCCACTGCCAAAACTGCCGCCGTGTTTACGTGGAATACGATCACGTTAAATATGTGGGTCCGTAAGTCCTTCCGAGAGGTTGGTGGTAGGGGAAGGAGGATACGGCCCCTGTGGATGCCTCCCTCACTGGGTTCCCGTCTAAATTGGGTGAATATATAGAAAGTTATGGAGATTGTCGCGGAGAGCGGGGCAGCCCAGTGGTTAGCGCGCGGGAATTGCACTCGGTAGGCCCGGTTCGATTCCCACCACTGCCAAAACTTACGCCACGTTCACGCAGAGTACGATCACGTTAAACATGTGAGTTCGTGAGTCCTTCCGAGAGGTTGGTGGTAGGGTAAGGAGGGTACGGTCTAAATTGGGTGAATAAAAAGAAAGTTATGGAGATTGTCGCGGAGGGCGAAGTAGCCCAGTGGTTAGGGCGCGGGAATTGCACGTGGTAGGCCCGGGTTCGATTTCCGCCACTGACACGGAGTACGATCACGTTAAACATATGGGGCCGTATGTTTTTCCGAGAGGTTGGTGGTAGGGGAAGGAGGGTACGTTCCCTGTGGATGCCTTCCCCACTGGGTTCCGGTCTAAATTGGGTGGCACATCCTGGCCGTCCAACCAGTTACCTTACACCTTTCTGGTAGGTCGTGCCAACGTGTTTGCCACGGTTGAAATTTGCCACGATCAGCATTTTCAAGGGTTGCGAACAGGCTGGTCGCCAAAGGCGGCTAGTATATAATAAAAGAAGATGTCTGTCTGTGTATATGCGCAATCTGTAGCGGGAAAACTAGTCGCGTACGTCCATGAAATTTGGTACACAAGTACTTCAGTACCAGAGACGATGCGTCCTGGAGAGATTTTTTGCTGTGGTTGTTATGAGCGGGAGTATTATTAAAACATACTTTAAATTTTATTCACCTAAACTTACAGCGAACTCTCGAAAACCAAAGAAGGCTTTACCAATACGCCGCTTATAGCAATAAATAAACTGCTAAGAGTATTCGCAACGACACAATCACCGGGAACATTTTCTAGTAAGTTTATATGCACAAGACATCGTCGTCAGTGTTCAGTGTATTTTGCACTAAACACGCTTTCTAACTATCAACTGTACTATATCTGTTTCTGTATGATCGCAATACTGATTTTTTTTTTATTTATTATTATTTCTTTTTTTTTTGTGAGAAACATCTAAGTAAAACAAAGTGGCGCCATCTATATTTCAAATAACGACTTAACAGTTTTTATATTTAATATTTTATATTAAGGGTGAGCGTCAGTAAATTTTCTGCCCTATCCGCGTTTTGTTAACTTTCGTGGCACACATATTTCGCCGAAATTCTGCTCAAACAGTTGCGAAATATTTTCTTATAGATAAAATTCTATGCTTAGATTATATTAAAACTAAATTTAATACCCAATAAAACATAGAATATATGTTTTATTTTAATTTACAATATATTTGGTGCTGCCATCTGTTGTCGTAATTTAATTCATACCAGTTATTTATATTTTGTAATGAACATTTTTAAACGTCTATTCCTTCTAATACGCTATTAAATACAACAACAGATCATATATAATGCCATAATCACGGAAACGTAATTGAACTTGGACTTGAAGACAAAGGAACTTGAAGATAAAACTGCAGTCCTCAGTGATGTACATTCAGATCCTTTATCAAATTTATAGAATGATAAATTAGCTTTCAGTGATTGTGGCATTATTATATATGATCTGTTTCTACAACAGATCATATATAATAACAGTACATATATAATAACACTGTATCATATATAATTCCTTATAATACAGTGTTAAATACATTGTATTTAACACTGTATTATAAGGAATAGAAATTTTAAAATGTTCATTAAAAAATAAAAATAATCGGTATGAATTAAATTACGACAACAGATGGCAGCACCAAAAATATTTTGGATTAAAATAAAAAATATATTCTATGTTTTTTTAGGGCATTAAATTTAGTTTTAATATAATCTAAGCATTGCATTTTATCTTTCAGAAAATATTTCGCAACTGTTTGAGCAGAATTTCGGCGAAATATGTGTGCCGCGAAAGTTAACAAAGCGCGGATAGGGCAGAAAATTTACTGACGCTCACCCTTAATAGATTTTATATATTTGATTTAACTTCTAGATAATAAGATGAATTAAACTTTTTAATGAATTCAAACTCGAATTCAAATTTTCGATCTCGTCACAGTACTTTCCTTATATATTATACTATGTATTTAAGGAAAGTTATAAAGTATATATTAACGATATTAAAATTTATAATGTCAAATCAATATTAAAATCATAAGAACGTTCTTTGATTTTTCCGATGATGCCAAGAAGAAAATGCATGATAATATTTTTAATCGAAAAAATCGATTTTTGTAAAGTCGCTCAAAATCGTGGTTTTGAATTAAAACTAATTTGAATTAAAAAATAATTCGAAGAGGTCTATGGTACTGGGTGTTTTAACTAGCCCAATACCGAATTTCGTGACTGTCCGAAACTTTGATTTTCCTCTAGAAACGACACAAGCAGATAAATATATTTTATTATTATGTAAGATTATTTTTGTAAATTTAAAAAAAAAATCCTTTAAAACTGAGAGCCTAATTTACTTGCATGAAACTAAAACAAATACAAAATAAGCTCTTGAGTTTTGCGACGCATAAACATTTTCAAGACAGCAGTAAATTTTCAAACAATTTTTAAATGCTGAATTCCCTTTAAAAGAAATAAATCATAAAATCGTACAAGCATTTTTTATTATATAAATAACCGAAAATATACAGCTCATAGTGAGTAAATAGATTATATGTCAACAGCAAGTATGAAGAGTCAAAAGTAACACATTGAGATGTGTCTCTGGCACCATCCATCAAATATAAAAAAAGAAATGGAGATATGCCACAACATATGTTTTTTTTGTTGTTGTTATTTTGCTACTCTATTTATACTCTTAATACGTTACAATTTTAGCTCCATAGAGTTCTTTATACCATGGATATAACGGGATATTGACGAGCGAAAAATGTTTGCAAAAGTTGTAGTATTGTGAAAAGAAATGCTACAGAAAACATTCAATTCTTCATAATTTTTTCAGATGCAATCTTTTAATAAAATAGTTCTTATAAGGATGATTACTTGTTGTTTTAATTTTACCATCAAAAACGAAGAAATGTAAATCTTAAGAGGATTGTACATAAAATCGTGCTGTGCGAAACTCCTGTTTCAGTGGAAAATCGGATCACCAAATACCTGCTGCCTTTATATCTACTAAGACACTGTATTTGAAGTGAATCTCACAGTCCTTCTCCAAATTTCAAATCGAAATGCAATTTCTTAAATGTACAGCATTCTCATATATCTTTTTTTACATACAAAAACTCCCTATTCGATGTAATTTTTTCGTAATTTAAAAGAGCTGCACAAAATTGTAGATTCCTGGAATAATTTCAATTTGGATATCAGTGATACCTCATTTGAAGAACTCCTATCTCAACAGAGACCGATCGCCGACAGGTCAGACGACATTTTGGCATTGATGCACAGACTACTATATTGCCTTCTATAATCTAGAGAGGACCTTTGTGTATGCGATGCTAAACCAGTGTTCGAAATTAACGGTCGTTAGTCGTAATTTGAGACTAGAAATTTCTATTTGACGACTAGATTTTTCAATCTGGTCGTCAAATTTGACGCCCAACAATGCTATTGTTAAATATCAGACTTCCCTTTCCCTTTAAGGATGAGCGTCAGTAAATTTTCTGCCCTATCCGCGCTTTGTTAACTTTCGCGGCACACATATTTCGCCGAAATTCTGCTCAAATAGTTGCGAAATATTTTCTTATAGATAAAATGCTATGCTTAGATTATATTAAAACTAAATTTAATACCCAATAAAACATAGTATATATGTTTTATTTTGATTTAAAATATTTTTGGTGCTGCCATCTGTTGTCGTAATTTAATTCATACCGACTATTTTTATTTTTTAATGAACATTTTTAAATGTCTATTCCTTCTAATACGCTATTAAATACAACAGATCATATATAATGCCAGAATCACGGAAACGTAATTGAACTTGGACTTGAAGACAAAGGAACTTGAAGACAAAACTGCAGTCCTCAGTGATGCACATTCAGATCCCTTATCAAATTTATAGAATGATAAATTACCTTTCCGTGATTGTGGCATTATATGATCTGTTGTTGTATTTAACACTGTATTAGAAGGAATAGATATTTTAAAATGTTCATTAAAAAATAAAAATAATCGGTATGAATTAAATTACGACAGATGGCAGCACCGAAAATATTTTGGATTAAAATAAAAAAGTATATTCTATGTTTTATGGGGCATTAAATTTAGTTTTAATATAATCTAAGCATTGCATTTTATCTTTCAGAAAATATTTCGCAACTGTTTGAGCAGAATTTCGGCGAAATATGTGTGCCGCGAAAGTTAACAAAGCGCGGATAGGGCAGAAAATTTACTGACGCTCACCCTTAACTAAATTATGATCCCTGGTAGAAGATTGGACAGCGGTCTATGAGTGTCGTTCAGGACAGAGCACCAGGCGCGAAGCGCCTTTAATCTCCGGTGTCCATATGTGGTTCTTATCGTCAAACTGTGACATTAATTCAGTGACCCTAATTGGAGGTTCGAGGTTTTTATTTACTACTTTTTATTATTCTTATCGTCAAACTGTGACATTAATTCAGTGACCCTAATTGGAGGTTCGAGGTTTTTATTTACTACTTTTTATTATTTGTCCTAGCTCCTAGTGTGGCAGTTTGTTGCACATTTAGAGTTTAAGCAGTTTGGGGGGTTGATGCAGATCTGAGGGTTACCTAGCATTTTGGCAGCTTAGAGTTTTGAACATTAGTCGCGAATTTTATTTGATATCAGATGGCTAGACAGCGGTCAAAAAAAAAAAGCGGCATTTTATACTGTGATGCGCCATTTCACCCCTTCCCATTTCATACTGTGTCCCTTGCTATTCCCATTTCATTCTGTCTGCATCTGCTCCCCCTCATAATTACCTTGTGGTCCTCACCTGTTGGTTGAGGGGGAAACTGTGTTAGTTCCTTCGAGAAGCAATCAAGTAGAGAAAGCCTCGGCAACCCTAACGCAAGACCGGAAAGAGAAGTCATGTGACTTCAGGGATTCTTCCCTGAAGTCACATGACTTATCATTTCTTCCCACCCAGAGCTTTCGGTTTCCCCTGTAGTTCAATGGGAAAAGGTGAATGGCAAAGCGTCCTTTAAAGAAAAATACGTTTTTAATTATTTCTGCTACCCCTAAGCTTTGGAGGATAAAAAAAAGTGTTGGAGATATTGCAGAGCTTCGTGAAGTTATTCCATCAATGTATTTATAAAAAAATATTCATTAAAATATCTTTAACTGCGTTTTACTACATTTTGGCGGTTTTGGAAAAACGAAATTGCGAGACCGCGCGCTTTGGATGAGTGCAAAAAATTGTGCTTTCTAAGATATAATTTTAAGATTGCAATCCGGGGTATTTTTTACATTCCGGGATATCAGAAATTAAATTTTTTTAATTTCGGTACCCCGCGGGGTTAAAAATATCCTTTTACTTCATTTTATAGCTAAAGAAGATATATTTTAATTATCTTACGTTCTGATTTATTTGTCTATAAATATTATGTGTATGTGAACGATAATAGCATGTTGAGATTTTCTTATGACAAACTTTTGGTATAACGGAATTTTGAATATAATGAGAACATTTTTATAAAAAAACAATACCTTTAAGTAATTCTTCGCATTTATAATAAACACTAATATACTACTTATAAAGAGCATTAGACAATAGTTAACCGTCTGAAATAATACACCTTTAATTCGGCAATACAATATATTAGAAAAAATCTAGTACAATAAATGTACATGTGTACTGTGCCGATTATTAATTTTGTTGATTAAAATTAATATTGTCAAAAATGCATTTTACATTAAATTAATTATTTATTAGTATATTAATTATACATGTAATCTGTTCTAAAACTTACTGCTGTGTACATTGCGTTGGTGGCCGCAAAACCCACCTATTTCTGTGCTTAACGGGATATTAAGTTAACAAACTAAAAATTAAGGTTAATAGTAAAGGAACAAACATTTATTTATCACATACTCAATTTACACTCTTTAGTTTTACAAATTAAATAAATATCACAATAGTGGAATACAATCTCAATGGTAGTTCGGGGGGTGTAATGCCAGATGAATTGATATTTGGTTGGAGCACGTGGTGGGATGCATTAATTAGCTTTTCCTTAAAAACACAAATTTAGACAAAGAGGTTATCCTCATATAGTTTAATTGTACGGTACCTGATCTTCTTTCATATTACTTGGGTAACACCGATGCTTTGTCACACTTTACACTTGCAATACCAGATGAACATGAGCTCTCCTTCGAATTCCTATACCAGAGACGCACACACAACTCTTAACTCTGCTACCGTCGCTTCTTCTTGACTAGTCTAACTCCAACAGCCTGCCTTGACCAATTCTGACTCCCACTTCGAGCAACTCTCACTTATATCCCTTTTTCGGTCGGCGGTCCACGTGCTGAAATGTAGAGCTGAGGGCTAATCCGTAGACATGGCGTCGCCGTCTCGGTTGCCGCCAAACGGCTTAGCATGGTATGTAAACATGGGCGTGGTATGTAAGATATGGGGCCACCTGTATATTATCGCCCATCTGCTTAGCGTGGGGATAATCCGCCCGCATTCCTGGTTCCATTATTTTTTAATCCTTCCAAATATTTATTACTTTACATTTCTGGCATTACATGTACTTTGACATATGTACTGGAAAATGTAACTGATTGATATCGAACAAATTGCATATAAAATTTATAAATAAAAGCATCCTAAGTTAATAACTGCATTGCATTTGGCATACTGTATAAATTTTATTATAAAAGAAGTTGGTATGCAGTACGTCGCTGACTTCCCTCGCATTTTGACGTCTCTATGGAAAAAAATTCTAGTTTTCAAATCGTAGTTTAGGCATATCGCATTGCCATCAAAATCATGAAATAACTCAATACGTTATTTTAATATGTTTTTATTTGGTCTGAATCGAAAACAGAAAGAAAAATAAGTGGTAGGAAAAGTATGTTTTAAGACCTACCTCATTAACACAATTCAAACACTCTCTACAAGATGTTTGTGTTGTGTGTGTGTGCAGTGCATATATGTATATGTGATTGTTGGTGTGTGTCCTTATATGTATAAGTAGAAGAGAAATGACAGTTCACCATCAGCAGGGGCAGCGGCTACCCCTACCGATGACTCATGGAGGAGGTTTAACCTCCGAAGGACAATTTTTGACCGGAGGGACTTTTAAAGAGGTGTCGCAATCGCGTTGAGAGGGGAGGACCTCCGAAAGATGAGCTTTGACCGGAGTGCATTACACAATCTGATAATCTGGAAATGATCGGAGTACATTGGAAGACGTGTAGCAATCGCTGATTGACCTTTGATCGGAGGGAGCTTCTTAGCACACGTCCTTCCTCTCTGCTGGCTGGGAACAAAGTGATCGTTCTCAAGGTTATTATATCTAAAAGGTTGCGCCACTTCAGCTCTAGCCAATAAGAGCATGTAAAGACGCAACGTCACTTGCAGTTAAATGTCAGGAACGGTCCGGTAGACTCCAATGTTAAAGGATGCTAACAAAATTAATTTAATCATTTTTTTTAAATTTAAAATATGAAATAAATACTCAAATAACATTAATTTTACTTGAACACATCTTAAATATGCAGTACAGTGGTTTTTTGAAAGGGTACATACATAATAAAACTGTATTTCCCTTTCTGAAAAATATAAATCATCTGAAAGTTTCGTTTCGCTTTTTGAAACCAGTCAATGTTATTACAGGAGGCGATGTTATTTTTAATGAATTTTGTTTTAAATACACGAATTTACAGAAATATGTTCGGAAAGTTTTCTAAACAAGCAATCATTCTAAAATGTTCATTATGCACAAATAAACATCGCGTAATTTCTTTCTAAATGCATAAAGTTATTTTCGATTATGTTATCTCTAATAATTGAAAATCAAAACAATAATTAAAACGCTAACACTAAGAATTTTATGTCTTTTTAGGGGGGGGGGATGTACTTATGCCTAACTAGTAAACAATTTAAGTGATGCTTTTCTAGTGAAGAACTTATATTATTACTAAATACTTGATTTCATTAGTTGTTTCTAGATCAAAAACAGAATTTATATCAAATCGAAATTCAATGTAAACATATAAAAATATAGAAACTAATCGTTTAACACACACACTATGATATACTTTCAGAATAATAAATTAAATGTATTATAGTATATTGATTCATGATGAACAATATACGAGCAAGCTGTTAATTTTCTTAAATCGTACCCCCCCCCCCTTTTTGAATGTAATAAAATTTAATTAATAAAATGTAATGTAATAAAAGTTAATTGATATAAAATGTGCGAGATTAAATCAAAACAATAATTAAAACGCTAACACTAAGAGTTTTATGTCTTTTTTTTTTTTGGGGGGGGGGGGGGAGGAATGTACTTATGCCTAACTAGTAAACGATTTAAGTGATGCTTTTATAGTGAAGAACTTATATTATTGCTAAACACTAGATTTTATTAGTTTTTTTTAGATCAAAAAGAAAATTTATAACAAATCGAAATTCAATGTAAACATATAAAAATATAGAAACTAATCTTTTAACACACGCACTATGATATACTTTCAGAATAATAAATTAAATGTATTGTAGTATATTGATTCATGATGAACAATATACGAGCAAGCTATTAATTTTCTTAAATCGTACGCCTCCCCCCCCCCCCCCCATTTGTTGAATGTAATA
This sequence comes from Amaurobius ferox, assembly GCA_951213105.1. Taxonomy (NCBI): domain Eukaryota; kingdom Metazoa; phylum Arthropoda; class Arachnida; order Araneae; family Amaurobiidae; genus Amaurobius; species Amaurobius ferox. Next base: position 73,094,457 of record OX578134.1, read on the forward strand.
AACTTTAAATAATAAAATGTAATGTAATAAAAGTTAATTAATATAAAATGTGCGAGATTAAATCAAAACAATAATTAAAATGCTAACACTAAGAATTTTATGTCTTTTTAGGGGGGGGGGGGATGTACTTATGCCTAACTAGTAAACAATTTAAGTGATGCTTTTCTAGTGAAGAACTTATATTATTACTAAATACTTGATTTCATTAGTTGTTTCTAGATCAAAAACAGAATTTATATCAAATCGAAATTCAATGTAAACATATAAAAATATAGAAACTAATCGTTTAACACACACACTATGATATACTTTCAGAATAATAAATTAAATGTATTATAGTATATTGATTCATGATGAACAATATACGAGCAAGCTGTTAATTTTCTTAAATCGTACCCCCCCCCCCCCCCATTTTTTGAATGTAATAAAATTTAATTAATAAAATGTAATGTAATAAAAGTTAATTAATATAAAATGTGCGAGATTAAATCAAAACAATAATTAAAACGCTAACACTAAGAGTTTTATGTCTTTTTTTTTTTGGGGGGGGGGAGGAATGTACTTATGCCTAACTAGTAAACGATTTAAGTGATGCTTTTATAGTGAAGAACTTATATTATTGCTAAACACTTGATTTTATTAGTTTTTTTTAGATCAAAAAGAAAATTTATATCAAATTGAAATTCAATGTAAACATATAAAAATATAGAAACTAATCTTTTAACACACGCACTATGATATACTTTCAGAATAATAAATTAAATGTATTGTAGTATATTGATTCATGATGAACAATATACGAGCAAGCTGTTAATTTTCTTAAATCGTACGCCTCCCCCCCCCCCATTTGTTGAATGTAATAAACTTTAAATAATAAAATGTAATGTAATAAAAGTTCATTAATATAAAATGTGCGAGATTAAATCAAAACAATAATTAAAACGCTAACACTAAGAGTTTTATGTCTTTTTTTTTTTTCGGGGGGGGGATGTATTTATGCCTAACTAGTAAACGATTTAAGTGATGCTTTTATAGTGAAGAACTTATATTATTGCTAAACCCTTGATTTTATTAGTTTATTTTAGATCAAAAAGAAAATTTATATCAAATCGAAATTCAATGAAAATATATATAAATATATAAACTAATCGTTTAAGACACACACTATGATATACTTTCAGAATAATAAATTAAATGTATTATAGTATATTGATTCATGATGAAAAATATACGAGCAAGCTGTTTATTTTCTTAAATCGCACCCCCCCCCCCCCCTCCCATTTTTTGAATATAATAAAATTTAATTAATAAAGTGTAATGTAATAAAAGTTAATCAATATAAAATGTGCGAGATTAAATCAAAACAATAATTAAAACGCTGACAAAGTTTTAAGTCTTTTTTGGGGGGGGGGGAGGGGGGAGGGGATGTACATATGCCTAACTAGTAAACAATTTAAGTGATGCTTTTATAGTGAAGAACTTATATTATTGCTAAATACTTGATTTTATTAGTTGTTTTTAGATCAAAAACAGAATTTATATCAAATCAAAATTCAATGTAAACATATAAAAATATAGAAACTAATCGTTTAACACACACACTATGATATACTCTCAGAATAATAAATTAAATGTATTATATTATATTAATTTATGATGAAAAATATACGAGCAAGCGCCTGTTTATTTTCTTAAATCGTACCCCCCCCCCCCCATTTTTTGAATGTAATAAAATTTAATTAATAAAATGTAATGTAATAAAATGTAATTAATATAAAATGCGCGAGATTAAATCCTGTTAGATTTTTCAAAAATTACAAGAACATCATTAGAAAATATATAAAGATACAAATAACTTGCTGTAAAATGAAATGAATAAATAGTATACTGTACTTTCGTTTTTTAAGATTTAAAAATCCTACATAATGGAACTTCATGAACTAAACTAATATTTCAAGAAAGTTTAAGCCAAAGTTAGCCAAAGTTTACGTAAAAAGATACGTAAGAAACAACAAAAGATCAACAAGAACCACGTTGTATCAGATTGAAATAGAAAAAATAAAATATTTCGCCGACACTCTCAGGCGGCGGTTGCCGCGCCACCTTGTGGCGCGTTCTGCAAGTTCACTCCATCTGATGTCACAGATTGTGTTCGTGACAGAGGAGTGGCACCCTCCTGAGTTACGGACTGAATATAAAATTGTGCGTGAACAAGATTCAACCATTTTAAGTGTGTACTTAAAAACATCAATGTAATACTGCATTATAATTAGCTATTTTCAAAAATTGTGTTAAGTGAATATGATTTGACCATTCTAAGTGTCTGTGTGTGTGTTTGATATATAGCAATGTGATTTTAAGTGTGGATATGTTTAAAAATAAATCTAACAGTATATATCGATATGATTTTTATAATAATAATAATGAAATGATTTCGAATATTTAAAAACAAAAATATAATTGTACACTATTTTACGGATTTTCAGTGAACACACAAATTGCATTAAGTGGATTTTACATAGTGAATAGGGTTCAACCATTTTAAGTGCTGTGTACTTAAAAATAAAAATGTAATACTGCAATATACTTAGCTATTTTCAAAATTGTATTAAGTGAACAAGATTCAACCATTTTAAGTGCTGTGTATTTAAAAACAATTTTTAACATGTACAGAATATGTTTGGCAAGCTTTAAAATAGATTTTACAATTCTAAATATGAACGAAGTATTTTATGAACTAACATTTTCATGGATTGCAAATATGTGCATGGCAAATATTTTGGTGAGCTTAGTTAAAGTTTAAATATATACACACATTTTATATATTTTTTTAGGAGATATACATGTGTATGTTACACATAGCACTAAAAATAGTTAACATAAAAAAATTGGAACTCACTGAGCGACGTCTTCACAGCTTGCTGTCCTAACTGCAAATGAGTTATAACCACTCGTTACGCTATTAAAAATGAACTTACATCTATGACGTTAGCATTTTGAATAGAGCTCCTCTACTACAGGATGACTTATCAAGCATATTGAAGCCCGTAGGGTTCAATACTACAGTTACAGAAATTATGAAATAAGTGTTTAAAAGAAATACTTTATATGAAAAAAGAAGATTCAATTAGAATATTGTAGAACTTAGCTCGCACAAGTGTGCTCCAGTACTGGGTATCCAATTATTTATTAGCCATTGTTTCCTTCTTTCTTCGTTTCTAGGAAAGCGAAATAACCTAAAACCCTTTCTAGAATAATTAGAGCAGTTCGGTGCAGAACAACTACCTATAATTATTTCAATTATACTTCCTAAAGTGAAAATACGAATAGAGCTAATGCTAATGGACTGCGCGTCCAGCTACGGTGGGCTTCAATATGCTTGATGAGTCAGCTCGTATATAGAGGAGCTTTAATTTTGAACTGTTGCCACTTATTTTTTTCTTAATGATATATTTCTTATAACCTCCTTGTGCTAACCGCTGATTTGTCACACATAATCTGAATAGAGCATTACATATGATTTAACCATTTTTAAAGTGATGGATGTAATTTAAATATCGAGGTTTAGAATTTAACAAGCTAACGAATCGAACATTTTCACAGATGTATGTGCACCCCAAAATTTTAGCATGAAGTTTAAAATAAATAAATAAAATAAAAGCCAGCGAATATGATTTGACCATTTTTACAGTGATGGGTACAATTTTAGTACCATTATGGAATTTAGAAGTGAGTGTACACTTTCGACTATTTTTATAGGACGCCAACACATTATAAAATCTATTGAATGGGAATGGACCATTTTTCACATACATGTACCTAGATTTCAAGACCCAGTATTAAAACCTACTAAACATGAAACGAGTAAGTATTGCGTGAGGTTTTATCGCACTAACTTTTAAACTTTTTACATTTTTAAAAATGTCCGAAATAGTTGTATTTCATTGGTAGACATAAATTGTATAGAGTACATTTTTTTTTTAATATTTGTTTCGACAGCTTTTAAAATAGATTTCTACGGTTGTACACTGCGGTTCTAGAATTTTCTAAATATGAATCGACTGTTTGAACTAGCAATGGTGTTTTTACCGATGCAAATATTTACATGACAATTATTTCGATGAAACCGAGCTTAGTTGAAGCTTCTAAGTTTGAATATTTAGAAACATTTCATATAATTTTTATATTCACACTGAAAATAGTTAACAAAATTAGAACACGCGGAGCGGTGTCTCCACTAGCTGCTGTCCAATCTACAAATAAGTGATACACTCTCATTGCATTATTAAAAATCTGATGTGGGCAACACATGACTTTCCTTATATAATGTAATGAATTTACTACTTTTACAGAAAAAAATAGGTTTTTCTTATAGTAGATACTAATATTCTCTCCAAGATATTGAATTTTCGACAATTAGTGGTCATTTTCATTGATTTAGCGTCATATTTATCCATTTGGCGAGATTTTCGTTAATTTGGCAACATTTCAAAAAAGTCGCCAAGTTGGCGACATTCAGCCAAATTCGTCGCCAAGCGTTATGCACTAAGAAATAAGTTATTCTTACAGCAGATAAATGACTATTGGCGTTCAAATACAAAAGTATTATTCAAAGTATGTTTTTTCATGAATGGAACGAGCTAGATCCACGAGAATGATGTCACCCAATTTATCGCATTGTATTACATACGAAAAGTGAACACGTTTCTCAATAGGAATTTTTTTTATATGACTTTTTGATAATTTTTTGAAAAATGTACAATATCTCGAGAACGGTTCATGTTAGCGTTCAAAAATGTATGCCAATCGTTTTCTAATGAAAAATTACATAACAAATGTCTATTTGCGTAACTTTATTACTGGTTTTGATTTTTTGACGATTTTTTCAAAATTTCATTCGAAAATTTAGGGGGGGTTTGAACATTCGATTGCGTATAAAAACAATAGGCTTCTAGTGTTTACGGATTGTGATTTTTGTACCAAATTTGGTTCGAATCGGTCCATTTGTTCGCCAGTTATCGTCTCCACAGACTCACTGACACACACACACACAGACATCACTTCAGAATTGTTTGATTCGTGATCAGGGATGCTTGAAACGTGCTCTCCCGTCGAAAACTCGTATTCGAATTTTCGACCCCGTCACAATACTTTCCTTATACATTATGTATATAAGGAAAGTGAAAATTAGATCTTATCTATAATGACGTCATAATTTTGACGTGTTGCCACCAGGCAGTTATTCTTTCCTAATTACGCATTTTTTTTAATAACTTGCTATTAACCGCCTTATACTAACCATTTTTTTTTTTTTTTATTTCATATAAGCAGATATTCCATATACCCTCTAAATTTTAAGTTATAGTTTTGAAAAAAAAACACTAGAGATGTATTTTACGTCTGAATGCATCCAAGTGGAAATCCGACGATTGCAAATGCATGATAGGAACCTTACATTTCCATAGACACTACTAAAATGTGCGGATCTTATTTTGAAAAATCTGCTCTGAGAAAGAATATGTATATGAATATATATTTTGTATAAATACAGATCCCCCCCCCCCCCACCACCACACACACACACACACAATATGCAAGCCAACGACTCTCACACTGAATACATTCCAAATCGGCTATATAGCTTATCGCGCTTATCAGTATATTAGATAGTGACCCAAAGTTCATGTTCACAGAGCCAGAAAAATTGCAATGTTATTGTTTTAAGCAGATCACATATTTAAATGAAAAATTTATCAAATTATGCAATACATACAAGGGGTGGAAGATCTTAACATTTCAATATTTTAGAATAGTTAGGGGTGCGTTTTTTTTTTCGTTTAAAATTATCATATTTTAATGAAATTTGGCAAAAATTGCACAATACTTAGTGTATGACTATCAAATAAGAGCTAGGTTTGTATTGTTACAACAACGTTTAAGATCATTAAATGACTATATTTTTTTAAAACTGTCTTAAAGAAGAATACAATATAACTTACTGTTTTTAAGGATATGCGATTGTTAACATTAAATTTAAATGAAAGAGTGACCATCTGAGACAAGTACACTACATTGCAATAACATTAAAAATATGAAAGATATGCAATTAACACCTTAAAGGAAACATGTAATGAGTTTTGATATCTTAATACGAGACATTATTGACATGCACATAGAAATGTCACGATTTCGTGGCTGTAAGTGCTCTATAAGACCATTCTGCTCTTAATAAATGATCACATTTGAATGTACATATTTAACAACACATAGAAAATGACAGGACTAAACTGAGATCTACAACAAAATTTTACACTTATTACAGAATAAATCCCAACTCTATGATTTCGAAGATGGATAAAATAAAGTGGAAATTTTCGCATGTAGATAACAAATGCATTTAGCACAATCTAATGTTGTACGATTCATTAAAAATTACAAGTTCTAATCACTTCATATCTTATCTTATATGAACTGTTTGCACACGACACACGATTTAGGTCACGTCATTATACTTATGACGTGGCCTGATAAGACATTTCAACCTTGGGCGTTGCGCGGGTAGGTTCGGTTCGTTCAAAGCTGTGACAAATTTATAGTGTTTTAAGATCTTAGTGTTTTGAAAATAAATCTTATACTTTGAATGTGGTAGTTGGATGTTACTATCTAAATATAATGTCTAAAATTCAAAGTATGCCATCACTCGAAGAAATAATTTCTAGTGGAAATACTATGAATTGTCTGTTCCTGCCCTAGAAAAAGCAACATCTATGGACATTGCCTCAGATGTGATTAATTCACCCTCACAAAAGATTGCTGTGGATTGGTTAGAGACCTATCTTATGTCTTCCATTACCCCACCAGAAGCGTCTACCGTTGTCAATTCACAAGTTCTCACCGAGATTGAAAACTCAACTCAAGATCTGCTTTCTTGTGCTCTAACACATAGCGGAGTGTTATCCTCCACTACAGAATCAGTTTCGACTGAATCTGTTTCTTCAGATGTTATGCAAGATGCGCTCCGTCGTTGGCATTTATGTTCTGATGTGTATGTATATTTGAAACTTCGCCATGGGGAGTTAAAAGTGTATATATGGAAATATCTCTCTAACACGCGAAATGAATTACAGCCTACGCGTGAAGGTGTTATACTGTCACCTGCTACATGGAGTTGTTGTTGTTGTTGAAACCCAGATCGTCCGACCTACCAGAAAGGTGTAAGGTAACTGTTTGGACGGTCGGGAAGTGCCACCCAATTTAGACCGGAACCCATTGGGGGAGGCATCCACAAGGATCGTACCCTTCTTCCCCTACCACCAACCTCTCGGAAGGACTTACGGACCCACATGTTTAACGTAATCGTACTCCGCGTGAACACGGCGGCAGTTTTGGCAGTGGCTGGAATCGAACCCGGGCCTACCGAGTGCAACTCCAGCTCGCTAACCACAGGGATACCGCGCCCACCTGCTACATGGAGTGTTGAAGACCCAGACCGTCCGACTCGTCCAGAAGACTAAGAGCATCTATTTGGACGGCCGGGACTGCTACATGGAGTGAATTTTCTCAAAAATTGTCGTCATTCAATATTCTATATGGAGATACCTCTTTCGTCAGTCGCAATGAGTTGCTCTGTTTCAATGACAACGGAAAACTGCATTTGCAAAAAATAATTCAATTATATGATTCAAAATTTTCTCTAACAGAGTGTCATATTACCTTAGATAAAAATCAGATAGCATGTTTACAGAATTGTGTGAACAACATTAGTATAAAACTTAGAGAAAGTATATTTACAGAGTTGTGTGGCTTCCTGCTCAAATATTAAAAATAAAGAGCACTATAACCTTTCTACCATCACTTATTTGTGACAAAAATTTCGCATTCGAACAATTAATCTCTTGTATTCATGACAACATCATGTGTCATGTAAAGAAACTTTTCAAATGTGTTGGCTGTGTTGCTCAAATTGAAGATCTAAGTTACCATGAATGTCTTTACAGCACTCCATTACAAATGTATGACAGAGTGGCTAAACAAGTACTTCTAAATCTTGACATTAATAACATAGCAAAGAAAGTTTTGTTGCGTGGTGAAGAAGTCTTTTACTGGTATGATAGAAATTTTTTCAAGTCATTCAAATCAGAGGACTATGAATGTGCTATAAGGAAATTATTTTAACTTATTTGGTTAAATGTACAACAGATAATGGTTAATGTGTATTTTATGAATAATAGATTCATTAAATGGTTTTTTATCTTTCAAATTGAACTCCTTATTTGCGCTCATTAACTAATTTTTTTTTAGCATGTTCCATTTAAAAATGTTATATGGTTATGGGTTATGTATCTATGCATTCAAGTGTAACAGGTTTACTAATCTCACTTTTTAAAATAAAATATAAAAAAATTAAAAATAGATTTATTCGAATCATATCAAATGTCTACAGTGTGAGTTTCATAACGAAAGATATTTACACTTTACAGAGTTTAAACCATACAATTTATAATCAATGTTAAAATTCTGAAATAATCTTTGGTTCTGTTGTCAAATAGTTAGCCCATATACTAAATTTCAAGCCTCTATCACATTGTAAAGAAGATATTTTTCATTTGTTCGGCAAATGGAATATTTTAGTGAGCGGCACCCCCTACAATAGCAAATGTTGGAAAACTGAAATTGCACACTTTCTTCCTTTCCAACTTATTACCCGTACACCAAATTTGAAGTCTGTATCTCATCGCGAAGTATGCTTTTCTTTAGAATGCTTCACCTTTAGAATGCTTCACCGAAGTATGCTTCACCTTTAGAATGTTTTGTATGGAGCATCCACCCCCTTAAATATACATTTTTGAAAAATTCTATTCTTCTTGTGATTACTATCAGATGATTCGTTCATATACCAAATATGAAGTCTCTATCACGTTTTAAATGGGGCGTTTTTCCTTTATTCCCAAAATCGAACATTTTTGTGTGCGGCACCCCCTAAAATAGAAACTATTAGTAAACTAAAATTGCACACTTTCTTCCTTCCAAACTATCTGCTCTTACACCAAATTTGATATCGCTATCTCATCCCGAAGCATGGTTTTTTATCAATTCACTTTTCGAATGTTTTTCTCTGGAGCACCCCCTTCAAGGAACATTTTTGAAAAACTATATTCGTCTTGGGTGTTTTCGCCAAATGATTAGCCCATATACTAAATTTCAAGCCGCTATGAAATTTTAAAGGAGCCTTTTCTCATTTATTCGGTAAATCGAACATTTTGGTGTGCGGCACCCCCTTAAGTAAAAAATATTGGGAATCTGAAATTGCACACTTTCTTCCTTTCGAACGATTTACGCATACACCAAATTTGAAGTCTCTATCTTATCGCAAAGCATGCTTTGTGGAGCACCCCCTCTAGAGAACGTTTTTGAAAAATTCGATTTTTCCAGGGGATTTTATCGAACGACCGAGCCGTGTACCAAATTGCAAGTCTCTATCTATTTGGAAAGTGCCTAAAAAAAGCGTGATAGACGGACAGACGGATACTTGGCAATTAGTATATATAGATTTTTTTTTACTTTTTTTGTTAAAAATATGGTGCACATTATGAATATATGAAATGATTTCAATATTTAAATATTTCAAATATATTTTCGAAGAGATCAAAGTTTTTGTGCGAGCAATGATTAGCTTGACTTTGATTATTTTCTTTCGAAATATATTCATAAATAAAAGAGATAGATATAAATAGTAAGCGTCAAAAGGTTCAATAGGAAATCTAGTTTCTAGATTTATAATTTGTTGTTTCAGTTTTTGAGAAATCGTCTTGCAAATTGAAGAATATTAAAATTTTTCCGTTTTCCAAATTTGTAATGTTTATATATCTCAAAATCTGAAAATATTAGCTATAAACTAAACAAAGTAATGTGTAGCCATTTGAAAATTCTAAATGGATATATAATTGGGTTTTGGATCGAGTTCTTAATTAAAGAACTATAGTGATTCTAATTTCGATATTTCATTATTTTGAACTGTTTTGAAAATGTTTAAAAAAAAAAAACCACACACAAAGAAAAATGTTGCTCACGCGAAATAGTTTCGGTTCCATCGGAATGGAGCTGCTGTTGATTCTGTTTTAATAAAGTTGTGTATTTCAATAGCTTCTGTAAGGAATGAAATTCAAAATTATTGTTAATTCCATGAAAAAAATTGACATTTGGTTGAATATTTAAGATTTTTAATACTAAAAGGAACGCAGATTTGCTGCACATATCATGTTGGTAAAAATGCCCATAATTGTTAACATCATGCATATAGTCATCGTACTATAAAAAAATCTGCAGTGGGCAACACATGACTTTCCTTATATAATGCAATGAATTTACTACTTTTATAGTAAAAAAATAGGTTTTCCTTATAGTAGATACTTATATTCTTTCCAAGATATTGAATTTTGAACAATTAGTCGTCATTTTCATTGATTTAGCGTCATTTTAATCCATTTGGCGAGATTTTCGTTAATTTGACAACATTTCAAAAAGTCGCCAAGTGGGCGAAACTCCGCCAAATTCGTCGCCAAAATCTCGCTAAGCTTTACTGACGGAGAAATAGGTTATTCTTATAGCAGATAAATGACTATTGGCGTTCTAATACAAAAGTATTACTCGAAGTAGCTTTTCTCATGAATGGAACGAGCTAGATCCACGAGAATGATGTCACCCAATTTATCGCATGGTATGACATGAAAAGTGAACATGTTTCTTAATAGGAAATATATATTTTTTATTTTATATGACTTTTTGATAATTTTTTTAAAATGTGAAATATCTCGAGAACGGTTCATGTTAGCGTTCTAAAATTTATGTTAATCGTTTTGTAATGAAAAATCACATAAGAAATGCCTATTTGCGTAACTCTATTAGCGGTTTTGATTTTTTGACGATTTTTTCAAAATTTCACTCGAAAATTTAGGGGGTTCTGAACATTCGATTACGTTTAAAAACAATAGGCTTCCAGTGTTTACGGATTGTGATTTTTGTACCAAATTTCGTTCGAATCGGTCCATTCGTTCGTCAGTTATCGTCTCCAAAGACTCATTGACACACACACACACAGACATACCTTCAAAAATGTTTGATTCGTGATCAGGGATGCTTGAAACGTGCTCTCCCGTCAAAAACTCGAATTCGAATTTTCGACCCGGTCACATTACTTTCCTTATACATTATGTATATAAGGAAAGTAAAAGGTGAGAAGAAAGGGATGTATTACATCGCTATCATCTCAAGTCCAAATTTTGAGTTACACCGGTGCAGGTAGGTCAGACAGGCGAGCTTTCTTAGCTCTTGGTTTAAATCAGGGGTGGCCAACCCGCGGCCCGCCTTGAATAATTTTACGGCCCGCGAGATTCATTACAACTTTACAAAATACGATTATTTTGTTCAATATTTTTTTTTAGTGTAGTGTTTTGTAACAAATAAATCCCATAACTGTTTCTATTTTATCACGTTGCTTCTGTTTTTATACATACTTAGAAGTGGGCAGTAAGACATTGCCAGCAGCATTTATCGCCCTGCTTATTGCTAGAGCTAGGCATACTTAGATATGTGAAGTAGAGCAGCGCGCCGGCCACTCGCTGCGTCTTTGCCCGCTGTTGATTGTTGACAAGAGAACGAACGCTCTCTCAGTGTTAATTGAAAATTTGTTTTCCGGTTTCGTTTTGTGTGTTGTAACTGCAAGATAATTATTTTAATATATTTTCAACAAAAATAGACAAGTAATATAAATTCTATTAAAATAAAAATGAAGTTGATTTAAAAATTAAAAAATCTGATGTGGGCAACACATGACTTTCCTTATATAATGTAATGAATTTACTACTTTTACAGAAAAAAATAGGTTATTCTTATAGTAGATACTTATATTATTTCTAAGATATTGAATTTTCGTCAATAAGTCGCCATTTTAATTGATTTAGCGTCATTTTCCTTCATTTGGCGAGATATTCGTAAATTTTGCAACATTTCAAAAAGTCGCCAAGTTGGCTACACTCCGCCAAATTCTTGCCAAGCGTTATGCACTAAGAAATAAATTATTCTTACAGCAGATAAATGACTATTGGCGTTCAAATACAAAAGTATTACTCAGAGTATCTTTTTACATGAATGGAACGAGCTAGATCCACGAGAATGATGTCACCCAATTTATCGCATGGTATTACATATGAAAGTGAACATGTTTATCAATAGGAAATATTTTTATTTTTATTTTATATGACTTTTTGATATTTTTTTTGAAAAATTTACAATATCTCGAGAACGGTTCGTGTTATCGTTCTGAAATTTATGTCAATCGTTTTCTAATGAAAAATTACATAAGAAATGTCTATTTGAGTAACATTATTAGTGGTTTTGATTTTTTCAAAATTTCATTCGAAAATTTATGGGGGTTCTGAACATTCGATTGCGTATAAAAACAATGGGCTTCCAGTGTTTACGGATTGTGATTTTTGTACCAAATTTGGTTCAAATCGGTCCATTCGTTCGTCAGTTATCGTCTCCACAGATCCATTGACACACACACACACACAGACATCACTTCAAAAATGTTTGATTCGTGATCAGAGATGCTTGAAACGTGCTCTCCCGTCGAAAACTCGAATTCGAATTTTCGACACCGTCATAATACTTTCCTTATACATTATGTATATAAGGAAAGTAACAATTAGAAGTATCCATTTCATAAAGATATCTGATGAGATAGTATTTACTCTATCTAAATTATGTAAATCTATTTAAATAACATCAAACAATATATTTACAAGTAATATTTGTTCTCAACACTAATATTACGACTGGTGAATGTCGTTTGGATGTTCTTCCGCTGAGACACCAGACAATTTTCAAAGTGATCGCAAGTGGGACGGAGCACGTCGGAACTCATCCCCTAAGGAGTCATTTGCACCCCTCTCAGTTGGGAGGAAAGTTGGGGAACAGGTGTACTTTGGGTTAGGGATGAAATGCGACTATTTTAAAAAAGGGATGAGTAAGGGATGAAATGGGACAGGATAAAACGGGTATAAACCAATTTTATACATGCCCTCAGTGATAAATCTGCAGGTGGTGCACAGTCAGTAAAATCCGGCTCTGTCTATTCAGGGAAAGACAACAATGGGAGCTTTATTGTACTTCATCTCACCCCCATCCTTCAAGATCTGCTATTGCACTTCTGAAGAATTTATTTCTTTTCTTTATCCTCAGACATTCCGATGTCCGAGACGCCAGATATTTAAGGTGTGTCTATTGCCCCCACCCCCTTTATTCCCACGTACATCTACGTGTCTTTCTAAATACCTTGTACGTGTCCCACTCATCGAGGTGAAATACAGGTAGGGAGACTTATGGCAACCTTTCCGTCACCTCTGAACTAAGTCACATGACTTAGGCACTCCCCTACGCGCGTATTTTCTTGCGCATCTCTCCTTCCATTGCAATTGCATTACGTTTCCGAAAGCAAGAATGCACATCGTACGTTTGCTTTTACATTTAAGCAAAATATGGTAATATCCTGCGCTGCATATGGATGTACGTCAAAGTTTATCAAAAGTGGAAACACTATGGGTAAATTCTCAGAATAGGCCCCCACTCGTTTTTTTTCTAAGTACAAAATTGCGCCAAGTTGGCGCGTTGGCCGTGTTTTGAAATTGACTCCTCCCAATTGAAGTGACGTATATTCCCGTGTTTTAAAATAGGCTCCTCCTACAATAGTGACGTCTTATTCTAGAGTTTTATGAACTGTAATTTTGTTAAATGATATTGCAATTGAATATAAATAAAAGTTAATAATACTCATAAAAAGATTACAAACGATACTTAGTAAACGGATTGCACTTTAACAAAATTTAAGAAAAAACGGAACTTAAAAGTTTGTACTTTAACTAAATTTAAGAAAAAACGATACTTAGAAAAAAGTTTGTACTTTAACTAAATTTAAGAAAAAACAGAACTTAGAAAAAAGTTTGTACTTTAACTAAATTTAAGAAAAAACAGAACTTAGAAAAAAGTTTGTACTTTAACTAACTTTAACTAAATCGATCGAAAAAGATCTGTAAAAGCAAGAGTCAACGAATTCGATTGAAAAAGGACTATTACTGCCTATTAAAATGCAGAATCCAAAGAATAAAAAGACGCGCGCGCAGCATCCTAAAAAGGCGAGCGCTGATTGGATGTCCATTCGAAGGATACCAGATTCGCGAAGTAGCCGGAATAGAATTGCAACCCGCAGAATCGCGCCAACTTGGCGCTGGATAGTACTTTGAAAAATGAGTGGGGGCCTATTCTAAGAATCACCCCAATTATTTGTTATGCCTAGTGTTCTATAAAGGCTGGAATTTTTTAAACAGTCGGTGGGGGGATGAGGATGTTTTTTACAGAAACTTGGGAACAAAACTGATTTTTGTTTTCAACTCTGGCTTTTTTCCATATCTTAAAAATGAAGAAATCTAAAGTGTCTCACTGTCTGATGAATATGTAAAGCAAAGAATGATATTTTAAATAATAATAAAAATATATATAATGAGTCGCCGCGTTAATTATAAAAAGATTCAAAGTAATACTTTTTTTTAAAATTAGAATGCGAAGATATCATTCCATTATGCTAAAAATTGGAATTGTGAAAATATTAAATTTTGGGATGCAACAACATAAATATAAGAAATTTCATAACACATATTTAAAAAATTAAAAATAATTTTAAATATAGAGAAATTATTGTCCTATAGATTCTATTTAGCTCTTTGAAACTTCGTTCTTTGATCCTTTTAATTATGTCAAAGTAATAATATTTTTGATCGGTGAGGAATTGAGTGTGAAAATGTTTCAAAATTGTGTTTAAAGTGTTTATTCATACCCCACTCCTTCCCAGCATTTAACAGGGTGTTGTTCTATTGATAAATATGAATTAATAAAGCCATTTTAATACAAAGTTAAAGTCATTAACTTTTGCAAGTTAATGCCTTACAAGCAGCATTTTGATTTATTATAATAACATTGTGTCCAAATATTTTTAAAAGCAATTTTTTTTTTTTTGGGGGGGGGGTGTCAAGGAATATAAAGTAACTGTTGCATAATCTGGGAATAATATACAAGATTTTGAATAGATACAATTGTATAATGCTCAGCTATATTGCTAAAGTTGAAAATTGGCATTGCCTCAATGCCAATTTTGCACTTCAGTTTGTACAAAAATAAAAGTGTTTTATTAAAAATAAAGTTTACTAAAGTAAGAAAATAATTTTAGCGGCACTTTTAAAACACTAAAAGGTATGGTAATTCTAATGACTGAATGTATATTTTCTAATGACTGAATGGGGGGGGGGGGGTCAAGGAATATAAAGTAGCTGTTGCATAATTTGGGAATAATATTCAAGATTTTGAATAGTTATATAGAATTGTATATTGCTCAGCTATATTTCTAAATTTGAAAATTGGCATTGAGCCAATTTTGCACTTCGTTTATACAAAATCTAAAAAAAAAAGTATTTTGTTAAAAATACACGTTTACTGAAGTTAAGGAATAATTTTAGTGGCACTTTTATAATATTAAATGGTATGGTAGCTCTGTAAATGTATACTTTTAAAATCTCAAAGTTTATACAGGTTTTTTATTCATTATTAAAATGTTGATGCATTAATATTAAACATCAACAACCTTAAATAATTAGTGATTTCTTGGTTTATTTTATCCCGTTTAATTTTATATGCACTATATAAACCAGTGGTGAATTATGTATTGATATACCTCGTTCTTCTGATATAAAATGGGTCTTTTCCATCCACATATTTGGAAAAAATGAGCAATAAGAATTTCAGAACTGAAAAATATTTTAAAATGTATATTCCTGCCCAACCCCTTCTATGCATTTGACATTTGACAGGGTGTTATGAACTAATAAAGCCATTTTATTAAGAAGTTGCAAGTTAATGTCTTGCAAGCAGCATTTTGATTTATTATAATAACACTGTGTCCAAATATCTTTAAAAACATTTTTGTGTGTGTGTGTGTGTGGGGGGGGGGGGGGGGGTCAATAAATATAAAGTAGCTGTTGCATAATTTGGGAACAATATTCAAGATTTTGAATAGTTATATAGAATTGTATATTGCTCAGCTATATTTCTAAATTTGAAAATTGGCATTGAGGCAATTTTGCACTTCGTTTATACAAAAACTAAAAAAAAAAGTAGTTTGTTAAAAATACACGTTTACTGAAGTAAAAGAATAATTTTAGTGGCACGTTTATAATACTAAATGGTATGGTAGCTCTGTAAATGTATACTTTTAAAATCTCAAAGTTTGTACAGGTTTTTATTCATTATTAAAATGTTGATGTATGAATATTAAACATCAACAACCTTAAATAATATAATTGATGCTTTTTTCGAAATTAAGGACAATTTCACTGATGCTTTTATTAATTGAATTGAAAACAAGTAAAAACAAACAAAAAACGTATTTTCTTTTCAAATACACCCTTTTATTAGTTGTATGTAACTTAAATATATGAAGGACACCACCATATACAAAATGTTTGCTCCGGTTCCCGAGTTTTTCCTTAGAATAACATTAAGTTATTCTTTAGAGCATTACTCTTAACAGTTCCTGTACGAGCTCGGACGGTAAGGTTTAAAATCCAATGAATTAAAATATACCATGAAAGATAATCATGCCAAATATGATATGATCTTTCTAGATACACCGGATCTCGAGTTATTCCCGCATAATGAGTATATATCTATGGCGGGCCCAGGGTGGGCTAGCCCGATAGGGCTCAAAATACAAGAAATCAATATATACCGTAAAAAACAACAAAATACTAAATTTGGACCTTCTAACTAGAAAATTAAAATATATCACAAAAGGCAACGACATGCCAAATTTCATGTTAGTGTGATTAATGGAACTTGATTAGTTAGGACCTAAACAATAGGTATTTTGAAATACATCAGACGTATTCACCACTGTTTTACTCCAGTACAAAAAATTATTTTATAGCGCCAAGCGCGGCAATAAGTCGCCAAGTCTTCGACCCTAAGTCACGTGATACATGCAGTGGTCACATTTTCAATCTCTTCTGAATAGCAATGCGCAGTCTACCTATATCTCTGGTCGAAGGTTCCACTTGGAAGAAAAAGGAGTGATCCTGCAGAGTCTTTACATTCTAATTGCTTACTATTATAGAACACGCACTGCGTTCCAGTTTAAATCGTTCCAGCATCTTGCAAATTTAGTTAGCTAATATTTTATTATCAGACATTGAAAATGACGTTTTTATAGCTGCCAAGTGTTGAAATTTTTAGGTACTTATTCCTTTTTTCAGTCTTGTTTTGGGAATCTGATTTGGAACAATATCCATAGTAATTGGAATTCCATAACATTTATATTTTATTGCATGCAAATCTGTATTTTTCATCTTCATATGCATAAAAGTATCTACAAGTCATGAAATCGGAAGAAAGTCATCGAAATGAGAAACAAAGTCAGGAGTTTTAAGATCGAGGTTTTTCGGTTTTTTCATCTAAAATTCCGTTTCTACGAGATTGCGTCTGTTTCTAATTAATGTCGGAGAAACACTTTGCATCGACTAAAATTTTTATGATTATTTCGTGTTATATACAAAAAAATTGTTTCTCAGACGTGTTATTAAAGAAATGAAGAGCTATACTGCACCAGTACCGGGTACCGCGATAAACTGCATTTGTCCGCGATCTTCGTTATATTTCGTTTTATTGTGAACATATTTTTCCACTTCTGCAATCTGTTTGCATCGTCTAAAACGCTTGTAATTATTTCGTATATACTATATTATGCAGAAAAACTATTTTTCAAGCGTATTTTTAATGACATGAAAAGCTATTTTGCAGCAGTATCGCGATAAACGGCATTTGTGCGCGATCCTCTATATTTCGTTTTATTTTGAAAGTATTTTTCCACTGTTACAATTTGTTTGCATCGTTTAAAATGTCTGTAATTATTTTGTATATTATATAGGAAAACTATTTTTCAAACGTATTATTAGTGAAACAGAAGTATTTCGCAGCAGTATGGGGGGAAACAGTATTAGTGCACGATTTTTCTTCATGCAATATGTTCCTATCGTTCTTTCTTGTAGGGTGACATCTATGCATATTTTATATCAATCCTTGAAATTAATGTGATTCATACTTTTTTTATTATTACTCAGGCTGTCTAGTTCACCCAAAGAGTGTTGTTGTTGTTGAGACCCAGACCGTCCGACTTACCAGAAAGGTGTAAGGTAACCATTTGGACGGCCGGGAAGTGCCACCCAATTTAGACCGGAACCCAGCGGGGGAGGCATCCACAGGGACCGTACCCTCCTTCCCCTACCACCAACCTCTCGGAAGGACTTACGGATCCACATGTTTAACGTGATCGTATTCCGGCGTATCTCCATGAACACGGCGGCAGTTGTGGCAGCGTGCAAATCCAGCGCGCAAACCACCGGGCTACCGTGCCCGAAATGTGCCAACAGCACGCGGTGTTCCCAGGTGGTAACCCACCTAAGTACTAACCGCGCCCGATGTTGCTTGACTTCGGTGATCTAACGAGAACCGGTGTTTTCAGCACGGTAGGGCCGTTGGCTCACCCAAAGAATGTAGATGAGTTTTAAGGGTATGATTTATATTTTGTCAAAGCAACAAGAAAAAGTGTAGCAACTATAAAACAAAAACTTACTATTGACTTGCAAATACTGAACCCTAGCTGCCAACTTTGCATTTCTTCGTGAAGCTCCGATATTTGCATTGACTGCCGATCTCCGGACAAATATGCAAATTCTCCCCCCTCCCCCTTCTTTTTAAACTTTTAAGATGAATTAGTAAACATATTTTAAAATGAAATTCCATACTTTGACGAAATTGACCACAAAAAATAACTAAATTTCGCCCAAGGTTTCCTTATAATATATTAATTTTAAATGTGTTTAATTCTTATATTTGTAAATAATATAAGAAAGATTATATCGAAATGTTACTAAAATGTGCATTTATACGTGATTCACAGTTTATCCCGTTTTATTATCACATATTTTCCATTTTTGCAATTTGTTTTTATCAACTAAGACTTTTATATTAATTGTTATTTTAACTCAGGAAAGTTAATTTTCAAGCATGAAATGAAGGGGTATTGGGGCAATGATTGTATAAGATGACCTTAATTTAAAATTGTTTAAATAGAAGGTTTCATTTAAATTTTTTGATTTTTATGTCCTTTTTGCCAAGTAAAAACAAATTAGCAATTTTTTCTATTTATTTTCTTTAGGGTTACTTTATCAGTTTATTTTAAATTTTAAGAAAATTTAAAGCAATTTGTAATACAAAAATCTGAATTATTCTTTGTTTATATCTTTAACAAAAATGGACATTTAAAAAATAGTTGTTATTGTTAAAGATGTCAAAATGGCAAGTAACCGTGTCTAGAGTCCGTGGCACCTAGAGTCCAAGGTCTACAAAAAGGACTTCCATTTACCTTCCAGTACCTTCCATTACCTCTTACTTCCATTTTTGACGCCTAGTTCACATTTTTAATTTCTAACACTGTGCTAAACATATATAAAAGAAATCGTCAGAATTTGAATCAAAGAGAATATGAGCTGTAAATTCAAATTGAAATCTGCATCATGGAATTCTGCAATTCAAACTCATAGATTAGACAACAAATATAGAACTGAATTGTACATGAACTAGAGATATTGGTCAAATATGCTCGCAACACTCACTAAACTTTTTTTTTTTTTCATATAAACGCATCGAAATACGAAAATGATTTGTGTGTACGACCATGAATAACTAACAGTGTTCGAAAACTTTTTACCAACTGCATATAACAATAAAAGTGAGAGTAACAATATACAAATTAAGGAAAACTTAAGCAAAGTAATTAAAAACAAATAAAATAATACTTATTTTATTATAAGAAATAAAATAATACTTATTTTATTATAACAAATAAAATAATACTTATTTTATTATAAGAAATAAAATAATACTTATTTTATTATAACAAATAAAATAATACTTATTTTATTATAACAAATAAAATAATACTTATTTTATTATTTTATTTGCGTTTAAATACACCGCTCAAGTTTCTCTCATCCTTTGTACAAAATGCATATCTTAATCAAATATAGATATGTTGGCATGGTTGTTTTGACTTCGTATCTGAAGAAATAAGCTAAGTTTTGTTCTCCCAACTTGTTTTATATTGTGTTTTATTATATTTATTTATTTATGCGAATCCGCGCCAGAAAATATACATATGGTAAACAAAAATGAAACTTTTGACTTCTCCTCAATTAAATAGACAACTTTTTCTCCTAATCATTAAAATATCGTATTCTTCTTTGTCTCGAATTATTAAATCAATAAGCTCGGCGATCAATAAAATTTTAACATGGTGCAAGATTTGAACTTAAACACCTTCATCTCAAAATAATTCAATTGTAAAAATATTTATTATAATTTTTTTAATAAAATTTTCCTCTTTGTATGCGATTGATTATAATATGTATCATGAAGTTAAGATCTCATCAGGGGGTCGACAATCCAATGGTGCTGTGTTTCGTATTCCAGTAAGGATTCAATGGAAAGCTAATGCAATTTTGCAGGAGGGAAATTGTAGAAAACTCCCCTGGATCCTTTAACAAACCAATTTATCAAGTTTAATACCCCAAACTTAACTCAAATTTTCAATTTCTGGTCATACCATGCAGCCAAAAAGAACTAACTCTCTCTAACGTCATGCCTTAAATATTCATATTCTGGATTTTTAAATTGGAATGACCTTTCAATATTAACTTTCCTATTCAGCTGAATCAAGGGGGTAGTCTCATCCATAAGCTGAATAGTTCTCCTTTGCTTCATGTTGTGGCAATGCCTTCCGCCTGAGATTGTAAACACAAGGAAGCCCAAAATTTGAGAAGCTATTTTTCCAGATCCAATTTAAAAAATCTGATGTGGGCAGCACATGACTTTCCCTGCAGACTTATATTAACGTTATCTTTATTTTAATTAAATTAATTTCACTTTTAATTCACTTTTCGTTCTCATTCGGTAACCGGGCTTATTTTCAAAGATGGCCTAGAGAAAGTACGAAAAACTAAAATATCTCGAGAACGGCTGGTCCTAGTGTAATGGGGTTGGTCTTATTCTTTTCGTCGTTAAACATTACGTATTAAAGGAGTATATAATGGATATATTTGAGTATACCTAGTTCTTTAGTTCAGATTTTGACGATTTTTGCGGGCCATTTTGCAAAAAAAGGCAGGTTATTTTTTTCCGAATAGTACCAAAATCTAATCAGCACCAGGGTAACCCACAAGTGACTCATCTACCGAATTTTGTAAAATTCGGTCCATTAGTTTTTCAGTTAGAGTGGATACAAGCTTTTGCGGGCCATTTCGCAAAAAAAGGCAGGTTCTTTTGTCCCAAATCGTACCCAAAACTAATCAGCACCAAACTCGTTCACAAGTGACTTACCTACCAAATTTCGTGAAATTCGGTCCATTAGTTTTTTAGTTAGAGTGGATACAAAATCTGCACAGACAGACACACACAGAGACGTCACCCTAAAAATGTTTTTTTTCTTATTCTAGAGGTCTCGAAACGTGTAGATCCGTCGAAAACTCGAGTTGTGATTTTCGGCATGATTCCAATACTTTCCCTATACATTACCATGTATTGCAGGCAAAGTAAAAATCTCATGTGGGCAGCACATGACTTTCCCTGCAGGCTCAAATTCATATTTCCTTTATTTCTTCAATAATTCATTAGATTGATTTTAATTGCACAAAATAACACTAAATTTGCATTTTTATTTCATCTTTTGTTTTTATTTGGTAATTGGACATTTATCCGAAAGCGGCGTAACACAAGTGCAAGAAATCTCGAATATCTTGAGAACGGTTAGTCCTAAAGTATAATGGAGTGTGTAACTTTCTTTTCCTCGTCAAAAATTGCTTATAAAACAAGAATTTAATTGATACATTTGATCAAAAGCAGTTTTTTTTTTTTTTTTAGATTTTAGCGATTTTTGAAGGCCATTTCGTAAAAGAAGACATGTTCTTTCCTGAATCGTACCAAATTCTAATCATCACTAGAGTATCCTACAAGTAACTTATCTACCAAATTTTGTGAAATTTGGTCAATTAGTATTTTAGCTAGAGTGGATACATGAAATTTTTACTGGCCATTTCGCAAAAATAGGCGAGTTCTGTTTTTACGAATCATACCAAAAACTAATCAGCACCAGGGTCATACCCAAGTGATGACCAAACATTTTATGAAATTTGGTCCATTAGTTTTTGAGTTATAGTGGATACATACATTGCACAGACACACACACAGACGTCACGCTAAAAAAGGTTTTTTCGTATTCTAGAGGTCTCGAAAAGTGTAGATCCATCGAAAACTCGAGTTGCGATTTTCGGTATGATTCCAATACTTCCTATACATTACCATGTATTGTAGGGAAAGTAAAAAATCTGATGTGGGCAGCACATGAATTTCCCTGCAGAATTAATTTCATATTTTCTTTATTTTTTTAATAATTCGTTGGATTGAGTTTTATTGCACCAAATAACACTAAATTTGCATTTTTAATTCAATTTTTGTTTTTATTTGGTAATTGGACATTTTCCCGAAATCAGCGTAACAAAAATGCAAGAAATCTCATATCTTGAGAACGGTTAGTCCTAAAGTATAATGGAGTGTGTTATATTCTTTATCCTCGTCAAAAATTGCGTATAAAACAAAAATTCATTTGATATATTTGAGCATATATAGTCTTTTTTTTTTTTTCGATTTTGGAGATTTTTGCGGGCCATTTGGTAAAAAAAATGCGGGTTGTTGTTCTCTGAATTGTACCAAAATCTAATTAGCACCAGAGTATCCCACTAGTAACTTATCTACTAATTTTTGTGAAATTGGGTCAATTAGTATTTTAGCTAGTGTGGATACATGAAATTTTTGCGGGCCATTTCCGAAAAAAAATGCAGGTTATTTTCCGAATCGTACCAAAATCTAATAGGCACCAGGGTTGACCACAAGTGACTTATCTACCAAATTTTATGAAATTTAGTCGATCAGATACTTTAGAGTAGAAATATATAATTTTTGCGGCCCATTTCGTAAAAAAAGGCATGTTGCTCTTTTTTGAATCGTACCAAAATCTAATCAGTACCAGTGTCGATTATAAGTGACTTATCTACCAAATTTTATGAAATTCGGTCCATTAGTTTTTTAGTTAGAGTGGATACATACATTGCACAGACAGACACAAACACAGACGTCACGGTAAAAATAGTTTTTTCGTATTCTAGAGGTCTCGAAACGTGTAGATCCGTCGAAAACTCGAGTTGCGATTTTCGACATGATTCCAATACTTTCCCTATACTTTACCATGTATTGCAGGGAAAGTAAAACTGGTATCAGATTTGGCTTCAGCATGGCCGAATTAGTATACTACAGTTTTTCCAGCCCTCGGGGTTATATTTGGTGCTCTGACGTACCGAAACTGTGCTTTTAAAGAAATGATTCATTTTATCCTTCGCGTAAATCCTGAATTCATAAGAAGTTTAAAAAAAAAAAACCATAAATCAAATATTTATTATTGATGATTTTTAATCAAAGTAATTTTTATATATGCTTGAATAATTGAAAAAGAAACTGTATATTCAACAACTTTTTAACACTTTACAACAAAGTTGAAAAGTGTTTATGACTTTGTTCATTCTGTCTGTCTGTCCGTTAGCACGATAACTGCCGTAAAAATGAATTAATCAAAATGAAATTTTAGTATGTTGTTCAGACGGTCTATAGGGCCTATGGGAATATAAATGAATAATATCACCCAATTAGTTTTGGATTGAACCCGGGTTGAAAAAATGGAATACATTGAGCCCTATGGGACCTAATTTTTCAAGTATTTTTTAAGCGGATTTAAAATTCACAAATTGCTTCGAAAATTTTAGGCAATATTCAAATGGTTCCGTAAAATATATAAAAAAAAATTCAGCGAAATATATTCAGTAGTTTTTTAAATAAAAATTAAAATAATAATAACACCTCTTATATGAAGCGATCACGTGTCCATGATATGAAACGATCACATGACCCACTTCAAAATGATATATGGCATCCATCTTGTGTCAAAATCGTGATTTTTAAAGTTCTTTTTAATTCATATTGAGTGTTGTATCCGTCCTAAAACTACTTTATTTTTGCCTAAATTCTGTGCATCTACATACGGAAACAACGCAATGACAATATATTCCAGTTTAAATGCTCATCTAAATTTGATTATTTCTACTATTAAGCCTATTTTTCACCTATGTAAAATGTAAACAACAAAATATGTAGAATGAGTTGTATTAGTATCGCTGTAATTCTTTAACACAAAATCAAATAGTCCATGGAGTCTACTTAGCTGATATGAATGAAATATTCATTGATTTTAGAAAGAGAAGGACGATATTTTTCGATGAAGTTTAACGAATAGAGCTTACTTACTTGTAGCTCAATGGTCTTAATTTTTAAATAAAATAAATTATTATAGTATTGTGATGAAAGACATGAATGGGGGAATTATTTATGAATGAAATGTTGCTTTTATAGAGAGAGCCAGGCGTGTTATATTTTTATGACGTCATTTGAATGAATTTCAGTTGTTTTCGATGAAGTTTTCAAATATAATAAATTATCGTAGTATTATGATAATTCTAAAATTATTTCCAAGGAATGTATTACATTTTAGAGATGTTTAAACCAGGCAATTTATACTTTAATGCCGTCATTTGAATGAAGTTAATTTTTTTCGATGAAGGTTTAAGGTTTCAAATATAATAAATCAATGTAGTATTGTGATAAGTTTTAAAATATTACCGAGGAATATATTGCATTTTCGACTTTTTTAAATAAAATTGCATTGAAGTTGGAAAGTGTTTCATAATCAATGCTTTAAGCATGATTGATCTTTCTTGTTTTTATTTTAACATAGGCTGTTGGGAACATAGTATAGTTTAACACAATATAAAACTTATGTGTCAATGTAAAAATTGACTCATTATATCCTTAAAACAATTTATTAGTTCAATGCCGTTAAAAAAAGTTGCGTGTGTGAAAAATAGTCATATTTGCAAGTTACAACAAAAACATACGATCGGATTTTGCACCCCCCCCCCCTAGAATAGGGTGGAATGACACCCCTGGGGATGATGCGTTTTGGTGAGATTTTTATTTGAAAACTAGCCGCCTTTGGCGACCAGCCTGTTCGCTACCCTTGAAAATTCTGACCGTGGCAAACTCGTTGGCGCGACCTACCAGAAAGGTGTAAGGTAACTGCTTGGAAGGCCAGGAAGTGCCACACAATTTAGACCGGAACCCAATGGGGGAGGCATCCAAAGAGACCGTACCCTCCTTCCCCTACCACAAACCTCTCGGAAGGACTTGCAGTCCCACACGTTTAACGTGATCGTACTCCGCGTGAACACGGCTGCAGTTTTGGCAATGGCGGGAATCGAACCCGGGCCTACCGAGTGAAATTCCCGCGCGCTAACCACTGGGCTACCGTGCCATCCGCGACAATCTCCATAACTTTATTTTTATTCGGCAATTTTGGGAATCGAACCCGGGCCTACCAAGTGCAAATCCCGCGCACTAACCACTGGGGTACTTCACCCTCCGCGATATTCTTCATAACTTATTTTTTATTCACCCAATTTAGACCGGAACCAAGTGGGAGAAGCATCCACAGGGACCGTACCCTTCTTCCCCTACCACCAACCTCTCGGAAGGACTTACAGACCCACATGTTTAACGTGATCGTACTCCGCGTAAACACGGCGGCAATTTTGGGAATCGAACCCGGGCCTACCG
The DNA here is from genome assembly GCA_951213105.1 of Amaurobius ferox. Taxonomy (NCBI): domain Eukaryota; kingdom Metazoa; phylum Arthropoda; class Arachnida; order Araneae; family Amaurobiidae; genus Amaurobius; species Amaurobius ferox. The sequence continues at coordinate 73,120,389 of OX578134.1, forward strand.
AGTGCAATTTCCGCGCGCTAACCATTGGGCTACTTTGCCCTACGCGACAATCTCCATAACTTTCTTTTTATTCATCCAATTTAGACCGTACCCTCCTTCCCCTACCACCAACTTCTCGGAAGGACTCACGGACCCACATGTTTAACGTGCTCGTACTCCGCGTAAACACGGCGGCAATTTTGGGAATCGAACCCGGGCCTGGTAACTGGTTGGACGGCCAGGATGTGCCACGCAATTTAGACCGGAACCCAGTGGGGGAGGCATCCACAGGGAACGTACCCTCCTTCCCCTACCACCAACCTCTCGGAAAAACATACGGACCCATATGTTTAACGTGATCGTACTCCATGTCAGTGGCGGAAATCGAACCCGGGCCTACCGCGTGCAATTCCCGCGCGCTAACCACTGGGCTACTTCGCCCTCCGCGACAATCTCCATAACTTTCTTTTTATTCACCCAATTTAGACCGTACCCTCCTTCCCCTACCACCAACCTCTCGGAAGGACTCACGAACCCACATGTTTAAAGTGATCGTACTCTGCGTGAACGTGGCGTAAGTTTTGGCAGTGGCGGGAATCGAACCCGGGCCTACTGAGTGCAATTCCCGCGCGCTAACCACTGGGCTGCCGCGCCCTCCGCGACAATCTCCATAACTTTCTACATATTCACCCAATTTAGACGGGAACCCAGTGGGGGAGGCATCCACAGGGGCCGTATCCTCCTTCCCCTACCACCAACCTCTCGGAAGGACTTACGGACCCACATATTTAACGTGATCGTATTCCACGTAAACACGGCGGCAGTTTTGGCAGTGGCGGGAATCGAACCCGGGCCTACCGCTAACTTCCCGCGCGCTAATTTGCAATTTAAAATGACCATATGCTTAATTCCATCATCCTCATTCCATTGTTTCATTGTTCTATCATTTAAAATATCCATAAAATTAAAATATCCATTTAAAATATCCAAAAGTTAAAATATACATTTAAAAAATCCAGATCGTCCCATCATTTAAAATATAAATATAATAATTTATATAGAGCAAAGGCGCTCTATTCAGAACCGTGACGTCACCTCCACCTTGACGTCCCCACCCACCTCCTTCCCTGCTTCAGCGGGGGAAAAACGAACGGAACGCCGAGAAATTTAAAATCATGGCGTCTTTAAAATTGCCATCCTGAAGGCAATTTTCATTATTTCTGGACCACATTAGACTTGTAAGAATGCCAGATATTTCAGCTTTCTAAAAATGTAAATTATTAGTCGAAATTATGAGTACTTTTCACGATGCGAGAATTTAAAAACCAAAAATTGATTTTTTGAGCCAAAAGTGAGTTTTGTTTTAAAATCTTTAAAAAATATTAGAAATCGAAATTCAGATTTGAAATTGATATATTTTTACTCGAAATTCTCTGCTCTTTCCGATGGTGTAATTTGTTTTTTTCTACGATGTCTGGATCGTGGAGAAAAAAGGGCAAAAATGGCAAAAAACGGTCGAAATCGCATAAAACATTAAATAAATAAAAAAATAATTAAAATTTTAAAAATCGGTTTTCACGTGTCCCCTTCCCTCCCCCCCGGGTCTCCGATTGCCAAATTTCGTAGCTCTCCGACGCGCGGTCGCGAAACGTATAGTGTATAAGACAGACACACAGACATTGCCTTTTATTATATAGATTAGTGTTATACGTAGTCATTTATATTTTTGCACAATTTTAACATAAATCGCTTTCTCAGCAATCCAAAATATTATTGCAGGTTTTCCATCTTAATATCATCGGAAAAGATCGAAAATTCTAATTAAAAGTTAATCCATATGATTCATAGATGAAATATCGTGATTTTTTTTACTTTCCCTGTGAAATATGGTAAGTATGGGGAAAGTATAGGAATCATGACGAAAATCGCAACTCGAGTTTTCGACGGATCTACACGTTTTGCGACCTCTAGAATGCGAAAAAACTATTTTTAGCGTGACGTCTGTGTGTCTGCCTGTGCATAGTATGTATCCACTTTAACTCGGAAACAAATGGACCAAATTTTATAAAATTTGGTAGGTAAGTCACTTATGTGTGACCCTGGTGCACATTAGTTTTTGGTACGATTCGGGATAAAAGAACCCGCCTCTTTTTACGAAATGGCCCGCAAAAATTGCCTTTATCCACTCTAGCTGAACAACTAATTGATCATATTTTACAAAATTTGGTAGATAAGTCGCTTATTAGATACTCTGGTGCTGATTAGATTTTGTTACGATTCGGGAAAAAATTGCCTTTTTTTACGAAATAGTCCGCAAAAATCGTCAAAATCTAAAATAAAAATCTACGTATGCTCAAATATATTAATTAAATGCTTGTTTCATACGTAATTTTTAACGATCAAAAGAATAAGATCAACCCCCATTACACTAAGACTAGCCGTTCTCGAGATATTTTTGATTTTTCGCATTTTCGCTACACCATTTTAGAAAACAAGCCCAGCTACCAAATGAAATCGAAAATTGAATTAAAAGTACAAATTCTGTGTAATTTTAAGTAATTATGGTTGTTATTTTGTGCAATTAAACTCGATGTAATGAATGATTGAAGAAATAAAGAGAACGCGAAAGTCATGTGCTGTCCACGTCAGATATTTTTCTTTAATAAATACTTTTCGTGGTTGAAGGCGTAATCTATCTTCTATCCATAATAACAAAGGAAGATGTTGCGGAGAATTCTATGCAACTTCCGGTGTGATTTTAATCGAAGGTTTGCATCTTAAATCCCGGGCAACAGCGGGTACATTTTCTAGTAAACACATAAATTCAGAGGAAATTGTGTAGGCATCATACTCATCGCATAATACATAATATGTATCATATATATATGTTACATAATATATATATGTTACATACATATATATATGTACATACATATACATATATACATATACATATATATGTACATACATACCCCAACAGCATTTTTTTTTTCACAGTGACGCAAGATTTACGTCACACTGTGACTTTGGGACGTCGCTACACGTCTCGGCAATGTCATATTGAGGTCACAGCGAAGTCATTTTGGTCATTTTCTTGGTCGTTTGTGGCGTCGGATATTAACTTGTTTGTGACGTCACATTGTAATTGTCATTGTAATGTCGTCACATTGTTACGTGTTAATTAAATTGTGGAAACGTCACAGAATATAGTCATAATGAAGTTACAAAGTTACTAATACGTAACGTCGAATGGAAGTCCCAAATATGATGTCATATTGTGACCCAGGTGTCACGTGACTACAACGTCACTGTCACACATGTGACGGTCTTTGCTGTGAGGGTATATATATGTTACATAATATGTATCTTTAAATTTATTAGTAATTCAGGAGAATCCACTTATATCTACTAGTATTATACACAAACTCGGTCGAATCGATTTTGTATGAAGGTTATATAGGAATCTCAAAAAAAAACGAGCGTTGTATGTAACGCAACACTATTGGGAATTGTGATGAGTAAAGATATAAGTAACAGCAATCCAAATGGAGAAGCGATTTTTGGCGCCCTTTGATAATATTGACTTTAACTACGTTCGACTGGGTCAGATATCCCCAAAGTTTTTTAACGGAGGACCACATTTGAATATTGTTAGATGGGATAGTGTTAGGTGGTGTAGATCGATATATATGTTTATATATATAACCCAGCTTATAGCCATAATTAAACATAAATAGATCTAATTTGATATTCTCAAAATAATAATAAAATAATGAAATTATCAAACATATTAGATAAATATACAACATAAATTAATAAATTTATGTGGGTTTTTTTTATTATTTTATTTTAATATTTTTATTTATTTATTTACTTATTTTTATGTTATTGTTAGGAATTAATAGAACACAAAGAAAGTTCAATTCTTACCGATGGTACCAAATACTTTAAAACAACTAATAAGAACAATATGCCTGCTTTATTGATGTTCAAATGATCGTTTCAATATTTGATGTTGAAAATTTGAATAATCTTTAATATTTAAATAATCTCACAAATATTTAAATACCCTTTAATAACTATACCCCCCCCCCCCCTTTCAATTTTATGCATTTCACTAATTTGATCATATCTCGATTTCTAATTATGTTAGAGTTTAGCTATAAAGACACACACGTCTGAGCCTGAGCTAACGAAAGTCGCATACTCATATTCCGTATGTTCTACAAGCTTATTTAGGGTGTATCACACCCGCGCACAGGGCGTTGCTTAGCAGAACCGTAATTACGGTTATTAGCGCCCAGTACAAATAGTAAAATTAACACCCCCTCCGCTCAAGGACTCAAGGACGGGGGTTAGTGAAGTGCTCAGGAGAGGAATGGTATCCTCCCTTTAAACTTCAGGAGGAAAGGAAAAAAGAAACAGAAACAGGAAGTACTAAAAGGAATTTAAACAACTAAGAGGTGCTTGGGGGTGGGGGGCAAGACCGAGGTCAGGAGTCTTCAGAAAGTGAAAGAGTTGAGGCCCAAGCGGGTTCCCAACAGAAGAGGAGAAAAGGGGGGAGAAAGACGAGGAGCGCAGCGCCTTGAGCTTGAGAATTGCCTAGTAGCGGAGAAGGGGAAGAGCTTGCCAACGAAGTGCGAGTTCCCAAAAGCAAGGGAGGAGTACAGCGGTTAGAGTCTGCAACGAAGGGGAGAGCACATAAGACTATGCTGGACGGATCCGCTTTTTAGGGCGGAAGAAGATATCTCGCACCGATCGAGACAGAAGATATCTCGTAACGACCGGGGGCGCTTGCGCGCGCCCGGGTTACCCGGCCAATAGCGCGGGATACTGTCAAGCGTAGGGTTATTAACGCCTCCTCCGCACCGGAGAAGGTGCCAGATTTTATTATATACCTGATGGTTATGTCTCGATTGTGTTCACTTTCCACCACGGTTTCTGGCCGCCCCTACTGCCCCCATCGCTACTGATCTAGACGCATGTGCGCCCGTAATAAGGCGCATTTAAGCCTTCCCATGCAGTGAATATTTTTATGTTCTGAGTGGGCGGTGAAGTTTTTCACTTTTGGGAATTTGTTGCGTATTTCTGTGCAATTTTTTCAACTTTTCCCGGGCAGCGGCGGGGATTCGTGTTAGTATATACATAAATCCTTTATTAAAGTTGTGTTTCAATATTGAATTCAGACCTACAATATCACATACGCATATTGTCATGCTATTGTGCTTTATGTTCTGGAATTATTGTAGCGGTTACCGCAGCAATAATAATTCCTTAAACATCATATGTTTGACATTGAAACGAGCTGCAATCCGAATCCATCACGAAAGCGAGGACTGGGCCATAAAATCCGTCAAGTTGGTGTTTTACGGTAATGAGTTATGCGTGTCGAACGTCCAGGCCACCCCACCTCAGACGATAATAAAGACAAACTATGTCATCGCGAACGTTTTCGCACAAAGGTTCCAGAGTAGTATAGTACTGAATCATTCATTATTTGAGAAGTTGTGTTCTAATTTTAGACCCATATTACCGCGTGTAACAAGCTGTAATATACAAAAATGATTGAGAAATCGTAATGTAATGGGAACTGCAATTACATAAATGGAAATAAAGAATCATATATACGCTGGCCATGTCCTTTCTTATAAAGGACTTTATTTAAAGTCACAGCCCTTTAGTTTATTATTTCTTGATATGAGTAATGAAATAGGAACTGCAATTACATAAATGGAAATAAATAATCATATATACATGCCGACCATGTTCTTTATTATAAAGGGCTTTTTTTAAGTCACGGTCTTTTAGTTTATTATTTCTTGACATGAGTAATGAAACAAAAGGAACTGAAATTACATAAATGGAAATAAAGAATCATATACAAGGCTGACTATGTCCTTTCTTTTAAAAGACTTTATTTTAAGTCACGGTCCTTTAGTTTATTATTCTTTGACATGAGTAATGAAACAATAAGAACTGCAACTGCATGAATGGAAATAAAGAATCATATACACGCTGACCATGTCCTTTCTTATAAACAACTGTATTTTAAGTAACGGTCCTTTAGTTTATTATTCCTTGACATGAGTAATGAAACAACAAGAACTGTAACTACATAAATGGAAATAAAGAATCATATACACGCTGACCATGCCCTTTCTTATAAAGGACTTTATTTTAAGTCACGGTCCTTTAGTTTGTTATTTTTTTACATGACTTAAGTGTATGGTAGGGGTATACGGCTGATATTGGAAAGTTACTAAAAATGGAAACACTTTAGATGAACACTCCAGACAGATTCGCAAAATTGCGGCGTATAGCAAATTATCTTGATGCAACTGCAGATATCGGCTCTTTCTTGCTGAAAAGCGCTAAAAAGATAGAAATCGGTTCACGGATAATTTTATGTGAACAAAAAGCGCAGCATTGAATATTAATAGTTTATTTGTCTTGCATGCAATGCTACAACATTTTGATAAATATGATGATGTAAGAAATATAATTGCATTAGAAAAATATAAAAAATAAATTGCATACAAATAAAAAACAGTATCAATATAATATTTCTAAATCTATATGAAATAATTCCTCTGATGCCGCCTTTTATAGCACCATATGCCCCCTTTGTCTTAAAAAATATATTATTTCAAAGAGGTCATTTAAATAATAAAATTTAAAAGCTAAACTATTATATGAACTAAAAGTTATACAAAATTGTCTTTAGTGTTTTAATACAATTAGATGTTTCTTAACCATCCACTCCAGTACTAATGATGAAATCCCGCCTGTGGGCACTGGTCTTATTATCGGCCTGTTGGAAAGACACGGCTTCTTCTCAAACTTTCTGTCGAACTTGTCATTAGTTATGTTTACAGTAAAATTGATGGATGTGAGGATGTTGCTGTTAATTCATCTTCAGGCTGACTATGCATTGTCACTTTTATTTCTCCCGCTGTTTTAAGTATAAACATCGTTTCCAATCAGCAGGTGTGTGGGAGGGGGGGCTTCTAAGTATCTGCCACGCGTATGAACTCATTAATGTTCTACACACGCCTCAGGATCACGTGACGTTAATGATGCGATGGATGTCCTCTTGTATTTCATTCTTCAAATAATGATGGTAGAGAAGGGTCATCATGTAGAGAAGTGCCATATGAGAGGTCTGGCCCATGGTGCATTTCACCCGGAAATGTATATCCATTTCCTCCATGTGGTTATTTATAATTTACAGATTTATCAACATTCACAGCAGTACTTTTGTACATATGCTTTGAGGAGTAATAATAAGCACAATGCGGATACTATACAAGCATTTTCGCAGCATATGTTTCAAATCATGTGTGTGTGGTCTGTGTATCAATCAGTATAATACAGTGTTCTAATATTTTCCTGGTATAGACTGACGCAAACTTCAAATCATAATCTCAAAATCTTTCATTATTGGTGAATTATATTGCAGTACGAACCTGGTCTTGAGTTTTGTGCTATTCAAACTCGATCTTCGATAAATTTAGAGTCAGTGTGGTCGTTTTATTTCTAGCATAATCAGCAGTTACTCCATGCCTAAAGAGAAAAAAAAAGAAATCCAAGATATTTTTTTTTTCTAATATGAATTTGCACTGGTAAAGAGAAAAAAAAACACAATATGTAAAAATGTATGATCTGGTCTAAATTATATAAAAGAAAAAATAATATAAACTTTTAAACATTCTTGATAAATACATTTAATGTATTCAATATAATTAAAAAAGTCAGCAATGGCTCTAGTCCGATACAACCAAGAAGGTTTTGCGTGAGTAACATATTTCTTTGTGGGTGATTTTTTTTTTTTTTTGGCATTTTCAAAACAGTCAGTTCAAAATATTAAAACATCGAAATTAGAACCACATTTTCAAAATAGATCAAAATATTAAGATATCTTAGTTATAACCACTATATTTCGAAAACTACGAACCCAATCCAAAGTCCACTTATATGTCCTTCTAGAACATTCAACGGGCTACAAATTACTTCTTATAGTTCATAACTAGCACTTTTAGCTTTTAAGATCAAAGTATTACAATCTTGAGAATTGGAAAGTTTTCAATTTTCTTGAACTTGACAAGTCTATTATTCGTCGAAAACTATAAGAGCTTCGTAAAAACAAATTATTGATCTAGAAACTGGATATCTTACTGAACATTCCAGTTGCTTACATTTTGTAGTTTTATCTTTTATAGTTTAGAAAATATTTCAAGTGAAAGTAAGTTAAGTGAAGCAAATGCTCTGTGTGTGTATGTGTATTTATATATATATATATATATATATATATGGTTTGGTGTCCAAAGTATTTACATTTTTCGTATTGCTTCGATTTCAATCAAAGTTACCCCCACCATAGATGTTGTTCGCATCAGTATGATTATCGACAAAAGCTCATCGTGAGATATGAAACTAACATTCCCTGGTATCAAAAAATTACTTTTAACCATTTTGTTGAATTATTTTGCGTAGATATAATATTTAATACGTAGATATGTATTATCTTTAAAATTATCTTTACAAATATGGAAAACATAGCGACTTTGCAATAAAATAATTTACACGCATTACAGGAAGAGAAATATATCGATTTTATGAATAGTTCATTTATTTTATTGTTATTTATTGAATTCAGTTCACATTTTATATCAACCTTGATGTGTCAAAAATGCAATTCATCAATGTATATGATGTTTAAAAATGATTTAAACGAATACAATAAACATCTAACGTAACATGCTTAGCATTATTATGCAAATACGTATTGTATAAGAAAAGTATTTGAAGACAAATCTTGTTCATAGGGCCAAAGGTACCACCGATTTCACAAATGTAAGATATATAAGTTAATATTTATATTTTAATTATTTATTAATTAGTATTCGTAAAATATATGAATATAGAGGATGTATCATCGGCGTATTACGTGGCTCATTAAAAGGTAATTGACAACATGGGGAAAGTTAGGATCTCTAGGAAAGACCATGACCCTTTTAATGCTACTGGATGGCATGTGCAAATCAAAGGCGCCCCATTCCAAGAATATCTTGGGGGGGGGGGGGGGGGGAGTATTTTTTAAGAGAGGCAAAAGTTAATGGACTAATATTCAAATGATGGAAATATGATTCGGCAAAGAAAATCCTATTTAAAACATAATAACATGAAAATCCGCTAGGGGGCAGTTGAACTTTGAGCCCGAATAATCATAATATATACGGAATATCTAAGCAAGATGCCCCTGGTGGTGCAAATACGAAAATTAACATACGTTTGTTGTTGACTGTTACTAGGGGGGGGGGGGGGGGGGGGGGAGTTGATTCAATTCTTGAAGTTTGGAATTTGAACTGAAATTAATAATTAATATATTAACCAATGTACTTAATATAAAGCATCTATTTAAGAAATAGAAGGCACGAAAGTACTTTCTAAACCTAAAATAAGTTACAAGTCCCAAGCACAGGCGTAGCCTTGTGCTTGTGCTTGGCTACGCCTGTGGGATTGTGGATCGAATGAAGATTTGCAGTGCTTTTTCATTTTTCAATAAGGATTCCATGAAAATCTAATGTAATTGATCAGCCCATTAGGAGGTATTATGATCTATTTGTTCCAAAATTACCATATCACTATACAATCATTAGATATAAAAATTAAAATTATTTTACTATGCGATACGGAAACAAATCACTAACTATTAAATATTTAAAAACTTTAATATTAACATTCACCTATCTGTTAGTTAAATGTTGAAGCCTGTAACATTTTTACGAATTAAAAAATGCTACAAAATAAATTATAATTATAAATTTATAATATATGGTTCTCTTTTCTTTTTTGCTTAGTTGCGTGTAACGATGCATTGATAAGTAAAAAAAAATGACTGGTGTACCTTCTTTTCTGCTAAAGATATGAAACATTCATTTTAAAACATTGGTAGTTGTTATTTGAAAGCATCTTGTAAAGATCAAAATTTCTGGAATTGCATTTGTTTACAATATTCCACTACAGATGGCGCTGTATCAGTTTCTCGTCTCGCAATTCTGTCGGACATTCCGATTCAAATGTTTTCTAGGAATATTTTCAATTTTCCCCCCTCTATACGTAATATTTGCTGTATGCAATAAAATTATTGTTGCAGGCATTTAAATTGAGTAATTTTTCATTACTTTTTATACAAATTTCCCGTCGTAATTTCTTTTAATTTATGAAAATTATTATTGTTATTCATAAAAGAGTATTATTAATTAAATAACAAGAATTATTATTTGATTCAAACCCTTAATATTTCCCCACACGTATTTTATTTTTTAATCTCCTAAAAGTGATTTTCGGCTTTAACGATTTTTATTTTCATGGGCTTAGAGTCCCCCCCCCCCCCCCCCCCGTCCTCCCAACACTTTACATGACTTTTTAGGCAGGAGGAGCGATCCCCCCTTAAATTTTCAGAAGTTTTGATTTCAATTACAAAACAAAATGGAATGCTAAATTTATGAATGTGAAGTAAACTCTGGATATCGAGTCAAGAAATATAAAAAAAAATTCAATCCTTCACTACGATTATCAGAAAGAACTAGATCACACACATAATTGATATTGTAATATGTGCAAAAAAAAAAAAAAAAGTAGTCGAGGAGGGGGCCTTGAGCTTGGTAATCCACCCCAAAAAAGGCTCTAACTGGCTCTAACTCCCCCCTCCCTCGAAAAAAAGAAAAGAAAGAAAAACTCTTCTAAAAATCTACGCAAACGTATATTTTGAATTATGCAAGAATTTATTATTCTGGAATGTAGTATATCTCCGTTTCTTCATGCATTCATATTTTATATTGTTTGACATTGTTATAAACATGTGAATCATTATAATTATCAGAATGATAAAAGTGCATTTTCTCATCAGCTTATGTGCAAAAGTTGTTATTTTTTTTCCCTTAATATTCCATATAATTACATAACTAATTTTCACTTTCCCTGCAATGTATAGGGAAAGTATTGGAATCATGCCGAAAATCTCAACTCGAATTTTCGACGGATCTACGCATTTCGAAACCTCTAGAATATGAAAAAACTATTTTAGCAGGACATCTGTGTGTGTATTTATTAATCTGTGATCACAACCTTCGAAGTTGTCTTTCTCTTTTCCACTGAATCCAAAACGCATTTGCCACCTGTAGAAGGTGAGGTACATCTTGCTGCTATTGTCACAATGGTTCGTCATTCCAAACTTGCTGCAGGAAAAGACAGGACAGTACTTTGAAACATCCGACAGAAATTACTTGCCGTAAATCAATGTCCTTTGGTCTTCCCTCCCCCCTTTCAACTGTCTTCTACACCCAATTTCAACAACTCCAGCTTTCCCTGCAGGTTCCTTCAACAAATACCGCCTCTTTGGGCTTTTTACCACCTACTGAGAAGGTTCTGCCAATTTGCAGCACCGCAAGCAGTGAGAAAATGGATTGCTAAAATTCTCACATGTTGTAGGACCTTTTTGTTAAATAAACACATGTGGGTGTCCATGATCATACACTTGTAGACAAGATCATTAGAACAGCTAATGATTTCCAGCTGTTGGACTAACGTAAACTGTATATTAAGTAGTAAAGTTATTGGTTTTAAGCTTCGAAGAGCAATTTAGTATAGTAGCTCTTTGGTTTTGATCAGTAATTGTGATTGTTTAACGGCAAGTAATAAATGGTTAGTGTTAAAGTTTCTGTATTTGTTTAGTTGTCCACATAAGACTTTTTTAATATTAGGATGTATCTCTTCCTGCTCGCTAAGTTTATTCCCCCCCCCCCCCCCATCGTTTTTGAAGTGTATAAATCAAAATTTCTGAAGTAAAAGACGGACACTAAATTAGGTTAAATTGAGTCTATAACGTAATAGTAAATGCCTCCTTGCGGTCGTGATTAGAAGTTGGATTCACTATTTTGAACTCATTTTCAATAAATGTGTCTGATTGAAATCATGTTTAAAAAATTTCATGTCTTTCATTCATCAAATAAGCAATATTTTTTCATTATTTCTAAAAGCCTATTTACATTGCATCTGAGGTCTTGACTGTTTCACGAAGTAAAGATATTTAAAATATCAACTTGTACAGCACAGTTAAGTGGATAAACGTAGAAAGATAATTTTTACTTTCGTTACATACATGGTAAATGCATAGGGAAAGTACTGTGGCAGGATCGAAAATTCGAATTTTCAACAGATTTACATGTTTTAAGCATCCCTGCACTCGATTCGAAAGTTTCTGAAATTACGTCTGTCTATATGCGTGTGAAGTGTTTATGTGTGCATATTTATGTATGTGTGCGTATGTATGTGTGTAGGCATTGAATATATAGTTGAGTACGTTCTTGTTGATGGGAATCAAATTTGCCATTTATGTTTTGACTAAAAATATTAATGAGGCATCAATTTCTTAAAATCTACTATAACTTAATAATTACTGATATGGATTCAGTATAGAATTTCAAAAAAAGTAGGGGTTTACTGAAGATTTCTACTTCCTGGGTTTTTTTTTTCTTTTCTTTTCCCCCCAGTTCAAAAAATTTTCACTCTCCTTGAAGCGTCTGTTTTCTACACTTTACAACATAGTTGAAAATACTTTATGACTTTGTTCATTCTGTCTGTCTGTCTGTCCGTTAGCACTATAACTGCCCTAACAATGACTTAAAGAGTTTCTTCTAAAATGAAATTTTAGTATGTTGTTCAGACGGTCTGTGGATCCTATGGGAATATAAATTAATAATATCACCCAATTAGTTTAGGATTGAACCCGGGTTGAAAATATGAAATACATTGAACCCTATGGGACCTAATTTTTCAAACAATTTTTAAGCGAATTTAAAATTCACAAATTGCTTCGAAAGTTTTAGGAAATATTCAAATTATACCATAAAATATATAAAAAAAATTTCAGAAAAATATATTTAGTAGGTTTTTAAAGAAAAATTAAAATAATAATTACACCCTTTATATGAAGAGATCACGTGTTCATTATATGAAGAGATCACGTGACCCACTTCAAAATAAAATATGGCATCCATCTTGTCTCAAAATCGTGACTTTTAAAGTTCTTTTTAATTCATATTTAGTATTGTATCCATCCTAAAACCGCTTATTTTTGCTTAAATTCTGTGCATCTACATACTAAAACAACGCAATTACAATATATTTGAGTTTAAATGATTATCAAACTTTGATTATTTCTACAACGAAGAATAATTTTCACTTATGGAAAATGTAAACACCAAAAGAAAAATTATTTAGCTCATGGAGTCTGCAATATAGCTAATATGAATAAAACATTCATTGATTTTACACAGACAATCCAGTCGATTTTTTCGATGAAGTTTTAAGCATAGAGTTAAATTACTTGTATCTCCATGGTTTTAAGTTTTTTAATAAAATAAATTATTATAGTATTATGATGAATGAAAAGATTGGAAAAATGTTTATGAATGAAATTCTGCTCTTATATAGAGGCTATTCATATTTCAATGACGTCATTTGAATAAAGTTCATTTGTTTTCGATGAAGTTTTCAAATATAATAAATTATTGTACTATTATGATAATTTTAAAAATATTACTGAGGAATATATCGAATTTTAGAAATGTTTAAACCAGGCAATTTATATTTCAATGCCGTGATTTGAATGAAGTTCATTTTTTTCGATGAAGTTTTAAGTTTTCAAATAGAATAATTTAATGTAGTATTGTAATAATTTTAAAAATATGACTGAGGAATGTATCGCATTTTAAAGATGGTTATATAAAACTGCATTGAAGTTGGAAAGTGTTTCATAATCAATGCTATATGCATGATTGATATTTCTTGTTTAAAATTACAATACATAGAGTTTATATGCAAGGCCGTAGGGGCGTAGATCTCCTATATAATACTTTTTAGGATATTTACGGGCAGGGACCAGAGGGGGCTAAACCCCTCCCCCCTTAAGAGGCACACTCAGCCCCCCCCCCCCCCGATAAAAATATTAAAATTTTAGTAGTGATATGACATTTTATCCAACATCTCATCCAAATTTTGTATAAAAAATTGCGTTATGAGATTTTTTTTTAGAAATTAATTTGTTTTACAGATTTGTATTAATTTAGCCGATTTTATTGTTATACTGATGATCAATTTATTTACAATTGATTTAAAAATGTTTAAAACTTTTAAAAATTAAGACAATAGTATTTGTATACTTTTGTATTATTGTGTGGTTCACTGTTACACATTACAGAGTCAAAATCAACTGATAAGTAGTTAAGAGTTAATATTAAGCATTAACTTGCATTAACTATTAGTAATTTTCTTCGATTCATTAACAGCTTTTCTACTAGTTAATCCTTATATTAAAATCGGTTGTAATAATTATATATATTAATATTGATGTATAGTAGCTATAGGGATTTTTCTTAATCAACTCTTAGATTACAAATATGAATATGCAATTATTTGTTAATGATTTATTAAATTATTTAATTTATTCAATTATTTGTTAATGATTGAAATATATAAAACTATTATGGTTAATAAATGCTAAAGATTAATTGTGTTTCTAGTGAGCCCCTCTTCCAAGATCGTTGAGCTCTCCTTGAATTTCACTTCAACCCCTCTTGAATTTCGACTCTTACTACGGCCCTGTTTAGATGATAACTAATATGAATTCTGCATGAAATTCGGGAGTAGGTAGGGTGGCTCACTAAGAATTTCCACTTCCAGTTTCTTTTCAACTTCAAAAATTTTCCTTAAAACATCTATTTTTCAGGATTTGCAACAGATAGAGCTTGGATAATGACTGATATGTATTCAGCAATAACTTTTGGAGGAGGTGGGATGGCTCACTAAGAATTTGCTTTTCCTCTTCTCGATACGTTACTTTCGATTCCAAGAATTTATATTTTCCTTGTAATATCCATTTGTCAGAATCGGCTATAGAACGAGCTTACACAACAACTCATATGGAATCATTATCAATTTTTTTTGGCATCGGATCAAATTTTCCTGATATAGATTCAGTATCAATATATTTTGGAGGGGATAGGAGGATTCACTAAAGATTTTCACTTCGGTTTCCCCATTTCTTGTTCAATCTATTTCTCAGGATTGCATATTTCTCGGGACTGGCTTAGATGATGACTAATATGTATTCAGCCAGTGTCGACTTGGACCGTGCGATACGTGGTCATTTCCCACAGGGGCATTTGACCATAGACAACGACACTAGATTCAACATCGAATTCCAGAGGGGTGAAGGGATTATTAAGGATTTCCACTTCCGATATCTTCCCAATTCCGTTTTAAATATTTTCATTTTCTTTGAAACATCTATTTCTGATACTCGGCTATAGATAGGTTTTTTTATAATGACTGTATGGAATCAGCATCAAGTTTCTAAGGGAGTTGGAGGATTCACTAAGGATTTCAACTTCCAGTTAAAAAAATTCTTGAAACATCTATTTTTTTTTCCCCCAAAAATCGGCTGTTGATTGATCTCAGATAATGATTGATATGAATCAACATTAAAATCTAGTAAAAGTGAAGGTCTCACTAAAGATTTTCACTTCTGGTTCTAGAAATGTCAGTTAAAAAAAATCACATTTACCGTGCAACAACTACATCTCAAGATTGGTCCTAGATATAGCTTGGATAATGACTGATATGTGTGTAGCATCGAGTTTCATAGGGAATAAGGATTTCCAGTTCAAAAATTCATTTCCGGTTTTTCCGAAAATTTGCATGACTATACGAAATAAGTGTGCTAAAAAAAAAATGTTTTTTTAAATAGTTTCTTCTAAAATGAAGTGCATACACCACTTGCAACCATCACCATATGAAAGCTCTTTCATAAATATATTGTATGCAATGTCCTGTTATAGGGCAAAAGTCACTTCACTGTAGCTCAGAGCACCATAAACCCGTGGAGCACCCAGGCCACTCAACTCACCCTGGGGATTGAGTGACCTGTCCATAAACCCGTGTATAAATCGCATACTGCGAATTTTTCATTTCTCACATCCAAACATTTAACTGCAAACTTCCAGCAAAAGAGCTCACCACTTCGCCCCTCAAACAGTTTCTTTTTTAAAAGACTTTGTCACATACATGGCCGCAGAGTGCTGCTCTCTTTTGGATAACTTTTTTAAGGGGAAGCAGCAGGGGGTTGGGATAAGGGAATGAGGAAATTGGAACTTGGCTGAAGGGTTTTGGGGTTTGGTATTTTTATCAAAAGCCTCTCAGGAAACCCCTGGGGTTGCCGATGACACACAGAGAGGGTGTTGTACATTTCATTTTTAACTGAAAATTGCTTGAATAACGAATGAATGATACGGTGCAATAATTTCAAGTACATTGAGTTCCTGTCAGGGACTGCTGTTACTAATTAGTTTTCATAAATTATGCCAACTACAGTAGATTATAAAAAATAATATGGAAAAAAACTAACATTAATTATGCAACTTGAGTTCTTAAACTAATAATTTCCATAATTTTAATTAATAACATATTATAATTAATGCAAAACCATAATAGGAAAACGTGTTTGACAGTTTTCAGTTTAAACAAATTTTCATAGCTCTAAGCGCACACAAAAATATTAAATTAATACAAAGCACAAATCGGTACATTTCGAGAAGTTCAAAATTATATTCACAATATCAAATAGCACTAATACTTTTGTCGACTCTAGACACTGAAAGTATACAGACCCCTCTATTAATGTTTATATGTTTTAGGTGCTTATCTATTTGTACTAACTCCGACGATGCCCAAACTAATTCGGTTTCTACGCGAAATACATCCACGTACATACGCTAAATCTGTGGATCCGAAAGTCCTTTAAAGAAGTTGATGGTAGGGGAATGAGGATGCGGTCCCTGTGGATGTCGCCCCATTCGGTTCCGGTTTAAATTTGGATGACAATGCCTCGGCAGTCCAAACAGATACCATACACCTTCCGGTATGTCGGACTTTCTGGGTCGAAAGAAAGAAGGAAGGTAATTGCAATAAATACACTATTCACAGTTAAATGGTAGTAGATTTCAACTGGCAATTTTAATGTTTTAACTAGATTTGTAGATGTTCCCAATGTTAACTATCAGAGGAAGTAAATATCTACACTTGACTTTGGGTAAAATGAAATAAGTCAAGAATTTCAATTATCGATATCTCAGTCAATTTTTCATCCAAAGGTACCGGGTAAATTTATTTTTAGTTCCCGGGTATATTTATTTATTATTAGTTCAAGGGGTTGCAACTATGATAGCTAAATTCTCCTCTGTTTGCTTTTTAATATTTCCCTTTACTTCTACTATCAACCGTTGATTTTATATTTCTTTCTGCTCTTCGTAAAATATCCAATATATATTTTATTTTTCAATTATGAAGCCATTTTGTTGGAATTTTACTTGTAATGAATAACAGATTATTAAAAGTTGTCGCCATAGGCTCTTGTCCATAAGTGTAGACAGAATCTCGTATGGGGGGGGGGGGACTAGATGAATGGGAGGTGGTTACAGTACTGGACTTCATCTTCCAATATGAACCTTATGTACAACTGCAATATTTTTTCCATTAATTGAGAGGGTTTTGAGTACGCCGTATGCCAGAGCATTGCAAGTCTATTGGAAAGTTCATTTCTGTCTAGGGGCTTAGTTAAAGGGGAAATTGTGGAAGGTGCGACTTAAGGCTTCTAAATATACATATAGGAGCCGTATTTTTAAGAGCCCTAGTGAAATCGTACATATAACTACGGGTGAAGCTCTCCAATCCAAAAATTGTCAGAAACATATGTAATGGCGTTGTAAGTTTATAGTTATAGCTAGCTTTACACGAATATGCCCCCCCTCCCCCCCCCCCCAAAAAAAATTCAAGACAGGATAGAAAGGTTCAAAGATATTTTTCTTCAATTGCCACGCATTGAGCACCCCCTCCTCCCCCCTTCCACACTCACACCTACCACCCACCACAACCACCACCAAAAAAGCATATATTAATGAACATTCTAACCGAACACAACCTACCAATAAGCTGAACAATGAACATAGACCATAAATTATGAATACGTAAAAAATATTTAACATTCTGTCTCACTATTATATCTAACATTCTATCTTAATATGCTCACTTTTTTATTTACATTTTTTTTTAAATTCTATATAAATATGCTTATTGTTTTAGATTACACAAAACGATTATCTCTCCTTCAGTGATTATTTATATAAATTTCCGACGCAATTTGATCTGTTAAAGTCAAAACAATACCACAATTATTCTGTTAAAAAATAATTCTATTAAAAAGAATAATAATAATAAACTCGTTATACATAATTTTTTACAGCACATGTGACACGTCCTCATGAAGTCATTCTTAATCAAATTATTTTTTTTTTACAAAAAAAAAATAAAATGAAGAAAATAGTACTATTAGATACTTATAAACACAACGAAAATTTTCACCTCACATATAAATTAACACTGGTTTTGATTCCCCTCTATAATGGAGCCAAGGGTCTTTTCCAGGCTGGCTCAAGCTTTGAGCCGGCCCTGCTCAAGAATACCCCTCCAAGAAACCCCCTATCCCTT
The DNA here is from genome assembly GCA_951213105.1 of Amaurobius ferox. NCBI lineage: Eukaryota > Metazoa > Arthropoda > Arachnida > Araneae > Amaurobiidae > Amaurobius > Amaurobius ferox. The sequence continues at coordinate 73,138,974 of OX578134.1, forward strand.
TCCAAATGTATATTCAAAAATCTCTTTATACCAAAGATTTTATGCATATCTCGCGGCCAATTAATCGTTATCTGTGTCTCCGAGATTCATCGTAGCTGCATTTCATTGAACCAAATATGCAGCTTCCAAAATTTTATGGACATTTTTTTAACAATCCCTCTTTGTCAAAACCTCTTCCCTTCTTCGGAAGACTCTGATTTGAACGCGGGATGAAGCTTCCGATTCAGCGGCCCTTATCGGCGGTGTCTGCAGAATGATTGATCGAACGCTGGCGCACCGCGGCGAAACAACCGCCCGATCGGCAATTCATCCCCAAAAGCTGCCACCTCCCTCCCCATTTTTTCACGTCACCAACAAATATTCTTTCAGTGACAACAAATATCCCGAAAAGGCAGTCTCTGTTTCCCAAAAGGATGAAGGAATCCTTGTACAAAGGTCTCATTCTTCCATTTTTGTGTACAAACTTTGGGGGAAAACATTGAACTTCCTGCGCCTTTTCGTTATGAGATGTAAAATAGAACGTGGCTCAAATTTGTAGATAGCATCTAGCATGTATTATCTGTATGCATGCCGAAAACCATATAAAGACCAGGCCCATTGCCAGACCGCATTTACTTCGGGGTCAACAAAAATGTAGGGTGGGGTCAAGGTCCGATTAAAACAGTCTGGGTTGGGGCCCTAGACATAGTATTCTTTTGGGGACCCTAGACACAGCATTCTTTCAGGGGCCCTTTACTTCTAATATCACAGTTTTTCCAGGGGGGAAACATAAATATTGCACTTTTCTCCATATTAGTATTTTCACACAAAAAATTATGTGTTATTTAGAGTTTTGGATATAAACGTATTTTTTTATGCTATCTTAAGGAGACTAACAGCTAATTACTTTCAACGTCATAAACTATCTATTTTGAACGAAAATAGCTATTTTAAACGAAAAATATATCTTAAAATATAGGGTCTTTTAAAAGTCCGTATAAACTTTAAAAATTCATTAAAAATCGAAAAATCATCGCATTGAGGTACTGTTTGTACCATAAGTATTGCTAGGACGGGTTTTTTTTTTGTTTTTTTTTGACGTGAAAAACTTTTGTAGTTTAAGAAATCACCTATAGGTGGCGCTGAACGCATTGGAAAGACAATTAAAATAACTTACTGTGCGTGTCAAATCGTGTGACAAGCCTAAGTAACCCTGAACAGGTGATAAGACCTTTTCCTTTCTTTAGATTTTTCCTAAATCAGACTTTTCGCAAAGCATCTGATGCTAATTCGCTGCTCACGTAATACAGCTTCACTAACAAGGCTTTCTCGATCAAAGTTAACATTCTCGCAAAAGCTTCTCCTTTGCACCGTTTACTAATGAATCAAATTAAGAATCTACAGAGCACTACAGCTCTTTTATAACAGCCTCATTTGCATACTTCTGGAAGATGAATTTGAGTAAGCGCCACCTATAGGTGATTTTTTAAACTACAACATTTTTCACGTCAAAAAAAAAAAAAAAACCCGCCTTGACAATACTTACGGTACAAATCGTACCTCAATGCGATAATTTTTCGATTTTTAATGAATTTTTAAAGTTTATAAGGACTTTTGAAAGACCCTGTATATCTATTAATTTAAACGAAATTATGTTTCACTGATTTTTCTGAAACTAAAAGTTAGAATGGAATCTCTTTACTTTCTTTCCTGGACGAATAGCATGTTCAAAGTTGCATTTAAGAAGCTAAATGTTATGCACGAAATGCAACAGACAATGATTAATTCTGAAAATGAATTCAGAAAGGTTTTTCCTACTTTTTTTTTTTTTTATTAAATGTGCAGAGGAAGAATATTCACCAGAAAAAATTTGAAATTTGCACACTTAAAAGAATTCTGAAGCACGGCTCAATATTGGATATGTTTAAGGTTGAACTTTCAGATATTATGAATTTAGAGACCTAGGACGCTAAGCAGTACCTGTGTGGGTCGTCCTCATCTTTTGAAAAAGAAACAAGAAAGATCCATCATGCATAAAGCATTGATTATGAAACACTCTCCAACTTTAATGCAATTTTATTTAAACATCTCTAAAATGCGATACATTCCTCAGTAATATTTTAAAAATTATCACAATACTACATTCATTTATTATATTTGAAAACTTAAAACGTCATCAAAAATAAATAAAATTTATTCAAATGACGTCATCGAAATATAAAACGACTGACTCTCTCTATAAAAGCAGCATTTCATTCATAAACTTTTTTCCATTCATTTCATTCATCACAATACTATAATAATTTATTTTATTTGAAAACTTAAGACGATGGAGGTACAAGTAATTAAACTCTATGCTTAAAACTTCATCGAAAAAGTCGTCCTTCTCTGTGTAAAATCAATGAACATTTCATTCATATCAGCTATATTGCAGACTCCATGAGCTAAATAATTTTGCGTTACAGAAATTCAGCAATTCTTATACAACTCATTCTACATCTTTTGTTATTTACATTCTCCATAAGTGAAAATTAGGCTTCGTTGTAGAAATAATCAAAGTTGGATGATCATTTAAACTGAAATATATTGTAATTGCGTTGTTTCAGTGTGTAGATGCACAGAACTTACGCAAAAATAAAGCGGTTTCAGGACGGATACAACACTAAATATGAATTAAAAAGAACTTTAAAAATCACGATTTTAACATAAGATGGATGCCATGTTTTATATTGAAGTGGCTCACGTGATCTCGTCATATAATGGTCACGTGATTACTTCATATAAAAAGTGTAGTTATTATTTTATTTTTTTTTTTAAACTAATATATTTTGCTGAAATTTTTTTTATATATTTTATGGGATAATTTGAATATTTCCAAAAACTTTCGAAGCAATTTGTGAATTTTAAATCCGCTTAAAAAATGCTTGAAGAATTAGGTCCCATAGGGTTCAATGTATTTCATTTATTCAACCCGGGTTCAATCCAAAACTAATTGTGTGATATTATTCATTTGTATTCTCAAAAGTCCCACAGACCAACTGAACAACATACTAAAATTTCATTTTGATAAAGTCGTTTTTACAGCATGTATCGTGCTAACGGACAGACAGACAGACAGACAGAATGAACAAAGTCATAAACATTTTTCAACTTTGTTGTAAAGTGTTGAAAAGTCATAAACACTTTTCAACTTTGTTGTACAGTGTTAAAAATGAGCGACTAGTTTGTCATCCTGGTATGAAAACGCTTTTATTTTTTAAATAATTTGCAGTCATTGAAGCACCCATAGAAGGAAAATGAATCTATTCTTGCAACAACAAAAAAAAAAAAAAAAAAATCTCATTTAAAAAAAAATTATCGCTATTGTTTTCATATAACACTCTGAAAAATCCGTAGGTTGGAATAAAATTTAGTTCAATGACAGTATACGTATAATTACAATAATACCAAAATTAATTGTTGTCCTTCGTGAAATTTAATAATTTATTCAAGAACACTTAAAACAATGTGTGCAGTCTTTTATTTTTGTCTTAAAAAGTTTAATGCATTTAATTGCTTGTTTATAAGAAATATTTTGACCTTTGAAACTTATGCGGGATCCAAAAGAATTATTGTGGGGTCCTCCCTACATCCTGTCATGTCTACGGGTTTCTCAAACATGTATAAGTATGCAGGATTGCATAAAGACTGGGCCAGGTGCCAAGAACCTTTTGATATACTGTAGACCAGTGGTTCCCAAACTGGGGTCCCCGGACCCCTGGGGGTCCGCGACGAGGTTTTAGGGGGTCCGCGAATAACACGCAATATTTAACTAATAAATAGTTAGCTTTAAAAAAATAAAATTCATTATTTTTCTCCATTCTTTTTTTTTATTTTATTTTTTTAAATAAAATAATAATGAATTTTTTTCTAAATAACTTTGATTTAAATACATTCATGAAATTAATTTCAAACTGATAGGCAATATCTTCAAACAGAATTAAATTGTTTGGGGGTAGGTTTCGCTTTGGCACAATGCCATGATTAACGGTGACGATACTCTGATGTGGCTCGGACGTCAGAGCACTTGTAACTTCGAGCATTAATACTACTAGAGACCGGATGACGTCAGCTTTGAATAGCGGGGAGCGTAGCGAACATCTCCCACCTCCCCCTCACTGTTCACACTAAATTATGCTTGTTGTACATATCCAATAGAAACACTCCCTTGCAATATGGTTTTAAGGGGTCCGCGAATTTTTTCCTTCTCTGAGGGGGTCCGCGGAGCGGAAAGTTTGGAAACCACTGTCATCTGACGGTCATCTGACGGATAGACGGTCATCTGACACTTACATAGTTATCACGTCCCATTAAGAATTCCCATCTTTCGTCTTTAGCAGCAAATTTGTAATCTAAAAGTTGCTATGAACTGAAATAATTACCCTCTATATCCAATATTCGTAATAACCGATATGAAAAAAAAAATTATAATATGAGTACCTAAAATCTGATGTGGACAGCATATCACTTTTCCTGCAGACTCATATTCACGTTCTCTTTATTTCTTCAATAATTCGTGAAATAGAGTTTAATCGTACAAAATAACAGCCATAAGTATTTTAAATTACACTAAATTTGCACTTTTAGTTCAATTTTCATTTTCATTTAGTAACTGGATTTATTTTCAAAGGTGGCGTATAACAAAACAGCGAAAAAACTAAAATATCTCGAGAACGGTTAGTCCTGGAATGATGGAGGTTGGTCCTATTATTTTCGTCTTCAAAAATTAAGTATAAAATAACCATTTAATAACCATAAAATAACCATTAATATATTTGAGCATACCTATTTTAGCATACCTATTGTTTTTTATTTTAGATTTAACCATTCTTGCTGGCCATTTCACAAAAAAGGCAGGTTCTTTTTCTCTGAATCGTACTAAAATTCAATCAACACCAGATTAACTTACAAGTGATGTATCGACCAAATTTTGTGAAATTTGGTCCATTAATTTTTAAGCTAGCTTGGATACAGGCAATATTTGACGGCCATTTCGCAAAAAATGACAGATTTTTTTATCCCTAATCGTACCAAAATCTAATTCTGTGCAATGTATGTATCCTCTCTCACATAAAATCTAATGGACCAAATTCCATAAAATTTGGTAGGTAAGTGGCTTATGTGTGACCCTGGTAAGGATTAATTTTTTGTACGATTCGCGATAAAAGAACCAGCCTCTCCTTGTGAAATAGCCTGCAAAAATTGCTGCTATTGATTGCTGCTATTGATAAAAATTGCTGCTAAAATTGATTTATTAGCCTGAAAAGCTAATAAACCAACTTTACAAAATTTGGTAGACAAGTCACTTGTGTCTTACCCTAGTGCTGATTAGAATTTGGTACAATTCGGAAGAAAATAACTTGCCTTTTTTTGCGAAATGGCCTGCAAAAATCGTCAAAATCTAAAATAAAAAGCTACGTATGCTTAAATATATCAATTAAATGTTTGTTTCATACGTGATATTTGACGATGAAAAGAGTAAGACTAAACCCATTACACTAGGACTGGCTTACCCTACTGACTAGGAACCCTACAAAGCCCAGAACCACCCACTCGAGTGGTGGCCGCCCCCCCCCCCCTCCCCCATGGTCGTTTCTAATTCAAGATCCACTTTCATGCCATAATCAGTATAAGAATACGAAAAAAATTTATCTTTTTAACAGCTTTCGTTCGCATGATATTATTTTTAAATATTTCGTATACATTTTTCAGAGTTTCTTTTGTTTTCAAATTGACAGCAACTGAGTACCACCGATAGATGCATTTTAATTACACGTGTTGGTATTAACATTAGTGTAATTCAAAACTTACATAATGAAAGGAAATGTTTGTCTTTCTGTGTGTGTTTGTGTGTGTAGCCAAAAAAATCGAAGTCCAAGGGAGGAGTGCCATTCTTCACTTGGAGTTCGAGTTTTTCGTTCTCTTGCACTGACAAAGGGAATCCAGCGTATCCTCGAAACAGCTGTATGCTACATCAATTTGTGTTATTTGTGCTTATATTCGTTGCTCAAGTTTTCCTTATCCTTTGCACAAAGTGTATTTGACTCATTAATTACAAAAATGTTTCAAATAAGATAACAAGTTAACATTTGATATAGTTTTAAATAAAGAAAGGTTTTGGTCTGAAAAATTTTCCAATTAACTAAAAATGTATTTGTACATTAGCATATAAAACTAAAAAACATTATTCTTTTGCGAGAAAAATTTTCCCAGATATAGCAGCTCAAATTTGCAGCAGTTTCTGCCGAGAAATTGGGGGTTGTACACAAGTTGTGAGCCACTAATTGAACTATATTACAAATATCCTGAAATGTTTTATTTTTATTTTAAACGGCCCCCCAACGCTAAACCGAAATGATAGATTTGCAGATGTGGGAAAGTGATTTAAATCATAAAATTATATGCATCATATCTTGGTAAATTTCGCTCGTAAAAAAATCCAACTTCTTGAGTTTTACTTGTTAATGCATGAAGAAAGTTTTAGTAATTTTTAAATTTTAGGTTGAGAGACTGTATAAAAAGTAAGATTTCGTATATTTATAGAAAATACGTTTCTTGATTTAAAACTGTTATACGGTAAACGTTTACCTTATTTGAATCATTTTTATAATTAGAGGTACGACTAACGACTAACAGTTGAGGAAATAAAGGTGGTGCAAAGACTTTCTGTGGCACCTTGTACATTTCTTATTTCATTCTTGATATCTAATAATTTTGATCTTCTGAATATCTTACTACGCAGTCTTAAGTGTGGTAAAACACTTTTAACATATTTCAATATTTTCAGCAAAGACTGCAAGTTTTGTAAACTGTATTTAACGTACAAAAAGTTTTTCAAACTGCCATGGCGCTTTCGTACAACATAGTGCCCATCATCAGTGGCAATAATAAGGAATTGGCAGACATGAGATTTAATGCAACCAGAAATCGTGAATACGAATTTGCATAGGGAATATCGGATATAAATCGATGCAAAAATTAACATATATTACAAATAAGTGTATAAATTTCAAGCAAAAATAAGTCAATTCATTTTGAAATCCATGTATATAAATAAATCAGGGCAATTCATAATCATAACACTAGTGGTGAAGCACTAGATTTCCATAAAATCATATAATGGTTTGACATGCATAGTCAAGAATAAGACGTCATGCAAAATTAAGGGTTTACGGGTTTACAATACTTGTCTGCTGAAAATATCTTACTACATTTTACGCACATTTGTATTTATTCAATACTGCAGTATTCTTAAATAGTTTATAAGATACTCATAACAATTTTAATGAAAAATCAAACAATGGATTTTGTGATATTAATTGGAGTTGTCTTTTACTTTTCCAGGTAATTCTAAATGTTGGGCAATTGAATTCTTCCTTTTCAAAATGCTGAAGAAAAATTACATTGATCCTTTAAATCATTTCTGTGAAAGAAAAATGAAATGCATCCACTGTGAAAAATACAACTTTTGAATACGAATGTTTTGAAAAAACATGTTCTCTGCGAAAATTAAGTTTTACATTGAACAGCTTTTTTTCTAAATGTGAAATCTTGAACAAGACATAAACCATTCAGTCAACGAGACGGAATGGATAAAGTAAAATGAATGAATTGTACTAATTGCTCTACAAAATATTTCACACATCAATTAAATTAATAATATAAAAAAAATAACGTTTTCCCAGAATGAATCATCTTACTAGTCAGAATTGTGGAGCGCCGTATTACCAAACTGCCGTAAACAATATCGGAACAATGTCATCTGATTGGAACTTGCTCGCTCCTCCACCCACTGCTAACTCAACTGCATCGGACGATCAAAGCATGCCAGCTCCAGATTTCTCAGCTTCAAATCCATGCTCATATCAAAACAAATTAGTCGGAAATCAAAGTATAGTTGCGAATTCTGCATTAACATCAAATGCATATTTAGGCTTAGGAAGAAGCTCCCAAGATTCTTTACAGTCTTCTAATGATTTTCAAAATCCTCCATCTCAAACTGTATCAAGAGGAAGGAAGAAAAACAAAAATGATTTTGAAAATTCAATACGCGCTTCACAAATTGCCGAAAGCATGGGACTCCATTACCTTTCTCAAGAGCATCGAAGTGCCTCAGAAAGTAGAAATTATAATTTACGCCCGAGACGTGCAAGTAGATCGCAACCTTCTGATTATAACAGAATCTCCTACGATCATAGACAAGGCATTAATCCACCATTTAGCACTACGACTAGTCCAAATGAACAAATTTTGAGATCTTTGGGGTCGCCGTATAATTCAACGCAAATGTCAACCCAAAGCAGTCCAGTGCTGCAATCCCAATATCAAAATTCATTCCATTTGCAACCTTTCTCTCAAAGTAACAGCGAATTGAGTATTCCAACCCCAAATGAAGGCAGGGTCTCAAAAACTAAATATAAAAGATCTTGCAAAAATTCCCTCACCGATGGAAAAATGAAACCTATGGAGATTGATCTCACAGAAAACGATTCTACGAGAAACGAACTGAAAAATATAATTGGGGAGTCATCGTCAAATGTAAGTAATTATTCAAGAAACGAAGTAGCAAGAATTCATGGAAGTGAAATAGATGCACTAAAAAAGCACAGTCCAGAAGAAATTGACATTGGCCAAGCTATGCTTTCTTTGAATCATGGAGGAATTGATTCTATAAATTTAGCGCATCATAGCTTGGTAAATCAAGATATCTTGAACCATGCGTGTAGATTTAACCAAAATAATCTGTACCAGACAAATGGTCTCTTTGGTCAACTAGTTTCGGGCGCCCTTCGACAGCAAGCACTAAGGCACTTGGGTTCTGGTTCTAGTCACATAACAACTACACCAACTGAAAACCCTGCTGATTTGAGACAACCATTAGATTTAAGTCAACTGACAAGTCAAAACTATAATTTTTCTAATGGTTATCATTCTGCTTATAACAGCATATACGCGAATAGTGGTCAGCAGAATCCAAGAATATATCCAGAATTTTACCCTCCTTATTCGTATAGGGCGACTCCTCGTAGAAGTAATCGAAATGTCCGCGAGACGAGTGCAAGCGGCTCTGAGAAATCCGTGAAGAAATCAGCTAAGAAGAAATCAGGTAAGACCAATTTTATATAACGGATAATTCAATTATTTGCAATAGTATACACCGGAATGGGAATTTAAAATATCTATAATATGTTTCTATGATGGTGCTTAACCGACATTTTCTTAAAACAACGATTAACATATTTTGTGTGTTTCCCAATTGTGTAGAAAATAGCTGCCAAAGTTTTTTCGTAAAGATGAATTATGGATATCCTGCATGTGTATAGTGAATAAAGTGTTCTTGTTGGACGAAGAACTTACACGTTGGTCGGTTCTATACAATACTATATTTTCTATAGTGCTGATGTGGAATGCTTCATACCCAGTCAATCAGAATTTTTCTGTAGGGGAGAAGTAAGTCATTGACAAAAGAAGTTTTCATTTTTTCTTTCTTTTACAGATAGGCTCTTTACTAATTTTCAATCAAATATATATAACGTGGTTTTAATTCAATATATGTTTAAAGTCATCAGAATATTTGTACATCAGGAAAGGGAACTTTAACTCAGTAGTAGAATTCTCACGTTCTAAAATAAACTGTACCCTTTCAATGTTATCTTTTGAATAATATTACATACTAAAATATATGACGTCACAATAAGAAACGGAACTATAATTTTTGAGGCGAAACTAGAACTATTATGACATAGGGTAGCCTGTGGTCAGCATATTGATGCCTTAGCGACAAGGAATGAGAAGTAGCACCACTGGCCTCCAAAATCTCCTTGCTGGCTTCCATCAAACGTGCCTATTTTGGCGAACTTATCGCCGATATCATCAAAAACAGCTGCTTTTGATAACGGTGAATACTACTCCAACTGTGCTGTTTTGGCCTGAAGAAAGGGCCTTATAACGCCCTCGAAACAATTGTAGCTGCCTAACTGACATATGCCTATTTTTTATGAGGAAGTAGTGTAAAAACCCCAAGAGATCTTCAAAGAGGTCAGTAATACCTCATTCACATTAGGAACATGAATCCTGATAGACTCAGAGAAACTGGATCGACGGATGAATAAATCGGGTAAACAGGATCGAATTCGATCACGACCTCCAAGATATTCAATAGCGATATATGAGTACACCGGTAGTCGCAGTTTGATCGCCTTCACAATACGGGATCGAAATTTTGGATTCCGGATTTGGCTAGAGATCATATAATACAGGCTGACCTATAGCCGCCATGTTGTATTACAGTGAGAAACGCCTTGACGACAAAGAGTGAGAGAGAGTACTACTCTCCCAAGGTCTACTAAAAGGACTCTTACTTCCATTCACCTTGCGATTCGTCTTGCTGATTTCAATTGAACGCACCAATTTTGGCGCACTTATCGCCGACTGTGGCGAAAAACTCTATTCTTGCATTCATCTCTTCTACAATTTATCCATTTTCTTTCTTTCTTTCTTGTTCATTTAGGAATCTAAACATTCGTATCTCTTTTCGGAATTTTTTAGAGCAATTTACGGCCAAACATCCTTCCATTTTATTGCAAATTTATACCACAATGCACGATATTGAGTCACTGCGCAAAAGAAACCCATACGCAAGTATGATACAAAATGGCGGATGCTCCAGCTCCAAGCATTAGATTTGGCAGTGACGTTTCCGATTCTGTGTTATGTCTGCCTTCAGAAAAAAAAAATACTAACTGTAAACATTTATGGCTAGATAGCATAATAAAAAAATCTGATGTGGGCAACACATGACTTTCCTTATATAATGCAAATAATTTACTACTTTTACAGTTTAAAAAAATGTAATTCTTATAGTAGATACTTATATTCCTTTCAAGATATTGAATTTTTTACAATTAGTCGTCATTTTCATTGATTTAACGTCATTTTGATCCATTTGGCGAGATTTTCGTTAACTTAGCAACATGTAACAATGTCGCCAAGTTGGCGATATTCCGCTAAAAACAAGTTATTCTTACAGCAGATAAATGATTATTGGCGTTCAAATACAAAAGTATTACTCAAAGTATGTTTTCTCGCGAATGGAACGAATTAGATCCATGAGAATGATGTCACCCAATTTATCGCATGATATTACATATGAAAAGTGAACATGTTTCTTAACAGTTAATATTTTTTTTTAATTTATGGGATTTCTTGATAAATTTATTTGAAAAATGTGCAATATCTCGAGAACGGTTCATGGTAACGTTCTAAAGTTTATGTCAATCGTTTTTCTAATGAAAAATTACACAAGAAATGTCTATTTGTGCAACTTTTTTTCATGATCAGGAATGCTTGAAACGTGCTTTCCCGTCGAAAACTCGAATTCGAATTTTCGACCCGTCACAATACTTTCCTTATACAATACCTTATATAAGGTAATTATACCTTATTAGGTATTAATACCTTATTAAGGTAAGGCTTCCTTATATAAGGTAAGGGATATATATATATATATATATACATATATATAAATATAAATTTAAATATAAATTATTAAATCCAAAGTTAGAATGTGTATATATATATATGTTTTAATGGCCAGGCACTTGACTTTCGTCATTCGCCTTTCGTCAGCGGCCAGAACGTGAACCATTTAGCCGTCCTAAGACGTTGCCCCAGGCGCACCAGAGGGGGGTGGATCACACTACGCCCACAACACAAACATCCATGCCTTACGTGGGACTCGAACCCACAACGTGGCGGTCGAGTGATTCCTGTGGAAACGCTCGCCTTGACCACTCGACCACTGCATCGGTAGGAAAGTAATATAGAAAATATTATAAAAATACACAAGTTAGATAAAAATACAAAATTTGACTTCGGATTTAGCCAGTCGTTACCGTTTTTGCGGTATCAGGGGAAAATATAATCGTAGAAATTTTAACCAATAAAGCATGATAAAATATAGAAAATATTATAAAAATACAATAGTTTTAAAATACAAATGATAAAGCTATATATTAAAATTTCTGGCTAACTACTAGCTCACGGCTGATTTTTTATATCTTTACGAATGGATGTCATCAATTTAATGTCCTAGATAATTAAAATGAAGTTTTAATACAATTAATTAAAATGCATGGCCTTAAAATACAAAAGTTTAAAATAAATTAACTGCTAAAATTTATAGCTGGCTAGTTAGCAACTATCCAGGCCGACTGTTCGTACCGATTACATATCATATAGACGTTATTAATTTCCTAACCTACATAATTAAATGTTCTGCATTTTACAATTTTAAAGTTGGAACATTCTAAAGGTAAATCAGAAATTAATTTATCATTTTTAATTAAACAACTTTTATAAAATGATACTATAAAGATAATTATAAATCAATTCGAGATATTATAGCATTATAAAAATATCGCAGTATTAGTGAGATGTAGGGCCTTTAAGGCCTATGGGCTGTGTTTTAGCTTATAGATGCTTGGCAACTAAACATGCTAAACATGCTGCAAACTTTGCAGATATTTTCGCTGAAAAGATTGCTCTAACTGCTTTTCAAAATTGTAAGGCATTATATGTTTTTTCTTATAACAACTATTAAATCCAAACAGGTTAATATTGGATATAGTGCCTTTCTGATTAGCATTGTAGATTTATAGGATTTCTTAAAAAGTGAACATATTTCACAATAGGAAAATGTTTTTTTTATTTTATATGATTTTTGATAATTTTTTTAAAAAATTGGCAATATCTCGAAAATGATTCATGCTAGCGTTCTAAAATTTATGTTAATCATTTTCTAATGAAAAATTACTATCGGTCGTCCAAATAGTTGCTCTAAATCCTCTGGATGAGTCGGACGGCCTGGGGTTTCCACAAGAAATGACTATTTGTGTAACTTTATTAAAGGTTTTAATGTTTTTAAGATTTTTTCAAAATTTCACTCGAAAATTTAAGGGGATTCTGAACATCCCATTGCGTATAAAAAACAATAGGCTTCCAGTATTCATAGATTGTAATTTTTGTACCAAATTTTGCTCGAATCGCTCCATTCGTTCATCAGTTATCGTCTCCACAGACTCACTGACACTGACACACACACAGACACACACACAACAGACATAATCTCAAAAACGTCTGATTCGTGTTCAAGGATGCTTGAAACGTGCTCTCCCATCGAAAACTCGAATTCGAATTTTCGACCCCGTCACAATACTTTCCTTATATACATTATATGTATATAAGGAAAGTAATAATGTATAAGATCCATGGTACTTTGTTTTTAACGTTGAATTGTACAAGGCCCACCCAATAAGTCTCCGGTCTAACTAAGAAAAAAATTTTTTTTTAGAAATTCGACTTTATTCATCAACATACTCTCCTTCAAGAGTGATACATTCATTCCAACACTCCTGTAACTTTTCGATGCCTTTTTTGTAGAACGATTTGTCTTTGCTCTCAAAATAGGCCTCAGTTTCTGCAATCACTTCTTCATTTGAGCCAAATTTCTTTCCCTGGAGCCTCTTTTTGATGTCTGCAAAAAGCCAGTAGTCGCTGCGGGCCAGATCTGAAGAGTACGGTGGATGAGGAAGCAATTCGAAGCGTAATTCATATAATTTAACCATCGTCTTCATGACTTGTGACACGGGGCATTGTCTTGGTGGAACAGCACTTTTTTCTTTTGCATGTGAAGCCGTTTTTTCTTGATTTCTACACTCAATCGATCCAATAATGCCTTGTAATATTCGCTATTGATAGTTTTACCTTTCTCAAGATAGTCGATCAACAAAATACCATGCGCGTCCCAAAATACGGATGCCATAACCTTGCCAGCTGATTTTTGGGTTTTGGGTCGCTTTGGACGACTTTCACCGGCTGCTGTCCACTCAGCTGACGATCTTTTTGATTCAGGTGTGTAGTAATGGATCCATGTTTCATCCATTGTCGCATACCGACGCAAGAAATCCTTCTTATCTCGCGTGAACATCTCCAAACAGCGCTCTGAATCGTCGACGCGTTGTTGTTTTTGGTCCGGTGTGAGCAAAAGCGGCACCCACTTCGAAAGCCACTTGCGCATGCTCAAATTTTCGTGTAAAATTGTAAACACACTACCTTCTGACATCTTTAAGGTGTCATCTATCTCACGCAACTTCACTTTACGGTCTTTCAAAACTATTTTGTGGACTTTTTATATTTTCTGGAACAACTGCCGATTTTGGGAGACCAGAGCGTTCAGCATCATCGGTCTCTGTACGACCGCGTTTAAATTCAGCTTACCAGTCAATAATAGCTGATTTCCCTGGTGCAGAGTCTTCATAACGCTTATCAAGCCACTGTTTGGCTTCAACAGTATTTTTCCCCATCAAAAAACAATGTTTAATCAACACACGCAATTTTTTTTTATCCATTGTTTTGAAAATTACAAAACTGGGGTCACTAAAACCACTGTAACCTATAAACTAATTGTCAGAATGTCATGAAATTTTGACACGTGTCGTTTGAATATTGGTACTATCCAGAAGTTATATGGGTCTGTCAACAGTGTTGCCATATATGTGTCAGACCGAAAACTTATTGAGTGAAGTGTTACATTTGGCGATTTTATGGATGGATTTTTATTTAAACTATTTCAAAGTACCCCAATTAACTTATATTTCTCGCAAATCAAAATAAGCAATTATCAATATTGATTGCATCCTCAATAAGCAATGTTGTCCATATATTAAAATATTTTAATAATTAATTTATCAATTATTATTAAAATAACCGAAAACTTATTGAAGTGTTATATTAAAACTTATTACCGAAAACTTATTGAAGTGTTCATCAATTATTATTAAAATAACCGAAAACTTATTGAAGTGTTACATTTGGCGATTTTATGGATGGATTTTTATTTAAACTATTTCAAAGTACCCAATTAACTTATATTTCTCGCAAATCAAAATAAGCAATTATCAATATTGATAGCATCCTCAATAAGCAATGTAGTCCATATATTAAAATATTTTAATAATTAATTTATCAATTATGTGTCATTTTCATTAATTGAGCGTTATTTTTGTAATTTTATCCTTCTGGGGAGAAATATCGCCAAGTTGGCGTACTTTGCTAAATTATTCGCCAAGTTGGCGTACTTTGCTAAATTAGTAGCCAAGTTCGCTAAGTTCGCCAAATGCATCAGCAAGTGTTACAGACAAACGGAGAGAATATCGTTTCTTATATACTAGAAAGTGTGCCCGTCATATGACGGATATCAGAATTTTTAAACTAGTCGCCAAGTTAGCGACGTCCCACTAAATTTCTCGCCAGTCGTTACGAACAGAGAAATGGGTTATTCTTATAGTCTGCTCTTATGTTCTTTCCAAGATATTGAATTTTCATCAATTAGTCATCATTTCCTTAATTTAGCGTCGGTTCCATCAATTTGGCGAATTTTTATCAATGGACAATTCGGGCCTATTTTTTAAATTTTTTTATTCGATTCGAAATATTTCAAAATGAACAAAAACATAAAAACTTCTATTCTCCGAACCATATTTATCTTTTTATTTGCAATCAAAGTTCGCCTTTCTGACCTTAGCGGGAAAACGACCCAATTTGGCGCGCACGGGATAGAGCTCCTCTATCCTATATAGAGGAGCCTTACACGGGATGTGACGTCACAAGGCTCTTCCGGTCTAGTCGTTCTCATCATCGCGAATCTGTGAGTGTGTGTTTACATTCGAAAAGTTCTGCTTATTATGCCTAATATTTATAAGTCTTGCATAGTTCCAATGTGCACTTCTACTAGTTTCACATTTCCAAATAAAATCTTTATATATGTGCCTAAAAATCATGTTCTTCGTAAAAAATGGTGTCCAGCAATGAAGCGAGCAATGAAGCGAGATACAAAATCCACCATTGTCATCAAAGACATCGCGTTTTGTATGTGAAGACCATTTTGAAGTAGGTCACATTTAAGTTGCTTTTTATTTTAGTATTTCATATTTGAAAACGAAGCTCTTTTAAACGAAAATTTTAATTTTATTTACGGTGTCGAATCAATAGTGCACATCATTCCCTATATATCACTTTACACCTTAATATAAATCATATAGCTTCTAAATATTACAGTTTAATATTCCATCATAGTCTTTTGTGTAAGACAGGATGTCTTGAGGTGATGATCAATGCCAATAGGATGTTATAATTAGAAATTCAATGCTCCTTTGATTCAAAATTATGCATATCAATTCATCTGTCACTAAGAAACATCATATTTTGTATTTTTCTACTGATATTCATATATTATATATTTATTGGTGCAATTACATAGGTAATAAAATTATTTTTATAGCTTAATAGAAAATATGCAACACAGATTAAATTTTAGAGGGTTGAATGGTACATAATAATCTCTGACTTGCATTTGATGTTGATTTTTGTTTTTAATTTTAGAGCAATGAAATAGAAAAGAAAAGTTAAGGAGTTTATAGATCATAAATCAGTGTCTGTAAAATCAAATTTTTAAAGCTTTTGTATGAGACGTTTTTCCTATGATTTATTAAACTTGGAAAATTCTTAACAGTGTCCACTACTGGCTTGGCACTCAATGTTTTGTTTTGGTATTATTACGAATGAACTTAAACCCAGATTCAAAGTGGATTATTGACATCATCCCATGTTTAGTTTGTGATGTTCACACTGAATTTTTGGATTTTCTTAAATTTAGGTAAATATAAAACGGCGGAGATGAAAGTAAAGCATTAAAACTTCATATTAAGAAAATGCCAATATCGTTTGAATCAATAATTCTGGTGACTCTGGGGTAAGTTAAGTAGTCCTGCATTGTATACATTTCAGTGGCGAAAGGTCTGAAATATTTATTTAAACTGCCCATTTTGTAAAATTAAATTATTGGCGCAATACAAAGTAAAACTGAAATAATAAAGAATATTCCTACGTATTCAAAATTATTTAACCATTCAATTCATTTTTATCTCCAAATATTCTGTACTATATTCTACAATTGTGAAAAATTACTGGTTAATTATACTCATAATTAGAGAACCCTTAATTTAAAAACAATCAGAAATAAATATACTACATACTACGCCTTTTTTTTTGTGCCATATAACAATAGAGGCTCATTTCTTAATACAAGTGACACCTAGATATAATTCTCAAAGCAGTGTGGCATTTTTAAGTATTTCATCCATAGGAATTTTATCTCCTCCTGACTCCATGCTCAAAACATTTTGTTCTGAAAAGATATTTCATGCTTTGGAACAACTTGTTTATGAACCCATTTTCACACTTACTGAACAGTAAACAATGTCTTGCACTGCCTTCATCAAAACTGAATATATAAATATGCAAAGCTGAGTTGGTTACCAAATTTCTAATGACCAATATGTTTTAGGCATTTAAAAATTAAATTGGGACATAATTTTTTTTTTTTACTGTTAATTTAAGAAATTTTGAATACATTTTTTAAAGGTGAAGAAAAATTTTTACTTTATATAAATATGTATTTTGAGCATGTAAAATTTTCATATAATAATAGTGATTCGATGTGAGCACCTTTTATAATGAACAGTTTTTATACTGTACTAGTAAAAAATGTAGAAAATATAGTGAAAATACAGAGACATCATGATGGAATCAATCTTGGGCAAATTTTCTGAATGCCCTTTAACCAATGACATATTCATAGAGGGGGTCCGGTGGATCCAGATCCCTCCCCACACACACACACACACACACACACACACCGAAATGAAATTTTTGAATACGTCCTTACCTGTTATTTCGTGTTTTCTCGTTCAATTAAGATCCATTATCAATTTAGTCGAGTTTAGTTAGTTTTTTTCAAACTTTTCTTTTTGGATTGAACGTTCACTATACTATACTTTAACCCCCCCCCCCCCCCCCCCGAAATGAACTTTCTGGATACGTCCTTGCCTTTAGCAAAACCAGAATCCGTGTTTACAATAAAATAAAATAAGGAACAAATAATTTAAAAACGAACAGACCAACAACAAATAGGTAAAATAATTATAAACAAATTGTAAACAAAATTGAACGTCAACTACTTACAAACATCGCAATAGAAACAGCACATAGTGGAATATTGCATCACAGGTCGAACAGGCCGTGTGAACTACTTTCCAAGTTTTGTCTCATAACACTTTATTTCGTGGAAATACAAATGAATTATTTTGTAAATCAATACTTAAACATGTTATGTATAATTATATAATTGATAATACTTTCTGTACATATAAATTTTATATATAGAGAGAAAGATTTAGTTAAGCGAAAACATCTAGAGTGGCTCCTTTATATTCTTCTCCTACTAATCAACAGAGAGTTGTAGCTCAAAATAAGTCGATTTTCATTTCATATAAGTCATAAATTCATATAAGTCACTCAAAATAAGTCATTTTCATTTCATATTAACTTTCAGGCATTGGCCCTAAAATATTGGAAATCAGCTTTTTTTGTTTTCTGATAATTTAAAGCGTGTGGTTTCAACATTTGTCGGACCCTTAAAATGATGAAAATTGGGCACCCCACAGCTACAATTTCGACATTGAGAGGTCTGGACTAGATTCATTTTTTACAGAACGTAGAGATGTTTTGATATTGCCGCCCAGACCGCCCAATGATGTTGGGTTCTTTTGTTTTTAATTAATATCGCGGGAAATAAATGACTATAAGCGAATTTTTTGGCGTCAAAATACAAAACTATTACTAAAAGTATAATTTCCCGTAACGAACTAGGTCCACGAAAATGTTTTTAACAGATTTGCAGTATAATATTGCATGTGGAATGTGAACTGTTTCGACAGTGATAACTACTTTTTAATTACATTTTTATTTATAAATTTATTTTAAAAACGTTCAATATCTCGAGAACGATCTATGCTAGAAAAAACTAAAACTTGTATCTGAAACTTGTATCATTCGTTTTCTAATGAAAATTTATATCTGAAATGATTATTTATCTATCCTTATTGGAGATTCTGAATTTTTCGAAAATTCATTCGAAAACGAGGGACGGGTAGGGTCTTCCAAACATTCGAATGCGCTTAAAACCAACAGTGCTCCAGCATTCACTGATTGTAATATTCGTCCTAAATTATTTTTGAAATATTTCTTAAACATTATATGTTTTACTATATTCGAATAAAATGTTCGAAAAATTTAGAGCAGGGGTTTTTCAAGCTTTTTCATAAAT
The DNA here is from genome assembly GCA_951213105.1 of Amaurobius ferox. Taxonomy (NCBI): domain Eukaryota; kingdom Metazoa; phylum Arthropoda; class Arachnida; order Araneae; family Amaurobiidae; genus Amaurobius; species Amaurobius ferox. Next base: position 73,158,217 of record OX578134.1, read on the forward strand.
GCGTTCCACCAAAACCAAAATTCGAATATTTCAGTGCCACCACCAACATAAAAAAAAAAAAAAAAAAAAAAAAAACCCTAAAATTCGATGAAAAATTTTATTGTCAAATACCATATTTATAGACAAATAACAAACAAACCTAAATAAAACCATCTATAAACACGTTTAAAAGGAGCAATTAAATAATGTATTTAGTTATTTCCTGATTTTGAGAATTTTTACGGGCGATTTCAAACAAAACGACTAACTCTTGTGATATATCACGATAACAAACTTACACATACGAACGCACATACACTCGCAGAAACATCACCTCAAAAATGTTCGAGTCGAAACCTTGAATTCAAATTTTTGATTCCGTCACAATACTTTCTGCATACATTATATACCGCAGACTAGTATAGAATTCTGTGCATTATACTACTTGTATTGGAAATGTAAAAAGAATAGAAATTAATGCATTATCCACATTTTCACAATGGTTGATGTGCTCGTTGCAAATTACCGATGTCAGCTTCTGGAACCGAGTGGATTTTGTCGTGATTAATATGGGACAAAGGTAAAACAAAGATTAAATAAATAAGAAAAAATTATCGAATTACTACGTATGCTATGTCATCCTTAGATAAAGATCAACTCACGCTAAAGATTCATATCAGGTATAATAGTATGTTGGAACCTTTTAGCACTTGTGGCACAAGTCAAATCGAAAAAGATTAATTTTACTGTCAATACAATACCTGGTATTGAATGGAAAAAATTAAAAAAATAATAAAATCCAATAAATATAAATATAATCCAATGGAAAATATTGAAGAAAAGAAATAGAACTAGTTATTTTGTAGGAAATGGCCCGTAAAAATTCATAAACTCGGGAAATAACAAACTAATATATAATTATTAAATGCTCCTTTTATGCTTATTTACACACGGTTTTCTTTAGGTTCGTTCCTCTGTTTATTTGTTTGTTTATGTTTCTGTGTAAAATCTTGAAATCAATTTTAGCGCACTTCTACTGAGCCGATTTTCTTGAAATTTTACACACATACGCATTTGCTATGACAATAAAATATTTCAGCACATTTTAATTGATTGCCCCTCTCCTCCCAGATTCATGCTTTACTAACATTTCAACTTAATTAACAAAAACATATGTATGGCTTTGCAAAATGTTTGTTTTTTTATATATATATACATGGTAGGATCAAAAAGTTCGGAGACTGTGCTGATATATCCAACCCTGATTGGAGGAGAGGGGAACTATTTTATCGTGGCGTAGAGGCACATGTGACGCAAGATGTGAAAAGGAAGAAGCAGGTGTTTTTCTAAATAATGCGTGTCAGTAAACTGTAGTCGTTCGCGTTCGTCAAAAACGGAAATAGCGTTTGAAGAACAATGTGTGAATATCAAATTCTGTCATCGTTTGGGGATATCGCCGACAGAAACATTGCACCTGCTGCCAGCAGGTGCAACGTTTCTGATATTAATGTTTAACAAAAACTCCATTAGTTTTGACGTCATTAAAATAAAAAATCTGATGTGGGCAGCACATGACTTTCCCTGCATATTAAATTTCATTTTGTCATATTTTATTTCTTCGTGCATTAAATTGGCTTTAAATGCAAAAAATAACATGGATACTTTTCTGATATTGTATCCAATTAGTCTGTTTAATGCATTTTCATTTCACTTGGCAACTTAATACACTTTAAATTCTCCAGCTACTCAAATTCCAAAAAAATTAAAATATCTCGAGAACGTTTCATCCGAAAGTCATGGGGTTAGTTTTACTGTCAAAATTTACCTGAAGAACAAGTACTTAATTAATATACTTCAACAAGTTTAGTCATTTATTTTTGATTTTCACTATATTTGCGGGCCAGTTATATTTTTCCAAATCATGAAAAATTTTACCATTAACTCAAAATCATTTTAATGCAAACTATAGCTAAATGCGAACGAATGTTATCATGGTATTTCATAGATTTGGCAATCGTTCAAAGTCATTCGAATAGTTTTGACAAATAGCGTTTCTATTTGTCAAAAAGTGTTCGAATAGTTTTTGAACTATGAAGTTTGAAAAAGCGTTTCTATTTATCAAAAAGTATTCGAATAGTTTTTGAACTATGAAGTTTAGAAAAAAACGTTTCTATTCATCAAAAAGTATTCGAATAGTTTTTGAACTATGAAGTTCAGAAAAAACGTTTCTATTCATCAAAAAGTATTCGAATAGTTTTTGAACTATGAAGTTTAGAAAAAACGTTTCTATTCATCAAAAAGTATTCGAATAGTTATTTAATACTACAGTGCCTAAAACAATATTCCAGACACTGTATTTAATAATATCGAGACTATGGAATGATCTACAACTATGGAGTAATTGCATAGTTTCATTCTAAGGAATTGCATCACTAATATGTATTGCTTTGTTAAACCAAACGGGGGATGGCTACGAAAGACGTCAAGAGCGCCCTCAAATATTTATTTTTTGGTGTGTAAAGGTGAAGCAAACTTACAGACAAATTTGCTCCAGCACAATTTCACTTCAACTCACGTGAATCATGTGCATTAGCAAATCTTCACTCGGGGAAAATAGTTGTGTACTACCAAGGAGGGGGGGGAGGAAATGGGTTATATATATATATATATATATATATATATATATATATATATATATATACATACAAAACGACGTGTAGAAGTTTACAGACCAAGGAACTGCAAAGGAAAATACGCAAATGCAGCTCACTATCCCAAGTAAAAATATGAATAAAAGATAAAGTAAAGAAGGGGAAACCAAATGCAATGCATCTAATGGTAGAAGAGGATTGCGACACCTCAATCCCGTTTAAAGCAGCTTTTACAGCCCGGGCAACGCTCACGGAACCGCTGCATTGCAAAGGCTGATCCCCCATATGTGCATAGTCAAAAGCCCTCAAAGTGGAGAGACAGAGCGACCGAGAAAGAAGGTAAAGAGAGGAACATTTGAAAAACCAGAAAATACTTCTTAAGTAAGAAAAAATGCGCATGTCCAAGTCCACAACAGATCTGCAGTAACTATCCCAATCCAGTAAAATCCCTCTTGAATGCATTGATTACGTGTTTATCGTTGAAAAAAGAATTATAATATTTCTTCAAGAAGTTGATAGGATAATTTTTATTAATAGCTTCTAATAATTATAAAAATAATATAAATATATACTATAAATATATTTCTAAATACTATAAATATATTTCACAGAATACTATAAATATAGTATTCTGTGAAATAGAGAATATAATATTAGTCTGTGGCAAGCATTGTCAACTGAACTATATGCCTCACAAAGAGCTACCTGTTACTGTCTGCCGTACAACTCCGTACAACTGCCGTACTCTTCGTTTCATGTAAAATATTCACAACTCTTTCACAGAAAGTGAGAGGCGTATCTATAAATCTTTTATAAAGCTCTGTAAACAGATCTATTGCCTTACCAGTGTAGGGTTAACAGTTCCTGTAAGGACTTGTTTAAAGTACCTTGAACTATTCCCACATTAGTCTATGACTATTCCCACATTAGTCTGTAACTATTCCCACATTAGTCTGTGACTATTCCCAGGCGTCAGTCGATGGGGTAAAATCGTGGTGCAGTAATAATATTATACCGCTATGGTAGGATATTTAGGCAAAACATTATTTCCTGAAGAAAAGCACACATATTTTAAAAATTCAATATGTATTAATTGACTCCATAACTGACAACAAAAAATGCAACATCTGCATATAATAAATTCGATAATATAAGAATAAAAATGAAACATCTACATCTTATAGACTCTGTTATATACGACAATAAATGCAACGTCTATATGTAATAAAATCTATAATATAGCAATAAAAATTCAGCATCTACATCATATAAACTGTATAATATACGACAAAAAATGCAACATTTACATATAATAAACTCGATAATATATGAATAAAAATGCTACATATACATCTTATAGACTCGATTATATACGACAAAAAATGCAGCGTCTACATATAATAAACTCGATAATATAGCAATGAAAATTCAACATCAACATCTTATGAACTCTATAATATGCGACAAAAATGCAACATCTACATAGAATAAACTCGATAGTATAGGAATGAAAATTCAACATCTACATTTTACTTATTTATTACAAATGGTCAGGCACTTGATCCCCTACACATTTGCCCTTTTGCCAGCATTTGGCACTTTTGCCAGCATCGCGAACCATTTAGCCGTCACATGAGATTGACCCAACGCACTACAATTAGACGCTAATTACGTATTATAGACAGAGCAGATGAGGGCGTGTTCAGCGTACAGTGTTTTTCTAATTTTCTACTAAAATTTTATTAGGTTTTTTTTTTTTTATTATCAAAAAGTGCTTCATAAAAGATTTCCCTCTTGGCCCCTCCACATCGCTGTACAATTACTAAAAATTGTTGTTCTAAATTTTTCCTTCAAATCCGCAGTTGAAGCCAATTTATTTTTCCCCAAAAAACCTTGCGGGCCATTAGACAAATTGCGATAATAAAAAATCTGATGTGGGCAACACATGACTTTCCTTATATAATGTAATGAATTTACTACTTTTACAGTAAAAAAATAGGTTTTTCTTATAGTAGATACTAATATTCATTCCAAGATATTGAATTTTCGACAATTAGTCGTCATTTTCATTGATTTAGCATCATTTTTATCCATTTGGCGAGATTTTCATTAATTTGGCAACATTTCAAAAAGTCGCCAAGTTGGCGACATTCCGCCAAATTCGTCGCCAAAATCTCGCCAAGCGTTATGCACTAAGAAAAAAGTTATTCTTACAGCAGATAAATGACTATTGGCGTTAAATACAAAAATATTTTTCAAAGTATATTTTTTCATGAATGGAACGAGCTAGATCCACGAGAATGATGTCACTCAATTTATCGCATGGTATTACATATGAAAAGTGAACATGTTTCTTAATAGGAATTTTTTTTTTTTATGTGACTTTTTCATAATTATTTTGAAAAATGTACAATATCTCGAGAACGGTTCATGTTAGCGTTCTAAAATTTATGCCAATCGTTTTCTAATGAAAAATTACATAAGAAATGTCTATTTGCGTAACTTTATTAGCGGTTTTGACTTTTTGACGATTTTTTCAAAATTTCATTCGAAAATTTAGGGGGGGTTCTGAACATTCGATTACGTATAAAAACAATAGGCTTCCAGTGTTTACTGATTGTGATTTTTGTACCAAATTTGGTTCGAATCGGTTCATTCGTTCGTCAGTTATCGTCTCCACAGACTCACTGACACACACACACACACACACACATACTTTCACACACACACACACACACACACACACACACACACACACACACAGACATCACTTCAAAAATGTTTGATTCGTGATCAGGGATGCTTGAAACGTGCTCTCCCGTCGAAAACTCGAATTCGAATTTTCGACCCCGTCACAATACTTTCCTTATACATTATGTATATAAGGAAAGTAAAAATATGATGTGTAAGTATGATGAAAGTCCGACTGTCCGACTCGTCCTTAGACATGAGCAGCTGTTTGGACGGCCGATGATGTGTAGTGTGTATAGCACATGACTTTTCCAACATAATACAATAACTCTATTTCTTTCAGAACAAAAAAAATAAATAAATAAATAACAGTGTACGCAATTTACAGCAAAAAGTTGTTGAGTCTGTAGTGCTCTTGATTTAGTATCACGTAAATTGAAATTTGCCTCATTTGTTTTTTGTCAAAAGACTCGGCGGACCATTTAACATTGCGATAATAAAAATTTGATGTCTGTGTATAGCACATGACTTTTCCTACATAATACAATAAATTTATTTCTTTCAGAGCAACAAAAAAACAGCGCACAAAATCTACAGCAAAACGTTTTTGGGGCTGATTTAGCATCACGTAAACTGAAATTTGGCGCATTTGGCAATTTATTAATCTAAACAGAATGACTTATTCAATCATTCTCATGTTTGCAAACAAAATGCGAAGGACATTTATTACTTAATATCCCATTAAATAGATGACTACTAACGAATTCTTGGGGTCAAAATCTAAAGCTATTGCAAAAAATATCTTCTCTAGTGAATAGAACGAACTAGATTAACAGATATGTTGCATAATATTGCGCATATGAAAAGTGAACGTACTGGATGAAACTTACTAAATTTATTTTAATTTTATATAATTTTTCTTATTCTGAATTTATTCGGAAATCATGTAAAAACTTGAAAGCCGTTTGTGCTAGCGTTCAAAAGATTGTATCCTTAATTTTATAATGAAAAATTGCGTTAATGATTATTTATTCTTACCTTTGTATGAAGGTCTAAAAATTTTAATGATTTTTTTTTTAATCAAAGATTCATTTGAAAAGGATGGGGGGGGGGGGTCTGAACAATCGATTGCGTTTAAGGTTCAATATTCACTGATTTTAATAATCGTACCAAATTAATTCGGGAACGCTTCATTCGTGAAATATCACATTAACGGATGCATACACTAGCATGCAAACTCACACACATTAACAAACATACAGCAACATATAGCAGCAAAATTATTTACGGTTTAGTGAATAGTCTGTCAGGGCCAATCTTACATAATCAGAAAGGTGAGCAAATTTGATTGGATGATTGGTTTTGCATCCCTGCATAATTACTTACAATTTAGTGAATAATTTAACATGGCCAACCGTACACAATCCGAAAGGAGAACAAATTTAATGGAATGATTGGTTCCGCATAAAATTATTTACAATTTAGTGAATAGTTTATCAAGGTCAATCTTATACAATCAGAAAGGTGAGCAAATTTAATGGAATGGTTAGATTTGCATCCCTGCAGCAAAATTATTTACAATGTAACGAAAAGTTTATCGTGGACAATTTTACAAAATCACAAACGTGGTCATCGGCCAGTCTAGTTCTGTACTTCGATTTCGCAATGTTCATAGTGGAAATTGCTGACTCGCATAGGTAGGTACATCTAAAAAATAAAACCCGCAACGTGCCGCTTTTAAAAGGTTCGGAAAGTTTTACACACTGCCTAAACTCCAAAAATTATCTTTTTTAAATCATTTTTTCAATGCTAAATCATTAAAATGGAAATCCTTTTTTAAAAGAATGAACATCGACATAAGACGTTGCAACTATCGACGGGTTTAGCGCCCCAGATCTATACAATCGTATGAGATGGTAAAAAATCTGATGTGGGCAACACATGACTTTCCTTATATAATGCAATGAATTTACACTTTTACAGTAAAAAAATAGATTTTTCTTATAGTAGATACTTATATTCTTTCCATCGAAGATATTGAATTTTCAACAATTCGTCGTCATTTTTATAGATTTAGAGTCATTTTTAGCCAGATGGCGAGATTTTCGTTAATTTGGCAACATTTCAAAAAGTCGCCAAGATGGCGACATTCCGCCAAATTCGTCGCCAAAATCTCGCCAAGCGTTATGGACTGAGAAATAAGTTATTCTTACACCAGATAAATGACTATTGGTGTTCAAATACAAAAGTATTCCTCAAAGTATCTTTTCTCATGAATGGAATGAGCTAGATCCACGAGAATGATGTCACCCAATTTATCGCATGATATTACATATGGAAAGTGAACATGTTTCTCAACAGTTAATATTTTTTTTTTAAGTTATGGGATTTTTTGATATATTTATTTAAAAAATGTGCAATATCTCAAGAATGGTTCATGCTAGCGTTCAAAAGTTTATGTCAATCTTTTTTTAGGAAAAATGTCAATCTTTGTTTAGGAAAAATCACATAAGAAATGTCTATTTGCGTAACTTTATTAAAGGTTTTGATTTTTGATGATTTTTTTAAAAATTTCACTCGAAAATTTAGGGGGGTTCTGAACATTCGATTACGTTTAAAAACAATAGGCTTCCAGTATTCACGGATTGTGATTTTTGTACCAAATTTCATTCGAATCGCTCCTTTCGTTATGTGTATGTGTGTCTTCCCGTATGCGTGTCTGTGTCAGTGAGTCTGTGAGATATCGTCTCCACAGACTCACTGACATACACACACAAACACACACATACTTTCACACACACAGACATCACCTCAAAAATGTTTGATTCGTGATCAGGGATGCTTGAAACGTGCTCTCCCGTCGAAAACTCGAATACGAATTTTCGACCCCGTCACAATACTTTCCTTATGCATTATGTATATAAGGAAAGTAAAAATGTTTAGACCCCAGTGGGCTGGAAAAATGGCGAATAAAATTAAACCCCAATAAATGTCATTGGATTTATTTCTCTAGAAAACGCAAACCTCCGTCGCCTCTGTACATAAACAACCATGCCCTAAAAGCGGAAAAATCTACTAAATACCTAGGTGTAACGATAGATTCCCACCTAACCTGGAAATTGCACGTAACAGATATAATCAAAAAAGCGCATATGGCCACCGGAGCCCTATACCCAATGATAGGAAACGGAAATCTTAGTTATCAAAATAAGCTACTAATCTACAAATCGGTCATCCGCCCGGGAATGCTGTATGCAGCACCCGTATGGGGTGCCTGTAAAACTACCATAGACTCCTTAGAAATAAGACAAAATAAAATCCTTAGGTGTATCAGGAAAGCCCCTAGATATTTAAGAAACTCGGTGATTAGAAAATACTTCAAAATAAAAACCGTGAGAGCTCAAATTAAAAAGGTAGCGCTTAAATTCTACAATAATTTGCCATCTGTTCCAAATGAACTATTATTCAATCTGCATGACTATGATCATCGCAAGGCCAAATCATGTAAGAGACCCCGCGCTGTTCTAAACATCGATAATCGGAATTAAAAAAATCCCACCTCAAACATCTGATATTAAATAAAATTCGCGACTAATGTTTTATAAAAAAAAAAAAAAATGTTCTAAACTCTAAGCTGCCAAATGCTAACCCGTAGATCTGCATCAACCCCCCAAACTGCTTAAACTCTAAATGTGCAACAAACTGCCACACTAGGAGCTAGGACAAATAATAAAATGTAGTAAATAAAAACCTCGAACCTCCTATTAGGGTAACAGAATTAATGTCACAGTTTGACGATAAGAATCACATATTGAAACTGGAGATTAACGGCGCTTCGCGCCTGGTGCTCTGTCCTGTACGACACTTTAAAGTTAGACCCCAGTGGATACATGTCGTGAAACACAATGTTTGGAAACTCTTATAACTATGGCATTAGAAATAGGTACAGAAATGCTTATACCATTGGTTCCCAGTTTGGCCGGAAATGCTCATTTTCCGTAGATCTTTTACAATTGATCCAGGTTGGGAAATAGGCAAGTATCTTTTAAATGAGGCCTTGTATTGTATAGATTGATAAGAGGGAGATTTTGGTGTGATTTGGACATTACATTCTCACACTTTTGTTTAGAAATCACGAATGATTATATGTCAAGAAACTTAAGTGATATATAATACACAAGTTTCTATGAAGCAACGCTCTGACCCCCTCCCCATACACACACTTGCATAAAATCACTGTGATTCTTCTCTCGAATTCTGATGGACCTTCGATTATGTCTGTGTGTTAGTCTGTTAGAGTGTCATTCTTTCCGTGCGTCTGTATGCGCGATAATTCTCGGGTAAATTGAACGAATCGACTGAAATTTTATACGATTATTTTAATTGAAAAACGTCAGAGGCCCTTTAAACTTTAACATTAATAAAATATTATTATTTAATTCCTGTAACTTGATTCAATTATTTGGAAATATTATTCTTAATCAACTTTTCAGAATTTATAGATTATCAGATAAAAAATAAACGAGAATGCCACTATACACCATTATAAGGGCGCTCACATCGTAGTTTCAATACTGGCAAATGTTACAAATTTTTAGCGAAAATAAAATTTAAAACATTAATGTTAATGCATCTTATTTTCCGATTTTTTGATTTTTCTAATTTTTTTGACTTAGTTTATTATTTTTTATTTTTATTTATTTATATAATTAATAAATAATTATATATAACTTTTTTATTTGTATTATGTATGTTAGCCACTATAATTGGGAAAGTTTTCTAGGATGTTATCGAGTGAAAGTTGATACACTGAGTTGATAATTTTAATAACGAACTTGGGAGGGTATGCATTATTAGTCGCTGTATATATAATGATAATAGTTTGAAATATATAATGATAATAGTATAATGATGAATATATATAATGATAATAGTTTGAAAGTCCAATGAAAGTGAGAAGCTGTAACTCGATAAACCTAACTTTCTAAAACACCCACAAAATAAAAGTATAAAACAGCAAATCTTCAATCAAATGGGAAAAAAAATACAAATTACGAGTCATCAAGTTAAAGAAAATCAACAAATTTCAATAGTATGGAAACGAATATAGAAAAACGTAAAAAATCAAGCATTATTGCTATACACGTGGACAAGGGCTAGGCCTTAAAAAATGGAAATGGTCACTTCTCAAAACTCTTCTTCGGATCCAAGTATTTTGACAACGCAAACACAAGAAATGCATGTTTCTGAAGAGATAGATAGATTATATCTATAAACTATATCTACTTGGACAACATACATAAAGAAGGAAAAATAAAAGAAAACATGAATACCTGGAAAATGCACAGCATATGCTCGAACCAGTTGAACCCTGAATGAAGACACCAGTGTTGCCATTCGCAAAGAAAAAAGAAATGATCTACTGTTGCCATTCGTAAAAAATGAAAAACAGTAATGCGAAAAGGTTAAAAAAAGTAATAATATACAAAAAAGGCTACAAAAAATTGGGGCTATTAATAGTAAGGCTGATGAAGAGGGTGTAAAAATAAAAGTATTAATAATACAAGAGAAAGGAGATGTCTGGCTAATGTAGGATACTATGAATAGAGTTCATGAAAATCCAGCTAATCTAAACTTTTTAACAATATCATTTACTAAATAAAAGGGATATTTCTATAAATTGGTGATTTTGAGATTATTTACATGCATAGCATGAAATTTTTTATCAGATAATCTATTTGAAAATCTAAGATATGTTTTAGAAAGATAATGGTGTAACATATCTTTACAAAAATGGATGTTTCATATGAGCTATTTATTTAAACGTAAGTGGGTATGATTTATGAAACGTTAACATTCGCCGTTCCAGAGGTATTGCGCGATTTGGATCTCTCAAATGCAAAGAAATCATAACTGGTGCAGTGACCACAGAATGACTGAGTGCTTTTGGCCTATATGACTTAACGAAAAATAAAAAATAAAACACCTGCCATCCCTAAACTGTAGTTATGTTTTAAAAATACACGGTTTTTTTAAACTAGTTTCTAAATCTGTTTTGAGTAATTGATACGTAAAGTTTACTTCTTAAGTGATTTTCAGGTTCAAAATTACCCATCATTCCCCCCCCCCCTCCCCCGCTATAAATCGTTTTCCAACACTGAGTGTCGCCCTAAGTTAAATATAACACCCTCAGGTTAAACATTAGCGTTTAATGCCGGTGAACCCGAAAGAAATTTCTGAATTTTTCACCGCTTTCTCAAATGATGTATCTATCTGTTCACAAAAGGTAGGGTTTTCTTTTCCTTAATCGTTGTTTGGAGATACATAGCTTTTATTGCAAAAATATTTTAAGTAAGGCAGGGAAGCGGTGAAATAGTAATTTAAATGATGTGCAATATTTACAGAAAATAATAATAATAATAATAATAACATTTTATACAATCCTTGTAAAAAATGCCGAGTTGCAAAAATGGTACTTATAAATATATTTAGCACAAAATGTCACAGTTTGGGCTGTAATGCGATCCAATTTGACATTGTTATCATTGATTAAAATTTCCATTGAGAAATTAGGGGACATCCACACATTGATTTCGGTTTCAAATAGTTGCTAAAATACAACTAGTCCTATACCCTATTTCTTATACCCTAAACCTAATAGAGAAATAAATGTTCTTGTTTTGTCGGAACTAAACCAGATTATGAATACATAAAAATAATTTTATTATTTTTAATTGTTTTGTACTTTGAAAAAGTATCTGGCCGAGCGAGTGTTTCATATTTCATTTTTCTAACTTTCACTCGAAATATATAGTGAACTATAAATGATAGATATAAATAGTAAGCGAAAAAAAGTGTATTAGAAAATATAGTATTAAAATCCATATTTATTATTAAAACAGCTCTTGTAGTTTTCGAGTACTCATCTTGTTAAGTTGAAGAAGATTGAAATTTTTCCATTTGTAATGTTTTTATCTCAAAACCTAAAAGAGCTACAATAATAAGCAAGAATTTGTAGCTCTTTGAAAGCCCTACAAGTGTATACAATTGGATTTTAGATCGAACTCTATTTTTTCGAAAAAATATTGCGTATCTGTCTGAACGAGTTTTTTATTATTATTATTATTATTATTATTATTATTATTTTTTAATTTTTTTATTTTAATTTTCATACCTTCACTTGAAATATCTTCAAAACTATAAAATATAGATATAAATAGTAGGCAACAAAATATGTATGAGAAAATTTTGTTTCTAAATCTATATTTATCTTTTAAAAAAGCTCATTTTTGAGTAATCTTTCCGTCAAGTTGAAAAAGTATGAAAATTTTACGTTTCTCAAATTTGTAATGCTTGTATAATAAAAACTAGAAATGATAGCTATAAACAAAACGCAAGAATTTGTAGCTCTTTGAAAGTCCCAGCTTTGGTATCGAATTATGTTTTCCCTCGATATTTTACAAACATATTTCACGTTATTTTAATTACTAATGCATTTCCTACACTATTAAAAATATTTTTAGAATTGGTACTATGTGTCTACAACCAACGTTTTCAAAAAGCTTCCGCTGTTCGCTTTTCATTTTTTTTTAAATACGCTGTATATTACTTGTATATACTTCAACTGTTGCAATATGCAATACTTGTGCATTGCAATCGATGTGATGAAATTTTAATTTAACCAAACCATTTTCATAATAGATATTCAAGCAAAACCTTAGAAACATCCCTTTAAAAATCCTTTTACTCGTGGTCAAGATACACGTGATCCCAATACACGTGTTCAAAATTTCCCCAACAACGTAGTATTTATTCCCCCTGTAAAACCGCCCACAGCAATTGTGTGGCCAGCCAACAAGAATCGTTTTGGGGAACACGCGCTTGCCCTGCAACTTTTAGTTTTTACCCCCATCAAATATCTAGGAGGCTTGTTTTCTTAGTAAAATTTTGTCTTGTGTGTTCGTCTGAGTAAGTATTTTAAATTCGCTTGAATATAATTCAAATGGCTGAATACCGTCAATCAATACCGTATGCTGTGGATATCAACAATCTCGTAGGGGATATGGCTGAATACCGTCAATCAATACCGTATGCTGTGGATATCAACAATCTCGTAGGGGATATGGCTGAATACCGTCAATCAATACCGTATGCTATCGATATCAACAATCTCGTATGGGATACGGCTGAATACCGTCAATCAATACCGTATGCTGTGGATATCAACAGTATCGTAGGGGATATTGAATATCGTAGCACAGTTGAAGAAAGAATTATACGTAGCGGCGTGTCAACAAATTCTACTGAATCGGAATTCTTCATAGAGACCCAGATAACAGAAGAAGGTAAGTTTAGTTCATTAAATTCCCAAAATCTTTAAATTGCCGGTTAAAATCCTGTTTTACTTTTCATCTGTTGCAGCATCGCTTCAATAGTGCTAATAATTTGTGAATTAGGGGTTACTTGCTAGATTTTGTATATGTAATTGCTCAGTCAACAGAGACATAGCCAGGAAAGCTTCGTTGGCCTGCCCCCTCAGCCCCCGAAATTTAAATTATTTATGTATGTTTTAGGTCAATTCTTAGAATAGCATGCTTATTTAAATTTTTGCCATGTAGGATATTTCAAAATGTAATGTGATATGCATACGCATTTAAAATATATAACTACTGATCAATTATAAATGGGTTTTATTTTAAACATTGTTTTGTTTTCGTTAAAAATTGTGGGCCGTCCTTGAAATATTTTTCTGGTTGAGTGCCTGCAGCCAAAGGAAGAAAAGAGGGGTATGACCCCTAACTCCCCCTGCCTACGTCACTGCACACACTTACTGATCTATACACATCCACAACACGCAAAACGTTTGATTTAAGCTTAAACGTTTATTCAAAGGTTCTCAAAACTTTTAAGACCGAAATTCGTATTTTCGACCCCTTCTAAGGCCGTATCTAGTTAGGGGGCCCTCCGTACAAATTTCTTTATTCTCTATTCTATCTTATACTTTATGCCTCGTCCCATCCGGAGAAATGTTATGTGTACAAGGCAGATACAGGACCGTAGCCAGGTAGGGGGCTAAGCTCCCCCCCCCCCCCCCCCAAGAGGTATATTCAGCTCCTCGATAAAAATATTAAATTTTTAGTGGTGATATGAAATTTTAAATGTTAGGTATTAATAGTATTTAGGACACTGTTGTATTATTGTGGTATTCACTGTTATATATTATAGAATCAAAATCAACTGATAAGTAGCCAAGAGTTAATATTAAGCATTAACTTGTACTGACTTTCAAAATGTTTCTACAAATTATTAACAGCTTATTACTAATCAATGTTTACATTAGAATAATCAATTGTAATTTTTATATATTAATATTGATGCATAGTAGCTATATGGATGTTAATAATCAGCTCTTATCTTGCAAATATAAATATGCAATTATTTGTTAATAATTTATATGAATTGAAATACATAATAGTAACTATTATGGTTTATAAATGCTAATAATTGTGTTTTCTCTGAGCCCCTTCTTTAAGACTGTTGAGAGCCCCCCCCCCCCCCCTCCCCTTTGAATTTCAATTCAGCCTCTCTTCAATTTTGTCTCTGGCTACGGCCCATCACAATACTTTTCCTAGGGAAACTAATAAATTAAATTGTTGGCTTTCACCAATAAGAAATCTCTACTATATTGACAGAGTCGGTCACATAACTACATTAGCAGGGTCATCTACTACATTAACTTTTTGAGGGGGGGGGGGGGGGGGGTCGCGACCCAACCCTCTCAAAAAATTTCGATTTGTTAGCTTTTAATAACAAATTGAATATTTTTTCGTGAAAGAAAGTATTACTTAAAAGTATTTTATCTAATGTTAAAAATATTTCAAAATCCTTGAAAAAGCAAAAAAAAATGGTTAATTTTTTTTTTATTCTGTTGTACTCAGTTAATTGAAGCAGACATATTGTGTTATTTCATGGAATAAAATAACAATATGGTAATCGTTTTCCGTAAAAATATTTTTAATTAATAATGTATATCGGGAATTTGAAAATAACAAACCATTTCCTTTTATGGGAAAATATGAGAAAGGTCCCTAGTTATTACCGATAATAACCCCCCCCCCCCTCCTCACAAAAATTCTGGATCCGTCCTTGCTTCAACAATCCATTTATTAAGGACCATCCATTAATATTGGTTTTACACTGTCTAAATTATTTTAAAAATATTTAAATAAATTCATATTTAAATAATCTTAATTTTCAAGGATTATACATCAACCAATAATTGAGGTCTTTATAATAAAATTATAATAAATATTCTTAATAGAATTGAGAACTTTAATTAGGTTTCAACAATGCTTTTACAACTGTTGAATATAGCGTTTTGATATTCCTCCCTTTTGCTGTATCTGCAAACATCGCAACTGCGGCGATTTTCGACATAATCGCAAGTATACCGCAGTCTGATGGGGTGCAGAAGTTTTATTTACCATAAAATACACGGTAATGTATAGTGAAAGTATTGAAATCATGTTGAAAATCGCAACTGGAGTTTTCGGCGGATATACACATTTTGAGCACTTGGGAACCCGAAAAAACTATTTTTAAAGCGACGTATATGCCTGTTCGTGTAATGTATGCATGCCCTTCTAGTTGAAAAACTAATTGACCAAATTTCACAAAATGTGGCAGATAAGTCGCTTGATGCTGATTAGATTTTGATACAATTCTGATAAAAAAGAACCTGCATTTTTATTTTATTTTTTTACGAAATTGCTCGTAAAAACTATATGTATTCATTCTAGCTAGAAAACTAATAGACCAAATTTGTTGACCTTGTGGGTTTTGGTACAAAATTTTGATACAATTAAAAAAAATAAAAAACCTGCTCTTCTGTGAAATGGCACACAAAAATCGTTAAAATCTAAAATTCTAAAATAAAAGATTATGCGTGCTTAAATGCATCAAATAAATGCTTGTTTCATAAGTAATTTCTGCCGTCAAAAGGAATAAGACCAACCCATAACTCTAAGACTAAACGTTCTATAAATATTTTAGATATATTTTTTTTTTGCCACGTTGCCTCTGAAAATAGGTATAGTTGCCAAATAAAAACGAAAATTGAATTTGAAACCTCAAATTTATTGTCATTTCAATTAATTATCCATTTGTGTGTGCAATTAAATTCTGATTCTTGAAAGAATTCAGCAATTAAACACTGATTTGTGAAAGAATTCTGCAATTAAACTCTGATTCGTGAAAGAATTTTGCAATTAAACACTGATTCGTGAAAGAATTCTGCAATTAAACTCTGATTCGTGAAAGAAAGAGAAAATTAATCTGGGTCTGTAGGAAAATTCATCAAAATTATTTTCTTTTTTTTTATCTAAGTTGCAAGCACTACTTTCCAAATAGAGTTCAACCCCTTTCAGGTTCGAGACCATGAATTTCAGAACTGCTGCGAAGAGTGGGCGTGACGTGACATGTTGGAGTTGGAGTGGACATACTGTCCTACCGCCACGAGAAAGTCCCCAGACAGCAGACGTTATGGTGGCGGTCGCTATGGAAACAGGTTATTCCACTGCATTTTAGGTGTGACGGAAAGCGCTTTTTGGGATTTGGCGCAGATAGAACCGACGAAAGTCGCATTTCGCTTTGTACTAGGGTCAATGCTAGACGCTCGCATTCTGTGATTTTTAAAGCTGCGAAGTAACTTGTATTGTGTTGCACACTTTGTGGATTTTGTCTAGTTGAAAAATGACTACATTTAAAAGTGGAAAGACTTTGCATTCGCAAGCATGTGCAATAGTCCACAATGTTACGGCATTTTTTGAAGAGGAAAAACCGCAAATTCTCTAAAAATACCAATTTCAAATGCAATGAAGAGAACTGTGGAAGCGACAGAGGTTTCAGCGTCATTAGTTAAAAAGATAAAACGTGAGGGGGAAATCGCTTAATGACACTGAGATGAGTATTTTATCTTTTTGAACAATTTACAATTATTACTTAAGAAGCTATTTTAAAAGTAACACAAAATGAATGGTAAAAACACCGTGAACACATTGAAAAAATAGAGAATATTTATTGAAAGAAAGATGGACTTATAGAAGATATTGTGAAGAAATTAGTGATAAATCTGTGGGATAGCGATTCAGACTCTTCTTCATGTAAAAACATTTCAAGTTATTCGGACATAGTAGATAATAGTTATTCCAATTAATGTGAATGAATATTTTATAATTGATTGAAAAATATGAAAAGAATGAATATTTTAAAGTCATAATTTTGCTTATTTATCATTTATTTTTTCCTTTTTGCTGGCTAATAATTGTGTAACTTGCTGATTGAAATCTGCAATAATTTTCATTTAATTTGAAATTTAGTTTTAAATAAAATGATATAAATTCTAGTTTTAAATTGTAAGCTTTTCTCTCCCAAAATCGCCCGAACCTAAAGGAAAATATCTAAAACTACTTTGCTCTAATAGATTGACGGCTTTCCGTAACCGCTGTCGCCTATAATAACAAATTATTTTCTGACTTTAAATGACGAGAAATTTTTAAGTTAATTTATAATTTAATGTCATTTAATACGAAAATTTTGTTTAACTGTCGGATAAAAAACATCTACTATTTTCTTTTAGTACATTATGATAAACGAAACGGATTCTTCGCTTAACGAAGTGCGCTTGATTTGCCAAATGTTGCAGTCGATTTTAAACCTTTCTCCCTCCTTTCTTCGACTCGTCTACTTGCGGCAACCCTGTTCAGAGACTTTCTCGTGGCGGTAGGAGGATTCCGGGTCTGGCCCGAGAAAGTCACAAACCAAGCAGTTTATAATAGGGATTTGTAATAAAGTAGCGTAAATATCCTTTACTTTATTTACCTTTTCCTGAAGGTCATGTCCACAGCAGTAATAAAGTCACAAAGGCGTTAAACGTTAATATGAAGAGGGCAAGTTTCCAGCAGTCTTTGTGGACAAGGTACTTTAAGCAAGTGAAGCGTGTATGGAGGAGATTCCCCTTTTTTTCACTGTCCTTTATTATTCAAGTGTGCACTTTCACCTGCTGGGCAATGGGTAGTTTTTTAGAATTCCATGAATTCCGAGTTTCTCAAGTCCAATGACAATATATCTGAAGACATTTAACTCTTGAGTTGCCCCACGAGAGAAACAAAAGAATATATTTACAACCATTTTTTAGAACAGTTTAACAAGACCTAAAAGTAAATTGTGTGTTATGTGTATTGGTAGTAAAATCAGTAAGAGTGGTACAAAATGAGGAAAAGTTTTGAAAAAACTAGAAATAATAAACAAAAATAGTTTGAATAATTAGGCACTGCGATACATTAAAAAATCTGATGTGGACAGCACATGACTTTCCTTATATAATGCAATGAATTTGCTTCTTTCACAGTGAAATAATTAAGTATAAAATCCATGGCACAGTGTTCTTAATGTTGAATTGTACATTATGCTCTTTTTTGGATGGCAATATGTAAAGCTATTTCATACCCAATGAACTTATACTTCAGTCAACTCTAAATTTACAGTTATCAATATTGATAACATCTCCAATAAACAATATATTCCATATATCAAAATATTTTAATAATAAATTCATCAATGAGGCATCATTTTTCATTAACTTGGCGTAAATTTTGCAATTTGACGATATTTTTTTCAACCTGGAGTGAAAAATCGCCAAGTTGGCCATATTCCTCTAGACTGTTCATCAAGTTCACCATATGTATCTCTAAGTGTTACGAACAAACGGAGAGAAGAACATTTCTCATATACTAGCAGGTATGCCCGTCATATGATGGAATTAAAATTACCTGTCATTCTCTCGCTCGTAAATATGGAAAAACCGGAAAATTACCTGTCGTTTTCTCAATCGTTAATATGGAAAAATCTGAAACTTAACCTGTAATTTAAGGGACGGGGGTTCATGATCGAATGGGGATGCACAGTGTTAGATAAGCTTTTCAATTAAACCTTATAGCAAATTAATGCATGCAATTGTTCTTCAACCATTTAAGACAGAGTCGGCTCATCCATTTGTCGAACCCAGGCGCAAAGGTCCAAAGCGTGCATTCCAACAAAACGTTATTCATTTTTGTGTTTAGAAAAGGATTTCTTAAAGCTCAACTGAACTTTCACATACCATAATCCATTTTTAAGTCGGTTGTAGAGGTTTTTTCTCCTAAATTTTACATGAAAATTTTTGAATAATCGGCATCGTTGATCCAAATGATTACAATTATAGTGTGTTACCTTTCACTTTGAAGGACTTGAAAAAAATATTTCGATTGATACCATACTTTAATATGTACCCCGAGGAAGGAGGTAACTTGCCCCCTCATCCTCTCATATGGGGAGGGCTAATTAAGACACGAACGCAAAAATTTTATCGTGGCTATTTTTCACAATGATCTAATTATAGATTTTTCAAAAGGTAAAACCGGATATAAAGTTTTGTGAAAATCCATGTGAAGCCATAATATTTATGGCAGCTATCGTGTGCAGACAGATAATCGACCACAGACAGATAGACGGACATCAATTCAGAAATAGTAAAAACGTGTTTAGGGGGTCCTAAAACTTATATTGGCATCAATCTTGAATTCGAACATTTTTGCGAAAACAATGCTTTCTTTATACTGTACATAGTATGAGAAACTAAAAAGCTGATTTCTAAATAAATAACATTATCTGAATTGTTCTTACAATATCAAGAACATATTTAATAAAAAAAAAATTGATTTGCTCCATAATACTATATGGGATTTTTTATTTTTATTATTATTATTATTATTATTTGTCAGCTCATTACTTTAATAAATAATTAAACATTTCAGAAAATATTAAGAAATAAAAAGGAAAATATTTTTGCACACAGTAATTAAATATGTGTGTGTGAGGGGAGGGGGGGGGGGAGGTGTATTATTTTGAATTTCCAATTCTTTCAGCATTTATATACCGAGAACTGAAAGAAGCATTTATATACCGAGTATGCTGAAAGAAAAGGGAAGAAAAGAAGGGATACTATTTTTGCACATAATAACTGCGTGTATTTAGGAAGGGGGGGAGGGGAGGGGTGTATTTTGAATTTCCAGTTCTTCCAGCATTTATATACCGAGTATGCTGAAAGGGAAGGAAAGAAAGGATAATATTTTTGCTCATATTAATCAACTCTGTGTGTGTTGGAGGGAAGGGGATTTTGATTTTCCAATTCTTTCAGCATTTATATACCGGGAGCTGAAAGAAACATTTATATAAGAATTCTTGCCTTCCTTTATCTTTTATATACAGAGTATTATAAAAGAAAAAGGAAGGCAGGAAAGAATACTATTTTTGCACATATTAATTAACTGTGTGTGTGTTGGGGGAGGGGGGTATTTTGAATTTCCAATTTTTTCAGCATTTATATACCGGGAACAGAACACAACTCGGGCGCAAATTTTAAGTCTCGTCTAAAGCGCATGATACTCTTGCGCCGACCCTAATTGAGGAGTTATGACACCGCGGTAGCCCATTGGTTAGCGCGCTGGAGTTGCACTCGGTAGGCCCGGGTTCGATTCCAGCCACTGCCAAAACTGCCGCCGTGTTCATGCGGAGTACGATCACGTTAAACATGTGGGTCCGAAAGTCCTTCCGAGAGGTTGGTGGTAGGGGAAGGAGGGTACGGTCCCTGTGGATGCCTCCCCCACTGGGTTCCGGTCTAAATTGGGTGGCACTTCCCGACCGTCCAAACAGTTACCTTACACCTTTCTGGTAGGTCGGACGGTCTGGGTTTCAACAACATCAACAACCCTCCCCACCCCACTTCCCGGCCGTCCATACAGTTACCTTACACCTTTCTGGTAGGTCGGACGGTCTGGGTCTCAACAACAACAACAACCCTCCCCATCCCCCTTCCCGACCGTCCAAACTGTTACCTTACACCTTTCTGGTAGGTCGGACGGTTTGGGTTTCAACAACAACAACCCTCCCCATCCCCGGGCGCGGTAGCCCATTGGTTAGCGCGCTGGAGTTGCACTCGGTAGGCCCGGGTTCGATTCCAGCCACTGCCAAAACTGCCGCCGTGTTCATGCGGAGTACGATCACGTTAAACATGTGGGTCCGAAAGTCCTTCCGAGAGGTTGGTGGTAGGGGAAGGAGGGTACGGTCCCTGTGGATACCTCCCCCACTGGGTTCCGGTCTAAATTGGGTGGCACTTCCCGACCGTCCAAACAGTTACCTTACACCTTTCTGGTAGGTCGGACGGTCTGGGTTTCAACAACAACAACAACCCTCCCCATCCCCCCCCCCCCCCTTCCTACGTGCTCAACTGCTGGGATCAGTGTTCTACGGGACTAATTTTGGAAAACTCTGCTTAAACATAAATTGAAAAATATTACAAAAGTTTCGCTTTCCCGCTACCGATAGACCACAATTTAATCTGTCGTACCTTATCACTGATACGCTGTTTGAGACTGACTTATGCCACATTTCCTCCATTGCTTAAAAGTTCTTTTCAGACCTACAATTAAATGGTTACTTTGTTTCGAAGTAGCCTCAACAAGCAGCAAAGGCATTCCTGCCGAAAGAAACGTTGCATAATTGCGATGTTTCGAACAGTGTTGCGTCGTGGGGTTATTGATGACATTTTAATTGACCGACACGCCTTTAAATACAGTTGTCAACGACTTGATAACCATCTATTTTTTACGCGGATGACTGACGGTCATTTTGAGCGCCATGGCCACTTTGCTGGTTTAAACTCACCTTTAAAGCCATTCTTTAAACATTCTGTCATGGAGGTAAAAGTAAGGAGTTAAAACTTGTTATTAAGAAATGGCCAATATCGTTTGAGACAATAATTCAGATGGCGCAGGGGTAAGATAAGTTTTCCTGCATTGTATGCATTTCTGTGGCGAAAGGCCTAAAATATTTATTTAAGCTGTAAATTGTGTAAAAATAAATTATTAGCTTACTAAAAATTAGTACGTATTCAAAATTATTTTTGCCTTTTCATTTATTAACACTTTACAACATAGTTGAAAAGTGTTTATGACTTTGTTCATTCTGTCTGTCTGTCCGTTAGCACGATAACTGCCATAAAAATGACTTTATCAAAATGAAATTTTAGTATGTTTTTCAGACGGTCTGTGGGACCTATGGGAATATAAATAAATAATATCACCCAATTAGTTTTTTATTGAAACCGGGTTGAAAAAATGAAATACATTGAACCCTACGAGACCTAATTTTTCAAAGATTTTTTAAGCAAATTTAGAATTCACTAATTGCTTCGAAATTTTTAGGAAATATTCACATTATCCCATAAAATATATAAAAAAAATTTCAGTAAACTATATTAAGTAGTTTTTTAATTAAAAATTATTTAATATAGGGAAAATAACAAATTCAATTAAATTCTGACATTTGGGATACCTCCAGAAAGAAACAAGAAAGATCAATCATGCTTAAAGCATTGATTATGAAACACTTTCCAACTTCAATGCAATTTTATTTAAAAAAGTCGAAAATGCAATACATTCCTCGGTAATATTTTAAAACTTATCACGATACTACATTGATTTATTATATTTGAAAACTTAAACCTTCATTGAAAAAAATGAACTTCATTCAAAAGACGGCATTGAAATATAAATTGCGTGGTTTAAATATCTCTAAAATGCAATACATTCCACGGTAATATTTTTAAATCTATCATAATACTACGATAATTTATTATATTTGAAAACTTCATCGAAAACAACTGAAATTAATTCAAATGACGTCATAGAAAAAATAACACGCCTGGATCTCTCTATAAAAGCAGGATTTCATTCATAACTTTCTCCATTTCATTCATCACAATACTATAATAATTTATTTTATTTAAAAATTAAGACCATGGAGCTACAATTCATAAACTTTATGCTTAAAACTTCATCGAAAAATATCGTCCTTCTGTTTATAAAATCAATTAATATTTCATTCATATCAGCCATGCAGACTCCATGGACTGAATTATTTTGTGTTAAAGAAATACAGTAATTCTAATACAACTCATTCTACATATTTTGCTGTTTACATTTTACATAGGTGAAAAATAGGCTTAATTGTAGAAATAATCAAATTTGAATGAGAATTTAAACTCAAATATATTGTCCTTGTGTTGTTTTAGTATGTAGATGCACAGAATTTAAGCAGAAATAATGTAGTTTTAGGATGGATACAACACTCAATATGAATTAAAAAGAACTTTAAAAAATCACGAATTTGAAACAAGATGGATGCCATATCTCATTTTGAAGTGGGTCATGTGATCGTTTCATATCATGGTCACGTGATCGTTTCATATAAGATGTGTAATTATTATTTTAATTTTTATTTAAAAAACTACTGAATATATTTAGCTGAATTTTTTTTTATATATTTTATGGAACAATTTGACTATTACCTAAAATTTTCGAAGCAATTTGTGAATTTTAAATCCGCTTAAAAATGTTAGAAAAATTAGGTCCCATAGGGCTCAATGTATTTCATTTTTTCAACCCGGGTTCAATCCAAAACTAATTGTGTGATATTATTCATTTATATTCCCATAGGTCCTACAGACCGTCTGAACAACATACTAAAATTTCATTTTGATTAAGTTATTTTTACGGCAGTTATCGTGCTAACGGACAGACAGACAGACAGACAGACAGACAGAATGAACAAAGTCATAAACACTTTTCAACTTTGTTGTAAAGTGTTAAAAAGAGATATATTATATAATAAATATCTTTCCAAGAGTTTAATCATTTTGTATATGAGAGAGGCTTCACATTTTAAAATAAATTTGGTAGATAACAATGTTTCAAATTTTTTTTTAATTTTATATAACTCTTCGTGATATACTTATTTGATGGCATTTTTAATGCACTTTCCTAAGTCCTAGAGAGTTAAAATTTGGTACACAGCTTAAATTTGTTGAACATTTTATTCTACAAAAATTTGGTGGATCTTTAAATATAGATCATACATTTTTTTCGAAATGGCCTGCAAATAATCCCCGTTCACTTCTATAAATCATTGTTGTAATATTGTTAAAAATTCTGATGTGGGCAGCACATGTCTTTCCTTGCAGACTCATATTCACGTTCTCTTTATTTCTTCAATAATAATTTGAGTTTATCTGCACAAAATAACAGACATAAGTATTTTAAATGACATTGAATTTGCACGTTAAACTTAAATTTGGTTCTCATTTGATAGCTGGACTTGTTGTCAAAGGTGGCGTACTTCTATAAATCATTGTTGTAATATTGTTAAAAATGCTGATGTGGGCAGCACATGTCTTTCCTTGCAGACTCATATTACGTGATCCACTTCAAAATGAAATATGGCATCCATCTTGTCCCAAAATCGTGATTTTTTAAGTTCTTTTTAATTCATATTGAGTGTTGTATCCGTCCTAAAACCGCTTTGTTTTTGCTTAAATTCTGTGCATCTACATACTGAAACAACGCAATTACAATATATTATTTGAGTTTAAATCATCATCCAAATTTTATTATTTCTACAACGAAGCCTATTTTTCACTTATGTAAAATGTAAACAGCAAAGTATGTAGAATGAGTTGTATAAGAATTGCTGTATTTCTTTAACGCAAAACTATTTAGCTCATGGAGTTTGCATAGCTGATATGAATGAAATATTCATTGATTTTACAGAAAGAAGGACGCTTTTTTTTTTTATGAAGTTTTAAGTATAGAGTTTAATTACTTGTAGCTCCATGGTCTTCATTTTTAAATAAAATTGATTATTATATGTTTGTGATGAAAGAAATGAATGGGAAAATGTTATGAATAAAATGCTGATTTTATAGAGAGAGCCAGGCGTGTTACTTTTTCTATGATATCATTTGAATGAATTTCAGTTGTTTTCGATGATGTTTTCAAATATAATAAATTATCGTAGTATTATGATAATTTTAAAAGTATTACCGAGGAATGTATTGCCTTTCAGAGATGTTTAAACCAGGCAATTTATATTTCAATGCCGTTATTTGAATGAAGTTCATTTTTTTCGATGAAGGTTTAAGTTTTCAAATATGATAAATTAATATAGTATTGTGATAAGTTTTAAAATATTACCGAGGAATGTATTGTATTTTAGAATTGCTTAAATAAAATTGCATTGAAGTTGGAAAGTGTTTCATAATCAATGCTTTAAGCATGGTTGATCTTTCTTGTTTTTATATGCATAGATTCTGTACTCTGTCCTACAACTATGAGAAATTACTGCTTTGTTATAATTAAGGAACTCTTAATGTAAACAAGAAAGATCAATCACGCATAAAGCACTGATTATGAAATACTTTCCAACTTCAATGCAATTTTATATAAACATCTCTAAAATGCGATACATTCCTCGGTAATATTTTTAAAATTATCATAATACTACAATAATTTATTATATTTGAAAACTTCATCGAAAACAAATAAACTTTATTCAAATGACGACGTCGAAATATAAGTCGCCTCTCTATAAAAGCAGCATTTCATTCATAAACATTTTTCCAATCGTTTCATTCATCACAATACTATAATAATTTATTTTATTTAAAAATTTGAAAAATTGTTATCTGCCATATTTATTTTAAAATGTGAAACCTCTCTCACATATAAATAATTCAACTCTTAGAAAGATATTTATTATATAATATATCTCTTTTTTTTTTTTTTGGAGGATATAGTAAGAGTCAAAATTTAATTGAATTTGTTTTTCTCCCTATATTAAATAATTTTTATTTAAAAAACTACTTAACATATTTTTCTGAAATTTTTTTTTTATATATTTTATGGGATAATTTGAATATTACTTAAACTTTTCGAAGCAATTTGTGAATTTTAAATTTGCTTAAAAAATGTTTGAAAAATTACGTCCCATAGGGTTCAATGTATTTCATTTTTTCAACCCCGGTTCAATCCAAAAGTAATTGGGTGATATTATTCATTTATATTCCCATAGGTCCCACAGACAGTCTAAAAAACATACTAAAATTTCATTTTGATAAAGTCATTTTTACGGCAGTTATCATGCTAACGGACAAACAGGCAGACAGACAGAATGAGCAAAGTCATAAACACTTTTCAACTATGTTGTAAAGTGTTAAAAATAATCAAAAATTCATCAACTAAATTCATATACTAATTCATATACTTGTACTAAATACTACGCCTTTCTGTTGTGTCAACTAACAATAGCGACTATTTTGCTTACACTAGTGACACCTAGATATAATTCTCAAAGCATTATGGCATTTTCAAGCGTTTCATACATATCTCGTTCTTCATAACTCCATGCATACTGTAATGCTAGTTGGTATACCTGTCCCATGGTGCCCCCTCCCCCCCCCCCCCCCCACGAAAAAAAAGAAACATAAGCATCTCTATTCTCACTTTTTGTTCAACACTGGTTCAACAGTTTGTTTAACATACCCCAAAATAAAAACGCTGAAATGGCTCGAAAATATATATACTCATACCATTTTTATTCTATTTCAACAATCAGTCAAACACAATAGAACATACATGAATTTGAAATATATTTGCCAAAACACAACAGATGACTTAGGAAATTGAAAATATCAATAATTTCCATAATCTCATATACCAATTCTTATTCCTTAAATCATATAAATTGAATAAACATCGTCTGCAGAATAAACACATTTTATTTTATTTTGTTGCTAAGTATTAATATAATTTTTTAAAATAAAATTTCGTAAACAAATTGTCTCCATAATACTATTTCCATGGAATGTTTAACTTTTCATTGTATAGGGAAAGTATTGAAATCGTGTCAAAAGTTGCAATTCGAGTTTTCGAGTGATATGTACGTTTTGAGCACTCTATAGAGCCCCCCCCCCCCCCCAGAAAAAAAACTACTTTTAACATGACGTCTGTGTTTGTATTTGTGCAATCAACAACACACACTATTAGACGAAATTTCACATCATTTAGGGAGTAAGTCTCTCATAGATTACCCTGGTGCTGATTAGATTTTGGTACAATTCGTCGAAAGAGAACCCGTCTTTCTTTTGCACGGATTTTTATTTTGTTATTTTATATAACTGCCTTGTTTTAACTTCCGGGATACAACGGGTACATTTTCTAATTTTATATAAATCTTCTACTATACTTAAAACAATGCTACTGCAAATACTTATGCAATGGGAGTATTTTCCAAATATAATCAAAGCATCGATTGATGCTCAATGAATGGGCTTCATTTAAAATGAAAAATTAAATGTGTAAAAAACAATATTTGCAACGAATACAGATTGGTAGAATTAAAAAAAAAAATGATTTAGCCACAGAAATAGAATAAAATAAAATAAAATGAACTTTTCCTACTCTAATATAAATGTGCAAGATGCTAAGTCTGTCATATGGAGGGAGTGGATTACGTTTTTTATAGGGTTCGCTCATATCTGTCCGATAGACTTCCTAAGGGGGTTGTAAGGGGTAATATTCTAAGGGGGCTTGATTTGCTCCAGCACAATTTTTTCAAATATGGATAGATGTGGGCTACATATTTTAAATCAGGCCAAGTATATAGTTTCTCCTCCAAAATGTTCTCCTATCTTTTCTCCTTTTATATTCATCCTTTTATATTCCCCTTATATGTTCGTCAGAGCATGGCGTAGATCTCGAAAAAAAGAGGAAGTTTAGAGTACTGAATTTCGTTTTCTAATATGGACCCAATGGATAACTAATGCAATTTTTCCACCAATGAGAGGAAGACCTATGACCTTGCAGCATGCACCCATGTGTCTGCAGGTTCATTCGTTGTATATACATTATTTCAAGTGAGTTTTGTACCATTAATTCAGTTGGTAAATAAATTAAAGTTCTTTTCATTTATCTTCGACAAAGCCAATCATGGCAACACCCTTATTATTTTCCTTATATACATAATGTATAAGGAAAGTATTGTGACGGGGTCGAAAATTCGAATTCGAGTTTTCGACGGGAGAACACGTTTCAAGCATCCCTGATCACGAATCAAACATTTTTAAGGTGATGTCTGTGTGTATGTGTGTGAAAGTATGTGTGTGTCAGTGAGTCTGTGGAGACGATATCTCACGAACTAATAGAGCGATTCGAATGAAATTTGGTACAAATATCACAATCCGTGAGTACTGGAAGCCTATTGTTTTTAAACGCAATCGAATGTTTAGAACCCCCCCCTTCCCCCTAAATTTTTGAGTGAAATGTTGAAAAAATCATCAAAAAATCAAAACCTTTAATAAAGTTACGCAAATAGACATTTCTTATGTAATTTTTCCTTAGAAAATGATTGACATAAACTTTAGAACGCTAGCATGAACCGTTCTCGAGATATTGCTCATTTTCCAAATAAATTTATAAAAAAATCCCATAAATTAAAAAAAATATATTAACTGTTGAGAAACATGTTCACTTTTCATATGTAATATCATGCGATAAATTGGGTGACATCATTCTTGTGGATCTAACTCGTTCCATTCATAAGAAAAGATGCTTTTGAATAATACATTTGTATTTGAACGCCAAGTCATTTATCTGCTATAAGAATAACTTATTTCTCCGTCCATAACACTTGGCGAGATTCTGGCGACGAATTTAGCGGAATGTCGCCAACTTGGTAACTTTTTTAAATGTTGCCAAATTAACGAAAAGTAAGTATCCACTATATGTATATAACGAAATGTAAGTATCCACTATAAGAATAACCTATTTTTTTTTTCTGCTGTAAAAGTAGTAAATTCATTGCATTATAATAAGGAAAGTCATGTGCTGCCCACATCAGATTTTTTTCTAAGATATTCAAGCATTTTTTAAATGATCATATCAATTTAGAATAAAAAGGAGACAGAAATTGACATGCTGGTTTCTAAATTAGTTTATACTCAAAATATCTTCTTCTCTCATCCAGACATCTCCATGTAACAGAACAAACAATTCCTCAAACTCAAAAGAAAAAAAGGAGACACTAAAAGCCATGTCATTGACAGTTTACTAATGTTTAGCGCGCGCATCTGTCACCGAGTTCGGTATTTTGACATCGGATGGCTTTCTCTGCGTAATAAATTGGAGAGGAGCTCTCTCTCCATCAATCTCACTTTCCCTCTGTATGTGGAGAGAGAGATGGTAAGTCGAGGTCGCAACCTCCGCTGGCTGAACTTCGCCAACAGAAGTTACACAGGCCAAATATGTCTTTCATGAGGGACTTCCAGTCGCCTTTCTGTGCCGTAAATGGCGAGTTGTAAATTTCTTGGTATCTGAATCGTAAAATTGACGCAGCAGACTGAGGAAGATCTATCTCACTAGAAACCAATATTATGGAAATTGAATAATCATGGCAGCACCTTATTTTTCCAATGTCATTTTATGTTTTTTTAAATGGCAGTTATAATTTTTCTACAGACAGAAAATGAGATACTGGAATCTAAATTAATTTGTACTCTAAATCTCTTCACTCAGCCAGACATTCAAGTAACAGAACAAGGAATCCTTAAAACTCAACAACGAAAAAGGACAGCACATGTCTTTCTCTACCGACAATTTATTTACTCTTTCTTTCTTTCTTTCTTTCAAAATTCATTAAATTGTGTTTAAAAGCAGACACTGACACGGATAATTATTTGAAATTACACTGAATTTACAATTTCGATTGAATTTCCGTTTTTATTTGGCGACTGGGCGCATTTTCGAAGGCAACGTGGTAAAATTACAATAAAACTGAAACATCTCGAACTGTTAGTTTCAGAGTTTAAAGGTTGTTCATATCCTCATTGTCGTTGAAAATTAGGTGTAAAACAAGCATGTAATTTATACATTCGAGCATATGTAGTCTTTTACTTTTATGAAGATTTTTGCTGGCCATTTCGCAAAAGAAAAGACAGGTTCTTTTTTCCAAATCGTACAAGAATCTAATCAGTACCAAGGTGTAACCCACGAGCGACTTACTTTCCAAATTTTTTGAAATTTCGTGGAATAAAATTTTTCACTAGAGTGGATACATACACTAACAAACACACGCAGGTATCTCTCTAAAATAATATTCTTGTTTTCTAAAGGAAACGTGTAGATCCGTTGAAAACTTGAGTTCCCATTTTGGACACCATTTCCTTTCCTTATATACGAGTATTACCATTGAAGGGAAAGTGAAAATCTAATGTGGGCAGCACATGACTTTCCCTGCAGACTTATATTCACGTTCTCTTTATTTTAATTAAATTTAATTCACTTTTTATTCAATTTTCGTTCCCATTTGATAACTGGACGTATTTTTAAAGGTGGCGTAGTAACTAGTCCTAGTGTAATGGGGTTGGTCTTATTCTTTTCTTCAAAAATTACGTATTAAACAAGCATTTAATAGATATATTTGAGCATACGTAGTTTTTAGCTTAGATTTTAGCGATTTTTGCGGGCCATTTTGCAAAAAAAGGCAGGTTACTTTTTCCGAATCGTACCAAAATCTAAGCAGGACCAGGGTGACCCACAAGTGATTTATCTATCGAATTTTGTGAAATTCGGTCCATTAGTTTTTCAGCTAGAGTGTATACAAACTTTAGCAGGTCATTTCGAAAAAAAAAAAGGGCGAGTTCTTTTATCTCGAATCGTACTCAAAATTAATCAGCATCAGATTCGTTCACAAGTGACTTAACTACCAAATTTTATAAAATTCGGTCTATTAGTTTTTTAGTTAGAGTGGATACAAAATCTGCACAGACAGACACACACACACAGACGTCACGCTAAAAACAGCTTTTTCGTATTCTAGAGGTTTCGAAACACGTAGATCCGTCGAAAACTCTAGTTGCGATTTTTGGCATGATTACAATACTTTCCCTATACCTTACCATGTATTGTAGGGAAAGTAAAAATCTGATGTGGCCAACACATGACTTTCTTTATATAATGCAATGAATTTACTACTTTTACAGTTAAAAAAATGTCATTCTCATAGTAGATACTTATATTCGTTCCAAGATATTGAATTTTCTTCAATCAGTCGTCATTTTCATTGATTTAGCGCCATTTTTATTAATTTGGCGAGATTTTTGTTAATTTGGCAACAATTAAAAATGTCACCAAGTTGGGGACATTCCGCCAAATTTGTCGCAAAAATCTAGCCAAGCGTTATGGATGGAGAAATAAATTATTCTTACAGCAGATAAATGACTATTGCGTTCAAATACAAAAGTATTACTCAAAGTATCTTTTTTCATGAATTGAACGAGCTAGATAAACGAGAATGATGTCACTAAATTTATCGCATGGTATTACATATGAAAAGTGAACATGTTTCTCGATAGGAAATATATATTTTTTTATTTTATGTAACTTTTTGATAATTTCTTTGAAAAATGTGCAATATCTCGAGAACGGTTCATGTTAGCGTTCTAAAATTTATGTCAATCGTTTTCTAATGAAAAGTTACATAAGAAATGTCTATGTGCGTAACTTTATTAGTGGTTTTGATTTTTTGACGATTTTTTCAAAATTTCACTCGAAAATTTAGGGGGGGTGGGGGGTCCGAACATTCGATTGCGTATAAAAACAATAGGCTTCCAGTGTTTTCGGATTGTGATTTTTGTACCAAATTTCGTTCGAATCGGTCCATTCGTTTGTCAGTTATCTTTTCCACAGACTCACTGACACACACACACACATACTTCACACACACACACACACACACATACTTCATCACACACACACACACAGACATCACTTCAAAAATGTTTGATTCGTGATCAGGGATGCTTGAAACGTGTTCTCTCGTCGAAAACTCGAATTCGAATTTTCAACCCCGTTACAATACTTTCCTTATACATTATGTATTTAAGGAAAGTAATAAATGGATATAAAAATATATTTTGGTAAAGAACGATTTGATTTTTCTTTTTACATTTTTGACTAGATAATATCAATTACGGTCTTCAGGTTTAAACGTTATTATTATTGATATTTTCGGGGATTATTGATTCAGGGATTATTGATATTTTAAAGTTATTATGCAATTGTTTTATTATGGCAATAATTGTTTAAACTCATATATTGTACGTTGTACGAGTAATCTTCTACAAATACACGGGTATATCTTCTAATCTACGAGAATATAAGTAGTACAGGTATATTGGCATATGTTTTGATATATATTGGCATATATTTGAATCAATTACGACCTTCCGGTATAAAGAGTACGGGGATTATTGATATTTTCAATTCATTACGTCATCTCTTAATTTGGCAAAGATTTTTGAGACTCATATTGTAATACGGGTAATCTTCTAGTAACACACTGGCATATTTTCTAATTTGTGACAATTTAAGTAGTACGTGGTTGCATATATTGATTAAATTCCTTTTTTTTTTTTTTTTTTTTTTGTAAATTTG
This sequence comes from Amaurobius ferox, assembly GCA_951213105.1. Taxonomy (NCBI): domain Eukaryota; kingdom Metazoa; phylum Arthropoda; class Arachnida; order Araneae; family Amaurobiidae; genus Amaurobius; species Amaurobius ferox. Next base: position 73,190,960 of record OX578134.1, read on the forward strand.
CTTACAAAAAGGGTCAGGATGTTTTATTCTTCAGATCTGCCCGTGAAGATAATTTTGCATAGTGAGCCCAGGTATATTCTCTTTACGAGCAATAAATTTAATATTTTAACAGAATTTGCACATGGTTGAGAATTATAAGTTTCTTTATATTATATACTCCGTACGAAGAACGGGATATCCTGCTAGTATATACCATGTTTAAAAGGAATGCTACTAAATCAGTGATTACCTGATTTTTAAATTTGGCCCCTTAGTGATTTAAAAAAAATCTTATGTGGGCAACACATGACGAGCAATAAATTTAATATTTTAACAGAATTTGCACATGATTGAGAATTATAAAATTCTTTATAATATATACTCCGTACGAAGAACGGGATATCCTGCTAGTAGGCAAAAAATCTGATGTGGGCAACACATGACTTTCCTTATATAATGCAATGAATTTACTACGTTTACAGTTAAAAAAATTTCTTCAATTAGTCGTCATTTTCATTGATTAAGCGTCATTTTTATCAATTTGGCGAGATTTTTGTTAATTTGGCAGCAATTAAAAATGCCGCTAAGTTGGCGACATTCCGTCAAATTCGTCGTCAAAATCTCGCCAAGCGTTATGGACAGAAAAATAAGTTATTCTTACAGCAGATAAATGACTATTGGCGTTCAAATACAAAAGTATTACTCAAAGTATCATTTTTCATGAATGGAACAAGCTAGATCCACGAGAATGATATCACCCAATTTATCGCATAGTATTACATAAGAAAAGTGAACATGTTTCTCAATAGGAAATATTTTTTTTTATTTTATATAACTTTTTGATAATTTTTTTGAAAAATGTGCAATATCTCGAGAACGGTTCATGTTAGCGTTCTAAAATTTATGTCAATCGTTTTCTAATGAAAAATTACATGAGAAATGTCAATTTGTGTAACTTTATTAGCGGTTTCGATTTTTTGACGATTTTTTCAAAATTTCACTCAAAAATTTAGGGGGGTTCCGAACATTCGATTGCGCATAAAAACAATAGGCTTCCAGTGTTTCCGGATTGTGATTTTTGTACCAAATTTCGTTCGAATCGGTCCATTCGTTCGTCAGTTATCGTCTCCACAGACTCACTGACACACACACACACAGACATCACTTCAAAAATGTTTGATTCGTGATCAGGGATGCTTGAAACGTGCTCTCCCGTCGAAAACTCGAATTCGAATTTTCGACTCCGTTACAATACTTTCCTTATACATTATGTATATAAGGAAACTAATAATAATATGGGCGCTAAACATTAGTATGTCAATGGCTTCAACTGTCATTTTTACTTTCCTTATGAGCACGTTTCAAGCATCCCTAATCACAAATTAAACATTTTTGAAGTGATGTCTGTGTGTGTGTCAGTGAGCCTGTGGAGACGAAAACTGACTAACGAATGGACCGATTCTAACGGAATTTGGTACAGAAATTGCAATCCGTAAATGCTGGAAGCCTATTGTTTTTATGCGTAATCGAATGTTCAGAACCCCCCCCCCCCCCTAAATTTTCGAGTGAAATTTTGAAAAAATCGTCAAAAAGTCGAAACCGCTAATAAAGTTACACAAATAGACATTTCTCATGTAATTTTTCATTAGAAAACGATTGACATAAATTTTAGAACGCTAACACGAACCGTTCTCGAGATCTTGCACATTTTTCAAAAAAATTATCAAGAAATCATAAAATAAAAAAATATTTCCTATTAAGAAACATGTTCACTTTTCATATGTAATACCATGCGATAAATTGAGACGTCATTCTCGTGGATCTAACGCGTTCCTTTCATGAAAAAAGATACTTTGAGTAATACTTTTGTATTTGAGCGCCAATAGTCATTTATCTGACGTAAGAATAACTTATTTCTCCGTCCATAACGCTTGGCGAGACTTTGGCGACGAATTTGTTTGAATGTTGCCATCTTGGCGACTTTTTAAAATACTGCTAAATTAACGAAAAACTCGCCAAATGGATAAAAATGAAGCTAAATCAATGAAAATGGCGACTCATTGACGAAAATTCAATACCTTGGAAAAAGTATAAATATCTATTATAAAAATAATCTACTTTTTTTACTGTAAAAGTTGTAAATTCATTACATTATATAGGTAAAGTCATGTGCTGCCCACATCAGATTTTTTTGTTATATCTTCTTAACTCTCTAGTCAGATATTTTTAAAGTCATTTGATTGAATAAATTTAGCTGATGAAATGCTTTTGTATTTTTTTCCGAAATCGATTGTTTTTGCATTTTTCGTTGTTGTTTTTATTAATTTAGTAATGCTTTATGAACTGTTAGTTTTACAGTAAATAGAGTGAAATATTTTGAAGTTTTTGATGAAGTTGCTCATTTAGCGAATGAAGCAACCATTTGTACTTTGCCATTTTTACTATACTACATAATTTCGCGGACTTTTATTCACCAGTATTTCTACAGCAATTCTTGTGCATATATTTTTTTAAGTTAGTTAATGATTGATCATGCAGTTTCCGAATCCTGTTGTTTTTCGATTTATTTTTTTTTTATCATAAAGCAATTAAATTTTGTTGACTAAGAAAGTTTTTGAATCCATCTATTTTTTTTCTTCATTTTTCTTAGAATTTCCTTTCATTTTCTCAAGCTTTCGCTTGGAAACTATTTCCTACCTGGATCACTTGATGCCACTATTTATCGACTAGCTTCTGGCCTCCTGGTGATGTAACTGCTCTGTTTTTATTTTCTTTCAAATGGAGGAAACTGTTTTTTACATGTGAAACCGGTTGATACTTTTAATCAATTGCTGATACTCTTATTGATGGAGTTTTATTCGCTCAGATAATTTTAGACAGCAGTTTGAGCAAATTTTTATATTATTTCATAAACATTAATACTTCCTCTAACGTACACTTCTATTAAACGGACATTTCTGCTATCTTAAATCCCTTAGTTCCTTGTTGTCCACTCTGTATAGTGGACAGTCTTTTGCTCAAAAAATGCAAAAGATTTTGTCCTGGTATGTAGTCTTGTTTACAAGGAACCCATTCCTTATCTATACACGTAAGTTCATAGACTATATATGCAGGGCTGTAGAAGTAACTGTTAGAGCCCTGCTATGTATGTCTATGCTCTTATCTCAAGGGAATTTGAGCAATCCATTCTTTGTTACATTACAATGGTTTATTTCTAACTCCTAGAATGCATCCTGTTTCAAGTATCTTGGAATGCACCCCCCCACACTATTAGACAATAGGTACGGACAAAGTGTCAGCTTACAGAAATTCCCGTTTCTTAGGATCAAAAGGGAAGAAATGTACATGTTCGCCGATGTCACTGAAGGCACAGGTGACTACTGAGGTTATGGATGATTGGTTAGGGCACCTTGGCAAAATAATGAAACATTAAGAGGAGAAAACATGTTCTGTTCCTGGACAATGGCGCTTCTCATCCTGACTATTTAACACTTAAAAATGTAAAAGTAATCTTTTTGCCTCCTAACACCACTTATATACAAGGTGTCCAGTGCTATCGGTGCGCAATAGCTATTTCCTCAACCGTTAGTCAGAGATATACTTCCAATTGCAAAAATGTTTTAAATTTTAAAATCAATTATCTTAGAAACAGTTTAAATCAATAAATACATTTCTGAAAGAAATACAAAATATAAATTGCTCTGTATAGTGGACAGTCTTTTGCTCAAAAAATGCAAAATATTTTGTCCTGGTATGTAGTCTTGTTTACAAGAAACCCATTCCTTATCTATACACGTAAGTTCATAGACTATATATGCAGGGCTGTAGAAGTAACTATTAGAGCCCTGCTATGTATGTGTATGTCCTTATCTCAAGGGAATTTGGGCAATCCATTCTTTGTTACATTACAATGGTTTATTTCTAAGTGAATGCATCCTGTTTAAAATATCTTGGAATGCACCATCCCCCACCCTATTAGACAATAGGTACAGACAAAGTGTCAACTTACAGGAATACCCGTTTCTCAAAAAGGAAGAAATGTACATGTTCGCGGATGTCACTGAAGTTATTCCCAGTATTCAGTAAGAAGGCACAGATGGCTACTGGTTTATACCCGTTTCAGCTCTTCCCATTTCGTCCCTTACGCTAACGTTTTTTAAAATAGTAGCATTTCATCCCTTATCCAAAGTACACCTGTACCCCATCTTTTCTCCCAACTGAGAGGGGTGCAAATAACTCCCTAGGGGATGAGTTCCGAGGACAATGGATTATTTCTAACTTCTAGAATGCATCCCGTTTAAAGTATCTTGGAATGCGCCATCTCCCCACACTATTAGACAATAGGTACAGACAAAGTGTCAGCTTACAGGAATACCCGTTTCTCAAAAAGGAAGAAATGTACGTTCGCGGATGTCACAGAAGTCCTTCTCAGTATTTAGTACTCAGTATTTAGTACAAATTCCACAGCAGGAGTTCCAATCAACTCGTCTTTCATTTTTCCTATCCTTTTTTTATTCTTATTGGAATATAGTGGATGCGTTGGAGGATAATCCGAAAAGTCAAAATAGTCTTCATAACTTTCAAAATCTTTGTAAATATCTTCTGTTTCAATTTCATAGCTCAGGGAATCGGTGTCTGAAAAAGCAATTCGGCTCGGAAGACACAGATGGCTACTGAGTTTATGAATGATTGATTAGGGCACCTTGGCAAAATAATGAAACATTAGAGGAGAAAAAATATTCTGTTCCTGAGTAATGTCGCTTCTCATCCTGACCATTTAACACTTAAAAATGTAAAATTAATCGTTTTGCCTCCTAACATCACTTATATACAAGGTGTCCAGTGCTATCGGTGCGCAATAGCTATATCCTCAACCGTTAGTCAGAGATATACTTCCAATTGCAAAAATGTTTTAAATTTTAAATATATTACCTTAGAAACAGTTTAAATGAATAAATACATTTCTGAAAGAAATACAAAATATAAATTTTTATACGGTCCCCCGGTCCTACCAATTATATTTAGGAAAATCATCCTCATGCAATTTCATGCAAAATAAAAGAAATCTTCCTTTTACGACCAAAATTCGCCGAGTTATGAAGTATTAAACTTTATGACTTAAGTCGCTTTTCCACGCATAAAAATGTTCCGTTTCAGTCAACCAACCAATCAGGGACGGTATTGACCCATTTCTCAGCACAAAAAGTGCTCCAACTTTAAACAGCTATAAGTCGGTCGAATTTCGTATTTCTTTCAGAAATGCATTTATTGATTTAAACTGTTTCTAAGATAATAGATTTTAAAATTTAAAACATTTGTGCAATTGGAAGTGTATCTCTGTGACTAACGGTTGAGGAAATAGCCATTGGGCATCAATAGCACTGGACACCCTGTATATTGTAACCACACTTATATGTTTTAAGGTATTATCAAGGACTTAGATACAGCTGTAAATGTGGTTACTGAAAGCTTCTGTTTAAATGTGTTCTTTCTCAGATTTCCTCTTGTAATTCTAGTGAAAAGTTACGTAAATCTGTATCCGTTTTGGGCGCATTTTGCTAGATCACGTCAGCTCTTAACATGCTTATTACACGCTTTTTACGTTCATTACACGCTTTTCTTGCAAAGACCTTTACATAAAGGTTACTGAAAGATAAATAAAACAAGAAAGATTATTCATGCATAAAGCATTGATTATGAAACACTTTCCAACTGAAATGCAATTTTTTTTAAGCATTTCTAAAATGCGATGCATTCAGCATTAATATATTTTAAATTATCACAGTACAACAATTACTTATTGTATTTGAAAACTTAAAACTTCATGAAAAAAATTAACTTTATTCAAATGACGTCATTGAAATATAAATCGTCTGACTCTATGTAAAAACAATGAATATTTCATTCATATCACTTTTATTTCAGATTCTAGAGCTAACTTTTCTGTAAAAAAAGAAAAAAAAATCAGAAATTCTTATACAGTTCATCTTACAACCACTTGGTTTACATTCTGCATCCATTAAAATTTTGCTTCGTTGTAGAACTAATCAAAGTTTGATGATCATTTGAACACAAAAATATTGTAATTGCGTGTGCACAGAATATGGATGCGCAGAAAAGAAAAACGATTTTAGGATGGATACAACACTAAATAGAAATTTAAAAGATCTTTGAAAATCACGATTTTTACACTAGGAAAAAAAGATGAATGCCTTATTTTATTTTGAAGTGGGTTACGTGATCTCTTCATATATTATAGGTGTAATTATTTTAATTTTTATTTAAAAAACTACCGAACATATTTTTCTGAATATTTTTTTATATATATTTTATAGGACAATTTGAATATTTCTTAAAATTTTCGAAGCAATTTGTGAATTTTAACTTTGCTTAAAAATTGTTTGAAAAATTAAGTCCCATAGGGTCCAATGTAAATCATTTTTACAACCCGGGCGCAATCCAAAACTAATTGGGTAATATTATTTATTCATTTACATTCCCATATGTTCCACAAATCGTCTCAACAACATACTGAAATTTCATTTTGATAAAGTCATTTTTACGGCAGTTATGAACGGAAGGACAGTATCAACAAAGCCATAAACACTTTTTAACTGTGTTCCAAAGTGTTAACAAAGCCATAAACAATTTTCAACTCTATTGTAAAGTGTAAAAAATGTAAAACCAGGGACTGTTTTGAAGTGTTTTAAAATGGCGGGATTTGTAAATAATATAGTGGAATATTACAGTGCAATTGAAAAAAACAAGGAAGAGCTTAATGATCCGGTGACACTTTTGAATTCAAATGTCATTGTTGGAGATTTCGTAAAAATTGACAACGATTTTTGCATTGAGGAAGAGGACTTGAATGTTAACAATTTCATTCCTCGAGACACTACTCAAAAATTTATTTTGCTGAGGATGTGCGAAAAGTGGCTGTGGAGGAAAGTGATGCCTGCAAAATTAAAAATTTTCAGAAGCAGTTGTAGTGACCAATTAAAAAAGTTCCTTCTAAACAACAGGGAACTTGAGGGCCTTTCTAAACTAAATACTTTGAAAATTCACATTAAGAAACAGGTTTGAAGTATGAAAAAAGAAAGGAAACTCTTTAACAGATTACTATATTTATTATAATGCTAATTTTATTGTAAACATTCACTCAGAGAGAAAACATTCATGAGGGTATTTGGCAATTTTTCTGAGAAAATACTAGAATATAATTTTGATATAAATTAATGTCTAAAACGACTAGCTATTAGTCTGGTGGTCGTTATAAACATATGATTCTTAATGTTTAAGACTTTTAATATTATTATTAATTTGATTTATTTTGTACCTAATTGCATTGCTAAAACTTTTTCCAAATATGTGTATCTAATTACATTTGGAAAGTCTGAAGAATTCATGTTTTTTTATAGAAAGTCAAAGAAATTCAAAACTGGATTTGGCTAGAACACTCTTGCTAACTTTGAAAGTTCTCAGCCAATGAACCTACAAATAATTATATATCCCTTATAAAAAGCATTATTTAATAAAAATTATACAACATAAATTGATAAGTTCACTTTGTAAAGAGTGATGTCTTATTTTGCGGAGTGAACACCAACTTAACAACGCCTAATCTGACAACAAACATCACTTCAAGGCGAATTCACATTGGTAGCTTAACACGCATTTATAAATCCTGTTTCGAGTTCATAAATCTTTTGGAGATCTATCTCCTTTCTGGCTGTTTAGCATTCAATGCACGCTTGCGTTTTACGTAATTAGATGACTGAATTTTTTAATGGGCGCTCAACACTGAAGTTGGTCGTTTCCTATGTCTTTGTTGGCCGGGTGTTTGATGCTGCTCGTTTTTTTTTTTAATTCTTGTGATTGAGGAGTTCTAGCAGGGCCACCCATAGATGGGGGGGGGGGGGGGCAACACAAGAAAATACTAGAATATAATTTTGACATAAATTAATGTCTAAAACGACTAGCTATTAATCTGATGGTCGTTATAAACATATGATTCTTAATGTTTAAGACTTTTAATATTATTATTAATTTGATTTATTTTGTACCTAATTGCATTGCTAAAACTTTTTCCAAATATGTGTTTCTAATTACATTTGGAAAGTCTGAAGAATTCATGTTTTTTTATAGAAAGTCAAAGAAATTCAAAACTGGATTTGGCTAGAACACTCTTGCTAACTTTGAAAGTTCTCAGCCAATGAACCTACAAATAATTATATATCCCTTATAAAAGGCATTATTTAATAAAAATTATACAACATAAATTGATAAGTTCACTTGGTAAAGAGTGATGTCTTATTTTGCGGAGTGAACACCAACTTAACAACGCCTAATCTGACAACAAACATCACTTCAAGGCGAATTGGTAGCTTAACACGCATTTATAAATCCTGTTACGAGTTCATAAATCTTTTGGAGATCTGTTTTGGAGATCGTTTTTTTTTTTAATTCTTGTGATTGAGGAGTTCTAGCAGAGCCACCCATAGATGGGGGGGGGGGGGGGGGCAACACTACCATAGACGTTAAATATACTATATGTCTATGAACACTACTTAGGGGTTGACTTCGGGCTCCAGAAGGGGCCCTAACGCCAATACCTTTTTGAGTGAAGAAGAAGACATAGGGCTCTCATTAAGGTGCTATAACACCCTCTACCTACATATGCTACTGTGTCATACCTGTTCATAAATAAGAGCCTTATTTAGGAACTTTAGGGTACACAGTTTAAAGAATGGTTCTATGTCCCCTGAGGCCTGAGATACTGTCTATAATGTAAATGATTCAAGCCTACAGACAGACGAGGCTATTCGTTTTTAAAATAATTGCTGCCTGGTATTTTCAGTGAAATTGACAATTTTTTCTATCCCAGTATTACATAGTATGTAAAATGAAAGCATTGTGATAGAGGGGGGGGGGGGAGTCAAAATTCCCACTCCTATATTTTGATGGATCATCAGGATTTGATCATCCCTGAGTACCAACCACTCTTTCGGATATGTCTCTGTGTGTGTGTCCGTCTATGCGCACGATATCTCTCGAGCAAATTGATCAAATCGAGTGTAATTTCGTACGATGATTTCAATCGGTGAATGTCTGTTTGTCAGCTGACCAAAGGCAGACCATTAATTTTAGAATTCGAAAAATAAAAACATTCCGAATCCATAATTACATTTTAAAAGATTACAAAAAATAAGTTATTTCATCGATAACTTTTTAATATAAATGACGTCAATTATAAGACATTGGCATACACTGTTCTAGGGATATGTTACGGCTTTGAGCTACAACGGGAAAAATAATAATAAAAATATGTTTATTTTGTGTATTATAAAATAAATTTTTGTAAGTAATTTTAATTCGAAATTAATGGTCACCATTGTTTAAGTTATCATAAGCCGTTTCTGAGAAATTCTACTTCTTTTACGCATGTAGAACAATATTTCTAGAGCAAATTAAACAAATGAGAACACGTTAAATTTTTCGAAAATAGAAAACGAATTATAAAGAAATTAATTGTGTTAATATTTAGAAAAATATATTATTTTACACGTTAATTATATTTAGAAGCGAATGTCATAATTTATGAAAACTTTATTATGCGCCATTCTCGAGATTTTGAATATTTCTGGTCTACAAAATCGAAAAAAAAAAAAAATCATAATGAACCCAGTATGTTCAGTATTATCAAATGAGTAAATGCTTTGTAAATACTTTTAATCAGAAATAAATGAACTTGATTAGTACTTATTATCAGACATTCAAGAGGTATTAAAATTTTTACTTTTCCACGGCAAAATGCGATACTCCTCGAAATAATAAATCAAATTACATGAAATTTGGTCTGTTTATTTCAATCGGTAACAACCAGGGGTGCAATTTAGAGAAGCTGGGGACGACTGTGCTCCAGTAGTTTCGCCAAAAAAAGAAAAAAAAAAAAAATTCTGGGGAAGGTTATCAAAATATTTTATTTTCCATTTCTCCATTCTTTGAAATGTAATAGATTCGATGGGTTGGTTCCTGAAGGGGTTATGACCCCCAAATTTCCCTTTTTCGACGCCACTGCTATCGCCTCTCCAAGGAGTTCCGAGTTATGTTTTTTGTATAATTTTCTTTGCTGAATCATATTTCCACCATTCAAACAATTGTCCACCAACTTTTAACCCCCCCCCCCCCCTTAGGATATGCTCCCCCGCATGGAAATCTTGCAATGGCCTTCTTGGTAACAACAAATGGACTATTGATTGTTAGAGAGACCTGGTAATAAGAAAACTCAAATTTACGTTATTGTTTCCCCACGATATTGTTAATTCGAGAGGAAAATCCTGTGTTGGATTCATAAGATTTTTAACACTTTCCAACATAGTTGGTAAAGTGTTCATGACGTTGTTCATTCTGCCTGTCTGTTCGTTCGCACGATAACTACTATAAAAATGGCTTTATCAAAATGAAATTTTAGTATGTTGTTGAGACGGTCTGTGGAACATATGGGAATGTAAAAGAATAATATCACCCAATTAGTTTTGTATTGAACCCGGGTTGTAAAAATGAAATACATTGAACCCTATGGGACGTAATTCTTCAAACATTTTTTCAGCGGAGCATTCACAAGTTGCTTCGAAAATTTTTGGAAATATTCAAATTACCACATAAAATGTGTAAAAACATTCATCAAAATATGTTAAGTAGTTTTTTTTAATTAAAATTGAAACAATGATTACACCCATATTATATGAAGTAATCACGTGACTCGTAAAATAAAATATGACATCCATTTTTTTCCTGCTTAGTGAAATTCGTGACGTTTATATTTATATTTAATGTTACATCCATCCTAAAACCGTTTTATTTTTGCATATTATCTGTGTATCTAAATTCTGTGTCTACTCAATTACAATATTTTTTTATTTTAAATGATCACTAAACTTTGATTATTTTTACAACTAAGCCTAATTTTAACGAATGCAGTATGTAAACAAATCAAGCGATTGTAAGATGAGTTGTAGAAGAATTGCTGAAATTTTTTAAAGCAAAATTATTTAGGTCTGAAGTCTGGAATATAAGTGATATGAATGAAATATTCATTGACTTTACATAGGGAAGCAGTCGATTTTATAGCATTGTCTTTTTTGAAGTTTTAAGTTTCCAAGTAAAATAAATTACCGTAGTACTGCGATAATTTAAAAAATATCACCACTGAATGCATCGCATTTTTGAGATGTTTAAATAGAAGTGCATTTCACTTGCAAAGTGTTTCATAATCACTGCTTTATGCATGATTAGTCTTTCTTGTTTTATTTATTTTTATTCTCTCAGTAACCTTTTTGTAAAAGTCTTTTCAAAAAAAGCGTGTAATAAAACACAGGAACGAACTAATTATAGTTACTGAGGTGAAGAAAGTAACAAAGAATATTTACCACTTTGAATAAGGAAAATAATAATTATAAAAAAACTTTTATATTAGTATGCAAACAATAATGATAACATAGATATGATTAAGAAAATACTTTATACTATAGCCCCATAAAACTGTGAAGGCTGTTTTAAAGTGAGAATCTATAAGCTTTATACCAGCAATTCTGTGATTTATGCCTTTGACTCATTAATTACTGACAAATTTTAACACATTTTTTAATATTAATTTATTCATTGATTTGTTACTGAATATTTCTCCCCTCCTAAAAATTCTAGATATGCCATTAACTGCTGTCATTAAATATACCGTCTGGAGTTAATACACGCGTTACGCCATATAAAAGACATCCAAACATAAAATAGAAAGAACGGCGGATAAAATTTATTACCACATTGATGGCATCACACTGCAAAAATGATATCCGATTACGTAGGATAATAGCCAACTTAACAACGCTTAACCTCCAACAATGAACATAACTTGTGAGGCGCACCGTTCATTTCACATTGTTAGCTTAAGGGGACGCTTCAGTTAAAAAAAATCACCGTTCCCTTGAAAATTGCACCCGGTGGCTCAAGAGATGGGCAGTTCCTTTTTTCAAATGATTGGCATCTGATAGGCCAATGAGAGTAAGTAAAGGTGACGAAAGGCCCTTGGACCTCTATAGTTTATGACTTGCTCGCCTGTCCAAGAGGATAAAGGGGGGAATCTTAGAAGGGTGTGTGGTTTGGGGGACAAAGTAAATGAATGAAAGAATGAAAAAAACGTAACTGGAGGCTTTTCCCACTTACTGAAAGAAAGTTTCCTATCCATTCTATTTCTTGTCAAGGAATAACCAAAGAGTTCTCCTAACCGATTATTATATAATTATAATATAAATATATATATATATGTGTGTGTGTGTAACTTCAATGTGTATTTTGGAGACTAATCTAGGTACAACACTAAAATGTGTGTATTAAAAAACTGGAATTAAAAATAAAATTAATGATATTTCTATGCCTATGAGTCCAGAGCGATGGTATAAAACTAATATTTATTTAGTCATTTTGAATATATCATTATTTCCTTTTTAAATAGTATACATTAGAGTGCATTGTATGAAATTTGTAGTTTGAAATGGACGATACAGCATTAAAAATATGTGATATTCTACATACCGCATTTTTTAGCCTTGCAGAATATATTTAGAAATTATAGTATTTAGCATGAGAATTCCATGTGTTGAAAACGATTTGTTTTAACCGGGGTTACTCGGAAATCTCGGGTTCTGCCTAGTAATGAATAGAAATGGCGGTTGCCACTACACGGGCGCTGCGGAACTGCAATTCTATTCAAATAGCTAGTCTCTAGTAGCGGTACTGCACTTTCACGGCGTTTTTACAGAAAAATGATTTCATTTGTTGACATAGTAACTCAATAGAGACCTATATAATAATTGTCCTGAATGTGTTTTGTTTTTATAAACCCTTCAAAAGCCCCGGTGGCCTAGAAGACTAAATCTTTGTATACTCAAAAATTCAACTTCGGTACAGAACTTAACACAGTCGGAATTTTGAGGGAGAAAAACTACTGGTTCACCGAATATTTATACAAACAATAAAAATTATTTACAAACAAGAAAGGAAAAATGATTTCATTTATACAGATACTGTAATTCAATAAATACCTGTATAATTATTATTCTGCGTGTATTTGTCGTTCCAAACCCTTCAGAAGCTTCCTGTGACCTAGAAGACTAAATCTTTGTGCACTCATAAATTCAAATGCGGGACAGAACCTAACGCAGCAGGAATTTAATGGGAAAATCTAATTGGTTTACCAAATAGTTAAACACTAGCTGAATATTCATTGAAATCGTCAAAAAATCAAAACCACTAATAAAGTTACGCAAATAGACATTTCTTATGTAATTTTTCATTAGAAAACGATTGACATAAATTTCAGAACGCTGACATGAACCGTTCTTGAGATATTGCACATTTAAAAAAAAAATATCAAAAAGTCATATAAAATAAAAAAAAAAATATTTCCTATTAAGAAAAAAGTTCACTTTTCATATGTAATACCATGCGATAAATTGGGTGACATCATTCTCGTGGATCTAGCTCGTTCCATTCAAGAAAAAAGATACTTTGAGTATTACTTTTATATTTGAACGCCAATAGTCATTTATCTGCTGTAAAAATAACTTATTTCTTAGTGCATAATGCTTGGCGATATTTCGGCGACGGAATTTGGCGGAATGTCGCCAACTTGGCGACTTTTTGAAATGTTGCCAAATTAACGGAAATCTCGCCAAATGGATAAAAATGACGCTAAACCAATTGTCGAAAATTTAATATCTTGGAAAGAATATTAGTATCTACTATATGAAAAACCTTTTTTTTTTACTGTAAAAGTATTAAATTCATTACATTATATAAGGAAAGTCATGTGTTGCCCACATCAGATTTTTTTCTTACATAATGCAATGAATTTACATCTTTCACAGTGACAAAACAATGTATAAGATTCACGGCCCTATATGTTTAGGTGTAATTTTTTTCACAGTTTTGCATGGTAAATCCCGAGCGGTATTCGCTGCTAGTATAATATAAAGAAACTTAAAATTTGCAATCATGCGCAAATTACTATAGTATACTAAATGACATTGTTAATCAAAATATTCTGTTAAAATATTTAATTTAGTGCCCCTAAAAAGAAGTTAGAGAATTTCTGTTCTCGCTATACAAAATTATCTTCACGGGCCCCCCGGTGACCTAAAAGACTACAATTAATATAATATTTACAGTAAATAAGTATGGAACAAATATATGCAAGAAGAAAAACAGTAAACCAGCGCGAGAGGAATTATCTGTACTGATACAACAAATTGTAACGCAAAGGACTTCTCTTTCTTTACTGGACCAAAGTCAAAAGACACCTGCTAAACACCAACAAATGTACCCCTTCGTTCATTTCCCCAATACCAGTCAATCATCCACCCACCCCTCAAATCTCCACACCAAGAATTTTCACCCCCATTTTTCCCCTGGGAGGATAGGAGGTGTGGCTAACGTTGAAAATTGGAAGTTTCAGCAGTTGAAACACGATTTACTATTCCAATATATTAATCCCAAATTAATTCAAAAATCTAAAAAAAATCTTAAAAAGAAGCCAGAAGTATAATCTATTGAACGCTCTTTTTCAAAATGTGAAACGTTTGATAGTTAATTTTTTATAGTGCAATTAAGAAGGTGATGTTTTATCTAAGAAATTTTGACAAATTAACTCCATTTCAAGATATATTTAAAATAAAATTTAAAAAATTGATGACAGAGTTCAATGCATTAAACTGTCTACAATCATGTGCAAAAAACAGAATTTTAAATTATTCATTTGCCAATGTGTAATTAGCGAAGAACTTCCCCCATAGGTTAACATGGGCATGAAAGCTAACTGAAGCGTCGCCTTAACAGGCATTTAAAACCTGTTTCACGTTCATAAATCTTCTGGAGAAGGCCTGTCCCCCCCTCTCCCGTTTAAGTATTCCAAGAGCGCTTGCCTCTTACGTATGGGGATGACGGAAGTTTTTAATGGACACACTGACACTGTAGTTCATGCAGTAGTTGGCCTTTTGATGTTTTTGTTGGTTGGATGTTTGATTTGGCGCGTGCCCCACTGTGAAATTTGTTTTCCGTTTAGATTTTTTAAGACTGTCAGTCACGGACTTTCAAACTGATTTATTATCTGGAGTGAGTGATCATACTTAACAACTATTATTTTCCTAAACATTAAAGCAGGGGCACATGTCAGATTTTATAGGAGATGGTGCACATATAGAAGGTGCCCACTAAGGTGGCCAGATTTCGGCACAAAACAGCGTGGTGTTTGTTCCAAAATCAAGGAGTCATTTCGGAACACAAATTTGAAGATATTTGGGAACATTAATTTCCGCAGGAAACGCATATTTTCACCTACCATAATATATTTTATAAAAGCATACCATAATGCATGAATTAATATATACCTTAAAACAGATAAGTCCTTTTAAAATTTGGAAAAGAAGACATTATCAAAGCATACATTCAAATTAAATAATTTTACATGCTCCATCGTGAATAATAAGTAAATTATCTAAAAATAATTTACAATTAAACATTAGTAAATGAGACTAAATAAGAGATAATATGGTCTAAATCACAGAATACTAATATGTACTAATATGAACCAATAATTAGACTATAGCGTATAATGAACTAATAGTGTAACATTATCAAAGGACATACTAAACTTTCAATTGAAATCAAGATTTCGGTGAAACAAATTTTGAATTTCAGGAATAAAAAGAAACTTTTATTTTATAGATTGGAAATGGCTATTAATGATTTCTTGATATACAATATATATATATAACTTCCACAAAAATATTTTAAGATAATCAATAAATGAAAATATATTTTTTTTACTTTGTCCAAACTAAAGCAAATTTTGAGTTATTGGAGCTGTAGAGTAGTTAATAATTTTTATAATTTGTATACTTAAATTCTACTGAAACAGAATTTGGGGACATTTTGTGTACCCAAACAGTTTTACATTTTTGGGGGAACTGTCTATATCATTCGGTGACTTCTGCTCACTTTAGTGTGTATATATATATATATATATATATATGTATAGTGCACATGAAGCTGGTGTACACTAATTCTTAAAAAAGATGTAGAGTGGATTTATTATGTTCCCTCATACATAGTATAATGAAAGTGAATGTATTGTGACGGGGATGAAAAATCGAATTCGAGTTTATACCAGACTTACACGTATTGAACATCCCAGAACTCAAATCGAGCGTTTTTAAGTGGTGTGTATTCGTGCTTGAAAATACGTTTCAAAATTATTTAGCAATGCTATTACTTTCCTTATATACATAATGTATAAGGAAAGTATTGTGACGGGGTCGAAAATTCGAATTCGAGTTTTCGACGAGAGAGCATGTTTCAAGCATCCCTGATCACGAATCAAACATTTTTGAAGTGATGTCTGTGTGTGTGTATGAAGGTATGTGTGTGTGTGTCAGTGGGACTGTGGAGACGATAACTGACGAACGAATGGACCGATTCGAATGAAATTTGGTACAAAAGTCACAATCCGTAAACACTGAAAGCCTATTGTTTTTATACGCAATCGAATGTACAGAACCTCCCTAGATTTTCGAGTGAAATTTTGAAAAAATCGTCAAAAAATCAAAACCGCTAATAAAGTTACGCAAATAGACATTTCTTATGTAATTTTTCATTAGAAAACGATTGACAAATTTTAGAACACTAACATGAACCGTTCTCGAGATATTGCACATTTTTCAAAAAAAATTATCAAAAAGTCATATAAAATAAAAAAAAAATATTTCCTATTGAGAAACATGTTCAGTTTTCATATATAATACCATGCGATAAATTGGGTGACATCATTCTCGTGGATCTAGCTCGTTCTATTCATGAAAAAAGATACTTTGAGTAATACTTTTGTATTTGAACGCCAATAGTCATTTATCTGTTGTAAGAAAAACTTATTTCTCCGTCCATAACGCTTGGCGAGATTTTGATGACGAGTTTGGCGGAATGTCGCCAACTTATTGACATTTCTAATTGCTGCCAAATTGACAAAAATCTCGCCAAATGGATAAAAATGACGCTAAATCAATGAAAATGACGACTAATTGAAAACAATTCAATATCTTAGAAAGCATACAAGTATCTACTATAAGAATAACATTTTTTTAACTGTAAAAGTAGTAAATTCATTGCATTATATAAGGAAAGTCATGCGTTGCCCACATCAGATGTTTTTGAATTGGAATTGTTTTGCTAAAAATATTTTTGAATAACTTGTAGTCTGTTTTAAAACCATTGACAATTGTAGTTCTGAAAGTAAATGCATTTCGAAAAATAAGTCCAAAAAGTTCAAAATAGTTCAATTAAGTACAGTTACTTTTTAGTCTAAATTAATTTAGTGATTTTCTGAATTTAAAAGTTTATAGATTAATAAATTTCTGGATATTGGGCATTTTGTTAGTTCAGATTACACCAGTTAAATTTAACCTAAACTAAAAGCATTCTACTGTCTTGGAATTGGTCTAATTAAATTCAGTCATGCTGTAATAAGTATGCTCATGAATTAAGTAGTTTGTTAAAATGAAAATTATAAATTAGCTTTTGTTGTTGTTACATTACAATTAAGGAAGAATGAGTGCACTGCTTCTGAAATTAGCTTTTAATTTACTCCATTGGACTCGAGCAACTATTTGGACGGCCGGGATGCAACTAGTATGTGTAAGATTTATAAGACTTGTATGTGTAATAGGTCAGTTAGCGTCAATATGATGCATACAGTATCGATACGATGAAGAACGATTTTGACTATCGATACAATCTAACACGATGTACAAATATGCTGCATGCATCGATACAACGCATACACTTGCCCATCACTTACTTTTCTATCAAACAACATAATTTATAGGAGTAATTTAAGTATGTTATTATCGCTTACCGAATGGATTTTGTAACGTTATATTTTTATGTTCACGGACGTAAATAGAGCATAAAGATATTACATGTTTTTGATTTAAGATGGAAAAATTGTGAAAAAAATTACTTTCCATACAAAATATGTAATACTAAATAGAAATAATTTTCAAAAGATTTAGATACTAATTTAAATAGGAAACTAACACACATATGTTTATTTTCAGTGATAATGGGAGAGCTCGTATTTGTGTTATTGTTATCTCACACGTTTGAAATATGGTGATATGTATAGAATGTTTCACGTAGTGTTTTCGTCAAGCATACCTCCTCGTATTCCCCGCCCCCGCCCCCCCCCCCAGGACGTTTTATGTTAACCATGTATCTATTTATGTAACACAGCATTTAGATATATTTACAGAGAACAAATGTAAAACTTGCTCCCCCCCCCCCCCCCCGGCCAAAAAACTCGTGAAAGAAACACTGGTTTTACGTGAGCTTTTTATGTAAATATCTATCTTCTAATTTCATTGTAATTTTATTTCGTCATAAATTGGTTTTCATATCATAAAGCTTTAGTATATCTGATCTCCGTTGATCAATTTAGGTATCCAAGAAAACGTTGGAAAAATTTAATTAATATTCGCAAAATAATAAAGGGATTTAAAATTTTTCTCATAAACAATGCTAATATTTTTAACTACTATGTGATCAAATACTAGCTTTATCCATGCAAATATTCTACTTTATGATTCTGTGGAATAATCGAGCAGTTCCATTCACAAAATGAATATTTATCTTGCATCCTTTTAATTTTCCTGATTTGAATAAATGCAAATAATAATCATCTGAAAATACAACTTTATTCATCTTTCTGCACATTTTGTGAGCGGTCCCCCCCGATTTCTCCTCGCCTTTCGGCATCTTTTCCAATACTCCCCCACCTTGTGGGAGGGGGGGGACGTTGGGGAGGGGGGCTAGGAGAAAAGGCTCGCGGGAATTATAATCTAATAGCTGACGAAAGAGAAGCGTCACTCTTCAAGACTAGCGGTAGGGCTGCCACAATGGGAACGCCTGTCACCGCGCCAAGTGGGACGGGAAGAGTGACGCCCAAATCACGCCAAGCGTGCCAAGATTTATTGGGTCTCTCTTCTGCATTTCAGAGGAGTGGTAGCTGTAAATGCATGTTATTCTTTTCAAAAAGTTTAAAGAAGTTATTGAAGTAACTAGAGACTACGGGAAAGTTGCACAGATAGTAGCCCCAAACCTCATGCTAAAATATTTTTAAATAACATTTAGTGTGGAATTACGCTCCTAGTGTAACGACTACCATCAGTTGACTGGTTTCACGCTAGCTATCGCTCTTCATGGAATAGCTGATTGGTCGCAAGAACACTTGCTATATGCATTTTTTTTTTTTTTTTTTTTTAATCCCAACGCGTGCTGAGATTGTTAGCACTCAGCAGGTCAACTAAATTCCGTTTTTAACCTGAGTGATGTCTGTCTTACTGAGTTTAAATATAAAAAAAGAAATATTCATTTTGTATCTAATCGGATTGATTAACTGTTACCTCAAAGAATTCAATTCTTCTCGTTAAAATTTTGGATTTTTCAGGGGGGGGGGGGGAAGCTTCATTAATTCAGAAATCGAGATTTGCATTAGATTCTTGGGGATCCCATACATATGGTTACTGGTTACCCTTGGTGTTTTTTCTTTCGTTCATCATGAAACATTTTATATTTAAGTTCGATTTTTGTTACTGCGATGTCATCAGTGACGAAGCGTGATGAAATAACTTAGGGATACTTAATATACCAAGGGCAAAGGTTAGCAAATTACACGATTCTTACCGGTATGTTTTAACTGTATATTATGTTGTATATGTTAACAAAATTGCAAATAAAATAAAATATAATAACTGAATTACAATGCAAATTAATGAATGGCATTTTGTAATTTTGTTATTGCAGTGGAATCCCGGTTTTGCGTTTCTCTGCTAAACAGAGTCAAAATGTTGTATGCGGGAAAACACAATGCACGGGGAACCATTTTAGCTAGCCTATAAAATACAAGTAAGAAAGTAAATATACTACCCGCCAAGCTTTACTTTTCATATACTAAAAGTTTTATTTAAGATTCACATAGAAAAATTCCGTATCTGAAATGTCAAAACACCCATAATTTTTTAATTCTCTAAATCAAATTTGCTATTAACTTTTAAAATTACTCTTCATAGTCCCCAAACAATAAACACTATGTTTGCAGAAACGGAAAGATTCAAGCAAGGGACACGCCTACCCTGGTCTATAAGGCAGTTAAATGAGAGTATTGCGTGCACATTATCTTTTTGTTTCATTCCCAATGCAATATCACCTAACAGGGTAGACATTTCAATAGATATCTCTCTTGAAAAATTCGTCGTTGTTTGAAGGTACGACACCAGCAAAATTATGTCTATCTTCCTGCGTTTACTTACGAAGAAAAGATTTTATACATTTCTAATAATATATAATTAAAATAAAAGTTACTTGGTCATAAGTTAGTTGATTTGACACTTTCTACTTTGTCTCCCCTGTCGTTTTGCCACTGAATGTCATTAACCCTTTACGCTTTGAAAGCAAAAAGCGCTTGGAAATTGGATTAGTTGTGACAGGTTTATTTTGAACATTGTGCGTTTAGATATGGTAGTTATCACGAAACTTTTTATACAAATTTATGTGAATACCTTTTGAAGAAATCTTTCAGACGAGTTTTCATCAAACTTGTAAACACATTATAAATGAGTTCTTATCAAATAAAATGTGTCATGAAGTTTATTGGCAAAGTTTGTGATATTTTTTTTTTTTTTTTTGTTATATAAGGCCTAGTTTGTAATTTGTTTTTGCAATAACGTTTGCTTGTACATACTTATGCAAATAGCAAATATCCTTTGAAAAAAATTTATAAAAGGACCTGTGCCAAACGTATATATAATTTATAAACTGATCCTTATCAAAGAAGGTATGTCATAAAACTACATTCTGTGTTATGGGCAGTGTTCCTTTGAGGACTTCTGGACCGGGGGGGGGGGGGGGGGAGAGGGGTAAGTTTTCTATTTGCCCTATATAAATATATCTAAATGTTGTCACATAAATGGATACTAGGTTAACATGATGTGACTCCGGGGAGCCCCCCCCCCCCCCGGATGTATTCCTGAAAGAAACACTGATTATGGGTATTATAAAAATTTGTCGTACATGTGATGTAGATACCCTTTAAAGTTTTTTTTAGAGAAAATAACGAATTTTTCTTTATCAAGTTTATAAACAAATTATAAACGGGTCCTTATCAAACAAAATAAAGGTGTGCATTTTGTATAGATCACTGATAGATTGTTAAGCACTTGTTTATGGTCAGTGATTTATTAGTAATATTTAACATCTGAAATATGACATCTCTTTTTTTATCAGAATAGATTTCGCATTGGATCAAATTTTAGTTCTTATTCTGATTGTACTTACAAATAAATTTTCAACTTATCAAAACACAACAATATATGTCCGTTATATAGTACAGTATTTAAATAGAAACTTTCGTAACTAACGCCCTTGTACATTTCATGCATAGCGATAAATTGCCAAATGTGGCACATCTACCCTCAGCACAATCTTCTGTGGCGCGTCTGTGACAAAGTAGGCGCGTATGTATGGACGAGTGTGTACAGCAGGCAGGCGACACTGCAACGCGTCTTGCTCATGAATATTCCATGAGCATGGGCCCGTCAACAGCAGCTGGCTGCCCCCCTTTTTTCCCTTTTAGTCCTTACCCAAATTCGAAGATCTTTTCCTTTTATTTATTGCAAAGAGTGAGAGTTTTTTTTTCTTGCGATTTTTGTGCTATTTCTGCAGCGTGTTCACTCTAAGAGGGAAACTAGCTGACAAAACAATGTGTTTCTCTACGTTGGTTGGGGGAGTGGTAAGATAGAATGATCATAATTTATTCCGATTGCAAAGAAAAGTTCATTTATGATAGGTTTCAGAAAAGTGAATTGTCATCAGGATATTTTTGAGATTTTTATCAAGGAATTATTTTAGAATATCAGATTTTTTTTACTGTTATTCTGTATAATTTGGGGGAAGGAATGTTCAATATTGAAAGTATTTATTTTATAAGGGTAAAAAGCGTTTTTATTTATTTATTTTTTACCTTATAAATGGATTCAAGAATTTAGACAAAAAAGTTTATTTTAATCATATAATAAAGTTCTGTCTTTCCTGCTAGTGGGGATCCGAATTATAATATAATCTATAAGTAGAGTGATTAATAATAAAATATTTTAGTCTATTAAATTAGTGAACAGAGCCTATGAGTCAAAGTTATGTTGAATGTTTTATGTACATTGGGAATTTTTTTAAAGAAACATTTCGCACTGCACAAGCAGACACTATTAACAACAGTAATAGTGTCTACTATTAACAATAGTAATTTAGGGGGGGGGGGGTATTGTTTTTACCACCCAGAAAATTTTGGAAATTTTAATATTTAAAATAAGGCTATTTTAATTTTTGTGAAATATCCTAAATTTTACATCCCTGGGGAGGAATACTGAACTTTCATGAAATAAATTGGCCATGGAATCTGAGGTCTAATGCCGAATTATCCAACTGGTAGCCCTCGGACAGGGATATAGCTTAGATAACATATTAAAAATTAATTAAATTACTAAAATTTGCTTCTTAAATTGAACAAATATGGTAAATGAAATGCGTAGCTGTAATTAAATGTGATGCATAATGCTGAAAATATTTTCAACGGCAGCAAAAATGTTTTGCTCGAAAATATGTATTTTATAGAACTTAAACAGTGGTGTATAAAGCGTAAATCATTAGAATAAGAAAATTGTTAAATATATGTGTTTATGCCTCTGCTTTCTTTTTTTTTTTTTTTTTTTTTTTTTTTTTTTGGTTTGAAAATAAATCCTTGATTTATGCACACAAAACATAGTGTTCACTTTTCAATAAAGAAAAGGACATTTTCAAAAGGACTTAACCTGCAAGAAAAGTATTTCAACCCGAACTCTAATTTTAATAAAACGTTTACGGTCATTAGAATAAACTAATTTACATATTTATTATGAAATATATATATATGCTAAGTCCCATCATCATCACAGGAAAAAATTAATAAAAATCCGTTTTGTCACACTACATAAATTCCAGTTTCATGCTCAATTTTTTTTCGTACTGCACAAATTATGCGCTACTGTACGTTAAAAATACCCTGTACGCCTTTATGTATATACCTATTAGGAAACATTGCTAGCAGAAATATTAATCCACTTAGTATATCTGCACTTAAA
This sequence comes from Amaurobius ferox, assembly GCA_951213105.1. Lineage (NCBI taxonomy): Eukaryota > Metazoa > Arthropoda > Arachnida > Araneae > Amaurobiidae > Amaurobius > Amaurobius ferox. The sequence continues at coordinate 73,214,212 of OX578134.1, forward strand.
AGACACTAGATAATGTGCTTTGAGTTACAGATGCATTGTTTTTTAATATTCAAGCTTTCATTATATGTATAATAATATTTTTTTATCCATTTTGTATATTTTAGTTATTGCATACACGTGTGGCTAATGTCAAAATGATAATTTTTTTGTTATTTGAATATCATGTTCCAGATTCAATTTTTTTTTTACCCCCTTCAAATTTTGTAACATTAATTCTCTAATTTAATATCTTCCGCATAGTTAATTGGGTACATCATATGCAAACAAACCATTTACTTTTAATTAATTTCTTCTAATTCCTTTTCAAATGTGCTTCAAAGAAGATAGTCTATCATATCAATGTATTTTATCAGACACAATTTTACTTTAAATCATCTGTAGCTTCGTGTAAATACACAGTATTAAGATTACATATTTTTTCTTAAACATAGCTATTTTAACTTGTAAGCTAATAAACTCATAGGCTTTTCTTAATAGAAATAAAACAAGAAAGATCAACCATGCTTAAAGCATTGATTATGAAACACTTTCCAACTTCAATGCAATTTTATTTAAACATGTTTTAAATGTAATACATTCCTCGGTAATATTTTGAAACTTATCACAATACTACATTAATTTATTATATTTGAAAACTTAAGCCTCCATCGAAAAAAATGAACTTCATTCAAATGACGGCATTGAAATATAAATTGCCTGGTTTAAACATCTCTAAAATGTGATACATTCCTCGGTAATAAATTTAAAATTATCATATTACTACGATATTTTATTATATTTGAAAACATCATCGAAAACAACTGAAATTCATTCAAAGGAAGTCATAGAAAAAATAACACGCTTGGCTCTCTATAAAAGCAGCATTTCATTCATAAATAATTTCCCATTTATGAGATTCATCACAATACTATAATAATTTATTTTATTTAAAAATTAAGACCATGGAGCTGCAAGCAATTAAACTCTATGCGTAAAACTTCATCGAAAAAAATCGTCCTTTTCTTTGTAAAATCAATGAATATTTCATTCATATCAGCTATGCAGACTCCATGAACTAAATGATTTTGTGTTAAAGAAATACAGCAATTCTAATACAAATCATTCTACATATTTTGCTGTTTACATAGGTGAAAAATAGGCTTCGTTGTAGAACTAATCAAATTTGGATGAGCATTTAAACTCAAATATATTGTAATTGCGTTGTTTCAGTATGTAGATGCACAGGATTTAAGCAAAAACAAAGTAGTTTTAGGACGGATACAACACTCAATATGAATTAAAAAGAACTTTAAACATCACAATTTTGAGACAAGATGGATGCCATATATCATTTTGAAGTGGGTCACGTGATCTTTTCATATCATGTTCACGTGATCGCTTCATATAAGAGGTGTTATTATTATTTTAATTTTTATTTAAAAAACTACTGAATATATTTCGCTTAATTTATTTTTATATATTTTATGGAACAATTTGTACATTATCTAAAATTTTCGAAGCAATTTGTGATTTTTAAATCCGCTTAAAAAATGTTTGAAAAATTAGGTTCCATAGGGTTCAATGTATTTCATTTTTTCAACCCGGGTTCAATCCAAAACTAATTGGGTGATATTATTCATTTATATTCACATAGGTCCTACAGAATGTCTGAACAACATACTTCAAAAAATTTTAATGTCGCAGATGTTAATTTTTTGCAAATGAGCACTATTTCATAAAAATGTTAAAATATTACATAAAATGGTTCTGCACTTCTGCTGAACTGTTAAATTGTGGCTGCAATCAGAAATAATTTTCTCATCCTCAAATCAAGTAAGCTATATAACGAGAAATTTATTATTTTAATTTTCTACAATTTCTGAATGAAATTTTAGCACAAATTAAAAATGTTTATGTTTAAGGTGATTCTTATCAAGAAGAGGCGTGTTAGCATGCATTTAATTGGTATTCCGATTTTTCAAATGTTTGTAAAATTTATTTAAACTTTAAATGTTATTAAATTGCTTTTCTAATCTACATTTAAAACGTGTTTTAATGTTTATTAGCTGCTCAGTGCTCTTTTCCTTGTAACTATAACCAATGATATAGTTCGCTGAGAGGGTGGCTGAAATCAGCGTATGATAAATGCTCAACTAATGAAGGAACTCTAGATCATATTTTCCATTGGCCAGTTTTTTACAATAAGCAAAAGAGGCAAATGCCTCCTCAATTATAAAAAGCCTGTTTTACTTACCATTTCAATTTATTACTTTCCTTATATACAGTAATGTATAAGGAAAGTATTGTGACGGGGTCGAAAATTAGAATTTGAGTTTTCGACGGGAGAGCACGTTTCAAGCATCCCTGATCACAAATCGAACATTTTTGAAGTGATGTCTGTGTGTGTGGGGGGGGGGGGGGGGGAGACGATAACTGACAAACGAATGGACTGATTCGAATGAAATTTGGTGCAAAAATTACAATCCGTAAACACTGGAAGTCTATTGTTTTTATACGCAATCGAATGTTCAGAACCCCCCTAAATTTTCGAGTGCAATTTTGAAAACATCGTCAAAAACTCAAAAGCTCTAATAAAGTTACGCAAATAGACATTTCTTATGTAATTTTTCATTAGAAAACGATCGACATAAATTTTAGAACGCTAACATGAACCCTTTCTCGAGATATTGCACATTTTCCAAAAAAATTATCAAAAAGTCATATAAAATAAAAAAAAAATATTTCCTATTGAGAAATATGTTCACTTTTCATATGTAATACCATGCGATAAATTTGTGACATCATTCTCGTGGATCTAGCCCGTTCCATTCATGACAAAAGATACTTTGAGTAATACTTTTGTATTTGAACGCCAATAGTCATTTATCTGCTGTAAGAATAACTTATTTCTCCGTCCATAACGCTTGGAGAGATTTTGGTGACGAATTTGGTGAGATGTCGCCCACTTGGCGACTTTCTTCAATGTTGCTAAATTAACGAAAAACTCGCCAAATGTATAAAAATAACGTTAAATCAATGAAAATGACGACTCATTGACGAAAATTTAATATCTTTGAAAAAATATAAATATATGCTATAATAGTAATCTTTTTTTTTTTTTTTTTACTGTAAAAGTAGTAAATTCATTGCATTATATAAGGCAAGTCATGTGCTGCCCACATCAGATTTTTTTAAAAATAGCTTTTATTCTTTTATAAATTGGTACTTTTTGGACCTGAAAAATCGTTTCGTGTCCATCTGTGCAAAAAATATAAAGAATGCTAAATCAGTTTTGAATAATTTTCGAATCCTATAAAACAAACGCCTTCGGGCCTTAAATACTCTGATAGAAACTAGCCAGTAATCGTAATTAGGACGTGCATGTATTCCCGCGTAGCTTAAACTAGTGACGTTGACAGGGAGAAGAGTGTTAGGAATCATACACGCCATTGGGTAAACAATTATATTGGATCTCTATATGTGTCATATTGGAAAACGAAAACCGACACTGTAGACCATCCAAATTAACCACAATACAGTAGTCGACCTTTTACAGTTATCAGCTCTCCCCTCCTTCTAGGATATTGGGTACGCCTATAGATATGAGAAATAGAACGAATTTTCACTAGAGTTTCGTCGAATTACCACTAGAGTTTAGTCAAATTACCGCTAGAGAGATAGAACGAATTACCGCTAGAGAGATAGAACGAATTACCGCTAGAGAGATAGAACGAATTACCGCTAGAGAGATAGAACGAATTACCGCTAGAGAGATAGAACGAATTACCGCTAGAGAGATAGAACGAATTACCGCTAGAGAGATAGAACGAATTACCGCTAGAGAGATAGAACGAATTACCGCTAGAGGGATAGAACGATTGCTAGAAAGATAGAACGAATTACCATTAGAGGGAAAATTCAAAAATTCGGCCCGTTAGGTTCTATCCGGATATCAATACTATAAGACTGCGAAGTTTCAGGCTTTCAGGTCACCGGGATGCTTTCGTAGAGTCTGGAAAGACAAATACACGTTGACATTATTATATAGATTCTCCGTATCTGGAGGGGGAATTCGGCCCTATTAGTTCTGTCCTATGGATTGATAATTTGGTCGAAATTACCTGTTTGCTTTTTAGCATGATGGGTGGATCTGGAAAAACAAAAGCATGTTAAAGAATTTTTATAAAGATATATAGACATCCTTTCCATGTAACATATCAGTTAGTATAAAAATATTCTATATTTGAACGATTTAAAAAACACATTTTTGAAACTTCCCAACATAGTTGGAAAGTGTTTATGACTTTGGTCATTCTGCATGTCTGTCTGTCCGTTCGCACGATAATTACCGTGAAAATGACTATCAAAATGAAATTTTAGTATGTTGTTGAGACGGTCTGTGGGACATTTGGGAATGGAAATGAATAATATCACCCAATTAGTTTCGGATTGAATCCGGGTTGGAAAAATGGAATACATTAAACCCTATGGGACTTTATTTTTCAAACATTTTTTAAGCAAAGTTAATATTCAGAATTTGTTTAAAAAATATTAGGAAATATTTAAATTATTACATAAAATGTGTAAAAAATATTTCAGCAAAATATGTTGGGTAGTTTCTTAAATGAAAATTGAAATAGTAACTGTACTCATGATATATGAAAAGAGATCACTTCACTCAATACAAAATAAAATATGTCTTGCATTTTTTTTTTCCCCTATGCGTAAAGATCGTAATGTTTAAAAATTGCTTAAATTTATATTTAGTGTCGCATCCGTCATAAAAAACGCTTTATTTTTGCATAATATCTCTGTACCGAAATTCTGTGAAAAAGCAACGACAATATTTTTGATTTTAAATGATGAAATATTCATTGACATTATATAGAGAGGTAAACGATGTATATTTAGATGACGTTATTTGAATAAAGTTCATTTAGTGTAATTAGCATGAAGTTAGATAATGAAACATCTATGGAAAAAACGCTTAAAAATGCCATAATGCTTTGATAATTATATCTTGGTGTCGCTAGTGTTAGTAAAGTAGCTGCTATTGCTAATTGATATAACAGAAAGGCGTAGTATTTAGTATATGTATTTTTGATTATTTTTAAATTAAGGGTTCCCTAATTATGAGTATAATTATCCAGTATATTTACTTTCCTTATATACATAATGTATAAGGAAAGTATTGTGACGGGGTCGAGAATTCAAGTTTTCGACGGGAGAGCACGTTTCGAGCATCCCTGATCACGAATCAAACATTTTTGAGGTGATGCCTCTCTCTCTCTTTCTCTCTCTGTGTGTGTGTGTGTGTGTGTGTGTGTGTGGAGACAATATCTCACGAACGAATGGAGCGATTCGAATGAAATTTGGTACAAAAATCACAATCCGTGAATACTGGAAGCCTATTGTTTTTAAACACAATCGAATGTTCAGAACCCTCCTAAATTTTCGAGTGGAGTTTTGAAGAATTCATCAAAAAATGAAAACCTTAAAGTTACGCAAATAGACAATTCTTATGTAATTTTCCCTTAGAAAACGATTGATATAAACTTTAGAACACTAGCATGAACCGTTCTCGGGATATTGCAAATTTTTCAAATAAATGTATAATAAAAAATCCCATAAATTAAACATTAACTGTTGAAAAACAAGTTTACTTTTCATGCGTAATATCATGCGATAAATTTGGTGACATCATTCTCGTGGATCTAACTCGATCCATTCACGAGAAAATATACTTTGCCGTTCAAATACAAAAGTATTACTCAATCTACTATAAGAATAATTTATTTCTCCGTCCATAACTCTTGGCGAGATTTTGGGGACGAGTATGGCGGAATATCACCAACTTAACGACTTTTTTAAATGTTGCAAAATTAATGAAAATCTGGCGAAATGGATAAAAATGATACTAAATCAATGAAAATGACGACTAATTGATGAAATGTTAATATCTTGGAAAGAATATAAGCATCCACTATAAGAATAACCTACTTTTTTTTACTGTAAAAGTAGTAAATTCATTGCATTATATAAGGAAAGTCATGTGCTGCCCACAACAGATATTTTTTTTATTGACACGTTCTTGCCATTATTAGTGTTGCCAACTTGGACACAATTTTAATAAAATTGCTTCGTTTGTACGATTTTACTCGCAAAAATTATTTTTTACGATTTTTTAGCTATTAGATGAATTTCGTCCAACATCATGACAACCAACGATTTATCGCCAATTGTATTTTTTTTTTTTCGTTCCACCGGCCTGTCAGCTCGCTCTAGATATCCAAATTTGTGAAAATCTGAGCCCAAATGACACATTTTAACATTTTAAAACAAAACTTAATGCACATTTTTGCACTTGATGCACATTTTAGCACTTTTAAATAAAATTCTAAATTTTCACGTTTTTACATAAAGTCGCGAATTCTAACGCTTTAAAATAAAATTGTGATTTCTAACGTTCATAATTGAACTCACACATTTTAATGTTCTTAAATAAAGTCGCAAATTTTAGTGCTTTTAAAGAAAATTTGCGTATTTTAACACGTTTAAACAAATGTAACTGCTTTTTTTTTTTATTTATTTTAAGAATTTTACTTTACTTGCTTACTTACTTTCACTGGAAATATATTTTAAACTACAGAAAATAGATCAAAACAATAAGCGATGAAAACTCTATGTAAGAAATTGAATTTTTAGATTAACAATTTGTTTTTACAAAGCTCTTATAGTTTAAGGTCAATCGTCTTGCCTATTTAAAGACTGAAAGTTTATCGTTTATAAAGTTTCTTATGCTTATATCTCGAAAACTAAAAATGCTAGTTAATACCAATCAGTTATAATTTTGATATTTTAATATTTTGAACTATTTTGAGAGGCTGTTGATATTTCGGTATTTTAGCTAGCTATGAGCGGTAAACGAGTAATTTCTAGACTCTTAAAAGTCCTACAAGGATATATAATTGAGACTCAATTTGTAGTTTTATTTTACAAGATGTGACTCACGCAAAATAATTTTAGCTCCAACTGACAAGAGCCACCACAGATTTTTTTAGGCAGTTTAGCCGAATTATTTATATTCATTTTATGTATTCAGATTGTTAAGTTATTACCGTAACACCATTGTCCCCCTCTTCCTTAAAAAAATCTTATAAAATTGTTGATTAATATGAAATTTATCACCCAGTCAAACTTATTTATTGGGAATTCTATGACATTAAATTTCATTAATTCACATTAACTACCACCACTATAACCAATCCTAATTTAGGGAGTAGGGGTTTCCCTTCACTGCAATTCTAACTATTTGGTAAATCTAGTGTGTATGCCATGAAGTTAGAAGTAAGGAGATAAAACTCCTCTGGATGAAACGCTTGAAAATGCCATAATGCTTTTGAGAATTATATCTAAGTGCTGCTAGTGTTAGTAAAGTAGATCTTATTGTTAGTTGACATAACGGTAAGGCGTAGTATTTAGTATATGTATTTCTGATTATTACTTTCCTTATATACATAATGTATAAGGAAAGTATTGTGACGGGGTCCAAAATTCGAATTCGAGTTTTCGACTGGAGAGCACGTTTCAAGCATCCCTGATTACGAATCGCACATTTTTGAGGTGATGTGTGTGTGTCAGTAAGTCTGTGGAGACGATATCTCCCGAACGAATGGAGCGATTCGGATGAAATTTGGTGCAAAAATCACAATCTATGAATACTGGAAGCCTATTGTTTTAAAACATAATCGAATCTTCAAAACCCTCCTAATTTTTGGAGTGAAATTTTGAAAAAAATCATCAAAAAATCAAAACCTTTAATAAAGTTACGCATATAGACATTTCTTATGTAATTTTTCCTTAAAAACGATTGACATCAATTTGAGAATGCTAGCATGAACTGTTCGAGATATTGCACATTTTTCAAATAAATTTATCAAAAAGTCCCATAAATAAAAAAAATATATTAACTGTTAGGAAACATGTTCACTTTTCATATGTAATATCATGCGATAAATTGGGTGACATCATTCTCGTGGATCTAACTCGTTCCATTCACGAGAAAAGATACTTTGAATAATACTGTTGTATTTGAACGCCAATAGTTATTTATCTGCTGTACGAATAACTTATTTCTCCGCCCATAACGTTTGGTGAGATTTTGGCGACGAATTTATTGGAATGTCGCCAACTTGACGACATTTTTAAATGTTACCAAATTAACAAAAATCTCGCCAAATGCATAAAAATGACGCTAAATCAATGAAAATGACGACTAATTCAAGAAAATTCAATATTTTTGAAAGAATATAAGTATCTACTATAAGAATAACATTATTTTTAACTGTAAAAGTAGTAAATTCATTGCATTATATAAGGAAAGCCATGTATTGCCCACATCAGATTTTTTTTAAATTAAAGGTTCCCTTATTATGAGTATAATTAACCAGTACTTCTTCATAGTTGTAGAATAGAATACAGAATAGAGATAAAAAATAAATTGAAAGATAAAATAACTTTGAGTACGTATGAATATTCTTTATTTTTTCAGTTCAACTTTGCATTGCACTAATAATTTGTTTTTACAAAATTGGCACTTTAAATATATATTTTAGACTTTTCACTGTCGAAAAGCATACAATGTAGGGCTACTTAACTTATCCCAGCGCCACCTGTATTACTGTTTCAAACGATATAATGATTTTCTTAATATGAAGTTCTAACTCCTTACTTTTATCGTACCAACTTTCTGTCCGCTTTAAAGTGAATTGTGTACGTGACACGCAGTAAAATTCACATTGAACTTCAGATTTATGACGAAACTTCTCGTATCATTTCTCTCTCGCTGAGAGCATGAAATTGCAATTTTTGCATTCACCATGTCACAGACAGGGGCATATTTTCTAATTGGAGGAGAGCGGATTTTTCTATGTCATTCGACCAATGGAGAGAGTTTTGTTTGGTTGTCTTTTTTCCGAACCCTAAAAATCGGTAGTTCACTAAACGTCTTTTTTTTTTCCTCTCGAGCGGGATTTTTTTAAGCTTTCTCCCAGTTGCCCTTTAGATATAGAGGAGTGAACATAAAAGTCGTGTTGATGGGAGTCGTCGTTCGCTTTTTTTTTTTAATCTGCGTGCTGTATTAATATAAGATAATTTTCAATTCAGTAAATATATCAGACCGTTTTCAACACTTATCTAGTCAATTAAAATGAACTGGCCTTTTATCACTGCTTGTATTTTAATTCTTGGAAGCCTTGGGGAATTTAATTTGTTTTATTTTTATAGAGATTTTCGTGTCGAAGACTCATGCAAATCCCCTTTATAAGTTTTTCTACAATAAATATATGGTCTTGTACCTTATATAGATAGATAAGGAAGTTACTTTATATTTATTAAGTGATGGTCGGGATTTCACGAAATGCGAGAAAAGTGGCTATCTTCAGATGATCAGCCTTGGTCACTAAAGAATTTCTGAGTACTGAGGATATATTCGTTAGTTACTGAAGTAAGCTTATAAATTTCGAATTAAACACTTTTTACTCAGTGTATATTAATTGTTACAAGAGGATCAACTATCAGGGTGCATACGGGTGCTTGAAAATTGGGAAAGTACTTGAATTTTAGATTAACATTTTCAAGGCTTTGAAAATATTTGAAAATTCCCATTTTCTTGGTTTTGTCCTTGAAAGTGCTTGAAAAAGGCAGGGTTCAAAGTTTTTTGCAGATTCACAGCATTGTGTTTTTTTGAGACGTTCTGCTTTCTCTGGAAATTTCCCTAGCAATTATGCTGTAGCTGAAATTTTCTTAAACAACATTGTTTTTTCCCAAAAATTTCCTCAACGGCTTCAACATTAAACAGTAATGCTAGTTTGCTATGATTTTTCCTACCAGAAACGCATACAACTTCATAATATAAAAGAAATTATGTCCTTGAAAAATAATTGCATGGTACTTGAAAGTCCTTGAAAAGTGCTTGAAATTATTTTTAAGGAAAGTATGTATACTCACCCTAACTGCAGATTTGATGCATGAGCATGTGATTGTGGGCTACTTGAATGCAGTGATTAATATTTTACGTTTTGCCCGTAAATATAGTTGAAATATATTTTTGTGATGTTATGATTTTGTTATTTTCTATACTTTGAGTGTCCAAGTACCCATAAGTTTAAAAGAATTATTTACACTAATTTGATCTGGCTGGTAAGACAAATAAACATATATTTTAAATGCTACGGAATAGAATCAATCCTAAATTCAATAGAATTGAGGTAATGAACTATTTCTATGAGAATTACCAATAATAAAGAAAGTCAGGGATTGCAGGGAATTTTGATTTTGTGAAATTTAATATTAAATATTCCTTCCTTGCAGTTCTTTACCATGACACAAATATTTCCTTATTTCAAATATATTTTGTTCCGGACTGTTTATTTAAATTCTTTTTGTTTTTATTTTAGGTGAGGCGAGAAGAACAAGAACAACATATACTCCGCAGCAAGTAAAAATTTTGGAACAGTATTTTCAAGAAAACAAGTATGTTAGTCATGAAGTGCGACTCCAGATAGCCGATAAAATAGGTGTCAGTGAAAAGCAAGTGAAAATTTGGTTTCAAAACCGAAGAATGCGATATAAACGCCTTAATCCAGATGAGCCAATTACTCCAAAGGTAGGCAGAGGTAGAAAAAGTAACTCGGAAATGATGGGTCCCGTGACATCCATTGCAGCACCAAATCAACCTATCTCCAGTATTCAGTCTCCCAATCAAAGTGTTGAATACCCAATAATAAAAACACCATCGTTCTCAGGGGCGCAATCAGCAAATGCCTCTTGTCTGCCTATTCATTCAAATTCTATTGGATCAGTTACTAGTACACCGGCAACATTGTCCAGACCTCCAATGTCAACTTCAATGTCGTATGACTTGGAACCATTTCCTTCAATGGATTTAATGGGTTATTCATCAAATATCTATCCCTCATCTCCGTTGAGGTCTTGTTTGCCAAGAATACCCGCTTTACAGTATGGAGCTCCTCACTACTCTGAAACTCTTAATAATAGCCGTGTTAGATATGACTCAGGTACAGGAATTTTGCCTGCATATTCAATAATACAATCGCCTCGAAATGTCTTGCCTCCTACATATGACTCTCACATGATGTCAAATTTCCGTGCACGTAATATGACTCCTCAATGTGCAGGAGTTCACAGTAATCAATCAGAAAATTATATAGTTACAAGTCCGCCAGAATCCATATCGATGAGTAGAGAAGACGTTTATTCATCGACATGCGTGTCAACGTCTGCAATTTCTCCCTTGACGACAGTGGAACCCCAAAGAATTCCTCAAATTTCTGATTGTCTTAATCCGGATATTGTTGCAAGTCACACAATTGCAACTTCACCTAAGCTTGCAATAGTTTCTTCATCGCAAAATGTCTATTCTTTTTCAAGTGCATCTACAATTTCCAGCCAGCCCACTGTGCCTTCTCAACAAAACTGTGCTGAACCTCATAATGCTATTGAGAGTGATACAACGGTAAGCCCACCTGAACTACTGATAAATGAAGACTATTGTGAAAGGTCAAATGGTCTTGTGACCACTGAACTTAATAGTAATCAACAATGTACTTTGCAAGCATCTTTATTGCTTAATACATCTGAGATAAATATTTCTGATCAGCAGAAAATAAGTCCAACTGGACATGGTGATTTCTTAGAAATACCGGTCTTATCCCCTTGTGTTCCACCATCTGTTTCAAGTGCAGAAAGTGATTATCAATCTCCTAAAATAGATCAGAAAATGGAAATATCGACGCCGTCTCCCAGTTCAATTAATTTCTTAGATTCAAATCCAAGTAACAATGCTATACAAAAACTTGAACGAATGGTAGATAAATGTGGACCAGCTGAAAAGAAGATGGATCAGACTTATAAAATAGCCAGAGAAAAAGTTTCTACCAAAAAAAAATCTGTATCTAGCCAACAGAATAAAAAATATTACACAGATGATTTTAATATTAAGGGATTTTCAAGAAATGGTGACATTCCTTCGTCTCAGGTGCCTGTAAATGGCAACGAATATATTTCTCCATTTTCATCAGCTGTAAATAACTTTTCTTGGAGTCTAGATCAAGTAAAAGTAGAAGATTCGAAAGCAGGTCATGATATCAACTCAGCTAATGCAATGGACGCTGAAGCATCGAATCCGTTTAATCAAAATAAATTGGAAGCATATACACATATGGCTATAAGTCCATCAATAGCATCAACGAGTTACTTATCACCTCCTTATAAATTACCAAATATTCAATATAGCACAGAAGATACAATATCTCGAACTACATCAACTCCAAGTTTCGGCAATTCAACATCTACGAGTTGCCTTTCATCTCTTTTTAAAATACCGAATATTCAACGTAGCACAGAAGATACAAAATCCCAGATTACATCAACTCCAAGTTTCCGCAATTCAACATCTACGAGTCGCCATTCATCTCCTTTTAACTTATCAAATATTCAATGTAGTACAGCAGATACAAAATCCCAGATTACATCAACTTCAAGCTTCGGAAATCAGATTGAGAATATTAATAGCCAAAGGAGTGAATGTATTTCATCAGTTCTTAAACCAAGAGCTGTACGCGGTAATGTTCAATCGTGGAATGGTAATGGAAGTGCTTCAGGAGGTCCTACAATGCAAGATAGTTACAGTATTTATGGAGGTAAAGTGATAAAAAAGGAACCTAGTGATGAGTTTTCAACTGATATAAAAGACGATGCATTCATATTTGGTTCCCAATCGTTAAATTCGTATAATAATCCTACCTACTCACAATCTTTCGATGAAAATTTTTCATCTCCGAGTAGTAAGTGCGATAATACACCATTCACAACTACTCCTAGTTCAAACAGCTATTCCGGCACCTATATGGCACAACCAATTAGTAATAGCTTTCCTTCAGCATTTCCATCTGGGTATAACCACTTCACTGGAGTAGGCGGTTCATTATATTCCTTACAACACCCAAGTCCCGCAAATAATACTAGTTCATCTAGCCCAAAGTTTCTCAACCTTTAAAGGTTATAACAATATACTTAAAGGGCAATACAGAAATAAGGTGTCATCATCTTCATGTCATGAATTTGCAAACATTTGTGCTTTAAATTAGGGGAAGAAAACATGAGAAAATCTTGGAAGGAATCGTTATATTTTCCTAGAACTCGTAGCTTTATCAAGAATCAGCGTAAATCCCTGGTTATTCTCACTTTGTTGTAATATCACTTATAAGAATTTTGTGACGCTTATGATGCAACAAAGCTGGATATTTTGTAAGGTATTTGAACACTTGTAAGGTTTCAGATGAAAAACTCGGTGGACAAATATTTGAATGAATATAGCAAGAATGAAGAAAAGAGCATAAAAAATTATTAAAATGAAATATTACAAAAACGTATTAAAATTAAAAATTGCAAAAGAATTTTAAATAAAAAATGAAAAACAAAACCCACAATATCCCATTCTGATTTTATTAGTTATAGTGACGTAACCATTTAAGTTCATTATTATGAATCGGCAGCAGTAAAATATTCGGAATTGTAAATCCATTGAGCAATTTAATTTTCGATATCTTAAAGAAACTATCGGAATACATGATAAAATAAGAAAAAGCTAATATTGGAATCTTTTTTCTTTTATACATTTAGCTAATTCGAACGCATTTCAACAACGAACACTAAAATTTTATCCTTCACTTCTGAAAGAAAAATAGCTTATTTTACTTCCATGGTTTGAATTTCAAATTAACTAAAAAATAATATTTACAAATTCTTAAATTCAAAATTACTTTGTAATATCTTAAACTGAATTTTTAGTAATCAAAACTTCATAGGCATATAATAATGACGTTATTAACAAGTTAATTTTCTTTCCAATATGAAATAAAGTATAACAAAGTGAAGTGAAATAGTTATGCTTCTTAACCTTTTGCTTGCGAGTGAGACAGCGTCAAATCCAAACGAAAAACCTCTCTAAAAGACAGGTATTTGACATACCCTATCCCAAACAGTTCGATCCCCCTTTGCAGGCATTGGCGTCCAAAGGGGGATCCAATGTCTGCAAAAGGGATCGAACTGTTTGGGATAGGGTATGCCAAATACCTGCCATTTTGAGAGGTTCTTCGTTTGGGACTGACGTTGTTCCATCCGTCAGCAAAAGGTTAAAATTGAATACCCAAGATATACTAATAGTACTAGTTTATCTAGCTCTAAGCTTATCCAATTTTAAAGGTTGAAACATACTTAAAAGGATAATGTAGATGAAAGACGTCATCAGTCGCTTTGGTGAGCCGGAAATCTATAATATTCGTGATCAAAAATGAAAATGTGAATAAATCCTGTAAAGCATCTTTATGTTGTTTTCTTAACTGGAAACATTATCAAGACCATGTGTAAAATCTGGTTACTGGTGTACTTTGCTGCAATGTCGTTTACGAGATATTTGTGACGTCTGTGATAACGAAGCACTTGTGAGGTTATAGGTCAAGGGCTCGGTGGAAAATATCTGAATGAATAAAACAAAAATGCAGACAGAAATCACAAATTAGAAAATTCCAAAAGAATTAAAACTATACTATAAAATTAAAAATTTAAAAAAAAAATCACACTTCGATTTTATTAGTTTTCGCGAGCTAATCAATTAAATTCATGATTACGAATAAGCAGCGATAAACTATCTGGAGTTATAAATTCATTGAATAATTTATTTTTGGAAATCCCAAAGTACTTATTGAAATATATTGAATGGCATCGAAAGCAAGAAATATCGGATATTAGAATCTTTTTCACATTAAATGAAAACATATTTCAAATATATGATAAAACTTAGGCATATATTTCGCATTCTAACAACACACATAAAAAAAAATGTGATTTCATACGTAATTTTAAGTTTTATATTTTTTAAGTGATCGCATTCAGCAATCACAATGTACCGTCCGCGAAGTTCAAGATTTTCAAATTCTAAAACACTGTGCCTTACCTTCTGATACTTAATTTTCAATTATCTAAACTTCATAGTATATAATAGTGGTGTTATTAACTGGTAATATATATATATCTTTTAAGTATATCAAAGTGGAGTAAAATATTTATGCTTCTTAAGATTTCAAATTAATCTTGTTGTTGTTGTAAATATATTTTTTTTGTAATAGAAAATTTCATATACGAAATCTTCAGTTGTTTTTTTTTTTTACTGACAAAGGGTAATTTGTAATAACATTTGAAAATGCTATTTCACAAATATTATATAACTGAGAATATTTAATAATTAAACAACATAATTTTGATAAAAAAAGATTAAACATTTCGCTATTTTTTTTTCCCCCTGCTACATTAAAAACGGCAGAGATTGATTTCAAAATAATCTCTCTGAAGATTCGTTGAAGTTGAAATAAGTTTGTAATGAAATTATGTTTTTTTCTTCTGAATAAGCTAATCATTCTTTTATAAATTTAAACTTTTATGGTGAAACTCTAATGTTTTATATAAATTTAAACTTTTATCGTGAAACCTTTTATAGTAATGTTTTAAATAAATTAAAATTTTTATGGTGAAGCCTTTTATGTCATACATATTTTTATACATTAAACTTTTACAGTGAAACATTTTACAGTATATTTTTATAACTTAAACTTTTATGGTATAATTTTACAAACTAAACAGTTATATTTTTAATATATAATGTGTCAAGGCAAATCATAAACCAGTCAAATGATTCGAAAAGTACTAGGGTTATCGTACATATTCCATAAGAAACCCTTAAGGTGTTATAGAACGCAACAACGTTCGAAGGTTGACCCCCTTTTTTCAACGGGGTACGAGACGGGAGGAAATCTCGCTTCCTGCTAGAGATAGGGGGTAAAGTAAATTACAAAATTGAAGGCAGCGCAAAATTAGTACTAAGCATTTTCCCCAACCCCACCCGCAAAAAATAGAAAATAACTCACTAAATAACGATTTTAAAAGAGGGAATCGCATTAACCTGCATATAACAGTCTAAACGTATCTCACTATACGTGTATCGCTACTGAAGGTGAACATTTTGAATTTTGTATATAATAAAGTCGATTTTATTCTACCACATTGTCTAAATATTCAGTTTTTAGGTGAAGAGTGCATGCACCTATTTTCAGAGCTCTTTTCCAATAAAAAAGATACGATAACCTCAATACTCCTCGAGCTATTTGCCTAGTTCATGACTTTCCTTAACACTCTATAGAGTGTTATTTAATAGTAGTATATTGATGTAAAATTGACTGTAAAATTATATATTTTAAAGTAAATTTGGCATATGAGTTCAGAATTTTTCATTTACCTAAATTTATTTCTGGCTACCAAAATGCCTGAGACTCATATTACCCAAATGGACTCTCCGGCTATGCATATAGGACTAAGTCGCTTTACTGGAAACTAGGGCTTATATACGCTTTAACTGCTAACTAAATACATAAAATAGTACATCAAGCTTACAATTGTGTTTCTGTATGTTTATATATCTCTTCGGAAAATAGTCAACTCAGCCATAGATGGTTTATGATTGATAGCTTGTTGTTTGAATATTTGATTGTAGAAAAGTCCTAGTCACGCGTCCGTTTGTGTTTTTACCTTATACGCGATTTCAATAGTACAAAATATATATTTTTTAAATTTAATTTATTCATGCACCAAAGTACAAATAAATAATCTTATCTTTCGACATTGTAAATCAAGCAGAAACATTATTTAAATCTTAGCCAAAATTACTTTAGAAAAGAAATTTCTTCATTCTTATCAAATGAAAATATATTTGCATAAAATGAAATGTATATAACTATTTTCTAATATTCTTTAAATAGACAACACACTATATATAATGCGTTGAAAATCGTGACTTGAACACTGCGTGCCCATGAAGCATTCTATGCAATTTAAAATAATGTGTACTTGTTAATTTGCTACAATGTATATGCAATATATTTCACATTGTATAGACATGCATTACTCTTTTTATCCACACGTATAGCCATATTCGTGTGCATTAATGTGTGCAATATACATACATAATACTGATGTTTATTTGTATATTTTAAAAATTTATTATGATTTTATATATTTTGATTTTTTATTACATTTATATATTGTATGAATTTGGCATTCATATGCAGTTTTGATTTAACCTATATGTACAGAAAAATTTGAATTGCATTCCAAATATTCATATTCCTTATCATTTATGAATTTTATTATATATTGTTTTAACACTGTTGTGTAATATAATTTGAATGCTATTACTGTTTGTATTTTTAAATTATAATATGTAAGCTTCAGTCCATATTTCTGAGCTAACTAATATAATCAACATTTTGCAATGCAGTGTTTTTTGTTCTTTAGAACTTATTATTGTAGATAATTGGAGCAAATACATCGTTTACAAAGTAGCACAATTTGGAATGGCTGGAATTGGGGATGTAAGTAGCTTTACATGAATATGATTGATTTTCACATCTCTTTGCTACAGTCATGATACATCTCTTGAGTTAAAGAATAAATAAAAATTCACTTAGTAAATTTATTTTTTTTCTCAAGTTCTTCGTTTTTTGGATTAGATAAATTTAATTAAAATCGTCTGTCTATCAATATATTTGAATAATAAACATTCTTCTTGAGAATAAAAGCTATTTAATGTGACAAAAATGTAATTAATATTAAAAGAAATCGATATTCCGTTTAGTAGCTCAAAAAATAAAATACGTTCTGCTGACGACAAAAATATATTGCGTATGCACCTTTCATCTCATTAAAGGTAAACATTTCAAGCTTAAAATGTAAACAACAAGCGCCAGATAAACTTTTCTATTAATTGCGTGGTATTTTTAAAATGTAAATGTGAGCTTGGAAATTATTTAGTATCAATATTGGGTATTTTTTCCAAACCACTAAATATTTTCGAATTTCCTCTGTTTTTCTGTCTCCGAAGGAAATGAAGTGCGAATCAAAAAGCCATTTCTTTTAGATTCTGTCTCGTGGACTATACTAAAAGTGTGCAAAGATTCAGCTTTCTAAGTCACTGAGGGTAAGGATTCTGGAGGGACTGGAAAGAATTCTCGATCCCTTATTTTCTTCGACCCTGGGAGAAAAATCGAAAATGCTTTATCCGTTAGGTGCTGTCCCGTAGTCAAGACTATAAGTGTGCAAAGATTAAGTTTTCTGAGCCACTAGTTGACTTCACGAATGGCTATAGAAAAATAAATAAACATTGGAAAGTTATATAGATGGAGAGGAACGCCGGCCACAGACGAGATTATTTTCTTGCTTTTAGGGTCAGTGTAGTTTCTCGGATTGAAACTAAGATTGACAAAAACATTCGGTTTTCGAATTGCTGATGAATTTATTAATTCTTTGTTAATAATCATTTATCTGACTATTAATCATTATTGAGTTGGCAAAATGGAATTACACCCCAAAAATTTTAAGTATTATGTGCAAATAGATGTGCAGTGTTTTTTGTTCTTTAGAACTTATTATTATAGATAATTGGAGTAAATACATCGTTTACAAAACAACACACTTTGGAATGGCTGGAATTGGGGATGTAAGTAGCTTTACATGAATATGATTGATTTTCACATCTCTTGCTACAGTCATGATACTTCTCTTGAGTTAAAGAATAGATAAAAATTCACTTAGTAAATTCATTTTTTTCTCAAGTACTTCTTTGTTTGGATTAGATAAATTAAATTAAAATCTTCTGTCTATCAATATATTTGAATAATAAACATTCTTTTTGAGAATAAAAGCTATTTAATGTGACAAAAATGTAATTAATATTAAAAGAAATCGATATTCCGTTTAGTAGCTCAAAAAATAAAATACGTTCTGCTGACGACAAAAATATATTACGTATGCACCTTTCATCTCATTAAAGGTAAACTTTTTAAGTTTAAAGTGTAAACAACAAGCGCCAGGTCTATTCTAAGGGCCTTTCAAAGATCATTCTATCTCTCAGGCCGTATCTTTAAAATGTGTTATTTCTTGCTTTGGCACACTTTATGTATATTCTATACTATTTATACATTTTGCAAGAGCATAATTAAATTTTGTAACAGGATAAAATGCATGATTGTGTATCTAGTGGACCTAAACTTTTCTATTAATTGCTTGGTATTTTTAAAATGTAAATGAGAGCTTGGAATTTATTTAGTATCAATATTAGGTATTTTTTCCAAACCAGTAAATATTTTCGAATTTCTTCTGTTTTTCTGTCCCCGAAGGGAATGAAGTGCGAATCAAAAAGCCATTTCTGTTAGATTCTGTCTCGTGGACTATACAAAAAGTGTGCAAAGATTCAGATTTCTAACTCACTGGGGGGATGGGGGATTCTGGAGGGTCTGGAAAGAATTTTCAATCCCTTATTTTCTTCGACCCTGGGAGAGAAATCGAAAATGCTTCATCGGTTAGGTGCTGTCCCGTAGTCAAGACCATAAGTGTGCAAAGATTAAGTTTTCTAAGCCACTAGTTGACTTCTCGAATGGCTATAGAAAAATAAATAAACATTGGAAAGTTATATAGATGGAGAGGAACGCCGAACACTCCAACGCCGGCCACAGACGAGATTATTTTCTTGCTTTTAGGGTCAGTGCAGTTTTTCGGATTGAAACTAAGATTGACAAAACATTCGGTTTTCGAATTGCTGATGAATTTATTAATTCTTTGTTAATCATCATTTAACTGACTATTAATCATTATTGAGTTGGCAAAATGGAATTGCAATCCAATAATTTTAAGTATTATGTGTAAATAATAGATGTGCAGTGTTTTTTGTTCTTTAGAACTTATTATTGTAGATAATTGGAGCAAATATATCGTTTACAAAACAGTACAATTTGGAATGTCTGGAATTAGGGATGTAAGTAGCTTTACAGGAATATGATTGATTTTCACATCTCTTTGCTACAGTCATGATACTTCTCTTGTGTTAAAGAATAAATAAAAATTCACTTAGTAAATTTATTTTTTTTCTCAAGTTCTTCGTTGTTTGGATTAGATAAATTTAATTAAAATCGCCTGTCTATCAATATATTTGAATAATAAACAATCCTTTTGAGAATAAAAGCAATTTAATAGGATAAAAATGTAATTAATATTATATGAAATCGATATTCCGTTTAGTAGCTCAAAAAATAAAATACGTTCTGCTGACGACAAAAATATATTACATATGCACCTGTGGTAATTGGGAGTCGCCAGTCCCGAACTCGGGACCTCTTGCTTACAAGACCGACAATATAATCATAGACCAGAAGCTAGCTTCTCCTGCCTTCTCATAATTCGTGTACAGGTTCCAAGCATCTTTGATTAGATGTCTTTGCTGCCGTACACTCCCTCACCTGATGAAAGCCTCGGTCAAATTTCGGCGAGGAGGGGGGGCCGCTGAAAAAAAATCCAGCGAGTCCCCCCGAAATGCAGTTGAGGGGCTGAAGGCCGGGAGGCGTGTTGCCTCGGGCATGACGTTTGTCGTGGTCAACCAGGAAAGGAGTGGCAAGGCCTCTGACTCCGTGTGGTGCTGCCATCTCGTGTTTAGAGGTGAAATCGTTGGAAAGGAAGGTTTTTTCGTGCTCGTATGTCCAGGATAACCACTCAGGCGATTGGGAGTCGCCGGGCCCCGAACCAGGGACCCTTTGCTTCGTAGACCGACAATGTGGTAATTAGGAGTCGCCAGGACCGAACTCGGGACCTCTTGCTTACAAGACCGACATTATAATCATAGACCAGAAGCTAGCTTTGCTCAGTGATTATAATGTCGGTCTTGTAAACGCGAGGTCCCGAGTTCGAGACTGGCGACGCACAATCGCCATAATGATGACTGGACGTTTGAAACACGCAACCTTCCTCTCCAACGATCTCACCTCTCAACACGAGAT
The DNA here is from genome assembly GCA_951213105.1 of Amaurobius ferox. Lineage (NCBI taxonomy): Eukaryota > Metazoa > Arthropoda > Arachnida > Araneae > Amaurobiidae > Amaurobius > Amaurobius ferox. The sequence continues at coordinate 73,235,148 of OX578134.1, forward strand.
GGCAGCACCACACGGTGTCAAAGGCCTTGCCACTCCCTTCCTGGTTGATAACGACTGACGACACGCCCGAGGCAAAACGCCTTCCGACCTTCAGCTCCTCAACTGCATTTCGGGGGACACGCGAGTGTTTTCTCAGCGGCCTCCCTCCTCGCCTAAATTAGACCGGGCCTTCTCATCAGGTGAGGGAGTGTGCGGCAGCAAAGACATCTGATCAAAGATGCTTGGAACCTGTACCCGAATTATAAGAACGCAGGAGAAGCTAGCTTCTGATCTATGATTATAATGTCGGTCTTGTAAGCTAGAGGTCTCGGGTTCGGGACTGGCGAATCCCGATTACCACAGGTGCATACGTAATATATTTTTGTCGTCAGCAGAACGTAATTTATTTTTTGAGCTACTAAACGGAATATCGATTTCTTTTAATATTAATTAAATTTTTATCCCATTAAATTTGCTTTTATTCTCAAAAAGAATGTTTATTATTAAAATATATTGATAGATTGACGACTTTAATTAAATTTATCTAATCCAAACAACGAAGAACTTGAGAAAAAAAAATAAATTTAGTAAGTGAATTTTTATTTATTCTTTAACACAAGAGAAGTATCATGACTGTAGTAAAGAGATGTGAAAATCAATCATATTCATGTAAAGCTACTTGCATCCCTATTTCCAGACATTCCAAATTGTACTGTTTTGTAAACGATGTATCTGCTCCAATTATCTGCAATAATAAGTTCTAAAGGACAAAAAACACTGCACATAATACTTAAAATTATTGGGGTGTAATTCCATTTTGCCAACTCAATAATGATTAATAGTCAGATAAATGATGATTAACAAAGAATTAATAAATTCATCAGCAATTCGAAAATCGAATGTTTTTGTCAATCTTAGTTTCAATCCGAGAAACTACACTGACCCTAAAAGCAAGAAAATAATCTCGTCTGTGGCCGGCGTTGGAGTGTTCGGCGTTCCTCTCCATTTATATAACTTTCCAATGTTTATTTATTTTTCTATAGCCATTCGAGAAGTAAACTAGTGGCTTAGAAAACTTAATCTTTGCACACTTATGGTCTTGACTACGGGACAGTACCTAACGGATAAAGCATTTTCGATTTCTCTCCCAGGGTCGAAGAAAATAAGGGATCAAGAATTCTTTCCAGACCCTCCAGAATCCCCTATCCCCCCAGTGACTTAGAAATCTGAATCTTTGCACACTTTTTGTATAGTCCACGAGACAGAATCTAACAGAAATGGCTTTTTGATTCGCACTTCATTCCCTTCGGGGATAGAAAGACAGAGGAAATTCGAAAATATTTACTGGTTTGGAAAAAATACCTAATATTGATACTAAATAATTTCCAAGCTCACATTTACATTTTAAAAATACCAGGCAATTAATAGAAAAGTTTAGGTCCACTAGATAGACAATCATGCATTTTATCCTGTTGCAAAATTTCAATTATGCTCTTGCAAAATGTATAAATAGTATAGAATATACATAAAGTGTACTAAAGCAAGAAATAACACATTTTGAAGAAACGGCCTGAGAGTTAGAATGGACTTTGAAAGGCCCTTAGAATGGACCAGGCGCTTGTTTTTTGCATTTTAAACTTAAAATGTTTACCTTTAATGACATGAAAGGTGCATACGTAATATATTTTTGTCGTCAGCAGAACGTATTTTATTTTTTGAGCTACTAAACGGAATATCGATTTCTTTTAATATTAACTACATTTTTGTCCCATTAAATTGCTTTTATTCTCAAAAAGAATGTTTATTATTCAAATATATTGATAGACAGACAATTTTAATTAACTTTATCTAATCCAAACAACGAAGAACTTGAGAAAAAAAAAATTAACTAAGTGAATTTTTATTTATTTTTTAACTCAAGAGAAGTATCATGACTGTAGCAAGAGATGTGAAAATCAATCATATTCATGTAATGCTACTTACATCCCCAATTCCAGCAATTCCAAAGTGTGCTATTTTATAAACGATGTATTTGCTCCAATTATCTACAATAATATGTTCTAAAGAACAAAAAAACACTGGACATCTATTTGTACATAATACTTAAAATTATTGGGATGCAATTCCATTTTGCCAACTCAATAACGATTAATACTCAGATAAATGATGATTAACAAAGAATGTATAAATTCATCAGCAATTCGAAAACCGAATGCTTTTTTCAATCTTCATTTCAATCCGAGTAACTACACTGACCCTAAAAGCAAGAAAATAATCTCGTCTGTGGCCGGCGTTGGAGTGTTCGCCGTTCCTCTGCATCTATATAACATTCCAATGTTTATTTTTTTAGCTAGATTTTGCTCAGTGATTATAATGTTGGTCTACGAAGCAAAGGCGCCCGGCGACTACCAATCACCACTCACCACACACCTTTCATCTCATTAAAGGTAAACATTTTAAGTTTAAAATGTAAAGAACAAGCGCCAGGTCCATTCTAAGGGCCTTTCAAAGACCATTCTAACTCTCAGGCCGTTTCTTCAAAATGTGTTATTTCTTGCATTGGTACACTTTATGTATATTCTATACTATTTATACATTTTGCAAGAGCATAATTGAAATATTGCAACAGGATAAAATGCCTGATTGTGTTTCTAGTGGACCTAAACTTTTCTATTAATTGCTTGGTATTTTTAAAATGTAAATGTGAGCTTGGAAATTATTTAGTATCAATATTAGGTATTTTTTCCAAACCACTAAATATTTTCGAATTCCTTCTGTTTTTCTGTCCCCGAAGGGAGTGAAGTGCGAATCAAAAAGCCATTTCTGTTAGATTCTGTCTCGTGGACTTTGCTAGAAGTGTGCAAAGATTCAGTTTTCTAAGTCACTGAGGGTAGGGATTCTGGAGGGACTGGAAAGAGTTCTCGATCCCTTATTTTCTTCGACCCTGGGAGGGAAATCGAAAATGCTTTATCCGTTAGGTGCTGTCCCGTAGTCAAGACCATAAGTGTGCAAAGATTAAGTTTTCTAAGCCACTAGTTGACTTCTCGAATGGCTATAGAAAAATAAATAAACATTGGAAAGTTATATAGATGGAGAGGAACGCCGGCCACAGACGAGATTATTTTCTTGCTTTTAGGGTCAGTGTAGTTTCTCGAATTGAAACTAAGATTGACAAAAACATTCGGTTTTCGAATTGCTGATGAACTTATTAATTCTTTGTTAATCATCATTTATCTGACTATTAATCATTATTGAGTTGGCAAAATGGAATTGCACCCCAAAAATTTTAAGTATTATGTGCAAATAGATGTGAATTTCTCTATTATCCAGCTTTTGTGATTTGTTGCATTTTTTGTTTCTGTTTTATGGGTTTTTAAACTTAATTCATGGGCATTTTTGAACTTATTTAGTCTGCATTGTGGAAATGTTTTCGAAAAACCACGTCTTATAGCAAATGTATAATAGTTTTATATTTTACTATTTTATTTACCTATCTATCTTCAGTGTAGCATCCAGAGTTAAAGCTCTATATAATGCTCTCATTATAAAAATAAAAAATTTTCCTTTGGATCTTACCTGTGTCATTGTGTGATTATGTAATACTACACCACAGCTATGTTCAATATTTGCAGTTTTTAACAGGTATGCATTTCATATGCAAAGAGGTTTGAACACTCATGGTAGTAGGGGGTACTGGATCACGCGGTGCTATACTTTAACATGGGGTCAATTGCGGTGCTAATTTTCCCATGTTAAAGCATAGGCGCACCTCATGAGGAGGGGTGGAGCTTCCACCAGCACGTGACGTTCCATGAAGAGAGAGAGGATGTCAGTCAAAGGTTATGATGGGTCAGATGTTTTTATTTTGTTTCTTTTATTCTTTTTTTTTTCTTTTCTTTTTTTAAGTGTTAATGTTTCAAAAATTTCGTAAATGCAAGTTTTTTTCTTATATTTTTTCGCAAATGTAAGTTTTCTACTTTTCAGAAACCACACTTGTGCTGTTTTCTCTATGGAAATTAACATAGGTTTTCACACTTATGCTATTTTTTAACGTTTTTCACAAAAACATACTTTTTACTTGTAAAAAACTAACAAAAACATGTTTTTAAAGTAGCAGAATCGCGTGAATTAGTGTTTTAAAGTAGCAGAATCTCGGGAATTTAAGGGGTATGTATCTCAATAATCATAGATACCTGTTTTCAACAATCTAAATGGGGTAATGTGTGTTTCATAAATTAGATATTGTTAGAAAAATATATATATTTTTTAAATTGTGGTCCCACCTCCACCCGGTGTATGGGATACACCGCCACAATTCAATCTAGCATGGTCTGGTCATTTAAATTTGATAATGACCGTATGCTAGGCTCTTGATACCATCTTTTAAGATATGTCGCTTTTCATCATAGGGGGATAGCCTCATTTTAATTTGCTTCACAGAATACATCTGGTGGTCTTCACTTGCAATTTTAAATTGTTCCACTCTATTATATCTTTGTTTTGTCAGGCAATTATAATAATCTTCATGATGGATGTGTTTTTTTACAACATTCTTATTAACACCTTTAGCAGTCTTTTTATCTGTGAAGGGTGTTTTTAGACTGTACATTTTCGATCTTAGGCCTACAAATTCCACGGCAGGAGTTCTATTCAACTCGTCGAATAAAGTGGATGTGTTGGAGGATAATCCGAAAAGTCAAAATAGTCTTCATAACTTTCAAAATCTTTGTAAATATCCTCTGTTTCAATTTCATAGCACAGGGAATCGGTGTCTGTAAAAAGCAATTCGGCTCGGCTTCCATACATCTTCTTAATAAAATCATAATGAAACTCATACATAACTGTTTTACTCAAGTCCAGTACTGAAAAACCTGCATAGATGGGTCTATTCAGTTTCAAATGAGTCTTACGCATATGAACTGCTACCAGATCTTCATTAAATATTTTGAAGGAGTGTAAGGCTGGTGATGCAAGTAATTTTTTCAGTCTCTTCTCAGTCTGTACTAGCTTAACATCTATTCTTTTTCTCAAATTTTCCATAGTTTTTCCAAACACTGCGTTATTCATAAGTTTGAACAGATCTTTTTCAAAGGAATTTTTTGCCAGCATTCTCTTCTCAGTGTTAAATTGTACATAGGGCTTCAACCAGGGCTCTTGCTTAAAAGTTAATACTCGATGGATTTTCACAAGTTTCATCCCTAACTTCATATACTGCTTTAAATTTCTATAATGGAGAACATATTTAACCTTATGATTCAAATTAGGTGTTAATTTGATCTGGTCCTTGCATATTTTCAAATTCATTTCTTCAGATAAATTCCGGCTATACTCCGAAATCAGAGATGGGGTGATATGAACTCTTTCGGGTGCCAGAGGATAATCATTATGCTTATCATGCAAATCATGAGGATAGTCTATATCCGCTTCAATAATATATCCCACAGGTGAGTCATCTTCAACAGCAAGTGGATCAAAGTTCTGAATGTCCTGAGAATCAAACCATCTAAAATCCGATATAGGGAGTGCTTGGCTTAGAGCCCACCCATATAGATTATTAGCATCCAGGTACATTATATATTTGCTAGGTTTCGTAGAATCAAAATGTTCCAAATACTTATTATTAGCCTGACTAAGGCGTTTACTAACAACACTAATACCGCCTCTTATACTTTCTTCTAAAAATAAGTACATATCAGGGTCTGTAATCAGTTCTAATAATACTCGACTAGTCTTCAAGGCTGCATTCCAGGCAAGAGATGGTAATATTAAACAGTGGGAAGCATCTATTCCATAATAATTCAATGTCAAATCACCGAAATTCTCAAAAATGTTCGCTAATAGAAGAATATCGGTTTTTATGTACAAGTCATGATATTCCCCCATAGTCTTTATCTTTAAAGATGTCCAAACATGTTGAGCATAGGCATCATCAGAGATCTCCTCTCGATTTAAATCATCAAAGAAGGCCTCTGGGTAAGCTCGTTTCTTTAAACTTGGTAGCACAATCCATATAAGAATAGGGGTAAACACCCTTTCTAGTCACTAAATCCACTTGATCACTTGTAAAATGTTCTTGGGTGATACGAAACTGATTGGATTCCAAACTAGAACTTAGTTTCTCGATGGAGGCAGGTAAAAATTGAAGAGAATCTATAAACAGACATTACTCCATTTAGATTGTTGAAAACAGGTATCTATGATTATTGAGATACACACTCCTTAAATTCTCGAGATTCCCGAGATTCTGCTACTTTAAAAACATGTTTTTGTTAGTTTTTTACAAGTAAAAAGTATGTTTTTGTAAAAAAACGTTAAAAAATAGCACAAGTGCGAAAACCTATGTTAATTTCCATAGAGAAAACGGCACATGTATGGTTTTTGAAAAGTAGAAAACTTACATTTGCGAAAAAATATAAGAAAAAAACTTGCATTTACGAAATTTTTGAAACATTAACACTTAAAAAAATAAAAGAAAAAAAAAATAAAAGCATCTGACCCATCATAACCTTTGACTGACATCCTTTCTTCATTGAACGTCACGTGCTGGTGGAAGCTCCACCCCTCCTCATGAGGTGCGCCTATGCTTTAACATGGGAAAATTAGCACCGCAATTGACCCCATGTTAAAGTATAGCACCGCGTGAGCCAGTACCCCCTACTACTCCCTACTCATGGTATAAAAAAAAAAAAAAGAACATCTTATGATACCTATGGAAAAGAACATCGTATGATACCTAAAGAATAGAACATATTATGATACCTAAAGAAAAGATCATCTCATGATATCAAAAATATGCAAAATCGAAGTCTCGAAAGTTATGCTTATGAAATATATATACACTATAACTATAATTTTCGTCACTACTTATTGGTGGTAAATTTATGTCGTAATATTGTTTTTACTAAAAATATTTTTTAAAACATCTATCAGGATCTGCTTGGAAGATTGATGATTGATATAGGTTCATCATCATATTCTGGTGAAGGTGGGGTTCACTAAGGATCTCTCCCCCCCCCCCCCCACTTTCCGGTTTTTATTTCATTTCTGATAGAAAAAATATATATTTTTTACTTTAAACATCTGTTTCTCAAGAATGGCTCTTGATAGCGCTTAGATGATAACGGATATGGATTCCGCACCAATTATTCTGAAGGAGGTTGGGTGGTTTATAAGGGATTTCCATTTCTGGTTTTCTTTTCACTTTCGATAAAAAAAAAAAAGTCTTTGAAACGTTTTTTTCTCAATATTGGCTATAAATAAAGCTTAGGTGATGACTGGTATCAATTCAGAATCAAATTTCTGAGGAGATAGGGGAAGAATTTAAAGACTTCCAGTTTCTGGGAATGTCATTTCGGCTTAAAAAATTGATATTTTCCAAACAGCACCTATTTTTCAGGATTGGCTGAGAGAGATTTCTGAGAATATAGGAGATTCTCTAAGACTTCCGTTTTCTGGAGATTTCACTTTCGATTAAAAAGTTCAGATTTTCTAAAGAGCATCTATTTCTCAAGATCAGCTGAGAGGGATTTCTGAAAAGATGAGGGTTCTCTAAGAGCTTTCGGTTTCTGGAGATGTCACTTCCGATTAAAATATTTACACTTTCCTAACAGCATCTATTTCTCCGGATCAGCTGAGAGATTTCTGAGAAGATGCGTTCTCTAAGGACTTCCGGTTTCTGGAGATGTCACTTCTGATTAAAAATTTACATTTTCCAAACAGCATCTATTTCTCAAGATCAACTGAGAGGGATTTCTGAAAAGATAGAGGTTCTCTAAGGACTTTCGGTTTCCGGAGTTGCCACTTCCGATTAAAAAATTTACATTTTTCTAACAGCATCTATTTGTCAGGAACAGATGAGAGAGATTTCTGAGAAGATGCGTTCTTTAAGGACTTTCGGTTTCTGGAGATGTCACTTCCAATTAAAAAATTTACATTTTCCTAACATCATCTGTTTTTCAGGATAGGCAATCGATATAGTTTCGATGGCTGGTATGAATCCAGCATCGGATTCCGGAGTTGGTAGGAATAATTCACTAAAAATTTAAATGCATGTTTTTTAGTTTTCATCCCAGTTAAAACATTTTCCTTGAAACATATTTCTCAGAACTAACTATAGATAGGGCTTTAAAATAACTGATATCGATTCAACACCGAATATTGAAGGGTGTAGGGAGTTCACTAAGGATTCCCAGTTCAGGACATGTCATTTTCGGTTTTTCCTAAAATTTGAATGACTATAAAATATGTTTCTATTTTTTCTTTATGCTAATATAAGGGAGAAAAGTGAAATTATTTATATTGAACATTATTTGTAACTAATCCTTCAATAAATATCTAATTCAATTAGTTTTATTTAATAACTAACATACCGATTTTTAGTCACAACTATTCGTTTCGGTGAATTAAGAGTTAAACAGTCGGCGGTTTCGTTCCGTTAGAAATTAATAAAATTCTGAAATATTGTACGCTATTATTTTTCAGCTATTACCTCAAAATATGAACACGTTTTCCATATGTATGCAGAATAATTTATAAAGTTTTGGCTCTGCTCCTTTTCCAAAGCAAAACGTAAAGGGTAAATGTATCAATTTTATTTATGTAACATTCCAGTTGATATGCAGAAATAGTTGAGATGTCTTAAGGGTGAGAGTCAGTAAATCTTCTGCCCTATCCGCGCTTTGTTAACTTTCGCGAAACATAATTTTTGCCGAAATTCTGCTCAAACAGTTGCGAAATATTTTCTGAAAGATAAAATGCAATGCTTAGATTATACTAAAACTAAATTTAATACCCAATAAAACATAGAATATATATTTTATTTTAACCCAAAATATTTTTGGTGCTGCCATCTGTTGTCGTAATTTAATTCATACCGGCTATTTTTATATTTTAATGAACATTTTCAAATATATATTCCTTCTAATACAGTATTAAATACAACAACAGATCATATATAATAATGCCACTGCCACAATCACGGAAAGGAAATTTCTCATTCTATAAATTTGATAAGGGGATCTGAATGTACATCACTGATGACTGTATCTTTGTTTCAAGTCCAAAGTTCAATTACGCTTCCGTGATTGTGGCATTATATATGATCTGTTGTCGTATTTAATAGCGTATTAGAAGGAATAGTTATTTTAAAATGTTCATTAAAAAATAAAAATAGTCGGTATGAATTAAATTACAACAGATGGCAGCACCAAAAATATTTTGGATTAAAATAAAAAATATATTCTATGTTTTATTGGGTATTAAATTTAGTTTTAATATAATGTAAGCATTGCATTTTATCTTTCAGAAAATATTCCGTAACTATTTGAGCAGAATTTTGGCGAAAAAAGTGTTCCGGGAAAGTTAATAAAGCTCGGTTAGGGCTGAAGATTTACTGACGCTCAGCCTTAAGAAAACAGTCGGATATGGAAATCTGGTGACTTTTTTTACACGCTTGGAAGAATTGTTTTAGTATGTCTGAGAAACACTATTTTCATTCTCTCATTTACACCCATTTTGCAGAACCTCTGAACTAAACTTATCCCATTTCAATGAAATTATCCTTTTTACTTTCTTTATATACATAATGTATAAGGAAAGTATTGTGACGGGGTCGAAAATTCGAATTTTTGACGGGAGAGCACGTTTCAACCATCCCTGATCACGAATCAAACATTTTTGAAGTGATCTGTCTGTGTGTGTGCGTGTGTCAGTGGAGACGATATCTCACGAATGAATAGAGCGATTCGAATGAAATTTGGAACAAAAATCACAATCCATGAATACTGGAAGCCTATTGTTTTAAAACGTAATCGAATGTTCAGAATCCCCCTAAATTTTCGAGTGAAATTTTGAAAAAATCGTCAAAAAATCAAAAGCTTTAATAAAGTCACGCAAATAGACATGTAATTTTTACTTAGAAAACGATTGACATAAATTTTAGAACGCTAGCATGAACCTTTTTCGAGATATTGCACATTTTCCAAATAAATGTATCAAAAAATCCCATAAATTAAAAAAAAATATTTACTGTTGAGAAACATGTTTGCTTTTCATATGTAATATCATGCGATAAATTTGGTGACATCATTCTCGTGGATCTAGCTCATTCCATTCATGAGAAAAGATATTTTGAGTAATACTTTTGTATTTGAACGCCAATAGTCATTTATCTGTTATCAGAATAACTTATTTCTCCATCCATAACGCTTGGCGAGATTTTGGTGGCATGTCGCCAACTTGGCTGCTTTTTGAAATGTTGCCAAATTAAAATGTCGCCATCTGGTTAAAAATGACGCTAGATCTATGAAAATTATGACTAACTATCGAAAATTCAATATCTTGAAAAGAATATAAGTATCTACTATAAGAAAACCAATTTTTTTTTTACTGTATAAGTAGTAAATTTATTGCATTATATAAGGAAAGTCATGTGTTGCCCACATCAGATTTTTTATTTCGGTACATACAAATTTTATATCATACTATTATTGGTATTTAATTAATGTCACCTGAAATTATTGAAATTGGACGAATTTATTGGCTATGAACTACGAAACAATTAGAAAACTTGTCTTTTCTTTTGAATGGGACATACTACGAGTAAATCCACGAAAATGGGGTGAATGATATTTTCGCATATTGCATGTGCAAAGTATACTCATTTAACGATATTTAATACTTCTTTAATTTAATTTAAGTTTTTGATAACTTTCTTCAACGCATGTTAAATATGTCGAACGGTTTATGTCGGCGTTCTCAAATGAGCGCCAAACATTTTTTCGTGATAAATTACGTGTAATATAAAAGTTAAAAAATATCATAAATTTTGGAGATTCTAATTCAAATCTTAATCCGTGCTTATTATCGAAAGGATTCCAACACATGCACAGCCATTGGGTGGGTGACCACCTGGGAACACCGCGTGCTGTTGGTACATATCGGGCGCGGTAGCCCGGTGGTTTGCGCGTTAGATTTGCACGCAGCCACAACTGCCGCCGTGTTCATGCGGAGTACGATCATGTTAAACATGTGGGTCCGTAAGTCCTTCCGAGAGGTTGGTGATATAGGAAGGAGGGTACGGTCCCTGTGGATGCCTACCCCACTGGGTTCCGGTCTAAATTGGGTGGCACTTCCCGGCCGTCCAAACAGTTACCTTACACCTTTCTGTTAGGTCCGACGGTCTGGGTCTCAACAACAACAACATGCACAGCCAGAATCTCCGTAGAAAATTAGTGTTGATGACCGATTGGGGGGGGGGGGGGGGGGGCAAGAGCTGGATTTTATTTTTTATATGGATTGTATGGAGAACTAATATAATTCTCTAATTAGTAGTATACCTCAGCCCCCCCCCCCCCACCTAGCCATTTTATTCTACTCGCTTACTTAGTTTTTGAACTATCTTGTCCATAAATTCACACTTATACTGATATATACACGCACAAATAAAAGTAAAACACCGTTCGATTCAAGTTCGGAAATATTCCAAAATATGTAAATCCGTCGAAAACTTGAATTCAAATTTTCGACCCCCATCACAATGATTTCTTTATACATAATTTTCCCCATTACACTGTGTAGGGAATAATTAGATATAAGGTAATATAAAAATAAATAAATAAAACGAAGCAACATAGTTTATGAATATTTTGATGGAATTTGAGATAAAACACTTAAATATATTTCGCGCATACCCCATGTTTTTTCAATTAAGGGATATTTGAACAACTACACGAACGTGCGAAACTTTTATCATACCAACATCGCAACAATAAGACCAATTCATCTCTTTTTCGACACAACCTCGACATCCTTCCTTTCCACGCGGCTCTGGTTACCGGATTTTACATTGACTCACCATCTCCCAAACTTTACGATGCTATCACAGCAAGAGGTGTGTTGTTCCTATGCTGCTGTCTCCTCTTCCGAAAACATTGCAGGGAAAGATACACGACAGATACAAATGGATATCCGCAGGACAGGACACCGTGAGTATTTCAGAACACAAGTGAATCAAGTTTGTTCAAATGGGCAGATGCCACGTGGAACATTTTGCCTTTACGTTTCCAAAACGAAACACTTCTGTGCTTAGCAGTATGGACATTTTCATTAGTTCCGTATTAAAAACGACTGTAGAAATTTACAATCGTTTAGCCCCCTAATTTTAGTAGGGGGGGCTTAAGATATTTTTAAATTTATCTTCTTTCAAGGATACTTTTTACTTTCCCTGCAATACATGTTAATGTATAGGGAAAGTATTGGAATCATGTCGAAAATCGCAACTCGAGTTTTCGACGGATCTACACGTTTCAAGACCTCTAGAATACGAAAAAACCATTTTTAGCGTGATGTCTGTGTGTGTGCCTGTCTGTGCAGATATTTATATCCACTCAAACTGAAAAACTAATGGACCGAATTTCACAAAATTTGGTAGGTAAGTCACTTGTGAGCGAGTCTAGTGCTGATTAGTTTTGGGTGCGATTTGGAATAAGAGAACCCGCTTATTTTTGCGAAATGGTCCGCAAAAGCTTGTATCCACTCTAACTGAAAAACTACCGGACCGAATTTCACAAAATTCGGTAGATGAGTCACTTGTGGGTTACGCTGGTGCTGATTAGATTTTGGTACGATTCGGAAAAAAATAACCTGCCTTTTTTTTGCAAAAAGCCCGCAAAAATCGTCAAAATCCAAACTAAAGAACTAGGTATACTCAAATATATCCATTAAATGCTCGTTTAATACGTAATTTTTAACGACGAAAAGAATAAGACCAACCCCATTACACTAGGACTAGCCGTTCTCGAGATATTTTAGTTTATCGTACTTTCCCAACGCCACCATTGAAAATAAGCCCGGTTACCGAATGAGAACGAAAATTGAATTAAAAGTGAAATAAGTTTAATTAAAATAAAGAGAACGTTAATATAAGTCTGCAGGGAAAGTCATGTGCTGCTCACATCAGATTTTTGTTTACCGAAAAATAAATTATTCGCATTCAAAAAAACATATACATAAGTTCTTTTAAAAAGAAATTCGTTATGCACAACTTTTCCTTCTCGCTCACATATATATTGCAGAATTTGCTAGTAAATGTAAATATCTTTAGAACGCTACCTGGATACTGCGTTAAAAACGAGTAGTAGTCTATATTCACTTAAAACCACCTAAAGTGTACTTCAGCAAATGAAATTTTCAAACATATATTGTTACTCACGTTTTCAAAATAACTTATTTTCAGCACGAAGATAAATTTCGATTTAGTTTTCAGTTACTATTACCCGCTATGGTAAATATAATGCCCATTTACCTTTATTTTTCTGCGCATACTACTACGCAGGCTGTTTATTTGCATTCGATCCCATGCTTCATTGTACGCTTCTATAGGGATATACACACCCGGGATATTTTATGGGAAACTTTCGCGCAGAATGATGTAGAAGCTGAGAATCTTGCAGAAGATCGGTGAGAACAAACTGGAAGAAAAGATGTGATTCTAGAAATATTTTTATCATTTTATTCAAACGACCTTTCCTAAGCAGCAAGAACAAGAAAGTGCTCACTCAATCCTATCATCAACACCACAGTTACATCGTGTTAGCGGTCTTTCCCACATTTCATCCAGTTTACGAAGGCATGATTAAAATATTCAAAAGTCCTTAAAACAAAGAATTCTGGAATTTTCTGGAGAAATTTTGAATAATACACTTCCAGTTGCCCATGCATATTAGAAAGCGATTTCTGCCCAATTACAAGGCGTGCAAAGAAGAAATAATACTTACAATAATTCGTTCAAACTTCTGTCAAAAAACACCTGCGGTTAAAAACGTTCACAGTAGAATACCGTAAATCCTAAAATGTAAACACAACTAAAATAACTTCGTTAAGAGCAACATATAACACAAAATTAATAGTATTTATTAGTTTCGAAAGCAAAATCAGCCTGGTCAGAAAAGAACGCCTTAGAGCAAACAAGAAGTGCAACATTCAATCGTGGGAGAAAGGTCGGTGACTGATACAGAAATAGCAAACATGAATGAAGCAGGGAAAGGGTGACAATCTGCTAGAAAAGATAAAAGAGGTAAAACAACCCAGGACGAAGGAACAATAGGTGGGGCACACTGAATGAACGATAAAATACCAAAGAGAAAGTTAACGTCCTGCACAGGATTCAAATCAGTTGTTCATAAAAGTTTAATTCAAATAAAATGGCCAAACCAACTAGGAAAAAAAAATTCTATACAAAATATGAAAAAATAGTGGAACAAAAGATGGATTTTGTAATTACTACTTCAATCACGTTCGACTGTTTGTGCATCAGTCGCCGGTCTTTTTCTCAAAAGTGTAGATTCAGCTTCTTGTGTGTACTGGTGAAAAAATCTGTTTTTGCCTTCGAAACCGGTCGATGCTATTAATTTTGTATTGAACAGTACGTAAATATGTAATTGCATAAACCACTTTTGGAGACCTAACAAGTATCTTGCTTCAAGACAATAAGCTCATTTTAACAAAAGCAGAGGAATGTGCTAGACTGACTGTTACTCCTCTCTTGTCCTGAAGAAGAAAGTTCGTTTGTCCTCTAAAACCTATTGTTTCATTTTCAACTTTATTTCATACACTTTTTGTTTATAAGCAAGAATGGTTATCAATAAGCAAGAAATTGCTTACTCGATCATCTTTTCGCCACTTTTAACCGGTTCTTCAGGCTTCAGCTTGGGCAAAATCCGGTTCAACGGTTAATGGCTGTGTCGTCACTTTCATGTTTATTTGTACACCCCTCCTCGTCCTTTACCAAAAGTCGCTTTATTATTGAAGTACGTATTGCACGAAGGAATTTTACCGTAGCAATTTTTGATTCTTATCGTTAAAAGTTCTGGAAACTACCGAAACCGGTTGGCTGCATTGGTTTAAATGGAGATGGAGTGTTACCCAAACGAATTCATTCCGGCAATACTATTTCTGTAACTGTTTCTATAACTATTTCTTTCGAGTCGCATCTTCATATAGCGACGTCATCAGCTGAGTGAACTTGGCCCACTACTATTCTAAACACCATCTTAGTATCTTTGAATGTTTCTGCTGTCCTAGGGAAAGTATCCGAGGAAAAGTGCTGGGGGACTTTCGGCAGATGAGGAGGCGTGTTCCCCCATCTGAGTGAATCATTCGCGGAAGAATCTCGGAGAAAAGCATCGGATGAAGACGTGGAGGATTGTAATTAGTGGGACCTGGGGGTGACTATCCGGCATCTCTTCCCCCCGGGCACAGAGATCCCTCGGCGTCATTTGTCATCCGGGGCGACGCAGCTATGACAGGCATTGTTTCGGGGCTTTCCTCCCCCTACATCGATTCTGTTTATCTCTCACTTGGTTTGTTAGCAGTGCTCGGGACCTTGGAAAGCGCCCAGTAAGATTCGGGAACAGTTCGGATGGCAGAAGTTGTAGAATAGTAAAATCCTAGAAAGATTAAAAAGACAGAATATAAGTATAGATAATGTTTGGTCTTTTAAAACCAGAACCAATGTGAAATATGCTTTCCTCCTTTCGTAAAATGAAAAATTCATCAAATTTGGAATTGCCAAATTGTAATATCACTTGTAAATTAAGCTAAGCTTGATTCGAAAAAAAAAAAAAAATCTGATGTATGTAACACATGACTTTCCTTATAAAATGCAATAAATTTACTACTTTTACAGTTAAAAATATTGCTGTTCTTATAGTAAATACTTATGTTCTTTCCAAGATATTGAATTTTCTTCAATTAGTCGTCATTTTCGTTGATTTAGCGTCATTCTTATCCATTTGGCGAGATTTCCATCAATTTGGCAACATTTAAAAATGTCGCCAAGTTGGCGACATTCCGCTAAATTCGTCGCCAAAATCTCGCCAAAAGTTATAGACGCAGAAATAAGTTATTCTTACAGCAAATAAATGACTACTGGCGTTCAAATAGAAAAGTATTATTCAAAGTATCTTTTCTCGTGAATGGAACGAGTTAGATCCACGAGAATGATGTCACCCAATTTATCGCATGATATTACATATGAAAAGTAAACATTTTTCTCAACAGTAAATATTTTTTTTTAATTTATGGGATTTTTTTGATAAATTTATTTGAAAAATGCGCAATATTTCGAGAACGGTTCATGCTAGCATTCTAAAGTTAATGTCAATCGTTTTCTAAGGAAAAATTACATAAGAAATATCTATTTGCGTAACTTTATTAAAGGTTTTGGTTTTTTGATGATTTTTCAAAATTTCACTCAAAAATTCAGTGGGGTTCTGAACGTTCTATTGTGTTTTAAAACAATAGGCTTCCAGGATTCATAGATTGTGATTTTTGTACCAAATTTCATTCGAATTTCTCCATTCGTTTGTAAGATATCGTCTCCACAAACTCACTGACACACACACATACGCACATACTTTCACACACACACACACGCACATACATACTTTCACACACATACAGACATCACCTCAAAAATGTTCGATTCGTGATCAGGGATGCTTGAAACGTGCTCTCCCGCCGAAAACTCGAATTCGAATTTTCGACCCCGTCACAATACTTTCCTTATACATTATGTACATAAGGAAAGTAATAGAATTTTTTTTTATACCACCTGCGGCGGCCAACCCAGTCCTATACTTTTAAAAGACAATGACATCCGAAAGGCTCGTTCAGATCCAAACGGAAGGGTAAAAAAAATAAAAATCATAAAAAAAAAAAAAAAAATTATACAGGTGGTCAGGTCAAAGACCAGACAGCAGAATGTATTCGAAGTATAAATTCTCCCCAGGGACTGAAGATTCCGATCGTATTAAGATTGGACATATGGGTTACCAGATATTGGGCGTATTTCGCCTGTAAAACTACGAGTTTACCATTTTGGGAGAAATTATTTCAGTTAAATTTGAAACATTTGACACATGATATTTTTCGGTGAAATTCAGAACATATAGCTGCTAACTTTGTACCACAACTTTACCACAAAATGCGTGAACTAGGATTAGAATTCTGTCTTAGTTCCACATAGAAATAAATAAATTTACTTGCATGACAAAATGTATTAAACGTATATATTAAAAGAAAAGTAATCATGTAATCATCTTCAAATTCATTAATCTAATTAATTATTATCTTTGATGAATATTATAATGGATTTTTAAGTTTATGACTGTCATTAAACACTTTCGAGCTATTATAATTAACTTTTATTTCAACTGTGAAAAGCACGTGCTCTATAGCATGTATTGTGTGACCAATGCTGTTATATTCTACATTATTAAAATTAATATTTTAGAAGGTAAATATTTTTCGTAGAATTTAGAACTGATATATTGTTTTTAATCAATGTTTGCAACTCAATTTTGCTTAATAAATTTTCAGATTTACTTACAGAAAATTCCTAGAAGTAATTCATAGGCTAAATGAGTTGGATTATAAATAATTATTTTGCTATAAGGTTTGATGCTGGGCTGAGATCAGACTCAGTTTAATATTAACTGGAGTTTGACTCAACTCAACTTTCTCATATCAGAATCCATTTATAAGTAGCTTTTTTTTACAAAAAAAATGTTAAAAAATCCGTATCATGTGTCCAAGTGATTCAATTATAGCGTATTACCCTTCACTTTAAAGAGCTTGAAAAATATTTCGATTGATACCATGCATGACAATATACCCCCGAGAGGCGGGTAACTTACCCCCTCCCCCCTCTCTAGGAAGACTAATGACGTCACGAGCAAATAAAATTCTATGGCTGCTATTTTTCACAACAATGGTTGATACCATAAGGTCTCGTTATCATTGAACCATAAATAAACAATTTTATGCATGGTTATGTCAAAATATCTCCTATGCTGCCATGTTAAAAAAATATAAAATTTTAAATAAATTTCGAAGTTTTCGCTGGAAGATAAAAAAAAAATTCTATCTAGCCCTAGATTTTTTAATACCAAAAGTTTGAGTTTCGTGAGAATCCATTAATATTTATGGCTGCTATCGGTCGGGTGCATAAAAAATCGACCACATACATACACGCTGGCAGACAGACATCACTCCAAAAATAGTCAAAAAGTAATTAGGAGGTCTTAAAACATATATTGACAACAAAATCTCGAATTCGAAAGTTTTCGTGAAAACTGTATTTTTTCAATACTACGTATGAGAAAGTAAATGATCCGGACTCGCCGGATTTCTATTTGAGGTTTTGTGACAGAGAACTGTCAAGGGAGTTAAATGTATTTCCCTCCGTAAACGTTAATGTATTTCCCTCCGTAAACGTTAATGTATTTCCCTCCCCTCCCCCTCATATGATGCACTTTCATAAGGTGAGAGCGTAGGTCCCCTAAAGGCATAGTTGCCAACTCTACTGGCTTTTCCGGGAAATTCTCGGTTTTTGGTGATTTCTCATAGTTTTCCAATTTTTAACAACAATCTCCCGATTTTTGTCCATTTCTTTGAAATTCCTTAAAGTTAAGGATTTTTCAAAGAAAATTCTCTGTTACAGGGAATTTCGATCGAACTTGCGGCCGCCATTTTGTTTCTTCTGTGCATAAACCTAGTATCAGTACAAAGTTGCATAATTTTCACTTTATTGATGGATACTGTTTAAAATAAATAAGTGCGATTTCGAGTGCATTCATTTATATGTTGTGTAATGCTTAAACATCTTTTCCATCTATCTTATTTTTGATAGAATCTCAAATTAGTTACCGTACTTTTATATCTTCCCAGTTTACATAAAAGTGAAGGATTATTTTCCTTAAAATATGTTCAAAATTAATACATGAGGCAATTTCCCCCCCTTATTTTCTAGGCAATAGAGTCTCAAAAGCATTTTTCTACTCACCTTCATCTGATTAATTATATTACAATTTGAGAATTGAGCATATTTTGCTTCAGTGAGCCAACCCCCTTTAAAATTTCTATCTGTTTATGCTACTGATGTGCTTTTTTCTACACTATGTAAAAACATGTTTCTTTTGTAGTAGGTATTTTCAATGTTGCAGTGAGTTATCATTTTTGAAAAGTAAAAAAAAAACAAGAAAGATCAATCATGCTTAAAGCATTGATTATGAAACACTTTCCAACTTCAATGCAATTTTATTTAAACATGTCTAAAATGCAATACATTCCTCGGTAATATTTTAAAACTTATCACAATACTACATTAATTTATTATATTTGAAACCTTAAACCCTCATTGAAAAAAATTAACTTCATTCAAATGACGGCATTAAAGTATAAATTGCCTGGTTTAAACATCTCTAAAATTTGATACATTCCTCGGTAATAATTTTAAAATTATCATAATACTACGATAATTTATTATATTTGAAAACTTCATCGAAAACAACTGAAATTGATTCAAATGACGTCATAAAAAAATAACACGCCTGGCTCTCTCTATAAAAGCAATATTTCATTCATAAATAATTCCCCCATTCATGTCATTCATCAGAATACTATAATAATTTATTTTATTTAAAAATTAAGACCATGGAGCTACAAAAAAGTTAACTCTATGCTTAAAACTTCATCGAAAAATATCGTCCTTCTCTTTCTACAATCAATGAATACTTCATTCATATCAGCTAAGCAGACTCCATGGACTAAATGATTTTGTGTTAAAGAATTACAGCGATTCTAATACAACTCATTCTACATATTTTGCTGTTTACATTTTACATAGGTGAAAAATAGGCTTAATAGTAGAAATAATAATATTTGGTTGAGCATTTAAACTGAAATATATTGTCATTGCGTTGTTTCAGTATGTAGATGCACAGAATTTAGGCAGAAATAAAGTAGTTTTAGGATGGATACAACACTCAATATGAATTAAAAAGAACTTTAAAAAAACCCGATTTTGAAACAAGATGGATGCCATATATCATTTTGAAGTGGGTCATGTGATCGTTTCATATCATGGTCACGTGATCGTTTCATATAAGAGGTGTAATTATTATTTTAATTTTTATTTAAAAAACTACTGAATATATTTCGCTGAATTTTTTTTTATATATTTTATGGAACAATTTGAATACTGCCTAAAATTTTCGAAGCAATTTGTGAATTTTAAATCCGCTTAAAAAATGCTTGAAAAATTAGGTCCCATAGGGTTCAATGTATTCCATTTTTTCAACCCGGGTTCAATCCAAAACTAATTGGGTGATATTATTCATTTATATTCCCATAGGTCCTATAGACCGTCTGAACAACATACTAAAATTTCATTTTGATTAAGCCATTTTTACGGCAGTTATCGTGCTAACGGACAGACAGACAGACAGACAGACAGACAGAATGAACAAAGTCATAAACACTTTTCAACTTTGTTGTAAAGTGTTAAAAAACAAGCACTTTTTGTGTGGTGATGTTAAAAAATCCCTATTTTCCCCTAAGTGGTATTGAACAGTTTATACGCTGACTTGTAAATCGCCGTAAAAAATGCTCACCACGCTATTTACAGGATTTTTGTTCCCTAATTATGGCAGGAATGTTGGGATTTCAAGAAATATGTAGGTTTATAAAACTGATACACACTTTTGCTCATGTTGTAATGTGACGTGTGTAGCATGAATAAGACATGCTTAAGTCAAATCACAAAAGATACGCGCTAAAAATATTATTGACATAATCGGAGGATGAGCGGTGTGTAAATTATAGCACTAAGTAAGATGCCCAACAAAACTAAATTTCGCTTGTAAAGCAAAGCAAGTGTACATTGAAAATCCTGTAAATAGTATGTAAATAAAATCCATTTAACCAGAACAAATAATAGTTATGCGATCATTGATCTTACGACTGCATTGCATCTCCTCTTTCCGTAACTGGAAAGATAAGTAAATAAATACGCAACGTGATTTTTAAATTTTCCTTCAAATGAAAAGTTTTTAAATATTATCATGGCAGATTATTTTTACACAGATATTCATTACGCTTCATTTTCATTTAATCCATATAAACAAGATTTCACTATAAGCATATATACAAATACATAGCATATATATTCATATATGTGGCAGAATGTGAGACTGAGTGAGACTGGCTGAATGAGGTACAGATCAAAACTTCCCAAACTGTCAAAGGTAAAGGCTTGAAACTTTATACACACGTGGGACTTGACCTCTAAATAAAGGGAAAAACATAATATCCTGGAATTTTGATCGAAAAATTTATAAATCGCGAAGTTTGCTGAGTGAGCCTGAGGTACGAATTATGTAGTCAAAACTACTGAAGGTAGAAACTTGAAACTTTGCATATACGTGGAATTCGCCTATATGTAATGAGAAACATCTAAAATCGTTGGAAACATTTATAAATCGCGGAATTTTTTGTTCTAGTATTTTTTAAGCTGTAACTGACGAACGACTAGACACATTCGTTTTTTTTTTTTATCATCCTACGAAGAATCAAAATTAACTGGAGATCTATTAAATAAATTAAATAAATATTAAATAAAATAAACGACTCAACTCGACTTCCTCATACCTGAATCCTTTTTTACGCAGCTTGTGAATTTTCCGAATTTTACAAGAAATATTTTTTTAAATCCGTACCGTTGTTCCAAATGATCCCAATTATAGAATGTTATCCTTCATTTCAAAGATCTTGAAAAAAATCTTTCGATTGATACGAAATTGATACGCTTCAGTTTGAAGGACTAGAAAAATTATTTCGATTGATACCATAATTGAATATTTATCTGAATATTTAAGGTTACCTGAATACTTAAGGTATTTACTTGAATATTTAAGGTAACTTTCTCTCCCCCCCCCCCCACGAAGGGGGGTAATAACGTTGCAAAATCAAAAATTGTATCGAGGCTATTTTTCACTACAGTGATAGAAACTATTAAGTTCCGTGATCATTAAGTCATAGACAGTCTTTTTCATTCATGATTACGGCAAATTTTGTCCTATGCCGCCGTAGTAACAATATAAAATTTCGAATACATTTTGAAGCTTTCTCTGGGATTTAAATTTTCTTTATTTAGTTTTAGATTTTTCGTTAATAAAGCCGAATCGCGAAAATCCATTAATATTTGTGGCAGCAATTGTGTACGCAAGAAATTTGCCGCAGACAGACGGACATCACTCCAAAAATAGTCAAAATATGTTCAGAAGGTCCTAAAACATTTATTGGCATCATACATAAGTGCAGTGGTTTCCAACCTTTCTAACCTTTTCAGGCGAGTGTCTAGATTGACGACCCTACCCCATTACTGACGAGTTGAGCATTTTGTGGCCATTGGGGACATTTCTCTTTTATTTATTTTTCAACGTTGAAACCTATTTCATATTTTACTTTTCATCATTCACCAATGGAAGTGTTTGAAATTGGATTAGTATATGCCATTTCAAGGAAAAAAAAGAATGTTCCTTAAAGCAAGATAATTGATTATGACGCCGCTGTCCACTTAAGAGAGTCAGCCCATCATTCCGTCACAAAATGTATGTTTTTATAACTACACTTTTCTATTATTCTCTCTATAAGTGTCCTGTTTCGTAACCATGTGTAGAGAACGCTTATAATACATTATTAAATGCTTTGAGCTGGAGACGTGTTTAGCTCAGTGATATAACGCCTATCATGCTTCGGCTCGTGCTCGCTACACGTATTTAGTAGAGTCGAAACGTGTTCCAAAATTTACAGTATGTCTACGATAATCTAAACATTTGAATTTGATTATTTGGACAACTGTTTTTTTTTTTTATCTAATCGAAAATTGCTTTCAAGTATGTAGAACAAAATTTACAACCTTGTCAGCTGTGGACAGCAGGGTTTCCACAGGATCAAATTTAGCCTTGTCGTCGCATAACCAAATCATATGGCGTCAATCACTGCTACTGTTGACAAATGTTGAAATCGGTCCTAAAAAAGTAAGGCTAAGGAATAGGAGGCGATATGCAGAAATAGTGTATGGATAGAAAATTAGTATTGTGATTGTTAGTTATGCGTTTGTATTGTTGTTGTTGAGACCCAGACCGTCCGACCTGCCAGAATGGATGCATTAGTATTCTGACATTTTTCTTTCATTTTGTCCTTTGCCAAGTCCGGTTAGACGGGTAAGACCGAAATCGGTTAGAAGTAATAATAAATACTCAATTTTTTAAAGCATTATAGTGATGCGCATAATGTAGCAAAAGTTTCTAAACTAAAAAGAGGTAAACTAAATCAAAATGGAAAAACAATGTTTCAAAAAGCGGCACCTTGCCTGGCTTCCACTCTCAATTGACACATGCAGCTGATTAAAGTAGAGTGTAAGTAAATGATGTGTAATTAAACGATGTGTGATTAAATGACGTGTAACTAAATAACTCTAATGCAACGACGTAATATTAAAATATAACAAGAAAGATCAATCATGCTTAAAGCATTGATTATGAAACACTTTCCAACTTCAATGCAATTTTATTTAAACAAGTCTAAAATGCAATACATTCCTCGGTAATATTTTGAAACTTATCACAATACTGCATTAATTTATTATATTTGAAAACTTAAGCCTTCATCGAAAAAAATGAACTTCATTCAAATGACGGCATTGAAATATAAATTGCCTGGTTTAAACATCTCTAAAATGTTATACATTCCTCGGTAATAGTTTTAGAATTATCATAATACTACGATAATTTATTATATTTGAAAACTTCATAGAAAACAACTGAAATTAATTCAAATGACGTCATAGAAAAAATAACACGCCTGGATCTCTCTATAAAAACAGGATTTCATTCATAACTTTCTCCCATTCATTTCATTCATCACAATACTATAATAATTTATTTTATTTAAACATTTTGTTTAAGACCATGGAGCTACAAAAAATTAAACTCTATGCTTGAAACTTCATCGAAAAAAATCGTCCTTCTCTTTATGAAATCAATTAATATTTCATTCATATCAACCATGCAGACTCCATGGACTAAACTATTTTGTGTTAAAAAAATACAGGAATTCTAATACAACTCATTCTATATATTTTGCTGTTTACATTTTACATAGGTGAAAAATAGGCTTAGTTGTAGAAATAATCAAATTTAGATGAGCATTTAAACTCAAATATATTGTCATTGCGTTGTTTCAGTATGTAGATGCACAGAATTTAAGCAAAAATAAAGTAGTTTTAGGACGGATACAACACTCAATATGAATTAAAAAGAACTTTAAAAAAACCCGATTTTGAAACAAGATGGATGCCATATATCATTTTGAAGTGGGTCATGTGATCGTTTCATATCATGGTCACGTGATCGTTTCATATAAGAGGTGTAATTATTATTTTAATTTTTATTTAAAAAACTACTGAATATATTTCGATGAATTCTTTTTTTTATATATTTTACGGAACAATTTGAATATTACCTAAAATTTTCGAAGCAATTTGTGAATTTTAAATCCGCTTAAAAAATGTTTGAAAAATTAGGTCCCATAGGGCTCAATGTATTTCATTTTTTCGACCCGGGTTCAATCCAAAACTAATTTGGTGATATTATTCATTTATATTCCCATAGGTTCTACAGACCGTCTAAACAACATACTAAAATTTCATTTTGATTAAGTCATTTTTACGGCAGTTATCGTGCTAACGGACAGACAGACAGACAGACAGACAGAATGAACAAAGTCATAAACACTTTTCAACTTTGTTGTAAAGTGTTAAAAATTAGAGATCAGTCGCACCGCTCTAAAGTCGCAGTATCAGAAATTGCCATACCGAATTATCTATCGTCATCAGGATTTTGAATCTCAATCTCTTCCCATTCTCCCCTGCAGGTACTCCTCCGAGTATGCTGATTTTACTGGGAAAAAAAAAAAAAAAAAACAGGCACAGAAGGAGAAAGAATTTGAATTGCAAAAGGCTTGCCGTAACAGAATTGATTTTCGGAACAAAGTGCTCCCATTCATCATCTTGCGGGCTTTCCTAATAAATCCCGCAGTAAAGGAAAGGTGCCTTTCCTCAAGTTCTAATCGGAGGTTCGGACATTGAGGGTAAAGATTGGAGTTAATCGTTCTATCTCGAACGTTGAAGTTTCCAGTAGTAAGGGTTAATTTGTAGGTCAAAGTGTGAACGCGTTTTGCGAGAAGTTCTTCATTTTAAACATGAGAAATAGTTAATTATTCCTTAGGCTTCAAATGTTCGGGGTGAGGAAGAAATACTACACAAGAAAAGACAGTCTGTATGTCTGTCTGTAACGCTTAGTGATAAATTTGGCGATGTTGGTAACAAGTATGGTGAAATAACTCGAACTTGGCGGCTTTAGGAATATGTTGCTTAATTGAATAAAATTCAATCTCTTTGAAAATTAAATTTGGGTGGGACAGCCCAGTGATTAGCGCGTGGGGATTGCACTCGCACGACCCGAGTACAATTCCCTGTTCTGTCCAAATTATCCTAATGTTCAGACGGAGTACGAGCACGTTAAATACGTGGGTTCATAAGTCCTTCCGAGAGGTTGGTGGTAGGGGAAGGTGGGTACGGTTCTTATAGATGCCTTCCCCCTCCCACTGGGTTCCGGTCTAAATTCGGGGACACTTCCCAGACGTCCAAACAAATACCTTACACCTTCGGGTAGGTCAGACGGTGTGAGTTAAAGAAAAAGAAGAAGAAAGTTAAGTTTATATTATTTGATAATTTGGCCTTTTTTTAAAATCAAAATGGCTTATGACCGCCAAGTAGCAGCTTTCGTTTGGCTACTGTTTGGATCCGGGTGAACTAATGCCCTTAAAAATACAATAGATTTGGCAGAAAATGACATTTTCGTAGAGTATTGATAAGAGGGAAATAATAAAAAATTAT
Organism: Amaurobius ferox; assembly: GCA_951213105.1. Lineage (NCBI taxonomy): Eukaryota > Metazoa > Arthropoda > Arachnida > Araneae > Amaurobiidae > Amaurobius > Amaurobius ferox. The sequence continues at coordinate 73,260,928 of OX578134.1, forward strand.
TAATTATGTGGGAAATATTAATTGTAAATTATGCTCTTGATTCAAAATACACCGAATTTTATTATTCGTAAGATGTGTACGCTATGTTAGGGAGTCTATATTTTTGTAAATTAATTGCATTCTGGCAGTGGAAATAGTAATTATGATAAAGGGCCAATAAGGGGGTCCTATTATACTTTCTATAAGGGGTCGTATTATAATTAATAATATTAATCGGGGGGAGGGGTGCAGGGATATTAGGGGCGCAGCAAATCTTCCATATAAATTTATTATTTTTTCATAAATTTATTCGAAATAAACTTGCAATATATGCAATATATGCAAAACATGCAATATATGCAAAACATGCATCATATGAGATAATGATTCATGCCAACGTTTGAAAAGGAGTGTTAATTATTTTATTATGATGAATTACGCATTGAAATATTATTTATTTCAAAATGATTAACTGTTCTGATTTTCACATATAAAAAACAAGAAAGATCAATCATGCATAAAGCATTGATTATGCAACACTTTCCAATTGAAATGCAATTTCATTTAAGCATTTCTAAAATGCGATACATTCCTCGGTAACAGGGTAAGAAATTAGCGGGGGCCATGCGCGAAATGCGACCAAATTTTTATCGTTTGCGACCATAATTTCGGAATTGGGGGCCAAATCGCGACTAGAATTAAACCACTATAATTTCCCAAAAATAACCGAAGAAAAATAAAAACCCTTTTTTTTTTCTTGTATAAAACAATAAATCAATTTAAAATTAATACAATAATATAAGACAAGCTTAATATTCCTACTCGCCAGATGGCGATTAAACTTAAAAAACTGACGATTAACAAAATCCTGACTACCGGCCAAACTCTGATAGCTTAAAGAATGACCCTTCTCTTTAAACAATGCCACCTGTGGAGTACTAAAAATCTGTCAATAATCACTACGATACTGCTATGGCTTTTCCGTAGTTGTGAGGAGATCATAATTTATTGCATTTGCAACATTCCTATCTTACCTCTCTAAATCACCGATGTGTTTTGCGACATGCCGTGGCGTAGCGTCTTTACCGGGTTCTATGCATTGACCTAGACACCCCCATTTTTACACGCTGTACGAAGGAATAACTACTCTGCTTCGAGGAGTAATCTAGATCTTTGGTACTAATAGGTCTTTCATAATTCTTACACCTACCTCAAATTTAAAAGGGATGCACGAACGGAATTGAAATCACTCGCTAAAATAAAACATGCTGCGTGAAATTCGCCCTGTCTATTTTTGGCATGTGAATTTATTTATTGGTTAAATATTCACTATAGCATGTTTTTCATAATAAAAAATTAAAAGAAGTAATCTATAAGAAAGAGTTTCGGGAATTCGCTGAGGCTCGGGACCGGCGGAAGCGAACTAAAATCTGGGCGTCCAGCGCGAATAAAGGACATCAACCTTCGGGAAGGGGGAATTCTTTTCCGAGCGGATTGCTGACATTGCAATGTTATATAGTACTAGTCTACTTTAATCTACATATTCACGCTCCATAAACGACCATATGGAAATTATGAATGTGTGTAGCATTGACTAAAATAGCGCGTTTGAAAGATACTAACCCGGACATACTTCGTATTAATTTTAAAGCTAGATCGCGAAAATTTCACAATTTTTAAAGTCTCGATGCACTACAGTTTTTTTTGTTCAGAGAAATTGTAGACTTCCTTTTATAGATTATACCCTGTTTTAAGTTAATCTCTCATCGATGATGCATAAAACTAAAAATGCATGGATTCCTAAAATGTTTCCATAGTTGTGTTTTTAGAAGTGTTAACTGTTAACAATAATTATAAATTCAAAGTTAAATCGGTTCCATTTTCAACTTATCCGCGGTCAAGAGCCGTCATGCCCCCCCCCCCCCCCCTGTTGATCGGAAAATTCGAGTATTGTAATAAAACATCATGTTTCTAGCGACCAGTTCTTAAATTCAAAAACGTCGAAATATTATAAAGATCAAATTTCTTTAAGAGGATAAAGAATTTCCTTGTTATGAAATACATATATTGGGGAAATTTTAAAATAAAAGCGTTCATAACGTCCGATAATATAACGGGAAAAAAGACCGAAATATCGCGATCGCGATGATGGAAAATTTACATAGTAAATGATCAAAAATTAAAACAAGATTATAAATTTATTAAAAATCACTGAAAATCATTGGTAAGACCCTCTAAATTAAAGAAAAATTAGTGGCCGGACTTTTTAAAATAATAAGGAGGAATAAATAATAGTAAATACTTCGTCAGCTTCGAAAAGTAAAAAATAAAAAGATCAAGACGAGAAAACTTGAAATTGCTTAAATTAATTGATTGAATTTAAAATTGCCTCCAAAAATATTTGAATGCGTCATGATAAATTAATTTTTTTGTAATCTATTGGAAAACAAATATTATAAAACACCTGAAGACTTATAATAAAATCATTGGTAAGATTTAAAACAAGATTAAAAAAAATTACTGAATATAAATATTTAAAATATTCAAAAATGGGATAAATAAAAAATTTAAATTTGAAAACCTTTAAGAAATGGAAAAGATGGGGATAGGGACACTAACTTATAGAAAAGAATTAGTTTTAGAAAAAACACTTAAAATAAGTTTTGAAAATCTATTAAATGTTAAAAATGAGATGTTAGCAATAATAAATGCATGTTAACAATATTACTCATTAAAAATTTTAAATATTTCTGTGAATTTGTCTTGTTTTCTTATCAAATAATAATAAAAAAATGTGTATCTTGCCAATCTCTTAAATTTCCCTCAATTTTTAAAATCCTCCTCCTTTGCATCAACATCCAAATAACAGATTGTATAAAAGTAGATCCCCTAAGGGGAGATTTCTTGATAATAGACCTAATAGTGACTTATGTTTACTGTATAATAAATCTATAAATAGGTAATACTAGCAAATTCCTACATTATTAAATAACATACTTAAACACAATTTTGCATAATATTAAGCAAGTTGAAAAAAACATCGCATATTTTGCAGCTGTCAACAACTGGCCATTAAACGTCATTGACCTACCGGCCAGTGGCTACTAACTAAAAATGGGAATTAAACGATAAGTCAATTTAAAAATTTTAATTTGCACTTTAGTGTCTTTTTTTTTAAAGTACATATATTTGGCAAGCAAATAAAATATTTAGATTAGGCCTAGGTAGTTTTATCATGTATATTTTTTATTTCATTAAATTGTTTTATTTTGGCCCTTAGAAATTTTCAAATGGCCCATAAAAAATTGATGCTGGGGGCCATTTGGCCCCTACGTTTTTTTTCTAATTTCTTACCCTGCTCGGTAATATTTTTTAAATTATCACAATACTATATTAATTTATTATATTTGAAAATTTTATCGAAAACAAATGAAATTTATTCAAATAACTAAATCGAAACATAACACCCCTGGCTCTCTCTATAAAAGCAGCATTTCATTCATAAACATTTTTCCACTAATTTCATTCATCACAATACTATAATAATTTATTTTATTTAAAAACTTAAGATTTACTATAATCACAAATACTATATTTATTTATTTTATTTAAAAACTTCATTCATCACAATACTATAATAATTTATTTTATTTAAAAACTTAAGACCATGGAGGTACAAGTAATTAAACTCTATGCTTAAAACTTCATTGAAAAAATCGTTTGCTTCTCTGTGTCAATGAATATTTTAGTCATATCAGCTATATTGCAGACTCCATGAGCTAAATAATTTTGCGTTAAAGAAATGCAGCAATTCTTATAATACAACTCATTCTACATCTTTTGGTATTTACATTCTCCATAAGTGAATATTAGGCTTCATTGTAGAAATAATCAAAGTTGGATAATCATTTAAACTCAACTATATTGTAATTGCGTTGTTTTAGTATGTAGATGCACAGAATTTAAGCAAAAATAAGGCTGGTTTAAGACGGATACAACACTAAATATGAGTTAAAAAAAACTTAAAATCACGATTTTGAGACAAGATGGATGCCATATTTTATTTTGAAGTAGGTCACGTGATCTCTTCATATAATGGTCATGTGATCTTTTCATATAAAGGGTGTAATTATTATTTTAATTTTTATTCAAGAAACTACTGAATATATTTTGAAATTTTTTTTATATATTTTATGGAATAATTTGAATATTTTGTAAAATTTTCGAAGCAATTGTCGAATTTTAAATCTGCTTAAAAAATGTTTGAGAAATTAGTCCCATATATGGTTCAACGTATTTCATTTTTTGAACCCGGGTTCAATCCAAAAGTAATTGGGTGACATTATTAATTTATATTCCCATAGGTTTCACAGACCGTCTGAACAGCATACTAAAATTTCATTTTGATAAAGTTATTTTTACGGCAGTTATCGTGCTAACGGACAGACAGACAAATAGACAGACAAACAGGCAGACAAAATGAACAAAGTCATAAACACTTTTCAACTGTGTTGTAAAGTGTTAAAAAATGTCACGACGGTTATAATCAATTGAGTAACAGTATTCTCTGATTGTGATAATTCCATCACATCTCATTCGAAAGTGTAAATTCGTGAGCTATTGCGTTCACTGAATCATGGACGTCACAAAACGCATGGACACATAAAGACATATTTTTTAAAAACGTCCAGTATGAACTCAGTTCTTGTCAAAACAGTGTATATCCGTTGAATTCGACTTTTGGCCCTAGTCATATTGCTTTCCCTAAACATCTTGCATACCATATATGTATAAACAATGGTTGTACAGACTGTTCGTTAGTTCTTCACGAAATTCAATCTATAATATATATACATGTAAAATATATATACATGTAATATATATACATGTATATGTAATATATATACATGTGTATGTAATATATATACATGTAAAATATATATACATGTAAATATATATACATGTAATATATATACATGTAAAAATCTCTGAATTTCTGAAAAGAAACTATGTTAGTTGCCACTCCAAAAATAAAGACATTTTCATTGTTAAAAATGCATTTACAAAAACATTAACATTAACATTAAAAATTCTCATTATTAACAAAAAATTCTCATTATTAATATAGATTTCAAAACATATTATACATTCGAAATACGGAGTTTTCATTAGAGAATACTTTACATTTAGAGATTAGTTTAAAATAAAAGTAGAATTTTTGTAATAGAACATATGTGGGCTTCTTAAAGCCCCTTTTATAATCAGACAAAGCATCGAATTCGACACATGGTATATAGTATAGTGTTTGGAATATTCTAGGTACTGTTGTATGTACACTGTATGTACACTGTATAGTATGTACAGTGTAATAACGTGTAAATTACCAAATTCTGAAACAAAATTGGATACTTTTGTTGACATTCAAATGCCATTACGCAGTTACTGCTTTGAGAAATTAACTTTATTTTTCATTAGATATAAGTGGGTGGTGATACTTTATTTATATATTTATATTTTCGTATTTATAATTTAACGATACAGGCGTAGAAATGACTTGATCTTGTTAAATACAGTGATTGTTCTCCAGTAAATAATCGTTTTAAAATTATATGAGCTAATTAGTAATTAAAAGAATCAAGGGATTTAATTTTATCGTTTTACACTTTGGGTTTGTTAGTTCTCTTTCGCTGACGAAGGGGATTCCGCGTATCCTCGAAACAGCTGTATGCTTCACGATCATCTTATTTGCACTTTAACTGAGGCTTTTCTTATATGAGTTAGTTTATACACATGGCAACAACACTTGCAGAAATTTTTGTTGAAGTTTTGTTAAACGTTGACATTGTCTAAAAGTCTAAAATCCACAAACATGTGAGTATGTCATGGCAAAATAAACTAAAATTAACCTGTTCTAAAATTAAAAAATATACTTGATAAAGAGAAACAACAGACTCGATTAAAAAAATGAATGTGCCACGAAAATTTAGCCATTATATTATTTTGTTTTTTGCATTGGCCATTATGAGAGATCTTGGATGTTCAGTAAAAAAGCTTGAAAAATAATATATAGATTGCTATGCAGATATGATTAATTGATCGTTACTTCAATTAAAAGAATTAACTTTCAAAGAGTCCAAACTTATAATCTGAGGCAATCTTCAAAATTCGAGGGCTGGCTCCCCTGTTTTCCTAAATATTTTTTCACAATTTTCTCTTGAATCCCTCTATAGCACTGCACCCTCCGCCCTCTTTCGGAGCTATACAATTCATTTCCTCCTCTGTTAATTTATAATGAATAAATTTATCAATAACTAAAACAATCACACACCATAATTGGTGATACATTTATCAATTATGATTAATTTATCAATTACCGTTAATAACTAATCACCATTATGACTAGTTATCTGTTATTGTTATAAAATATTTTGCATACACCCCTTCCAATACAACAAATTTAGGATATGCCCCGTATAACGGAATGCATATTTTCCCTTATTTACATCCTAATGTAATATGTTTTCCAAATTGTATTATATCAATATAATTACCTCCTGATTTACATAATATATTTCCTCCCACAAAAGTGTTTATTCCGATTCCTATACTGAATGCACATTTTACACCATATGTAGCTGACTAAGAACGAATCACGAAAGAAATATCAATTTTACAAGTAAGAAAAAAGTGGATTTCGAAACTCAAAACCAACAGTTCTATGTTAATAATATGTAACCATTCCAAAAAGAAAAAAAAACGTGCACGCATGCGCATGAAATAAAAACCGCAGAACTTTATTATTCTCTCTCGAATTTCTTTACGCGCGGAAGATCCTGGCGCTTATTTTTTTTTTAAAGAAAAGTTCTTTTATTACCATTATTACTTGTAGCTATGCATCCTGCTTCCCCCCCCCCCCTTCATTTTTTCTTCTTACACCCAGAATGAACCGCCCAAATCACAGAGGCTAGGCCGAGCCCGATTCGTCGCGTGGCCACGCAAAATGCAGGTGTCGTTGCAACGAAACCACTTATTACTCCAGAAGTCAAGGGAAAAGGCAAGAAACAACAAAGCAGTTAATAATCAAGAGAAAGATAAAAAGAGAAGAAAAAAATTGGATGTGCTACAATGCATTGCTCTCTCTGAAAACTACGAAATCTTTCGATTTTATGACAATATAAGAAAATATATATCTGGATAATTAGTCTCAGATCGACCTACTTATGCATTCATAGTACATAATGTTTAGTACTACTTGTATCACAATCATTTCTAGAATAATGAAGAAAAACATGTATCTTTTCCAGATTTCATACTCAAGTTATCGTTCTAAAATTTAGCAAAACATTTTTAACAGTTTCTTTTTCAAGTTGCCAACAGCTTAGTGACACCGAATGTAATTCGCTTATATGTTAATAAAAACTTTTTTGGCACCATGGATATTATCGTAGTTCTCATTCTAACATCTAAATAATTCGGAAATATGTATAAGAGACAGAATCATTTTTAAGCCAATTCTGTCTTTGATATATTTAGCTATATTTTTTATTAATATTTATTTCAAGTTCTTTGGTTTCATCATTTTATGTTTCATAGTGGAATGGAGTATAGCCGAATCTATGCAAGACGAAAATTTTTCAGGATTCCAAAGATCAGCTTTGGAATTATCAAATTAACATTAATCACTGCATTAGCAAAAATCTTCTTAGGGAAGAGATAAAAATTTTCCCGACCGAGAAACACCAACTTTCTGTTCAAGACGAAATTTTCTATAATAATTGTATAACTTGCACGTACATTTTAAAATCTCATGAAGGTAAATAGATAAATTGATCACAGTTCTCGTATTAAACGTTCTGCAATTTTCAGTTGAATAAATCCTTACGGTTATCATTCAGAAAACTTGGAAAGTGACGTCTGTAAAGGATTTATAAATGTGCTAAGTGAAAAATGGTTGAAAATCGTATACGTAAATAATTTTACTCGATATGAAATACTGTTTAGTTATATTTACATTACATTTTTGAAAGAATGTTCTCATATCACTATTAAAAATTATCCTGGTGTAAAAATTTAAATACGAAAGAAAAAAAAATTTAAGAACCATTCCATATATTTTATAATCTATATCGTTGTTGCGGAGTTGGAAAAATAACTTCAAATTACACATTTTAAATGTAAAATAGAAATGCTAGAAGCAATCGTACAAAATTACTCATTTAATAATTTTAGATGACGAAACGCGCACAATAAAGATTTCATGATACATAAAATTTTGTTCTCAAAAATAGGTTACAAAGTTAAATTATTTTACCCGATTAACTTTGAAATGTGTGAGAAATGAAAATTTTTGTAAATCCTGTATGATTTCCTTGTGAAGACAGATTTCATTGTATGTGAATTATTATCACTAAAAAATCGGCATGAAAAACAAACCTGTGCATTAACAGATCCTCAAAATGTTGTGCTCCAGAGTTTGGTACTTTATCCGCTATTGAAGGAGGATTGGAAAAAAAAAAACCTGCCAGATGAGTGGATTGAAGTTTTCTGAGGGAGGTTCCCTCATTTCAATCTCTTTCCTCTTCGTAACGCGATTCCTCCTAGTATCTTGAGTACGACACGGGTGACTTGCAATTGGATTCGCAACTTTCCACTGGGTCAAAGTTGCTGTTGGTTCAGGGAGGATCTTTTCCATCCTACCGCCTTCCCACCCTTCTAAAGATACATAAACACAACATGTTATCTGTTTTATCAGGAAGAAGGTGGAAAAGCGCACAAGGAAAAAGAATGTAGATAAATATTTACACGATATAGCGTTCTGGTGCAAAACTATTTGAGCAGAACTTTCTCTGTATGCATGCATATATATATATATATATATATATATATATATATATATATATATATATAATTAAATATTTTTATGATTACCTGTAATATATATATACCCGAGAAATACCAAAGAAAATTGCTTGTAAACTGAAGGTAAAGGTAAAAAAATTGCAAATCAGAAGCCAAGTGTAGCACGATGAGCTAGCAAGAAGTTTGGAAATTGAATAAATGGAATCTAGTGAATATAAAAGGAATAAAATGAATATGAAAAGCATTTCTGAAACCATGTACGTTATCAAGGGCCATACATGTTTCATTAATGCTGATTCTACGTTTCTGTTTACACAACTGTAAAATTTATTACAGAAATAATGTACATAGCCCGACGTAGAAGAAAAGACAAAGTGGATCAAATACACAAAAAAATCAGACATGAATATAAAATATTCTGTTACACCAGCTTGTGGCTAATTATTGAAATGAGGATGCAAAGTATTATAAAGTAATATCAAAAGAATATAATGAAAATAAAATGAAAATATATCTACCCCTAGTACTGTGGTACTTCTGGAAAAGCATGTGTATTACCAATCATCTCAGAACAGGTTACAGTGAATTTTTAGTTACTGACTAAGCAGTTTTCGCAAAGCAGGTTAAAGTGAATTATACGAATTGTTTAACTGTTAGAAGAAGACATGGAGATTATGAATTATTTAGAAATGCTAGAGTATGATCTGTCAATATGTTGCTGTAATTGTTGCAAGTTTTTGAATTTAAATTTAAAATGTGTTTTAATAAAAGAAAAAATAAGATTGGGCGGGTAGTTATTTTTGATAACGGTGTTGATGAATTTATGAAGATGTTCTTTGTAGCAACAAGGTGTGCTTAACATTTTGATTCTTAATAACTGGTTATTAATAATATTTCTATATACAGATTTGGAAAGATTGGAAGAGAAATGTTGAAGTTTATTTACTTTGAAGTTATAAGTTTCTGTTTTGTCATAGATTTTAAATTTTATTGTATTTGCATTTTTAATTGTTAAACTAACGTCTAGAAAATTGATCCAGTTGGATGTATATACATTTTCAATAAGTTGTAGATTAGGTGGATAGAAATCAAAATTTAATTCATTGGCCTCATTATACTATTGGCCTCATATATATATATATATATATATATATATATATATATATATATATATATATTATAAATTAATAAAGATGAATTAAAATAATTTAAATAGAATAATTAAAGTAGAAGAGAAGATGCAAAGCATCCATAACAGACAAAAAAAATGCTAACCAGAAAAAGCTCAAGAGCATACCAGTCGTAAACCATGTAATTTGAACAAATATATTAAAGAAAAATGGAATATCAATCAATGGAATGAAGGTGATGTAATAGGTTGGGGTGTGACTACTATACATCCGCTTCATATTAGCACATTTCATTTAATGACCTGCTACTGTGAAAAAAAGATCATTAGACACCCAAATGTGCTATAAATGGAAATTGATCGAGAAATTTAATAAACTGAAAATAATTGAATAAATTAAAAAAATATAAAGAATTGACTTACACGTGTGAAGATGTTCAATCACCTAAACCAACCCAACATGATGTGCATAGAAGGTATTGCCAATTCTAAAGATTAATGTCCATATTGCCATTCTTAAAAATTGTAAAAAATAAATCCATTCTAAAGTATTTGAATGTATAAAAACCAGATGAACTGCATTTAAAATACAAGTGCTTATTAATTAATACATATAGATAAAAATGATAACTATTATTAACCCTATAAAATAATTTAAAGAGTTAATAAATAATGAATCGAATAGAATTAATATTATTAATCGATCTATCTCCTGGCAAAATGCACTGTTAGATGATGCAAGTGTAACGAATTGCGTAATAATAGTAACTATAACCATAAGTATCAGTAAGTTAACAATAGTAAATGAATAAGGAATGATTAAAATGCTATAGTGATTTAGCCATAATAAAGTGCATTAACAACGCTGAGTTACCCTCTCTCTCTCTCTCTCTCTCTCTAAACTTTTTACTATACTATTTGCCAAATACAATGGATAAAAGTATGATTTACTAGTTTGAATAAGGTTTTTTCATATGAAATTGATAACATTTTTTATCTGATAATCTATAAATTCGAAACAAATGATTTTTAATGATGTTATGAAAAATTTGAACCCAATTACAAGAAGTAAAATGTGATAATTCATTGATATTAAAATTAAAATAACTTGTTTTATTATATAAATTATAAATAATACTATTAGAAGATTCAATACATAGATTTAAATTCAGAAAGTTAACCATAGCACTAATAGAAGGTTCATTATTCAACAATTGCAGATTACCCGTATAGAAATCGATTTTGATATTATTTAAATCCGTTTTAACAATACAGATCAGATTGTCTTCATATTGATATAATTGTAAGTCACTTGATGTAAAAGAAGAATGAGGCAAAAAGTGTAGAAATTAAAAATCAAAATGTAGTTTGACTAGAGATATGGATTTTCCGGAAAATTTTGAAACGGAAAATTTTTCCCAGAGAATTTTCCGCAGAGGTAAAATTTGAAATTATTTTCTATATTACATTTCAGCTAGAATAATATATTCAGTGACTTTTAAAAGTATTTATTCTTATATTACAACTACAGTCAAACGTATATTATATAACAAGGCTGAAAAAAAGGTTTAAAACTAGAAAAATATATAAAAAATTCTATGCATGAAAATTTCTTATACCTGTACACTGCAGTTAGCAGCTGCAATTTATTATTTTCCTTATATACGGTTACTTTTGAATACTTATAAAAAAATGCTATTTTATCCAAGAAATTTTTTTTTTTTTATCTTTAAAATTCGAATTTCAAATCATTGTGCAAAGGAATGGCTTGAGATATAATTTAAAACTGTTAAGCCTTATCAAAATCATAAATACTTTGTTACTTATTATAGGTATAAAAAATAGATTATAAAATATAATATTGTAAAAAAAAATTAAAACTGATTACAATTGAAACATGCATTAAGTATTATATTGCATTTCCTTCAGTACCAACTGATAATTCAAAAGGAAACATTCTACCATCTTCTTCAAAAAAATAATTTAATAATTTATTATATTGTAAAAATAAATTATTATAATTGAAAAATACATTAAGTATTATATTGCATTTCCTACAGTACCATCTGATAATTCAAAAGGAAACATTCTACCATCTTCTTCAAAAAAATAATTTAATAATTTATTATATTGTAAAAATAAATTATTAACTGATTATAATTGAAAAATATATTAAGTGTTATATTGAATTTCCTTCAGTAACTACTGATAATTCAAAAGGAAACATTCTACCATCTTCTTCAAAAAAATAATTTACTAATTTATTATATTATGAAAATAAATTCTTAACTGATTATAATTGAAAAATACATTAAGTATTATATTGCATTTCCTACAGTACCTACTGATAATTCAAAAGGAAACATTCTACCATCTTCTTCAAAAAAATAATTTACTAATTTATTATATTATGAAAATAAATTCTTAACTGATTATAATTGAAAAATACATTAAGTATTATATTGCATTTCCTACAGTACCTACTGATAATTCAAAAGGAAACATTCTACCATCTTCTTCAAAAAAATAATTTAATAATTTATTATATTGTAAAAATAAATTATTATAATTGAAAAATACATTAAGTATTATATTGCATTTCCTACAGTACCATCTGATAATTCAAAAGGAAACATTCTACCATCTTCTTCAAAAAAATAATTTAATAATTTATTATATTGTAAAAATAAATTATTAACTGATTATAATTGAAAAATATATTAAGTGTTATATTGAATTTCCTTCAGTAACTACTGATAATTCAAAAGGAAACATTCTACCATCTTCTTCAAAAAAATAATTTACTAATTTATTATATTATGAAAATAAATTCTTAACTGATTATAATTGAAAAATACATTAAGTATTATATTGCATTTCCTACAGTACCTACTGATAATTCAAAAGGAAACATTCTACCATCTTCTTCAAAAAAATAATTTACTAATTTATTATATTATGAAAATAAATTCTTAACTGATTATAATTGAAAAATACATTAAGTATTATATTGCATTTCCTACAGTACCTACTGATAATTCAAAAGGAAACATTCTACCATCTTCTTCAAAAAAATAATTTACTAATTTATTATATTATGAAAATAAATTCTTAACTGATTATAATTGAAAAATACATTAAGTATTATATTGCATTTCCTACAGTACCTACTGATAATTCAAAAGGAAACATTCTACCATCTTCTTCAAAAAAATAATTTACTAATTTATTATATTATGAAAATAAATTCTTAACTGATTATAATTGAAAAATACATTAAGTATTATATTGCATTTCCTACAGTACCTACTGATAATTCAAAAGGAAACATTCTACCATCTTCTTCAAAAAAATAATTTAATAATTTATTATATTGTAAAAATAAATTATTATAATTGAAAAATACATTAAGTATTATATTGCATTTCCTACAGTACCATCTGATAATTCAAAAGGAAACATTCTACCATCTTCTTCAAAAAAATAATTTAATAATTTATTATATTGTAAAAATAAATTATTAACTGATTATAATTGAAAAATATATTAAGTGTTATATTGAATTTCCTTCAGTAACTACTGATAATTCAAAAGGAAACATTCTACCATCTTCTTCAAAAAAATAATTTACTAATTTATTATATTATGAAAATAAATTCTTAACTGATTATAATTGAAAAATACATTAAGTATTATATTGCATTTCCTACAGTACCTACTGATAATTCAAAAGGAAACATTCTACCATCTTCTTCAAAAAAATAATTTACTAATTTATTATATTATGAAAATAAATTCTTAACTGATTATAATTGAAAAATACATTAAGTATTATATTGCATTTCCTACAGTACCTACTGATAATTCAAAAGGAAACATTCTACCATCTTCTTCAAAAAAATAATTTACTAATTTATTATATTATGAAAATAAATTCTTAACTGATTATAATTGAAAAATACATTAAGTATTATATTGCATTTCCTACAGTACCTACTGATAATTCAAAAGGAAACATTCTACCATCTTCTTCAAAAAAATAATTTACTAATTTATTATATTATGAAAATAAATTCTTAACTGATTATAATTGAAAAATACATTAAGTATTATATTGCATTTCCTACAGTACCTACTGATAATTCAAAAGGAAACATTCTACCATCTTCTTCAAAAAAATAATTTACTAATTTATTATATTATGAAAATAAATTCTTAACTGATTATAATTGAAAAATACATTAAGTATTATATTGCATTTCCTACAGTACCTACTGATAATTCAAAAGGAAACATTCTACCATCTTCTTCAAAAAAATAATTTACTAATTTATTATATTATGAAAATAAATTCTTAACTGATTATAATTGAAAAATACATTAAGTATTATATTGCATTTCCTACAGTACCTACTGATAATTCAAAAGGAAACATTCTACCATCTTCTTCAAAAAAATAATTTAATAATTTATTATATTGTAAAAATAAATTATTATAATTGAAAAATACATTAAGTATTATATTGCATTTCCTACAGTACCATCTGATAATTCAAAAGGAAACATTCTACCATCTTCTTCAAAAAAATAATTTACTAATTTATTATATTATGAAAATAAATTCTTAACTGATTATAATTGAAAAATACATTAAGTATTATATTGCATTTCCTACAGTACCTACTGATAATTCAAAAGGAAACATTCTACCATCTTCTTCAAAAAAATAATTTACTAATTTATTATATTATGAAAATAAATTCTTAACTGATTATAATTGAAAAATACATTAAGTATTATATTGCATTTCCTACAGTACCTACTGATAATTCAAAAGGAAACATTCTACCATCTTCTTCAAAAAAATAATTTACTAATTTATTATATTATGAAAATAAATTCTTAACTGATTATAATTGAAAAATACATTAAGTATTATATTGCATTTCCTACAGTACCTACTGATAATTCAAAAGGAAACATTCTACCATCTTCTTCAAAAAAATAATTTAATAATTTATTATATTGTAAAAATAAATTATTATAATTGAAAAATACATTAAGTATTATATTGCATTTCCTACAGTACCATCTGATAATTCAAAAGGAAACATTCTACCATCTTCTTCAAAAAAATAATTTAATAATTTATTATATTGTAAAAATAAATTATTAACTGATTATAATTGAAAAATATATTAAGTGTTATATTGAATTTCCTTCAGTAACTACTGATAATTCAAAAGGAAACATTCTACCATCTTCTTCAAAAAAATAATTTACTAATTTATTATATTATGAAAATAAATTCTTAACTGATTATAATTGAAAAATACATTAAGTATTATATTGCATTTCCTACAGTACCTACTGATAATTCAAAAGGAAACATTCTACCATCTTCTTCAAAAAAATAATTTACTAATTTATTATATTATGAAAATAAATTCTTAACTGATTATAATTGAAAAATACATTAAGTATTATATTGCATTTCCTACAGTACCTACTGATAATTCAAAAGGAAACATTCTACCATCTTCTTCAAAAAAATAATTTACTAATTTATTATATTATGAAAATAAATTCTTAACTGATTATAATTGAAAAATACATTAAGTATTATATTGCATTTCCTACAGTACCTACTGATAATTCAAAAGGAAACATTCTACCATCTTCTTCAAAAAAATAATTTACTAATTTATTATATTATGAAAATAAATTCTTAACTGATTATAATTGAAAAATACATTAAGTATTATATTGCATTTCCTACAGTACCTACTGATAATTCAAAAGGAAACATTCTACCATCTTCTTCAAAAAAATAATTTACTAATTTATTATATTATGAAAATAAATTCTTAACTGATTATAATTGAAAAATACATTAAGTATTATATTGCATTTCCTACAGTACCTACTGATAATTCAAAAGGAAACATTCTACCATCTTCTTCAAAAAAATAATTTAATAATTTATTATATTGTAAAAATAAATTATTATAATTGAAAAATACATTAAGTATTATATTGCAT
The DNA here is from genome assembly GCA_951213105.1 of Amaurobius ferox. Lineage (NCBI taxonomy): Eukaryota > Metazoa > Arthropoda > Arachnida > Araneae > Amaurobiidae > Amaurobius > Amaurobius ferox. Next base: position 73,276,937 of record OX578134.1, read on the forward strand.
TTCCTACAGTACCATCTGATAATTCAAAAGGAAACATTCTACCATCTTCTTCAAAAAAATAATTTACTAATTTATTATATTATGAAAATAAATTCTTAACTGATTATAATTGAAAAATACATTAAGTATTATATTGCATTTCCTACAGTACCTACTGATAATTCAAAAGGAAACATTCTACCATCTTCTTCAAAAAAATAATTTACTAATTTATTATATTATGAAAATAAATTCTTAACTGATTATAATTGAAAAATACATTAAGTATTATATTGCATTTCCTACAGTACCTACTGATAATTCAAAAGGAAACATTCTACCATCTTCTTCAAAAAAATAATTTACTAATTTATTATATTATGAAAATAAATTCTTAACTGATTATAATTGAAAAATACATTAAGTATTATATTGCATTTCCTACAGTACCTACTGATAATTCAAAAGGAAACATTCTACCATCTTCTTCAAAAAAATAATTTAATAATTTATTATATTGTAAAAATAAATTATTATAATTGAAAAATACATTAAGTATTATATTGCATTTCCTACAGTACCATCTGATAATTCAAAAGGAAACATTCTACCATCTTCTTCAAAAAAATAATTTAATAATTTATTATATTGTAAAAATAAATTATTAACTGATTATAATTGAAAAATATATTAAGTGTTATATTGAATTTCCTTCAGTAACTACTGATAATTCAAAAGGAAACATTCTACCATCTTCTTCAAAAAAATAATTTACTAATTTATTATATTATGAAAATAAATTCTTAACTGATTATAATTGAAAAATACATTAAGTATTATATTGCATTTCCTACAGTACCTACTGATAATTCAAAAGGAAACATTCTACCATCTTCTTCAAAAAAATAATTTACTAATTTATTATATTATGAAAATAAATTCTTAACTGATTATAATTGAAAAATACATTAAGTATTATATTGCATTTCCTACAGTACCTACTGATAATTCAAAAGGAAACATTCTACCATCTTCTTCAAAAAAATAATTTACTAATTTATTATATTATGAAAATAAATTCTTAACTGATTATAATTGAAAAATACATTAAGTATTATATTGCATTTCCTACAGTACCTACTGATAATTCAAAAGGAAACATTCTACCATCTTCTTCAAAAAAATAATTTACTAATTTATTATATTATGAAAATAAATTCTTAACTGATTATAATTGAAAAATACATTAAGTATTATATTGCATTTCCTACAGTACCTACTGATAATTCAAAAGGAAACATTCTACCATCTTCTTCAAAAAAATAATTTACTAATTTATTATATTATGAAAATAAATTCTTAACTGATTATAATTGAAAAATACATTAAGTATTATATTGCATTTCCTACAGTACCTACTGATAATTCAAAAGGAAACATTCTACCATCTTCTTCAAAAAAATAATTTAATAATTTATTATATTGTAAAAATAAATTATTATAATTGAAAAATACATTAAGTATTATATTGCATTTCCTACAGTACCATCTGATAATTCAAAAGGAAACATTCTACCATCTTCTTCAAAAAAATAATTTAATAATTTATTATATTGTAAAAATAAATTATTAACTGATTATAATTGAAAAATATATTAAGTGTTATATTGAATTTCCTTCAGTAACTACTGATAATTCAAAAGGAAACATTCTACCATCTTCTTCAAAAAAATAATTTACTAATTTATTATATTATGAAAATAAATTCTTAACTGATTATAATTGAAAAATACATTAAGTATTATATTGCATTTCCTACAGTACCTACTGATAATTCAAAAGGAAACATTCTACCATCTTCTTCAAAAAAATAATTTACTAATTTATTATATTATGAAAATAAATTCTTAACTGATTATAATTGAAAAATACATTAAGTATTATATTGCATTTCCTACAGTACCTACTGATAATTCAAAAGGAAACATTCTACCATCTTCTTCAAAAAAATAATTTACTAATTTATTATATTATGAAAATAAATTCTTAACTGATTATAATTGAAAAATACATTAAGTATTATATTGCATTTCCTACAGTACCTACTGATAATTCAAAAGGAAACATTCTACCATCTTCTTCAAAAAAATAATTTACTAATTTATTATATTATGAAAATAAATTCTTAACTGATTATAATTGAAAAATACATTAAGTATTATATTGCATTTCCTACAGTACCTACTGATAATTCAAAAGGAAACATTCTACCATCTTCTTCAAAAAAATAATTTACTAATTTATTATATTATGAAAATAAATTCTTAACTGATTATAATTGAAAAATACATTAAGTATTATATTGCATTTCCTACAGTACCTACTGATAATTCAAAAGGAAACATTCTACCATCTTCTTCAAAAAAATAATTTACTAATTTATTATATTATGAAAATAAATTCTTAACTGATTAAAATTGAATTACTCGTTCCATTCATGAGAAAAGATACTTTGAGTAATACTTTTGTATTTGAACTCCAATAGTTATTTATCTGCTATAAGAATAACTTATTTCTCCGTCCATAATGCTTGGCGAGATTTTGGCGCCGAAGTTGGCGGAATGTCGCCAACTTGGCGACATTTTCAATGTTGTCAAATGAACGAAACTTTCGCCAAATGGATAAAAATGACACTAAATCAATGAAAATGACGACTAATTGGCTAAAATTCAATGTCTTGGAAAGAATATAAGTAACTACTATAAGAAAAATCTTTTTTTTTTATTGTAAAAGTAGTAAATTCATTGCATTGTATAAGGTAAGTCATGTGTTTCCCACATCAGATTTTTTAAAGCGATTCATGCATGAGATATCGCTTCCGCAAACTCACTGACATACAGACTCACATACATATACTCATAAAGGCTAACACGCAGACTAACATGCACATGCATTAACATACATGTAAACACACTAGCATACACATGCATTAACATACATTTAAATACACTAACATACACATGCATTAACATACATGTAAACACACTAACATACACATAAAAAAAACACCCTTATACACATACACGCAAACAAACACCCCCTTATACTCATATACGTAAACAAACACACATAGACATTACCTCAAAAACTTTTATTCGGATTCAGATATGATTGAATCATGAAAACTCGAATTCAAATTCCAGATCCCGTTACAATATTTTCCTTATACATTATACTATTGAAATAAAGCAATGTGCTAAGACATGGTGGATATTCTTTATTCTTTGATCTATTTTTTCAAATACTAAAATCAGAACACAAATCTTAGAATTCATGAAATAAAAATGGCATCTGAATGTGAAGGCAATACCATTAAACGATACCATCTTTCAATTTCCCTCAAGTGTTCTTACACCCTGTTTCTCTTGTATGAAATCTATTTCGGTTTTATCTAATATATGGTTACGGTCTTCCAGTCCATTGTTAAGCTATTTTTATAGCCAGAACTATACCCAAATTCAAGTTCTTACAATGATTTCAAAACAAGATGAGAAGTTGGTTTATTCAAGTTATGCAGAACCCGTTATTTTCTGCCATTTCAATTTTCTTCATATTACTTTTCGCTATGTAAATGCAGGTTTCACGTGATTATATGAACACTCGGGTTTATTATTTGAGTCGAGATTATAAGAGGTGAATAAAGTCAATTGTTTTACCTTTTTCGTTCCTTTTCATTTTTACAGAAAAAGTATATGATATAAGAAAAAATAATGAAATGGAAAATTTGATACTAACTAAATGATTTAATGGGCACTGAATTTTTAAAGTGACGAATCAGAACAGTCACAAAATTAATATACACACTTAATTTTGTTATTTGAATTTACTTATAAAAGTTGATTGTATTCACTTTTCTGCTTTTTTCTCTCTTAGCAGAATTAGGATATACTGAAAAAGAAAATGAAATTGAAAAATGTGGTCTTAATTACTTAGTGGAAACTCAATTTTCCAAGTGAGGAATTAAAGAAATTGCACAAATAATATACACACTCAAGTTTAATATTTGAGCTAAGTTATCACACGTGTATAATAGTTAATTGCTTGCGCTTTTCTCTTTATGCTCATTTTACAGATCAAATACGCAATGAAACAAAAAATACAGTTGAAAAATGTGGTCTTAATTACTTAGTGGAAACTAAATTTTCCAAGTGAGGAATTAAGGAAATTGCACAAATAATATACACACTCAAGTTCAATATTTGAGTTAAATTATCACACGTGTATAATAGTTAATTACTTGCACTTTTCTCTTTATGCTCTTTTTACAGATCAAATACGCAACGAAACAAAAAATACAGTTGAAAAATATTTTCTTAATCACTTAGTGGGAACTAAATTTTCCAAGTTATGTATCAAGAAAATCACATAATATACACATTTACGTTTTATATTTAAGTTAATATTATCACATGTTGTTGTTGTTGAGACCCAGACCGTCCGACCTACCAGTAAGGTGTAAGGTAACCTTTTGGACGACCAGGAAGCGCCACCCAATTTAGACCGGAACCCAGAGGGAGAGACCGGAGGCATCCACAGGGACCGTACCCTCCTTCCCCTACCACCAACCTCTCCGAAGGACTTACGGACCCAGATATTTAACGTGAACGTACTCCGCATGAACACGGCGGCAGTTGTGGCAGCGTGCAAATCCAGTGCGCAAACCACTGGGCTACCGCGCCCGAAATGTGCCAACAGCACGCGGTGTTCCCAGGTGGTCACCCACCCAAGTACTAACCGTGCCCGATGCTGCTTGACTTCAGTGATTGTTCAGTTTTTGCCTCTTTTAGCAGAATAAAGATATAATGGAAGATAAATTGCAATTAAAATAGATGGTTTTAATTAAAGCACTTTGAGAGACATCATTTTTCTAAGTTAGGGGTAAGAAAAGTCAGGCAAGTTTGAGATTTGAATTGATATTACCATAGGTGTATAAAAGTTAATTGTCTTCACTTTTTTATTTTATTCCTATTAAATACATATTATGTTATTTCCTAATAAAATGTTCATAATAAATATGTAATGATAAAGAAAATACGATTGAAAAATATGCTATTAATTAAATGTCGTAATAGGAACTAAATGTTCTAATTGATGAATCAGAAAAGTGACAGAATTAAAATACAAACTCAAGATTGCACTTTGAGTTGACATTATTACATGTGTTGTTGTTGTTGAGACCCAGACCGTCCAACCTACCAGAAAGGTGTAGAAGACCCAGACCGTCCGACTCATCCTGAGGACTTGAGTATCTAATTGGACGGCCGGGAAAAGAGTTAGCGGAAGCCAACTCCCGGGGCGGCTAACGTCTAGCCAGAAAGGTGTAAGGTAACTGTTTGGACGACCGGGAAGTGCCACCCAATTTGGACCGGAACCCAGTGGGGGAGGCATCCACAAGGACCGTACCCTCCTTCCCCTACCACAAACCTCTCGGAAGGACTTACGGATCCACATGTTTAACGTGATCGTACTCCGCATGAACGCGGCGGCAGTTGTGGCAGCGTGCAAATCCAGCGTGCAAACCACCGAGCTACCGCGCCCGAAATGTGCCAACAGCACGCGGTGTTCCCAGGTGGTCACTCAACCAAGTACTAACCGCGCCTGATGCTGCCTGACTTCGGTGATCTAACGAGAACCAGTGTATTATTACAGGTGTATAAAAGGTATTATTACAGGTGTATAAAAGTTAATTGTCTTCACTTTTCTATTTTTTCTAAATTTACAGAATGAAGATGTAATAATAAAAAAAAAAATACGATCTCAAAATATGGTCTTAATTAAATGCGTGAATGGGAATAAAATGTTCCAATTGATGAATGCGGAAAGTCACACAAATAATATACTCAAGTTTGATATGTGCGTTGATTTTATCACAGGTGTACACAAGTTAATACAAGTTATTATAAGTCAATTGCCTTATCAGTATTTGTCTTATCTGTATTTGTCTTATCTGTATTTGTCCAAAAGAAAAAATCTGATGTGGGCAACACATGACTTTCCTTATATAATGAAATGAATTTATTACTTTTACAGTAAAATAAATAGGTTTTTCTTCTAGTAGATACTAATATCCTTTCCAAGATATTGACTTTTCGACAATTAGTCGTCATTTTCATTGATTATCGTCATTTTTATCCATTTGGCGAGATTTTCGTTAATTTGGCAACATTTCAAAAAGTCGCCAAGTTGGCGACATTCCGCCAATTTTGTCGCCAAAATCTCGCCAAGCGTTATGGACAAAGAAATAAGTTATATATATATATATATATATATATATATATATATATATATATAACTTATTAGATATTGAATTTTCGACATATATTATATAACTATTATTATATATTTATATATTATATAACTTATTAGATATTGAATTTTCCACAATTAGTCGTCATTTTCATTGATTTAGCGTCATTTTTATCCATTTGGCGAGACTTTCGTTAATTTGGCAACATTTCAAAAAGTCGCCAAGTTGGCGACATTCCGCCAATTTCGTCGCCAAAATCTCGCCAAGCGTTATGAACGAAGAAATAAGTTATTCTTACAGCAGATAAATTGGCGTTCAAATGCAAAAGTATTACTCAAAGTATATTTTTTCATGAATGGAACGAGCTAGATCCACGAGAATGATGTCACCCAATTTATCGCATGATATTATATATGAAAAGTGAACATGTTTCTCAATTGGAAATATTTTTTTTCTATTTTATTTGACTTTCTGATAATTTTTTGAAAAATGTGCAATATCTCGAGAACGGTTCATGTTAGCGTTCTAAAATTTATGTCAATCGTTTTCTAATGAAAAATTACATAAGGAATGTCTATTTACGTAACTTTATTATTGGTTTTGATTTTTTGACGATTTTTTCAAAATTTCATTCGAAAATTTAGGGGGGTTCTGAACATTCGATTGCGTATAAAAACAATAGGCTTCCAGTGTTTACAGATTGTGATTTTTGTACCAAATTTGGTTCGAATCGGTCCATTCGTTCGTCAGTTATCGTCTCCACAGACCCACTGACACACACACACACACACACACATACACACACACATACTTTCACACACACACACACACAGACATCACTTCAAAAATGTTTGATTCGTGATCAGGGATGCTTAAAACGTGCTCTCCCGTCGAAAACTCGAATTCGAATTTTCGACCCCGTCACAATACTTTCCTTATACATTATGTATATAAGGAAAGTAAAAATGAATGGTACATAACGAAAATGGAATATTAATTTTTTTCCATTTTATCAATTCGTTTGAGAGACATGGTAGCTACAGATAAACAGCAACATAGACAGACACTCAGACATTAAAAATATGCGTTATTCGTACTGTTCCCTAAAAATCCGTAGGTCGGATTTTTGACCCCATCGCAATAGAGCATGGGCACGTGACGTCACATGAAGAATTTTGCTCTTATGTTTCCGAAGTAAAATACTCGTATACTTAGCAGTATTTAAGTTTTCATTATTTCTGTGTTGAAAACGGTTACTTTAGAAATTAACAGTCGTTTAACCTCTAGTTTTGGTAGGATATATCTAAATTTATCTTCTTTGATGGATATTTTTAATTTACCGGAAAATAAATTATTCACTTTCAATAAAATATATTCACGAATATATATTTTTTTAAGAAAATTCGTTATGCACCCTTCCCTTCTCGTCTGCATATATATATATTGCAGAATTTGCTAATAAATATATACACCTTCAAAACGCTAGCTTGTCACTATGGTGAAAATGAGTAGTAGTGTACATTCACTTAAAATAACTTAAAGTGCATTTTAGAAATGGAATTTTTAAACATATATTGTTACTTAAGTATTCAAAATAACTTATTTTGAGCACAAAGACAAATTTCGATGTTAAATGGGTTTAGTTTCAAATTTTATTTGCCATCATCATCGGTTTACCATTACCCGCTATGGTAAATAAAATATCCTTTTATTGTTACGTTTCTGCGCATTCCACTACTCAGGCTGTTTATTTACGCTCATGCCCATGTTTTATACTTTCCTTTTGCATTAATATATATAGACGGGAGAGTAATAAGAATAAAGTTAAACAAGAAAGATCAATCATGCATAAAGCATTGATTACGAAATACTTTCCAACTTCAATGCAATTTTATTTAAACATCTGTAAAATGCGATACATTCCTCGGTCATATTTTTAAAATTATCACAATACTACATTAATTTATTATATTTGAAAACTTAAAATTTGAAAAAAAATGAACTTCATTCAAATGATCGCATTGAAATATAAATTGCCTGGTTTAAATATCTCTAAAATGTGATACATTCCTCGATAATATTTTTAAAATTATCATAATACTACAACAATTTGTTATATTTGAAAACTTCATTGAAAACAAATGGACTTTATTCAAATGATGTCATCGAAATATAACACGCTTGGCTCTCTCTATAAAAGCAGCATTTCATTCATAAATTTTTTCCATTCATTTCATTCATCACAATACTGTAATAATTTATTTTATTTAAAAACTTAAGACCATGGAGTTATAACCCTAACAGCATTTTTTTCACAGTGACGTAAGATTTACGCCACACTGTGACTTTGGGACGTCACAGGACGTCACAGTACGTCTCGGCAATGTCATATTGAGGTCACGGCGAAGTCATTTTGGTCATTTTTATTGTCGTTTGTGACGTCGCATATTGACTTGTTTGTGACTTCATATTGTAATTGACATTGTAATGTCGTCACATTGTTATGTGTTAATTAAATTGTGGAAACGTCACAGAATATAGTCACAATGAAGTTGCAAAGTTACTAATACGTAACGTCGCATAGAAGTCACAAATATGATGTCACATTGTGACCCAGGCATCAGGTTACTACAACGTCACTGTCACACATGTGACGATCTTTGCTGTAAGGGAAGTAATTAAACTCTATGCTTAAAACTTCATCGAAAAAATCGTCCTTCTCTGTATAAAATCAATGAATATTTCATTCATATCAGTTATATTGCAGACTCCATGAGCTGAATAATTTTGCTTTAAAGAAATGCAGCAATTCTTATACAACTCATTCTACATCTTTTGGTATTTACATTCTCCATAAGTGAAAATTAGGCTTCGTTGTAGAAATAATCAAAGTTGGATGATCATTTAAATTCAAATATATTGTAATTGCGTTGTTTCAGTATGTAGATGCACAGAATTTAAGCAAAAATAAAGCTGTTTTAGGACGGATACACCACTAAATATGAATTAGAAAATAACTTTAAAAATCACGATTTTGATACAAGATGAATGCCATATTTTATTTTGAAGTGGGTCACGTGATCTCTTCATATAATAGTCACGTGATTACTTCATATAAAAGGTGCAATTATTATTTTAATTTTTATTTAAAAAGCTACTGAATACATTTTGCTGAATTTTCTTTTATATATTTTATGGGGTAATTTGAATATTTTCTAAAACTTTCGAAACTATTTGTTAATTTTAAATCAGCTTAAAAAATGTTTGAAAATTAAGTCCCATAGGGTTCAATGTATGTCATTTTTTCAACCCGGATTCAATCCAAAACTAATTGGTTGATATTATTCATTTATATTCTCATCGGTCCCACAAACCGTCTGAACAACATACTAATATTTCATTTTGATAAAGTGATTTTTACGGCAGTTATCGTGCTAACGGACAGACAGAATGAATGAACAAAATCATAAACACTTTTTAACTTTGTTGTGAGGTGTTAAAAAGTTGCCATTCTTAATTTAAAATTAATAGAAACAATTAAAATATTTAATATTAAATGTGTATGCACACTTTAAAATATACTATGGTTACTTTTGGCTAGATAAAAAGAAAACTCGTAAGCTCAAATGGGCATTTCCAGAATGCAAACGGCCTGTAAGTTTCTAAACAAAATCATATTAAATGAAAGACAATAACGTTGTTTTGAGTTTTGCAAATACATGAAATTACTTTTTCTATTTTTTAGCTAATCTCGAAATGGGTCATCATTACCTAATGTGTCTATCTTTTGTGTTAAATGGACATTCATTTTTGAGTTTCTTGCAAATAAGTCATGCAAAACAGTTAAAAAAATTATTCCATTCAGCATTTTATAATTCGTTTTTGAATTTTGAGTTTCAATCGAATTTTTCACAAGAGAAAAAATAACTCTTAGTGTAAGTTTTATTCTAAATAAAATCATTTCTAAACATGTAAGTTTTATTTCTGAAAAAAATCATATTAAAAGAAAACAAATACCATTGTAATGTTCCCTACTTACATAGCATAATATATAAGGGAAAACTGAAACAGTATCGAAAATATGAATTCGAGTTTTCGACAGATGAACACGTTTTAAGCATCTCTGAACTCGAATCGAACATTTTTAAAGTGTATTCATGTTGGTGTGCGTATGTACGTATTAGTGTGTGCATGCATGTATGGTAGTATGTGTATGTATGAATGGTAGTGTGTGTATGTATGAATGGTAGTGTGTGTATGTATGTTTATTTAATGTGCCTGTGTGTGTATGTCAGTGTGCGTATGCATGTTTGTTAGTGTGCGTGTGTGTATGTTAGTGTGCGTGTGTACATGTTAGTGTACGTGTGTTTATGTTAGTGTGCGTGTGTGTATGTTAGTGTGCGTGTGTGCATGTTAGTGTGCGTGTGTGTATGTTAGTGTGCGTGTGTGTATGTATGTTTGTTAGCGTGTGTATGTGCATGTTAGTGTGCGTGCGTGCATGTTAGTGTGCGTGTGTGTATGTTAGTGTGCGTGTGTGTATGTATGTTTGTTAGCGTGCATATGTGTATGTTAGTGTGCGTGTGTGTATATTAGAGTGTGCGTATGTCAATGTGCGTGTGTGTGTGTGTGCGTCCTTAAGTCAGTGGACGCGATATCGTACAAACGAATGAAGCGTTTCAAAGGTAATTTGGTACGATTATTAGAGAGAGAGAGAGAGAGAGAGAGAGAGAGAGTCAGTGAATACTGGAACTGATTACTTAAACGTAATCAAATGTTAGGAAGATCCCCCTATTTTTCAAATGAAATTTTGAAAAAATCAATAAAAAATCATAACCTGTAATAATAACAGCTAAATAATAATTTGACATGCAATTTTTGATTAGAAAATGAATGACATGAACTTCAGAACGCTAGCATGAATCGATCTCAAGATATTGCCATTTTCAAATAAATTTATAAAAAATTACATAAAATTTGAAAAGTTCCGTCAAATGTATTTATTGACTTTCCGTATGCAATATTATACGTCAATTCTGTTAGCATTATTTACGTGGATCTAGTTCATTTCATTCAAGAAAGATGTAAAAATTTGAATTTTGACGCCATAGTATCTACATTTATGTCACTTTATTAATTAAATGTTAATTGCATTTTAATGAAGATTTTGCACATGAATATGAATAAGTCATTTTTAACACTTTACAACAAAGTTGAAAAGTGTTTATGACTTTGTTCATTCTGTCTGTCTGTTTGTCTGTTCGATAGCACGATAACTGCCGTAAAAATGACTTAATCAAAATGAAATTTTAGCATGTTGTTCAGACGGTCTGTAGGACCTATGGGAATATAAATGAATAATATCACCCAATTAGTTTTGGATTGAACCTGGGTTGAAAAAATGAAATACATTGAGCCCTACGGGACCTAATTTTTCAAACATTTTTTAAGCGGATTTAAAATTCACAAATTGCTTCGAAAATTCTAGGTAATATTCAAATTGTTCCATAAAATATATATAAAAAATGCAGCGAAATATATTTAGTAGTTTTTTAAATAAAAATTAAAATAATAATAACACCTCTTATATGAAGCGATCACGTGACCATGATATGAAAATATCCCGAGACCCATTTCAAAATGATATATGGCATCCATCTTGTCTCAAAATCGTGAATTTTAAAGTTCTTTTTAATTCATATTGAGTGTTGTATCCGTCCTAAAATCACTTTATTTTTGCTTAAATTCTGTGTATCTACATACTGAAAAAACGCAATTACAATATATTTGAGTTTAAATGCTCATCCAAATTTGATTATTTCTACAACGAAGCCTATTTTTCACCTATGTAAAATGTAAACAGCAAAATATGTAGAATGAGTTGTATTAGAATTGCTGTATTTCTTTAACACAAAATCATTTAGTTCATGGAATCTGCATAGCTGATATGAATGAAATATTCATTGATTTTAGAGAGAAGGACGGTTTTTTTCGATGAAGTTTTACGCATAGTGTTTAATTACTTGTAGCTCCATGGTCTTAATTTTTAAATAAAATAAATTATTATAGTATTGTGATGAATGGCATGAATGGGAAATTATTTATGAATGAAATGCTGCTTTTATAGAGAGAGCCAGACGTGTTATTTTTCTATGACGTCATTTGAATGAATTTTAGTTGTTTTCGATGAAGTTTTCAAATATAATAAATTATCGTAGTAATATGATAATTTTAAATTTATTACCGAGGAATGTATCACATTTTAGAGATGTTTAAACCAGGCAATTTATATTTCAATGCCGTCATTTGAATGAAGTTCATTTTTTTCGATGAAGGTTTAAGTTTTCAAATATAATAAATTAATGTAGTATTGTGATAAGTTTTAAAATATTACTTAGGAATGTATCGCATTTTACAGATATTTAAATGAAATTGCATTGAAGTTGGAAAGTGTTCCATAATCAATGCTTTAAGCATGATTGATCTTTCTTGTTTCTTTCCTTTCTTTTTTTTTTTTTTGACTAACGAGGCCCCAAAAATGCTAAATTTCAATTTCCATGGCATTAATTCAATGTCTAAAACAATGTGCAGCGAACCTTGAACACCGTTATTATGTTTAAAAAGGTGTAGAGTCTTTGCATTATGCTGTGAAAGCCATATGCTGGCTACATCAGATTTTTGTACTTGTAAAAACGATTAAAATGACTCTGAATATGAGAAAAGGCTTCATCAAAGAGCAACAACATAAAAAGATTGATAAAAGTTATCAACTTTCAAAGGCAAAATGATCCTTCTTTTGCAATATGAATTACACTGCTTAAAATATTTTTTAATTAAGAGAATGCAATAGAGGTATAGCATTTTTTTTCATTAAATTAACTGGAGAAAATTGTCCAATTCATTTAATGAAAGAAAATTGAATTTGTTTTTAATTTGTTTTGATGTTGCAATTAAGAGATTTTGATATCAATTCCCGGAATTCAAAGATTTAAAGGTATTGCAATCATTAAATAGAAAACGCTTTCTGCAGAAGGTAAGATAAAGCTTATAAAACGAAATTATGCACAAAAGTGTTTTCTTAAAGGAATCCTTACCCAAGGTCATATATGCCACTGACTACTACCACCATATCTGCGTAATTCTCGACACTGTACCTCGTACTACCGATCAGATGCTTTCACCTAAATACATAACTAATATGAACTGTATATACTCGGTACATAATGACTCACAATAGCAGTAGAACCGCGCCATTTTGTTTATATTCTATATATTCTCAACTTAAATACATAATGCTTTCAGCATTCAGCCTTGCCAAACAGAGTAATAAATAAAATTAGTGAAGCATTAACAATCTTCACTTCAAAACTGGGGAGAAAAAATACGGAATCAACAAATATTAATGGTCTTCTACATTTATGTCTGACTCGCAATGTTATCTTAAGTGCGAAGAGTAATCAATAAAACGCTTTGTTCGAGTTCAGAATATATCTATAAATAAAAAAGTATATGTTTTTGCAGAAGCAACTGCAGATTAATATTTGATTTATGCGCTGACTCGACTGCAAAAGTTAATATTTACATCTGGCGTATTTTCATCAAGAAATAATCAATACAAAGAAAACGATGATAAAACTACAAAAGGGAAGTTTATTTTATCATTAATCAAAATAAAATTATCAGCTACTTTAGAAATGTAGAAAAAAAATGCATTTGTTCCCACCATGTAATAACAGAAACGCTTGCAAGATTACAAAAGTAGTTTACGCAGAGAAAGATTTCGAAGAAGGCTTACTGAACGACAATGCAAGTAAGCGTCACGCCTCAGACGAGTCGTAACAGAAATCGGAAAAGGGTGTATGTTGTTTTTCTAAAGGGGGATTACAGTGTTTGATATTGTCCGCTAGTATAAGCCAAATATAGAGCCAATCAAAATGTATGGAGGCACGTCAATTTAGCAAAAATTTTAAAACGAAATAATAAAGACAATCAAATTTGGTAAATTAAAATGTCTTTAATAATAAAAGCATTTATGACGTACTTAAAATTACAAATCCAAAACACTTTTGGACGTCATTACGTCCTTCATCAGTGGCAATGCAAATTGTTTAAGATGTGACAAAGATGAGCTCTTATACACATTTCTTTACTTATGACGGCACTTGTATTCGTTGCCCTGTATTTTATGTTCTACTGTTATTTATGTATTTTCAAATTTAAATGTTTTTTAAATGTATTGAATTTAAAAGGACCAATATGAAATCTTGTCTCATGATTGTGGTACTCATGTTCGTCACATCTTAAAAAATCTGATGTGGGCAACACATGACTTTCCTTATATAATGCAATGAATTTACTACTTTAACAGTAAAAACAATAGGCTATTCTTATAGTAGACTAGCAGCATACCCGTCCTTCGTACGGAGTATATAATATAAAAAAACTTATAATTCGCAATCAAGTGCAAATTCTGATAAAATATTAAATTTATTGCTCATAAAGAGAAATTTAAGAATATCTGTTCTCACTATGCAAAATTATCTTCACGGGCAAATCTGAAGAATAAAATATCCTGGCCCCTTTTGTAAACAAATTCACACACAAAAAAAGAATTGAATCAATATATGCAACCACGTATTACTTATATTGTCGCAAATTAGAAAATATGCCAGTGTGTTAGTAGAAGCTTAAACATATTGTAATATAAGTCTTAAAAATATTTACCAAAATAAAAAAGATGACGTAATAAATTGAAAGTATCAAAAATCCCCGTAATCTTAACACCAAAAGGTCGTAATTGATTCCAATATATGCCAATATATATAAAAATTTTGCCAATATACCTGTACTACTTATATTCTCGTAGATTAGAAGATATTCCCGAGCATTTGTAGAAGATTACTTGTACAACATACTATATATGAGTTTCAACAATTTTCGTCATAATGAAACAATGGCATAATAATGTGAAAATATCAATAATTCCTGAATCAACTGTCCCCGAAATATCAATAATAATGATGTTTAAACCTGAAGACCGTAATTGATATTATCCAGTCAAAAATGCAATGTCAATGAAATTTATTTTATATACATATTTTTATTAGATTTAATAAAAATCGTATGACACATAACACATTGGATCCGTTGCTAAGCGACATGAGATCATCTGCTTCAAATAAATTGATGGAAATCATGTCGCCTGAATAATATGATCTTCATGGAAGGTTTGGCGACATTTTCGTCTCCATGATATTTTTATGGATTTACAAATATTTTTATCAATGTAGTGATATTAAAAAATTTGTTAAATGCGTTACTAAGTAGGATGGATGGACTGGCCGACAAATGCTACAGAAACATCATTTCAGTACTCTATTCTAAAAAAACAAATTTAATTTCATTGATTTGGGTCATTTTTATCAATTTGGAGATATTTCCTCTAATTTGGTAAAGTTTAAGAAAAGTTGCCAAATTATTTAGAGATATTCCACTAAATTCGTAGCTCTAAATTTACAGATCTGAAGAAAAAAATATCCATATCCCGTCTGTATATATATTAAATGAAAACACTAAAATTGTATTAGAAGATACATACATCCGTTCTACTCTTTTTCTGCTTCAACAATCGGCTAAATGAATTTATTGGGTAAACACAATATATGAGTTTATTAGCTAAACACAATATATGAGCTTTGAAACCTCTTTGCTAAAATAAATAAAAGTGTGATGTACGCAGTTCGCAATATATATAATTAAAAGAACAATCAAACCGTTCATTTATTATGAGTTTATTAGCTAAACACAATATATGAGCTTGAAACCTCTTTGCTAAAATAAATAAAAGTAATGTACGCAGTCCGCAATATATATAATTAAAAGAACAATCAAACCGTTCATTTATAAAATATATTTTACATCCATTTATTTATTATACGAATAGAAAAAATAATAATAATCATTAACAAACACATTTAATTCCATTCCTTTGCCGAGCAACATGATATAAGATAGAATCTTCCTCATAAAATGCGAAATTAAATAACCATTTTAATTTCTTTATACTTCTAATCGTTGAGTAAAAGCTTGTGAAATACATGGAGGTTAATACATGTAAAAAACATGGAGGTAGATTTTTCCATTTAAATTCATGTTTCAAACAATTCATGCTTTCAGATAGTGACTATTTAATGCAAAAATCCTGCATCAAACTCAAAAATAAAGTTTTAATTCATTTTGACGCTTTAAACAAACGATTTTTATCCTTTCCGTTTGGATAAACCACGGAGTTGGAGAGTAGAACTCCTATAAAAAAAGTTCCGTTTTTCATTAATATCTCGACAATCCCTGGTCTTAGAAACTTGAAACTTGGGCAACATTTATGGGGGGCTATTTCAAGGCCTCCCACAAAATTTCATTAAATTCGGTTCAGCCGTTCTCTCGTGATGATGAGACAAACGAAAGTTTCGTTTTTTACTAATATCTCGAGAACAACTGGTCGTAGAAGTTCCAACTATAGAATAAATTTTAAGTGGGGCTATTTCTAAGCTACCCACAAAATTTCATCAAATTCGGTTCAGCCGTTCTCCCGTGATGATGGGACAAACAGACAGACAGACAGACAGACAGACAGACAGATTTTCAATTTTATTTATATAGATATATTCTTTCCAAGATATTGAATTTTCGTCAAGAGTCGTTATTTTCATTGATTTAACCTTATTTTTATCCATTTAGCGAGTTTATCGTTAATTTAGCAACATTTAAACAAGTCGCCAAGTTGGCGATATTCCACCAAATTCATCCCCAAAATCTCGCCAAGCGTTATGGATGGTTGGCGACATTCCACCACATTCGTCGCCAAAATCTCGCCAAGCCTTATGGATGGAGAAATAAATTATTCTTACAGCAGATATATGACTATTGGCGTTCCAATACAAAAGTATTACTCAAAGTATCTTTTTCCGTGAATGGAACGAGCTAGATCCTCGAGAATGATGTCACCCAATTTTTCGCATGATATTACATATGAAAAGTGAACATGTTTCTCAATAGGTAGTACTTTTTTTATTTTACATGATTTTTTGATAATTTTTTTGAAAAATGTGCAATATTTCAAGAACGGTTTATGCTAGCGTTCTAAAATTTATGCCAATCGTTTTCTAATAAAAAATTACATAAGAAATGTCTATTTGCGTAACTTTATTAAAAGTTTTGATTTTTTAATAATTTTTTCAAAATTTCACTCGAAAATTTAGGGGAGTTCTGAACATTCGATTACGTATAAAAACAACAAGCTTCCAGTATTCACGGATTGTAATTTTTGTACCAAATTTCGTTCGAATCGGTCTATTCATTCGTCAGTTATCGTCTCCACACACACACACAAACACAATTTCACACACACACACACACACACACACACACACACACACACAGACATCATCTCAAAAATGTTCGATTCGGGATCAGGGATGCTTGAAACGTGCTCTCCCGTCGAAAACTCGAATTCGAATTTTCGACCCCGTCACAATACTTTCCTTATACATTATTATATATAAGGAAAGAGGAAAGTATTCATTGGCACTGCCACTGATGAAGAACGTAGTGACATCTGAAATTGCTCTGAACTTGTAATTTTAAGTACGTCATAAATGGTGTTATTATTAAATACCTTTTAATTTATCAAATTTGATTGACTATTTCGTTTTAAAGTTGAATAAAGCCAATGTTTATTCAGCCAATTATTTGCTTATTTGTTTACGAGAGTGGACGACAAATCCAACAAGATGGAAACAAACCACAAAAGTCTAACAAGGTGAATCTTATTAAAAAGAACACATTGCAAACAATTCAGAAATAACAAATAATAACAAATGTAGAATTAATTTAGCACAGACAGATATACTTTTATTTATTTAGTTTTTAATTAGACATCGACGTGTTAAAAATATCGATATTTCTTGCATTTAAATTAAACAAATTGCAAATGTTTACTGTAAAAATTGTTTTATACAATAGTGTTGTCTAACAAAAGGAACATTAACCAGATCGTTACTTTTCAGCTAAATACCCTGATTTTAAAATTTGTAGAACAAATCACTACAGTTAACAGTATAATTTAAAAGTTTCTTATAAAAAAACATGCATAAAACTTTTCATTTCCAGAAAACAAATATCAAGCATTTCTCTTAAAAATTACATTTAATTGACCAAGGGAAATAACCAAATTTCTTAAAATAGATATAGCGAAGTAATGTGTTTTTAATCTTTTCAATCTATAATTAGCATTATAATAAATTGAATCCCAAATAAAGGAATTATATACAGGAAATGATTTATAAACAAAGAATCAAAAACTATATTAATGCAATTAATACCCCAAAAATACCTAGTTTTACAATAAAGGGGGTTATTCCCCCCTCACCCCACCCCCCACACCCCCAAGTTTTCTCTAAAACACGTTTGGGGCTTCTTCTCTAAACTTTCTTACTAAATATTGTTATATGTATTAAATAATTACTAGCCTTTTTCGCAATTTTTTTAATGACAAAAAGAATAAAGTCAACCTCATTTCTCTCTAGGATACAACAATCTCCAGATAATCCAATTTTCTTAAAACTTAGTAATTTTGCACTATTTTAATGTACAGTCGCGGAAAAAAAAACGCCCCACTCTCTGTTAATCAAGCATCGTTCATCGCAGAGAAAATTGAAAGATGCCATTCGATTAGGAGTAACATCCTCTACAAATTAATGTGCGTAAAATGTGCATAAAGGGCCGTCTTCATATCTTAGCGCGCACAAACTTTGAAATTTTCAATGGCAACATCCAAGTTTGACAACATAGTTCGAATCTAGAGCAAAATTTAACCTGTGATACCAAATTTTATGTCATTTGGGTGAAGCGTTTCTGAGTTATGAGTATGTAAAGTTTTGAGCTCCTAATGTTAAATTAGTTTCCAAGACTTCTATTCATATCTTCTGTAATAATTATCTGCTCCTGCTGATTATTTGTATGACGTTACTGCTAAACAACCCAAACACATTTACGTGATTTTTATTTTTGTGGAAATAATTGTTTGTATGAAATATTAATTATGAAATCAATAATCAAAAAATTATGAATATACACCTTGACATGTTTTGATAAAAATCGATTCACAAAGACTTTATATATGTTTATGCAAAATTGCAGGTGTTTCCTCCCTCTAGATCTTCCGAAATGTTTAAATATTCAGCATCATGATGATTTTAGGGGTCGTATATTAGTTTAAAGAAATGACTAATTTGAAAAAGTTATATTAATTGTAAGTTAATCTTTATTTAAGAAAACGGGCATTTATTTTTACCCAGTTTTAATAAAAACTTTGTATAAACAGTGTTGTATAGATGCAACCTAATCAACGTAATTCTGCTACTGTATTGAAGGGTGAAAATTTGTATTGTTATAAATGGGATCTACTTGTTACTGTCCGGAGCTACTGCCAGTTGAAATCGCCCACAAAATGTGGTAATAATCGTGATTCACCCCTAATAATCGTGCCCTATTTGAGGCTCACATAATCCTGCTAATTACAGGCCCACTGCCTTAGTAACACACACACATACACACAAGACAACACCACACCCAGCCATGAAAATGCTCACCCTCTCATGCAGGAATCGAACCTGCGACACTTTGGCTGTGAGGTAAGCCATAATGCTGAATGCCAAGAGGATAGTTCAATACTTTACAACAATGCTGTGGTCAATCAACGAAACATCGCCCTTCAAATTGCGGTTTTCAATATGGAGCTGATCCCCGAAAATTGCACATTCCGGAATATTGAATATCTTCGGATATAAAGATAGAAACGTCGTGAAAATTTGAATTTGGATTAATTTGGGGATCTGTAACTTGTGGATGACGTCAAAATTGGGTGTTGCCATTGAAAATTTCAAAATTTGTACGCGTTTAGATATGAAGACGGCCCCGTATGCAAATTTTACTTACATTAATTTGTAGGGGATGTTATCCCTAATCGAATGGTATCTTTCAATTTTCTCTGCGATGAACGCTGCTCGATTAACAGAGGGTGGGACGTTTCTTTTTTTTCCGCGGCTGTACACCTAATGGCCAAATTAATTTTTTAACTCCACATTTGTGTAATTTCAATTACGTATTTATTTCATGAGCTTTGCTTTTATGAGATAAGATTAACACAAAAATTTTATGGAGGAGCCCTCATATGGTGCGTGGTCGCAAACACTTCATTTTCGGTGGACTGTTAAAAATCTTTATACCATTTTGTACATTCCTTCCGCAAAATCAAACAAATTTTCAAAAAAACCGGAAATGACATCTCCAGAACCGGAAATGGAAATCCTCAGTGTCCTCCCTAATTCCTTCAAAATTTATTGCCGAATCCATATGCTAACATCTAAGATATATCTATAGTCGAACCTAGATGTTTCAATAAAAATGTTTGAACCGGAAATAGAAAATGAACTAAATGTGTAAAAGTCCGCTTATCCCCTCTAAAATTTGATGATAAATCCATATCAGTCATCATCTATAAGCGCTATCAATAGACGATTCTGAAGACTAAATGTTTGAAGCAACATTTCTGACCTGAAGGGAAAAGTACGAAAAGAGTAAATCCTTAGTGGTTCCTTGTATCCCATACCTTCCAAAATTTGATGCTGAATCCATATCAGTCATTATGTAAGCTTCATATACTATCAATTCTGCAAAATAGATGTTTTATGCACACTTTTTAGCAAAAACATAGATGGCAAATTTGCTTTCTACTACATTAATGTATGTGAAGAAGGGAAAAAAATGAATTTGATTCGAATGAATTTGATGAATCTTGTAGCGAAAATCATATGTTGTCCACATCATATTTTTTAATTTAGAAACGGTAGTATACCTGTACAACATTAGCACTAAAAGAAGCAAACAACTCTTTAACACGTTCCTATTAGTAGTATTGTTCGCAAAATTTTGCTTGTTTCCTTTTTGTTCGCTAATTACACATCCATTTATATTTGTTATTTACTTCCTACTTTACTCTAAATTTAGAATAGTTCCTAACACAGTACGCCGAAAGAAGAACCCCCCCCCCCCCCCTATTTTCCCCAATGCATTAATTCCAGGAGGTTTTAAATCAACTTTAACTGCAAATTGAAAGAAGAAAAAAACTACTCTTCCGAAAGTACAAATGGAAACAAATTCGTTCTACTAATTGTGTGCCCTTTCTTGTTGACACCCATGGTATATCATTTATTTAACATTCTCACTTGATACTTCCGGTGTATTTACTACTGCAGAACACAAACGTAAAAAAAAAAAAACTCCAGAATCATTTTGTGTCGTTCTAAAAAATAAACAGAAGTCTACAGACAGTGCAAATTATCAGAGTTAATTGTAAACTCCAAACCACCAAGGGAATAAATGCGCCCAATGGCCTTACTTGGATAATTTTTATTTACGTTCTATGTTGGCTCATTAGCAGAAGAGCGGCTCGGCTAGACATTTCTGTTTGGGGGGGGGGGGGGGGGGGGCACTAAGCTTTTATTATCAGCACATTGCAATTTTCCTTTTTATTACATTTTTACTACGACAATACAGCATAGATCTGTAGTACACTAAATATTTACACTTCAGTTTCGTTCGGGCGAAAAAGCTAGCTAGTGGTAAGTAAAAGGAAAAGTTTTGAATACCAAAAACCGTTTCAAATTTAAGAATAAAAATGACACACATTCTATTAACATGGATAGTATGGTACGTAAAATAATATTTTAACTCCTATAGTTGCATGTTGCCTCATTTTTAAAGTTTTCAGACATTTTAAACTAGAAATTAAAGAGTTATAACCCTATCTTTCTCATATAATGTAGTAATATTCATAAAGTATTGTTTTTAAGAAAATTTTCGTTTTCGAGATTTTGATGCATTATATGTTTTAGGGCCTCTTGAACACATTTTAACGATTTTTAGAGTGTCTGTTTGCGGTCTATTTCTTGTGTATATAGCTGCCACAAATATTAATGGATTTTCACGAAGTTTTATATCCTGCTTTATTAACGAAAAATATAGAACTAGATCGAATTTTTATTAAATTCGAGTGAAAACTTTGAAATTTAGTCGAAATTTTATATTTTTTTACCGTAGCAGCTTGACATAAGACTATTTACAGAACTTGACATAATTATGCTTAAAAGGGTTTATTCATGACTCAAAAATCATGAAACACAGTTTCAATCATTCTAGTGAAAAATAGCCATGATATAATTAATGTGTTCGTGACGTCATTAGACCCCCCCCCCAGGGGAGGGAGGCAAGTTACCCAGAGTGTACATTGTCAAATTTGGTATGAATCGAAATATTTGTTGAAGCCCTTTAAAATGAAAAGTCATGCGCTATAATGGTGATCATTTAACAAACTATTCAGATTTCTCAAATTTTTGTTGCAAAATTTTGCAAAAAAAAAATAAATAAATAAATAGCAAACTACTGAATGAATTCCGGCGTGGGAAAGTGGAGTTGATCCATACTCCAATTTCGAAAACAATTTTAGTGTTTGAAACACAACTCGATTATTTATTCTAATGGAATCAAAAACTATAAATAAATTTATCGATAAAATATAATTAAAAAAAATATCGTCTACTTCAGCAGACGATATTTTTATGTAACTATAAATTAAGATATGCCAAGAATCGTTGATTGTACACTAATAGAGTTAATTAAAAACATAGGATATGTTTTTCTATATTTAATGGTATAAGAACGAATTTTGTGTGTTTAATCGTCTTGTGCGTCTATAGCTGAAAGAATGTTAAAAAGAAAAAAAAACATGCAATTTATAAATTTATCGAAAAAATTCCAAGATATTAGATTTTTCTCTTTACTTATAGACCAAGTCTTACGTGTATGCAATGTTTCAAGAGTAGGGTAAATAAGAGGGTTCTGGCTCATCAGGAGCTATACTTTAACATCAGGCAAATACCGGAGCTATACTTCCCCATGTTAAAACATAGCTCAGGATGGAGAGGGGTGAAGCTTCTACTTGTCACATGATTTTTTCTATCAATGGAGATTTTATCAGTCATATAAGAGTAAGAAGGATGTTATGAATCAGTAGGTAGGTATGAAGGTTTTTTTTAGCAATAATGAAATGCAAATTTCATTTCGTTTTGTATATCTTGAACATTTAATGCGTATAAAATTTTTACCATGTTGGAGTCTCTTTAATTAAATTGGATTCTTTTATAGTATACATGTAAAAAGTAATGTACCTTTATATAATTCAACATGATTCTACCTGATCACAGCTTCTTGCAATGTATGTAAATGAATTCACTTTCTCTAAAGAGTAAATCTTTACTTTTTTAATAAACTTAAAGAATTATTTTTTATTAAATTGTAGTCCCACCTCCGCCCGGTGTATACAATACACCGTTACAATTTAATTTAGCATGGCTTAGTAATTTGATAATGACCATATGCTACACTCTTGATACAGTCATTTAAAATATAACGTTTATCATCATAGGGGGATAGCCCAATTTTAATTTGCTTCGCAGTATAAATCTTCTGATCTTTACTTTCAATTTTAATTTGCTCAACTTTATTAAATCTACGTCTTGCTAGGCAGTTATATTAATCTTGATGATGAATGAATCTTTTCACGGCATTCTTATTAACACTTTTGGCAGTTTTCTTTTCCATGAAGAGTGTTTTAAAACGATACATTTTTGATCTTAACACTAAAATCTCTAGGGCACACACAGGAAGTCCCATTCAACTCATCTTCATTTTCCCAATCATTTTTTTTTTATTTTTGTTTGAAGAGGATGATCGCATGGATAATCCGAAAAGTCGAAAAAATCTTGATAACTTCAAAATCTTTATAAATATCTTCCGTTTCAATTTCATAACATAATGAATCAGTATCGGTAAATAGTAATTCAGTTCGACTACCATACATCTTCTTAATAAAATTATAATGAAACTCATACATGAGTGTTTTACTCAAGTTTAGTACTCAAAAACCAGCATAGATGAGTCTATTCAATTCCAAATTAGTCTTATACATATGAACTGCAACCAGATCTTCCTTAAATACTTTGAAGCAGTGAAAGGCTGGTCAAAAACCCAGACCACCCGACTCATCCTGGGGCACGAGCAGCCATTTGAGTGGCCGGAGTGAAAGGCTGGTGATGAAAGACATTTTTTTAATCTCTTCTCTATCTGTACTAGTTTAACATCCATTCTTTTCCTCAAGTTTTCTATAGTTTTTCCAAAAACTGCATTATTCATAAGTTTTTCGCCAGCATTCTCTTCTCGGTGTTAAATTGTACATAAGGTTTCAACCAGGGTTCTTGCTTGAAAGTTAATACTCGATGGATATTCACTGGTTGAAACCTTATAATGTACAGGTTTCAACCAGGGTTCTTGCTTGAAAGTTAATACTCGATGGATATTCACTGGTTGAAACCTTATGTACAGGTTTCAACCAGGGTTCTTGCTTGAAAGTTAATACTCGATGGATATTTACTGGATGAAACCTTGTGTGCAATTTAACACTGAGAAGAGAATGCTGGAGAAAAATTCTTTCGGAAAAGATCAGCTTAAATTTATGAATATTGCAGTTTTTAGAAAGATTATGGAAAACTCGGAGAAAAAGAATGGATGTTAAACTAGTGCAGACTGAGAAGAGATTAAAAATGTCTTGCATCACCAGTCTTTCACTAGCCTTTCACTTCATCACCAGCCTTTCACTTCATCACCAGTCTTTCACTCATAGTGATCAAAAATGCTTTATGTGGTCCATCTTAGCAGGTCTTTATCCAGTTCATAAGAATGCATCCCGTGTCGGTAAATATATTGAGTATGAATGCAAGCTTAATATGGATGGAATTGAGTTTCCTACCCCCTTACATTAAATTGTTTGAGCGAAATAACTATATGAGTCTGAATGTCTTTGGGTATGAAGATAAGAAGGTGTTTCCGCTCTATATATCATCAGATAGATGGGATCAACGATGCAATCTACTGCTTATCAGTAATGATGAGCATTATCACTACTGCTATATTAAAAATATAAGTAAACTTCAGACCAGATTAAACGCCAGGGTACTTAATGAAGAGCTGGTTGCAGTTCATATGCATAATACTAATTAGAAATTGAATATACCTATCTATTCTGGTTTCTTAGTACTAGACTTGAGTAAAACGCTCATGTATGAGTTTCATTATAATTTTATTAAGAAGATGTATGGAAGTCGAGCTGAATTACTTTTTACCAATACTGATTCATTATGTTATGAAATTGAAACGGAAGATATTTATAAAGATTTTGAAAGTTATCAAGATTTTTTCGACTTTTCAGATTATCCATGCAATCATCCACTTCACTCCAACAAAAATAAAAAAAAATGATTGGAAAAATGAAAGATGAGTTGAATGGCACTCCTGCTCTGGAGTTTGTAGGATAAAGACTAAAAATGGATAGTTTAATAAAAACACCCATCATGGAAAAGAAAACTGCTAAAGGTGTTAATAAGAATGCCGTGAAAAGATTCATTCATCATCAAGATTACTATAACTGCCTAACAAGACGTAGATGTAATACAGCTGAGCAAATTAAAATTGCAAGTAAAGATCAGAAGATTTATACTGTGAAGCAAATTAAAATGGGGTTATCCCCTTATGATGATAAACGTTATACTTTAAATTATGGTATCAAGAGCTTAGCATATATGGTCATTATCAAATTACTAAGCCATGCTAAATTAAATTGTAGGGGTGTATTGTATACATAGGGTGGAGGTGGGACTACAATTTAAAAAAAAAGATATATTTAAGTTAATTAATGAAATGAAGATTTATTCTTTAGAGAAAGTGAATTCATTTACATACATTGAAAGAAGCTATGATGAGGTAGAATCATGTTGAATTATATTAAGATACATTAATTTTTACACGTATACTGAAAGAATCCAATTTAATTAAAGAGACTCCAACATGGTAAAGATGTCTATGGATCAAAAACTGGAACTATTGAAAAAAAAATTGTATACGCATTAAATGTTCAAGATATACAAAACGAAATGAAATTTGCATTTCATTACTGCTAAAAAAACCTTCATATCTACCTACTGATTAATAGCATTCTTCTTACTCTTATCTGACTCATAAAATCTCCCTGATAGAAAAAATCATGTGACAAATAAAGACTTAACCCCTCTTCATCCGGAGCTATGTTTTAACATGGGGAAGTATAGCTCCGGAATTTGCCCCATGTTAAAGTGTAGCTCCGGATGATCCAGAACCCCCTTATTTACCCTACTTTCAAGTTTCTGCCTTCAGCAGTTTAGGTTTGGTAATTCATACCGTAGTCAGTCAGTCAGTCTCAATCGTATTAGAAATCGCAACTTTTATAAACCCACTTCAAAATTCATATAAAATTCAGGGATAGTGTTATTAGAAAAATATTAGAATATGAAGATATTGCTTCATAGTCATGCCAAAAATTAGAATCATGCGACTCTTGATTGCATTAAATACACATATTGAGATATATTTTTAAAAATACGGATTTGGGTTCAAAGAAAAAACATTCTTTGATTTTCACGATGGTTGTAAAAACTCCTGCGATAATATTTCCGATTTCAAAAGAACCGATTTATATGAAACTCTCTCAAAATGGTGTTTCAACAAAAGTAACTAAAATTCTAATTCGAACATTTTAAAAATCACTCTAAAGTATCTTGAGACCAGAACTGATGTATCACTGTATCAAATTTCTTAACTGGATTTTAGCTGTGGAATTGCTTAGATTTTCCGCTGCCCGATCATCAGAGAATCAGATAAACAGACAGACAAACATAACCTTTTACTATTATAGAACGGTATCGACAAGCCAGGAGTACTTTTAAAGCGGGGTTTCTATGTTACAAAGGTTGAAAATTACTGCTCTAGAAATTTATATTATCATTTAAATCTTTATTAAGTTATTATCTGATAAGTGATTCTGGTAAAACTCTATGTTTTCCAATTAATACAAAAGAGAGGTCTTTAATAATCTTTCTATGTATTAGCATTTCTATGTATGTATAGCAGACGACATATATGATATATTCTTGAGGGTATATCAGTGCCATTTAATTGAAAATTAACTATAAAGTGAGGCGCAACTCGACTTTCTCATACCAAAATCCATTTTTAAATTTAGCTTATGTTTTATTTTTATTTATTTATTTTTTTTTTGCAAATTTTGGCATGTTACTCTTCAGTTTAAAGGACTTGGGAAAATCTTTCGATTGATGCCAAGTTTGACAATGTACACCTCCAAGGGGTAACTTACCCTCTCTCCAAGAGGATCTAAAGTCGTCACGAACACAAAAATGGTATCTCGGCTATTTTTCACTACAATGAATGAAGCTATATTAAGCTTCGTGATCATTGAGCCATAAGTAAAACCCTTCTTATATATGACTAGCAGCATACCCGTTCTTCGTACGGAGTATATAATATAAAGACACTTATAATTCAGAATCATATTCAAATTATGTTAAAATATTAAATTTATTGCTCCTAAAGAGAAGTTTATGAATATCTGTTCTCATCATGCAAAATTATCTTCACGGGCAGATCTGAACAATAAAACATCCTGGCCCCTTTCGAAAGCAAATATACAAAAAATATGAAATTGAATCAATATATTCAAAATAACAGTGTTAAAATTGTATGGGACCCCGTAGTATTTATATATTCGAATATTAGAAGATATAACCTGTATTAGTAGATTACATGTATAAATTAAAATATCAATAAACCCGTAATTGATTTCAATATATGACAGAATGAAAGCACTAAAATTATATGGGAATATATATACATATATATATATATCCCCGTACTACTTATATTGTCGCAGATCAGAAAATATGCCTGTATGTTAGTAGAAGATTACCTTTATTATAATATGAGTCGAAAAAATCTTTGCCGAAATAAAACAGATGACATAATAAATTGAAAATTTCAATTATCCCCCTAATCTTTATACAAGAATGTCGTAATTGATTCCAATATATGCCAATATATATCAAAATATATGCCTATATACCTGTACTACTTATATTCTCGTAGATTAGAAGACAACCCGTGCATTTATAGAAGATTACTCGCACAACGTACAATATGTGAGTTTTAACAATTTTTGTCATAATAAAACAATGCCATAGAATTAATATGAAAATATCAATCATTCCCTGAATCAACAGTCCACGAAAATACCAATAATAATGTTTAAATCTTTAGACCGTAATTGATATTATCCAGTCAACAATGCAATGTCAATGAAATTTAATTTATATACATATCTTTGTTATTCAAATCGGAAAAGAATTAATAAAAATCGTATGCCGCATAAACACATTGGATTTACATCCGTTGATAAACGACATGACATCATTTGTTTCAAATGAATTGATGGGAATCTTATCGTTTGAATAATTCTATCTCCATGGAAGTTTTGGCGACATTTTCGTCAATTTAGCGACAATTTAAAACATCGCCAAATTTATCACCATGCGGGACTGTAGAACCATTTTGCGACACATTGACGAATAATCATCATAATACTATGCCCTAACAAAACATAATTAATTGCATTTATTAAGCGCAATTTCATCAATTTTATTATATTTTTATGGATTTGCAAACATTTTATCAATTTGGTGACATTTTAAAAATTCGCTAAATGTGTTACTAAGTAGGATGGATGGACTGGCCGACAAATGCTACCTAAACATCATTTCAGTACTCTCTTCTGAGAAAACAAATTTAATTTAATTGATTTGCGTCGTTTTTATCAATTTATCGACATTTCCGTCAATTTGGTAACGTTTTAGAAAAGTTGCCAAGTTAGCGATATTCCTCGAAATTCATAGCTCTGAATTTGCAGATCTGAAGAATAAAACATCCTATCCCGTTTGCATACACTAAATGAAAACACTGAAATTGCATTAGAAAATATACCCCTTCTACTCTTTTTCTGTTTCAACAATCGGCTAAATAAATTTATTGGCTAAACACAATATATGAGTTTATTAGCTAAACACAATATATAAGCTTGAAAACTCTTTGTCAAAATAAAGGAAAGTGATGTACACAGTCCGTAATTAATATAATTAAAAGAACAATCAAACCGTTCATTTACAAAATATATTTTTACATCTATTTATTTATTATTCAAATAGAAAAAATAATAACAAATATTAACAAACACATTTAATTTAATTGCGTTGCTGAGCAACATAATATAAGAAAGAATCTTCCTCAGAAACTGCGAAATTAAATAACCATTTTGATCTCTTCCCAAAAAAATGCAAAAATAATAACCATTTTGATTTCTTTATACTTTTCATTGTGTAGTAAATGATTATGAAGCATAAACCATGGAGTTAGATTTTCCATTTAAATTCATGTTTCAAACAATTCATGCTTTCAGACAGTGACTAATTACAGCAAAAATCCTGCACTAAGCTCAGAAATGAAGTTTTAATTCACGTTGACGTTTTAAACAAACGATTTTCATCCTTTTCGTTTGGATAAACCACGGAGTTAGAGAGTAGAAGTCCTAGGATAAAGTTCCGTTTTTCATTAATATCTCGACAACCACTGGTATTAGAAACTTGAAACTTGGGAAAAATTGATGGGGGGCTATTTCAAGGCTACTCTCAAAATTTCATTAAATTCGATTCAGCCGTTCTCTCGTGATGATGAGACAAACGAAATATTCGTTTTTCACTAATATCTCGAGAACCACTGGTTGTGGAAACTCCAAACATGGACTAAATTTTAAGTAGGGCTATTTCTGAGCTATCCACAAAATTTCATCAAATTCGGTTCAGCTGTTCTCCCGTGATGACGGGACAAACAGACAGACAGACAGACAGACAGACAGACAGACAGACAGATTTTCAATTTTATTTATATAGATTATGCCATATTATGTCCCATGCTGCCATCTTAAGAAAATATAAAATTTCGAATAAATTTCATGGGGGTATACAATTACGCGAGTAGATGAGGAAGGCCGGTTCACCGCCAGCGGCGGAGCAATGCGGAGCGCGGAGCAAAATGGCCGCCATCTTGAATTCCGTAATCCTGGACGGGGGTGTAAAAGGGGGGGGAAAATGAAAAAAGGTGGGGGTAAAAATTTTGGAGAAACTTTTTGTCGGGTGGCAACGATGTCGTAGTCTTGTACGAGGGGTTTGGAGGGAAATAAATTTTTTGGAATGGGATTTTTTTCTAAGTAGGGAAGAAACTTTTTTCAGGTTGGCAACACCTCCGCCTCTGCAACGAAGGCGGAGCAGTACCATCAGCGCCCCCTAGCGGCGAAAATTGGAACTATCAAGGTGGAACTTAGAAATATTTTATTTGTTTGGGTTGCCTTAGCAACACCTGTGGGGGAGAAACTTTTTTCAGGTTGGCAACACCAACGGTGGCGGAGCAATGCCATCAGCGCCCCCTAGCGACAGAAAGGAGAATTAAAATTGGGATTTTTTTCTTTTTTTTTAAAATGAATTAAGTACGAAATATTCGTATTTTTTTCTTATATTTTTTCACAAATGTAAGTTTTTTACTTTTCAAAAACCACACTTGTGCCGTTTTCTCTATGGGAATTAACATAGGTTTTCACACTTGTGCTATTTTTTAACGTTTTTTCACAAAAACATACTTTTTACTAACAAAATTTCGTAAATGCAAGTTTTTTTCTTATATTTTTTCGCAAATGTAAGTTTTTTACTTTTCAAAAACCGCACTTGTGCTGTTTTCTCTATGGGAATTAACATAGGTTTTCACACTTGTGCTATTTTTTAACGTTTTTTCACAAAAACATACTTTTTACTAACAAAATTTCGTAAATGCAAGTTTTTTTTCTTATATTTTTTCGCAAATGTAAGTTTTTTACTTTTCAAAAACCGCACTTGTGCTGTTTTCTCTATGGGAATTAACATAGGTTTTCGCACTTGTGCTATTTTTTAACGTTTTTTCACAAAAACATACTTTTTACTTGTAAAAAACTAACAAAAACGCGTTTTTAAAGTAGCAGAATCGCGTGAATCGGGTGTATGGGAATCTCGGGAATTGGGTGTATAGGAGGGGTGTGTTTCCCCAACCATTTCGATCTTGGGGGTTTAAAAAATTTTAAAAATAAATATTTTCAATAAATATTCCCAAAAATAAATATTTTTAATAAATATGGGGGTATCTTTGAATCTTAACATGTTTTAAAGAATCGTGTTATTTTATGCATGTGTATACTACCATAGGGGTTTCTTTATACCCACATGGTTTAATATGGGTGTTATTTTATACATGTGTTATTTCTTTATACCAACATGGTTTAATATGGGTGCTATTTTATGCATATGTTATTTCTTTAAACCAACATGTTTTAAAAACCGCAGAGTACATTAAATCACGATGATAGATCTACCCCTCCCCACCTCGCGTGAATGTGGATAGTTACATCGTATGGTCAGTGCGGGAAAGATGGGGATACTGCTAACAGAGTGGTACCAGGATATAACTTTAGGCTATTTGCCGCGTTGGGTTTGGCCGACTGTTTAGAACCGCTCTCACTGCTATTGTTAACATCTGTGGTGGGGGGGCAGTTTTTAGGAATGCTTGTGTTGGACCATCGCGAAATGCTATTCTCAGCTGGGAGAGACTCTTGAAGTTCTTATGCATTGCTTGTTAATAGCTGAAACAAATATTTTTGTACTTGCACATTTAAATATGTTCTTTACCGAGTTGCTAATACCTGAAAAAGAAATTCTTGTGTTTTACATTTTCTAATAATATCTGAAACAAATATTTTGTACACTTACATTTTAAATATATTTTTTACCAAGTGCTTATTAAATTCTTATTTCCATTTCCTAAAGTACCTGAAAAAGAAAATCCTGGATAGCTGAAACAAAGATGTATACCATGCGTTTTACATTTCCACTTAAATGTCTTGATGTTACCTGAAATACCTGAAAAAGAAATATTTTTACCAAGTTTTTACGAATACCTGAAAGGGGTGTATCTGTAGTTTCCAAGAAAAAGGCAAAGTTAAGAAAAAACACATTTATTAAAAAATAAATAAATATTTACACATATATATATATATACATTATTCTTCTTCTTCTTTTACACATAGATTTTGAATAGTTTGAAAAAGTTCGGTAATATGAATGACTTGAAAAAAGTCATGGATAAACACCAGTTCTCCAAAATCAGGGTTATTCAAATTGTCTCTGGTAAATAGGTAGGCGACATGAAACCAATCCAAAGCATACAGAGCCTGTTGTCCGTATTGTAGGTATTTATCTAGTTCGGTAAAAGAAACACAATCGTGGCTCGATGCGTCGTCGTACCCAGCTGTACAGGCAAAACATTCAAAAAGTTCAGATATTTTTTCCATTAAACAGTTTTTTAAATGAATGCATAAAGCAGATCGAAGTTCATAAAATCCTCGAGGGTTATCAGGATCACCATTGGAAACACTGACTGACACTGAATAACTGTTAAGTTCTCGTTTCACGAAATAATCCAAAGTATTAGAAATGACACTGGCTTGGACTTGAATGTTAATTGCATCGATGTAATCACACAATTGCAGAGTTTCAGGTAGGGTTAGAACCACATATTCTGGAACGAACTGGAAGGAAGAGTCTTTCTTTCGAAACATACGCTGGAATGTCAGTTTAGGTTCTCCTTGGAGTGTATGTCGGGATATACAGAGATCTCTTTGTATGATATGCAGCATATCGTCTTTCAGGAGATTGACGAGGGATTCCAACTCGGTGAGAAGAGCAAACCATACGGTGGTGGAGAGGGAAACACCTTCCTTTGTAGGTTTCAGACTCCCATCAGCATCTGTTGTAAATTTACGAATATGTATCCGTGTTTGTCCAATAAAATAAACAACACTGGCAAAAATATCGCCACCCAGATGAAACAAAGTAGGAGGCAATGAATCCAATGTGATACGCTGAGAACAGACTCTCTTTGCTGAGTCATCCGTAGCATTCGACAAAGTACGTTTGCAAGACATGGTTAACAGCGACGACCTCTCTCTATGAGTATCTAGCAGAAAGTAAAGAGTCCTTGCGAAAACACTCGCCAAAAGATATGTTGAAATCTCGCCAAAAAACTAGTAGGACCTGTTTAAAATCGCCAAAAAGTGGTACAGCGGGTTAAAAAAGTAGCCAATGCAGGTCACTCCCCTCTGCAAAAGGCGCCAAGGGTGCGTGACGTAGTCAGACAATGACGTCATCCGTTTCATGTCCATTCTTGAATGGCAGTTGTTTGGCATTATAAAACTTCTTTTAAAACATCTGATATGTTGGGGATAAAATCTCTAAGTCTTTGTAGTTGATCAGGACTTAATTTAATGCAAATGGGTTTTAAGCCAAAACCATCATTACCATTTCTGCATAGTTGTTGCAGAATACAATCCTCCTCTTCAAACATAACCAAGAGTGTGTTGTTAGCAACAAAACTGGTATTGGAGTAAATACTGTTGGTAAATGCGTACCAAGTATCGATATTCATGGTAATTCCACGAGGTGTTGGGAAATACTGTCCTCTGTTTTCTCTGAATTCACGAATATGAATCTTTAACTGATGTCTAAATCTATTCAGAGCTGCAAAGTAGCACCAGTTTAGATCCCATAAGCCAATATTTTCGGAGGCAGGAGGTGGGTCTTTCTTAGATACATATTCTTGTAACCAGTCATGAGATGGAAGCTCGTCCTCTTGTATACTGGGCAGGGGACGCTTTTTACTGCATGAAACCAGCTTTCTAAACGTTAAGCTAATTCTTGCTTCAGAAATATCAGGCTGAGGTGGAATTCGATGAGAGTAAAGTTCGTTCGTGGGAGGATACATGACATACAAGGAACCATGCTTAGAAGGGATAGTAATAGACTGTTCACCGCTTCGTTCAAAGATAATGCGACGAGTTGCTCCAAAACTGACACAGGCAATGGCATAGGTAGCATCCAAACCCTTTTCATTATCCTTATGACTTCCAATTTTAGCTTGACCATTTGGATAATAGTTTAAAAGCACATAGTTAAATTCCATATCACATGCTTTTTCCACATGTTTTTTAATATCCAGCATCAGGGGAGTCCATTCGTTGGCTGGAACAGAGGTACCCGAAAAGGCATAAGATAGATCAGCATCTCCAAAGGCAAGGGTTTTACGTAGAGGTGTATAAGATCGTCCATGTACAACCACATTGGTTTCTTTAAAGTCCAATGTTTGCAACTGTTTAAAGATATCATCTGCTGTAGCTTGGTCCATAAATTGTCGAATGTAATGTACATTTAATCCATTATTTTCAAATCGAATAATTCGAGAAGAAGAAGCCATGATAGCAGTTAATAGAAATAATACAACTTGACAGGATAGAATCTAACGAGCAAGTAACCCATCTTAAACGCAATCCCCCACACCAGTGTTTAGCCCCCTCCCACATGCTGACGTAACAAACCTGCTCTACCAATCCCCTGCAACCCACTTCTCACGCGTGCGTGACCCCCGCTCGACGAGAACGGGCATGTTCAGTGACGTCACTGAAGTCTGCTTCGTAGTATGGGTAGTATGCAATGGTAGTATACAATACCAACACACACTTAGTTAAAAGAATGGAAACAATACACAGGTGATTATGAATGGAAACACTACACAGGTAATTATAATCAATCATTATTTTATTCATTATTATTCATAATTATCCCATTTTAAATAACGGGATGTTACAGGTTCTGCCTTAGGTGGAGTAGGAGTATAAGGCTGATTATACAAATTTTTGTTTTTTACAAAGTGCGTAGGTATATTCAGTTCATCTAAAGCTGTTAAAAACACTTGTTGTCCTGTTACAGTTCTTTTCTTTTGTCCAAATATCAGATTAAATAAATCTCCAATATTAGTCTTTGGAATCCACTGCTGATGATGCGAAATATGTCCTTTTTCATCCCATGAAAGAATGTTGGGATGGTCTTTTATAATATTCAATAAATTGTTAGCATAACCTTGCATGTTTCGAGGAACACTGTTTAAAATAATATCTTCATATCTTGAGGTGTTTTGCTTTGATGGCTTTGATAGGGCATCTTCGGATATTTTCGTCTCTGTATCCATATCTGTATCCATATTCTCGAGAAGGTCTTTGTACGATACTTGCGTATTGAGAAGGTCTTTGTACGATACTTGTGTATTCAGAAGAGGTTCCTTGTGAGACACTCGTATCCGTGTGTTGAAAGAATCCATCTTTATTTTCTTTTGTAAAAGTTCATAATAAAGTTTCACTTTATCATCTTCACTCAGGGAACTGTTGAGAATACGAGCCATTTCCCTATCGAAATGGGTTCTATACTTTTCTGTAGCAACATGTTTAGACAAAGAGTCTTCAGGAACCAAGGCATACTTTTTAGCGTGTTCCATTGAAAAGGGTTGTAATTACACTGAGGGCTGCTGGGATGAGTAAGTTCAGAAAACCGCCTTTCTGAATAATAAGCTTGCGTTTCAGGTACAGTGGCTTACGCTTGTCTGCCAATTCTCGTAAAACAGTCTTGTGCGCTCCAAGTTTGCTCTTTTGATAGCTTGTGAGTGGGATATTACCCTTTAATGTATTCAGGCTACACTCACAGATGGCTTTTATACAGGAACGAGGAATCTTTTTTAACAAGGTCTTTCGTAGTTTGGAGGGACAAGAATGAAGCAGCCGTAATTGCTTCTGTTGTTGCCTGCTGAGTGTCATCTTCACAACTGAGAGAATACTGCGCATGCGTATTCATTTATCCATTTCGAAAAAGGCTTAATGTCTCAGTTTATACACGTATTGTGTCTGACCGGGTAAAATCGAGGTGCGCAAACGCATCTCTTCTGGAGTCTCACTGCGCAGGTCTATAAACAAATAAGAATAAGGTTCTCGAGTAGCATCTTCGTACACTTCTTGGAAGAAAGGCAGATGTCTGGGAAACAGTTGTTTTCCCAAATGCATGATTTGGCTCATGTCTCTTCGATTCTTGCAGAGTAGCAGATAATGGGCATTCAGAGTAATTTCACGCATTTCTTTCCCTTTATGAAAAAAATTTTGCGTAATAAACACCACACTTAGATTTAAATGATGACTTCCTCTCGTAAACAGATGGGTTAATCGTTTATCGTTACCACATTCACTCATTAAATCGTCTATAATAAAGAGAGTATTCAATCCCAGATACTCTTGATAGTTTTTAGGCAATCCTTCCACAAACATAACGTTTGGGATTTCATCGTATAAAGGCTGGTGGATCCCATAGAACCACACGATTTTGTCCGGAGTAGGCGAAAACATATCCCGCCTGTGTTTAATCATATCCCGCACAAAAAAACTCTTCCCACATCCTGTGGGACCCGAAATAACCATAGTAAAGGGGTGTTGTAAGGATGGGAACTCCATCGTAAATAACAAGAACAGTATGTTGACATCCATATTTATTGGTAAAAAGGTGCACTTATGTGAAAGCGCTTGGTTACAAAGTTATATACATTAACATCATTACATACGTCGTGGGGTACAAAGGGTAATAAAAAGTCTTTCAAAGAAGATCCGCGACATCTTGAATACAAATAATAGATACAATAGTGTCCACAAACAGCTGTTACATTGCTTTGTAGAGGCATGGGGTTGTACTCTTGGTGCTGGAACGTAGAAACAAAGTCCGAGAGGGGTCCTTCAAAGGCTGTGGGTGGGTGTCCATAAGAATCAAAGAATTCTATAGAGTCTTTATCTTGCATGTAGAAGGCTACCCAATGGCTTCCTGGATCGGTCGAAGCGTCCACGTTGGCAACCAAACAGGTTGGGAATGTCACAATGTCTTGGGGTAGTAAATCACTCGGAAAAACACCCAGAAATGCGTTCTTGGTTATAGGATTCTTGGAGAGGGCTTTATCCAGTTGCTGGCTTTCCATGATTAATTGGCAAAATCACACAAAATATGTCTAGACTTGTTAATTTCAACCACGTTTTCAAATTCAGCATACAGTAGAATGGAGATGGTTTCCTTTAAAGCTTCCGAAAACTTGATTTCCAATCGTAAATTACCCTGGTGTTGTAGATTCATATGAGGGCCATCGCACATGTCAGGTGATAAATCAAATGCGTACAAGGTAAATCCTTTTGCAAATTCGTCTCGAGTCAGATGAATTCCTTTGTCTTGGTTAAATCCAGGGAATAAGGTATGATAGGCACGGATATAGTTGTTTTGGTTAAAGTTTAATTCCAAGGGTCTGCTGGGTACTGGAAGTCCATCCACGTAGACGCATAGAAAATTCACGTTGTAATGGCCTAGCAGGAAAGGGTTATAGTTATACTGTCCATTCATACCCGCATTGTTTAAACAGGCAACAACCACTCTTTTAGGCATAACACCTAAAAAGGCATTATCCTGCATAAAAGACCAACTGCCTTTAGAAACAGAATACGTCTTACACAGAACGCGGTCAATGGGATACTTGGCCGTGTGCTTCTCCAGGGCTTTTATATGTCCCAGTAACACACCGGGGCCCACTTTCACTTTCCGAATAAACATGGAAGCATGCTCTATCATCACTTTATAATCAGGTTTGGCAGCACTAGACACTAAACAAAAGTCTGATTTGCTACGTGTCATCTTTATCTTCATGTCCACTAAATTCAATATAAGGCGATTCTGCTGAAAAATGTCTGAATGAATCTGTCCAATCATATCCACAGTTTGGCTTTGTTTGCTTAATTCATATCTTTGTTTCAGTCCTTCGTTAGCATCCTTTTCTGCAAGAGGGTTGGTATTGCTCAGATGGGTGTCTTTAAAAAAACATTCACAGGTCAATAAACTTTTCTTGGCATCGGCTCCATAGTTCAAGAGGGTTTCTATATAGGCTCTGTAGGGATAGGTGTTGGTCGCTGAAGAAATAACTCGGTCATTCAAACTCACATCCACTTGGGAGAACAGGGAATGTAGAAATAAGTTCACGGGGGCCACGGGTTCTTTGTCGGCTATAGGCGATCCATCCGATTTCACAATCTTTGCTTTCACGTATAGAAAGGAAGAACCCAGATCCATATATTCATCTCCGCTTCCAGATATGTTAAATTCCACGGGACCTCCATCTCGTATGTTAGAGAGGGGGTGGTATTCGATGAAATGTCCTTTTTCTATAGCTGTCTGAGTAGGTGGGGTCACGAATAAATCCAATTCGCTCTTGGTACAGGGTGAAGAATCTTTATGGATAGACATCTTTAGGAGAAAATATCTCGTGTTCTCGCTTTCTTTGCTGAAGTGGGAATGAAGTGATTCTCGGATCGCTTCCTCTTTTTATTGCTTTTTCCAGAACCAATCATAGTCTTCATCTGGGTTGCAGCCTTGTCTGTTAAATTACGACCTGCTTCTTTTAAATGGCGTTTGGCTGCCACTTTTAAATCTTCTCCTCTGGATACATCTCCCATTACATTGAGTCCACTCTGCCATATTTGCTTTCCCACGGCTTTGGCACCCGATTTTAGAATGGGTACAGCCGCTCTAAAAAAGGAACGAAACAAACTTCCAAATCCATATCCTTTTTGAAATGCAGATCCTTGATAATAATCCAATCCATTACCGGTTTGCTGAAGATAGTAGTCTTCAAAAGATTTCTGGCAACATTCATAAGGCACATACATCATGAGAGATACTTTTGACGAAAGTGTAGCTTCACGTACGAGCGTCCGCGTTCAAATGGCGTGAGTTCTCCTGTGTGCGTCCTTATAACGATTTCCAAAGTGTCAATCATCTTTCTACTCACAGGTAAATAGTGGGGGCGGTCGAATGTTAGAGAAACCAATTCACCGTCGTTTCCGGCCACTTTCACTATGCGTAAAAGGGGTGCTAGTACATCTCCCACAATTTGGGGTTCTACAATGTCGGAATACACAAACAGTACATGATAATGAGCGTTCACATCTGCAACGTAGGGTCCTTCCACACTGGTTTCTAAATGAGAGTCCGATTCAATCACCATGGGATTAAAACCCAGTACTTGGGCCATTCCTTTGTCTAAAATCACTCTTGCTTTGTTCTTTACTTTAATACGCACTCGTTTCGTAACGGGATTATAATGAAAAGAGATCTTGTTTTGATGGTCTTTGATGAAAATAGCTTTCAAAATGTCTGGGATGGTTTCGTAATATCCCGCTGGTATTCTACGTACAAGCATTTTACCATCTCCTAGATCAAATCCAATAAAATTGTTCTCGGCAGTTATATTCATCCATGTATGGGGGTATAAAAACTCTGTAATTCCAATCTCCCAGCTTCCCTTTAGCTCTATAGGGGTGGGTAATCTCGTAATAAAATGTGAAATTTTATTCTCAGGAAAGTAGCTCATCGAGCTATCACTAGGAAGTGTCACGTAGAAACTCATCGTATCAACTGATTTCAGAAACAGACGTCCCTTGCTTTTATAGGGCGGATAAATCAGAGGTAGGTATCCACTGATTAAACTTGTGGGGATAACCTCGGTATTTTACAAAGTATTCCATATTATTCTTCTTGAAACGTTTCTTTAACACTTTTTCAATGGGGAATTCCTCTTTCATTTTCACTTTTTGTAGTTCTTGCAGGTAAAAGGTACCTTGTATGGGTTCTCCTAGTAAATCTTGGATTCTGTATACAGCAGGTTCTCGTTTCACACATTCTGTCACTTTAAATAATTCTTCCGACCAATTTGTTTCATACCCCTTCTCAAAGGTCATTTTAATCTTGGATACTCGCACAGTGTCCCCCGCATTTAAAATACATTTGGATACGCCCTTAGGCAGGTTACCATAGAGCGTAAACCACACTTCTTGTTCATTGTCCGAATTCACATTCACAGGGGCTTTCTTAATGCTGGAGTGATAGGTATGATTATAGCTGTCCATCAACGAGTCCAATACATCCAAATAGCGATAAGTATTCTGATTGGTAAAGTATTTCCACATTTTTGTCTTAAGGGTTCTGTTAAACCTCTCAACAACAGATGCTTTTGTGGTGTTAAACGTTGTAAAAAACCTGATATGATGTTCTTTAAGTAATTTTTGAAATTTCTGATTCTTAAATTCTGTACCTTGATCCGTCTGCAGAGATTTTGGAATGCGCTCTTTAAATATAGTCCGAAAGGCATTCACGATATCTACCCCTCTCTTGTGCTTCAGGGGTATAGCCCATGCATACTTGGATAAAATGTCAATGCATGTTAAGATGTAGCGAAATCCATCATTCTGTCGACTGAGTGTTGACATATCGGCTAAATCGGCTTGCCATTGCTGATCTATAGAATACACTATAACACGGTTGGTTTTAAATTTCCGCTGAACTGGCTTGTGTAATGTATAGGCATCCACACCTTGTAACCAATTCTGAATTTCCTTCTTGGGTACTTTTCCTTGAAGAGCACGATATATGCTATCCACCCCACCGAAACTTGCGGGGTGCTTGGGGTCTAGGTAGGTTCCGTCCATCATTCCAACATGGAAATATTCACAGATTCGTTTAAATGCAGAATAAAATCCCTTGGTATATTTAAATCAATCAAAACTTCCGTTGT
This sequence comes from Amaurobius ferox, assembly GCA_951213105.1. Taxonomy (NCBI): domain Eukaryota; kingdom Metazoa; phylum Arthropoda; class Arachnida; order Araneae; family Amaurobiidae; genus Amaurobius; species Amaurobius ferox. The sequence goes on from OX578134.1 coordinate 73,317,873, forward strand.
AATGTATACTATTAAAACAGTTATCAGATAGACACACGTTACAATAACCTCCTCTCTCGAAGACATGACTTTAAATAAACTTAATCGCTCTTCTCGCCTCTTTTATATACAGATTTAAAAATAACACCAAATCTTAAAATGCACTCTCTGAAACGCTGGGCGTCAATTTCCCAGAATCCCTTGCGATCTTCATTTTTGGGTACCTCTATAATGCATACCTCCTCACGAAATCTAACTCGCTTCATCCTGACCGACCTCTTTCAATTCCAAGACCGAAATGATTGGAGAAACACACCCCTCCTATACACCCGATTCATGCGATTCTGCTACTTTGAAAACGCGCTTTTTTATCACATTTTTGCAAAAAACACACATTTTTGTTGTTTTTTTACGTTTTTGCAACATTTTGTGCGAAATGTTAATTTTGCCCATTACCACATTTTTAGTGACATTTTTGTAAAAACGCACATTTTTTTGTAAAAAAATTACAAAAGTGCGAAAACCCATGTTAATTCCCATAGAGAAATTGAAATTTTGAAAAAAATCGCAAAATGTTAATTTTGCCCATTACCACATTTTTTGTTACTTTTTTACGTTTTTGAGACATTTTGTGCAAAAAGTTAATTTTTCCCATTACCACATTTTTGGAAAAAAAATTACAAAAGTGTGAAAACCCATGTTAATTCCCATAGAGAAATTAACATTTTCAAAAAAAAGACGCAAAATGTTAATTTTGCCCATTACCACATTTTTTGTTACTTTTTTACGGTTTTGGAACATTTTAACAAAATGTTAATTTTCCCCATTACCACATTTTTTGAAAAAAAATTACAAACGTGTAAAATTCAAGTAAGTACAGAAATGTTCGATGCTCTTGGCATACCCCTCATCATACGATATTTTCAAGTATCTCACGCTACAAGATTCTCGCAGTTCACTTCGTAACCACCATATAGGGGAGGGATATTGATATGACCTTGGCATGCCTTCAGCATACCCCTTGGTATACCCTTAACATGCTCTTATCACGCTCCTAGCATGTAATAACATGTTCTTGACACGCTTCTAGCATGCAATAACATAGACCTTGATATATTTAATTACTTCATTTTAAAAAAGAGAAAAAAATCCCAACAATCAGAAAAATCCCAATTTTAATTCCACTTTCTGCCGCTAGGGGGCGCTGATGGTTTCATTCCGCCTCCGATGGTGTTGCCACCCCAAAAAAAGTTTCTCCCCCACAGGTGTTGCTATGGCAACCGAAACAGAAAAATATTTCTAAGTTCTATCCCCGATAGTTCCGCTTTTCGCCGCTAGGGGGCGCTGATGGCTTCATTCCGCCTCTGTCGGTGTTGCCATCCCCAAAAAAGTTTCTCCCATACTTAGAAAAAATCCCATTCCAAAAATTTATTTCCCCCTCAACCCCTCGTACAAGACTACAACATCGTTGCCACCCAAAAAAAGTTTATCCAAAATTTTTACCCCCACCTTTTTTCATTTCCCCCCCCCCCTTTTACACCCCCGTCCAGGATCACGAAAATCCAAGATGGCGGCCATTTTGCTGAGCGCTGAGCATCGCTGAGCCTTTGTTGGTGAACGCCCCTATTTTTACTACTTACGCGCTATATAAATTGCACGATCTTGCGTGGAAAAAACGGGGTGCAGGAACAACTTTGATCAAAAACAGGCGATTTGAAAAGTAAGTGGTATTATTTGTAATTGCATTATTTATGTAGCGGGCGCTGCGCTTATTTAGGACCCGCAAAGCCAGGTAATTCGTTCTAGTTTGCATAAAAATTACGTCTATAACAAGCATTTATTTAACACTTTTAAGTTAAGTTTACGTTAACACCTTTAAATTACGTTTACGTTAACTTTACATTACCTTTACGTTAACTTTTTATTTCAAACAGTTTAAGTCTGAGTAAGACAGGAAAAATAATACTCTTAAAATCTAGGCTGCAATTATTTTTTAATAAGTTTTATTTTATTTAACATAACATTGTATGCCGCTTAGCGTAATTAATTAATGAATTAATAATAACATTTATTTTATTTAGAAAATCGTTAAATTATAGGGTTTTTTGATATTTTTTATACGTTTGAAATTTTTCTATGTGAATCATAAGTTAAACTTTTAACAAGTAAAAAAGTAAAGCTTGGTGAGTGGTATATTTATTTTCTTACCTGTTTCCCTTGTCTTTTACATACTAATTGCAACCATGCATTGCAATAACGTTTCTTATCCATGTATAAATGCAAAATCGGGGTTCCTCTATTAATGATATTTCAAAATGTCATTAATTTATTTTCATTGCAAACTACTTATTATTTTTTATTTGTTACTTTGTTAAAATATACAACATAAATATTTATTTACAATTTTGACCCCTCAATTTTTTTCTCCCAAAATTTTTTATCCCGTTTCGCTATTGATACCATATAATGAATTATTTAAATTACCTTGAATTCTCTCTTTCGAAAGAGGTCTGCGGGTCGGTTTTAATACCATTCGACCAATACTATATAATAGTCTAGCTCGGTCACTAATTGTAGGTCATATTAGACCTGATTTAAGCTAAACAAGAGAGATTAATCATGCCTAAAGCATTGATTATGAAACATTTTCCAACTGCAATGCAACTTTATTTAAACATCTCTAAAATGCAATACATTCAGCGGTAATATTTTAAAAATTATCACAATACTACAATTTATTATATTTGAAAATTTCATCAAAAATAAATGAGATTTATTCTAATAACGTCATTGAAATATAAATCGCCTGGTTCTCTCTATATAAAAGCAGTGAAAATTTCATTCATAAACCTTTTTCCATTCAGTGGCGATATTTTTAAAATTATCACAATATTGCAATAATGTAATTTAATTAAAAATCATGGAAGTAAAAGTACTGTATAACTCTATGCTTAAATCTTCATCGAGAAAGGAAATAGAATCGACTGCTTCTTTACGTAAAATCAATGAATGTTTCATTCATATCAGCATATTGCAGATTCCAGAGCTAGATAGTTTTTTGCGTTAAAAAAATTCAGCAATTCCTATGTAACTCATCTTGCAGCTTGATGTGTTTACATTCTCCATAAGTCAAAATTAGGCTCCGTTGTAGAAATATTCAAAGTTTGATGATCATTTAAACTCAATAGATGATAGTTTCATAATATAGATGCACAGAAATTAAGCAAAAATAAAGCGGTTTTAGGACGGATGCAACACTAAATATAAATTAAGAACTTTAAAAATCACGATTTTGACACAAGATGGATGCCATATTTTATTTTGAAGTGGGTCACGTGATCTCTTCATATGATATGGGTAAAATTATTATTTTAATTTTTATTTAAAAAAAATACCGAATATATTTTGCTGAAATTTGTTTTATATTTTTATGGGATAATTTATATATTTCCTAAAACTTTCGAAGAAATTTGTGAATTTTAAATTTGCTTAAAAAATGTTTAAAAAATTGGTCCCATAGGGTTCAATGTATTTCATTTTTTCAACCCGGGTTCAATCCAAAACTAATTGGGTGATATTATTCATTTATATTCCCATAGGTCCCACAGACCTTATGAACAACGTACTAACATTTCAGTTTGATAAAGTCATTTTTACCGCAGTTATCGTGCTAACGGACAGATAGACAGACAGGCAGATAGATAGAGAGAATGAACAAAGTCATAAACGCTTTTCAACTATGTTGTAAAGTGTTAATGAAAACAATCGGATGTAACAGAATTCGAACATGAGTCTCCAGGATTACGTCCAGACGTACACCAAACTACTGAAAGGAAACCTTTGATTTACTTTACATATCTAATTGCACATAAGTTGCATATTCGCTAAATATTGTTTTATGTGTATGCAGATTGCAATTCGCTTTTCTACTCACTTGACTAAATTAGCGAACAGTTCTTTGTTAATACTTTTAAATGACGTATTTTCCAACTATTTTCCCAAACGCATTCATTCTAAGTTATTTTTTTTAAATCAACTGTGACTGTAAATTGAAAAAAATGCCTTTCCAACATATAAATGGAAACAAATCTTTTCTACTAATCGCGTGCCCCCTTGTTAACATTAATTCTAATTTATTTCTTTAACAGTTTCAGATGATACTTTTGTTGTATTCTCTACTGCTCTTCAAGCATAAAAAAGAATATCTAGAATCATTCTGACGTCCTAAAAAATAAGTAGTCTTCCGAGAATGGGAATTTTCTTGGTTAATTGTGAATTTCACACCTCCAAGGATATTTAGTGTCAATACGTTTTCTTGGGTAATTATTATTTTTTTCTCCAATGATAGCTCATTAGTGTATTATCCTAAGCCTCCCAGTGATTGGGACTTATTTCAATTTGCGTAATATTCCAGACACTTGAAATTGTTTGTCAAAGACATCGAATTTCAGTGTCTAATAAAATAATGTTTTAAAAGGTAGATAAACGTGTAACAATATGCGTTCAAATAGCAAGTTAAAATAATTACAGTCATTTTTGTCTTGCAGTGTAGATCTTTCAGAGTTTTTTTCCTTCTGTTTTAGAGAATTTTTTAGGGATACTGAAAGGAATATTTTCCTGGCTTTGATATTATCCACTAGCCGCCTTCGGCGACCAGCCTGTTCGCTACCCTTGAAAATTCTGACCGTGGCAAACTCGCTGGCTCCACAACCCCGTGGAGTTGCTGTTGAGACCCAGATCATCCGACCTATCAGAAAGGTGTAAGGTAACTATTTGGACGGCCAGGAAGTGCCACCCAATTTTGACCGGAACCCAGTGGGGGAGGCATCCACAGGGACCGTACCCTCCTTTCCCTACCACCAACCTCTCGGAAGGACTTGCGGTCCCACATGTTTAACGTGATCGTACTCCGCGTGAACACGGCGGCAGTTTTGGCAGTGGCGGGAATCGAACCCGGGCCTACCGAGTGCAATTCTCGCGCGCTAACCACTGGATTACCGCGCCCTCAACCCCGTGGAGTTAACAAAGTTTGCTTTAGTTTAATGACGTTAAAACTAATAATGACATTTTAAGATGAAAAATAATGTTCTAGGAGGGGGTTTTGAAAATTGATTTGTAAAGTGAATTTATTCTAATGTTTGTGAACTGTGAGATTCTGAGGATTTTTGTACCTGTAACCTTAGGAAAGGGATCCCTTTGATGTGTACTCACAGCCGGGATCAGCTGCTCCTATGTTTTTTATAGAGGTATGTTCCTCTATTTCTTGTTTTGCATAAATGAAATTGTATCCGTTTATCTGTATTTTTAGTATTGCATCGCAGATGACATGAAAGTATTTTTGAGACTGATGATGTTGAATGTGAATTTAGTATTTAAGAAATAACGATGCTGCTTTAACGATGCTACTCAGCGAAAAAAAGTTTTTTTTTTAAAGATTGTCCCCAACAACACCCGATGCATAAATGCACCGCGACAATCTCCATAATTTTCTTTTTATTTATTTTTTTATTTCTTCAGGGTTTAAGTTTTTTCATTGTGGTCCCAACCACCTCCAGATGTAAAGAATACATCGCCACAATTCAATCCAGCATAATGAGTCAAAAACCTTATAAAAAGCAAACACTAATTCGGTTTTTAATTGTCCCTAGGCCAAAAACCATACAAAAAGCAAACATTCGGTTTTTAATCGTCCCTCGGCCAAAAACCGTATAAAAAGCAATCACTGATGACATTTGCAGATATAATTTAATACCCATGCGAATATCCTCATCAAGATATTCGCATGGGTATCAAGAGCATGGCCCAAATATATCAGCCAGAGACCACTAAACACTCATTCGGTTTTTAATTGTCCCTCGGCCAGAAACCGTCGCCATAGCAACACCGTGCGTCTGCGCACGCATGTGGGTTGTTGTTGTTGAGACCCAGACCGTCTGACCTACCAGAAAGGTGTAAGGTAACTGTTTGGACAGCCGGGAAGTGCCACCCAATTTAGACCGGAACCCAGTGGGGGAGGCATCCACAGGGACCGTACCCTCCTTCCCCTACCACCAACCTCTCGGAAGGACTTACGAACCCACATGTTTAACGTGATCGTACTCCGCATGAGCACGGCGGCAGTTGTGGCAGCGTGCAAATCCAGGACAATGCAAACCACCGGGCTATCGCTCCCGAAATGTGCCAACAGCACGCGGTGTTCCCAGGTGGTCACCCACCCAAGTACTAAACGCGCCCGATGCTGCTTGACTTCGGTGATCTAACGCGTGCATGTGGGTGAAAAATCGAACTGCTTTTGCCGTTTCGCCGAGAAATTGAAAATCATGACTTCCTTAAAATCCGAATCCTGCAGCTATTTATTATTATTTCTTAACTAGATTGGGCTTGTAAGAATGCCTGATGTTTGAGCTTTCTGAAAATGTAAATTATTAGTCGAAATTGTCGGTACTTTTCCCGACGCGAGGATTTAAAAACGAAAGGTCGTTTTTCTGAGTAGAAAGTGACTTTTGTTTTAAAATCTTTAAAAAATATTAGAATTTATCCCTAAGATTTGAAATTTATATATTTTTACTCGGAATTGTCTGCTCTTTCCGGTCGTGTAATTTGTTTTTTTCTACAACGTCTAGATAGTGGAGAAAAAAAGGGAAAAACGGTCGAAATCGCATAAAATATTAAATAACAAAAAGAAAAAATTCAAATTTTAAAAATTGGTTCTCACGTGTCACCTTCCCACCCACCCCGGGTCTCCGATTGCCAAATTTTTTAGTTCTGCAACGAGCGGTCGCTGAGTCTATAGTGTATAAGACAGAGACACACACAGACAGACATTGCCTTTTATTATTATAGAAGATGTGATGCTATTTTGAATTGTTTGTTGACAATTTAGAAGATGTTTGCTGTCTTGTTTATTCCATCTGTAATGCAATAACTGAAACAAATCATTTCAGAGAATCAGGGGCGTAGATAAGGTGAGTATTAGAGATCCTAACATCCACATTATATTGATTTCATATTGGCTAAACGATATATACCAATAGGAATTTCCCATTTATTTTTAGCTCCTATTCCAAGAACCTGGCCGGGTGAGGGATTCTATACGCATTTGTGCTCTAATTTATTCCAAATGCATCTATATGCTAAATATGTACCTACATTTTACAGTATAGCATTTACATTAATAAAACCGAAAGAGTTCTGTTTCTGCACTATTTGTTCCATATTTTCTTTTTTATATAATTACACATTTTTTATATTTATTTTCTATGTACTTTGTTCTAAATGTTTAGAAAACTTACTGTTCAACACTTTTACGCGAAATATTTTTTTTTGCATTTCCCCAACGCATTAATTACAGGAGGTTTCAAATCAACATTGACTGCAAATTGAAAGAAAAAACCCTTCCAAACGTACAAAGGGAACCAAATTCCTTTTACTAATTGAGTGCCATCCTTGTTGATATCAATGCTAACTCATTCATTTAACATTGTCTGCTGATACTTTTGTTGTATTCTCAACTGCAGTATAAACAAAAAACGGACTCTGGAATAATTTACTCTCTCTAAAAAATATACAAAAGTCCACTGAGGATGCAAATTATCTGAGAAAATTTTGAACTCAACATCTCCAAAGAGAATAAATGCTTCCAATGTGTTTTCTTGGATAATTTTTATTTGAGCCTGAAGTTGTCTCATTAGTGCAGCAGTAGCCCTCGCTTACGACTAATTACAATTTACGAAACATCGAAATTGAGAGAATGAAAGAAGGTATGGTGACGAAGAATGTTTTAGTAAAGACAAAAAAGTGTAGCAAAAAATTGGAATTGCAAATTATATTTTAAAGATGAGATCTTCTTGAATTTTTTCACTGTGTCGAATCTCCTCCAGAGATATATTAATTACTCGCAAAGCATGTCATTTAAATTTGGTGCTCAAATACCGTTGTATTTTGTATTTTCTGCCGACGGTCTTCTGTTTGTCTCGCATATTACTCCTTTAAGAATGAGCTAAAGAAAAGGATCTATCTGGGGGTTACGGATTTATACAAATTTAAGGGGTAGAATTGGATATTTGTAAATATTTGCTTCTCTTGGCAAAGTTGTACAGTGGAAACCGGTGGCGTACGCAGGCAAAATATAAGGAATGCAAATGCAACCCTTTAACTCCTAAAATTTTGTGATAAAACTGTATCTAGGGGTAATCAGACCTAGTCCCAATTTTTATTCCAATAATTGTAGTAGAAAAATGGACCAGTGAAATAGATCTCTTAATAGAAGTTGAACAGTGTTGGTCATGATTAATTATTCTTCCTTGGCTGTATGACTATAGAAATACAATGGGAGCTTAAAAGAGAAGCAATGTACATTTTATGCATCTCCAGGCTTCAGGGTAAATTTGGGAAGAGAAGAAACTTTATACCAAATTCCACCAGATAGCCACCAGGATCCACAATTTTTTATAGCTCAGTGTCAACATAAACCTGAATTTAGCACTTTTCAGCTCCTGCGAGGTAAGAATATACATTGGCTGAAGCCACAAAAATCTAGATGTAAACAACATAAAATTTATATCAAACAAAGTTAATTTAAGGCAAACTTTGAAAGATATCTGCAACCATGCTTCTACATTCTATCCTCAGAGATCTCCAAATGGAAGCAGTAGAAAATATTTTATATTTATCTTCTGGGATCTAAAAAAATTGTTTTACGAAATGTATTTTTTTTCGCATTTGCGAAAATCTATATTAAGATAAAGTTTACATCACTTAAGGTAAACTTTGAATTGCACCTGTAGCGATATCCTTAAAAATATCATCTCTTAAGAAACTTCAGAGAAAATACTGAAAATATCTTATATCCGTCTTCTGTGATCTAAGAAAATTCCCAAAAGAAAATTCTCGCAGTCAAAATCTGCCGAATAAAAAGAAGTCAAATTCAGTCATTATAGCAGGGATAGAGCAATCAAACTCATTTTATAACCCGGAAACTTTTGATCAGAAGCGTAGAAAACTTCCCGAAGTTGCTGGGAATGTTCAGGCTTCTTACTTCTGCAGTGACATCTGTGAAGTTCGGTGGTGTTTCTGCATGGCAGCAGATGGTTTGCATAATCACTTACCATGTCATTAGCGCGCGCTGTTTAAATACACAAAACTTTCAGTTTTGTATAATTTATTCAAAGCTATTTCTTGTTTCTTTTTTACCCCATGCAATTTTGACCGTTTACTGAGCATAAATTTTTTTTAACTATACTGATTAAAGGCATGTGCTTGGTGTTGCGATCTTAACCACTTTTTTATTTCGAATATTGTTTCATTTGATGCATGCCTGGTTTTATTAAATGACATTGGTTTTAACAAATAAAAATGTCAGGACAGCAAAAATAAAATTATAATGATTTTTAAAATTACCGAGTGCATACATTCTATTATTGGAGCAAAACTAATACGCTGAAAAAAGCTACGAGTACTTTTTTATTACTTTCCTTATATACATTAATGTATAAAGAAAGTATTGTGACGGGGTCGAAAATTCAAATTCGAGTTTTCGACGGGAGAGCACGTTTCAAGCATCCCTGATCATGAATCGAACATTTTTTAAGTGATGTCTGTATGTGTGTGTGAAAGTATGTGAGTATGTGTGTGTGTGTGTGTGTGAAAGTATGTGTGTGTGTGTCAGTGAGTCTGTGGAGACGATAACTGACAAACGAATGGACCGATTCGAATGAAATTTGGTACAAAAATTACAATCCGTAAACACTGAAAGCTTATTGTTTTCATACGCAATCGAATGTTCAGACCCCCCCCCCCCCCTTTAAATTTTCGAATGAAATTTTGAAAAAATCGTCAAAAAATCAAAACCTCTAATAAAGTTACGCAAATAGACATTTCATATGTAATTTTTCATTAGAAGACGATTGACATAAATTTTAGAATCCTAACATGAACTGTTCTCAAGATATTTCACATTTTTCAAAAAATTATCAAGAAATCATATAAAATAAAAATAGAATATTTCCTATTGAGAAACATGTTCACTTTTCATATGTAATGCCATGCGATAAATTTGTGACATCATTCTCGTGGATCTAGCCCGTTCCATTCATGAAAAAAGATACTTTGAGTAATACTTTTGCATTTGAAAGCCAATAGTCATTTATCTGCTGTAAGAATAACTTATTTCTCTCCATAACACTTGGCGAGATTTTGGCAGCGGATTTGGTGAGATATCGCCAACTTGGCGATTTTTTTCAATGCTGCTAAATTAACAAAAACTCGCCAAATGGATAAAATGACGCTAAATCAATGAAAATGACGACTCATTGACGAAAATTCAATATCTTGGAAAGAATATAAATATCTACTATAATAATAATCTATTTTTTACTGTAAACGTAGTAAATTCATTGCATTATATAAGGAAAGTCATGTGCTGCCCACATCAGATTTTTTAGTTTTGTCTTCATGCGCTCATTAGGCGTAACTTGACGCTTAACATAGTTACAGCTTCTTTGTAAATATTAGTTAACAAAACTTTTTTTATTAAAATATGAAAAAAATATGAGAAGAGTATTAAATATTTAATTTAGGAATGAATTCATTTTAACCCAAACCACGGGTTGTATGAAACAAAATTCTAATTTTTAGGTGTAATCGTACCCTATAAATATGAAAACCACAGCTATTATAATCAGTTTGTCTGTCCGTCATTATTTCTTTCTACATATATCGTCCGACCTATCTGAAGGTATAGGGTATGTCTGTTCGTCTGTCAACGTGTAACACAGCAAAAACCCTTAGGTTGATTCTTAAAAAAGTTAATATATAGCATATCTAAAAGCAAGTTTGTTCATAGCCAAGATAAAATTTATAAAAATTTAAAAAGTTATAGACATTTCTATACTTTTACTCCATTATTAAGTTATTATGTGATAAAGGAACAGCAAGCAGTTCCTTGCATCTCCTCAGCATGGAAAAATGTCCCCACATTCTTAACTTCAAATATTAGCTCAATCAGCTTCCGAAACAGTGTTTTATTTTTTGTCTATTTTTTAATCAGTTCCGTCTTAATTCCAATTTCATTAAACAGTGGTTTTAAGCTGTTTGTTCATTGGTTACTGGAATTTAGTTCTCAAGGTTAACTCATATATCTTCCATAGAGGGTTTACTTCCTTAATTTTTGTTTAGATTCTTATTTTTAGGATCATGCACTGGTACTTTTAAAGTAATTTGTTCGTTGATTATTTGAATATTGTTGATGAAATCACGATTGCATATTAAGAAGTTACAAATAAAACTAAATTATTGAAAATGTGCTTTAATGTTAAATTAATTGTTGAAACACAATAATAAGCTCGATAAAATTCATATACTGCAATTTTTGAAGAAGAAGTTGGTAGGTACATTTTTATGTTAACGTGAATATTTTAGTACAACTTCCTGTTCTACTAGAACTAATGCTCATCTTCGAGTTCAAACGTTAAATGAAGATTACCGTGTATGTCGTCTATGGAAAAAAATATAAGCGTCGTATGGCCATGAAATGTGTACTTCAGAACTCTGGACGATGCTTCTCGGCGAGATATATTTATTTTTAAATTCGTGTTAGTTTTTTAGTTATTTTATATTTTAGTACGATTTGAGCAGTTGGGTGAAACCAATTAGGTTCCTTAGCGATCAAAAATATTATCACAGAGTTTCCATCTTGACACCATCGGAAAGATCGAAAAACGCTCTTTCCAGCGAAGTTAGAGTTCAAATCAGTAAGACGATTCCTTCATATTGATTTTTTCTAATACATCGAAATTTTAATTTTTTAGGTTATCTAATATTTATTTCATCACATCCAAAAAGTAAGATTACCACAATTCTATAAATTTGGAAAGAAATTGTGTATTTATCTTCGCATTCTAACACAACTTTTTTAATTATTACGTTATTTTATTTTTGGATATTGTTTAAGCGAACGCATGAAATTCAAGTTATCGATTCGGTAAATGAAGTCCGGTGGATTTTTTTATTAGTCGTCTGCGTATGCCCAACTCACTGCGAATTTTAAGCTCCGTCTTCCCTCCTACAGAAATAATCGTTTCTTTGTTTGTTCCCCCCCCCCCCCCCATTACTTTCTATGATTGTGGAGAGGTGGAATTTGTGTACGCGAATGTGCATGCGCTTAAACTACGGATTTTGTATGTATGGGGATATGGATTAAAACCGATTTGGAAACTGATTTAAACGCTATTTAGAAAATGAAAGCTGTTATCCGTACATGTATTACTTAAATAGCAGGCCCTTATTTAGGACCCGGGAAATGCTGAGTAATTCGTTCTAGTTAATACAATAAAGCTACTTTATGGAACACTGCAGGAAATGACAAACTAAGTGTTTAAAATATATCAAAACATAGCAGACACTTCACATTTATTATAAACGATTAATATTCAGACAATACTATTGATTTGATTTTCAAAGAATACAGAGAAGAGTTGCATTTGAATTTTTATGTAACGAAAATTTAGTTATATAGTACTATATCTCCCGTCTAATGTATAAAATGGTTCCAACAATGTTCAAAATGTGCGCGTTAGGCCTTAAAATTGCCTTTTCGTTAAAATTTTGATTTAAAAAACTTCAGAAAATAATAATTTTTCATACAATAGTATGAGAAAAAAGTAAAGCTCTAAACAACTTAATTAAACAACTTAATTTAAACTACTATTTTTTTACAGTTTACCAATTCTCTGTAAATATTTCATTTATTTGCTGTTATAAGAACGTCTTACGCTGTATATAACAGAGTTTAAACATTTGTTCTTAAACGAATCTTCAATATAGAGAATATTACTGCTTACCAGTTCTTTCCAAATCCGTTATAGTGGGGTTTTACCTGAAACATTTCTCACAGCTTTTCGACATCCTGGTATTATGAAACCTTTCACCGCCTTGCCTGCTCTCTGAGGTATAGAAAATCAAAAACGACTCTTATTAAAGAAAAGGGGTTGAAACGAAAAATTAAAGCTACTTTCGAAGAAAGGAGCGAGAACGAAGGATCCACGGAAAGAGGATTTGATAGATTAAGTGGAGAAGTCAATGAATGAGTAGGGGGTTAAATGGACATGATTGATATAACCGGAGAACACTCAATCTTAAATCCCAGGTAGTAGACGTGGCCACCTACACGGCTGAATTAATAGAAAGTTAACCGGAGGAGGTTTCACTCGAAGGGTTTCAAGAGGGACTGCTTTTTGGTTGCGGAAGATTTTCTGAGTAAGAATGTATTAATCAATTGGCAAAACAATATCGTTATTATGCGGATCTTTTGCTAATGTAGCCAATATTGGACCGATATTTTTTCCCGTATTGATTTACATTGATAATCGTGGCAAAGGAAATGCAGCTGTCTTACAAATTTATACATTTTCTATTAATTTATACGCTTATTTTTTCAACAATGACTGTTTTTATAACTCATGCATGAAATACGCCACTTCCTATTAAAAATTTGGACATAGGCGTAGAGAGGGGAAGACCATTGAAAGATAGCTTTCTTCTCATTGGTGGAAAAATTACATTAGTTTTTCATAGTCCAAATTATAATACGAAATTCAGCACTGTAACTCTAGGTTTATTCGATCAGATCCCATCCCACCACTTTTGAAGATCTTGGCTACGCCTATGATGATTGATACATCCGATGATAATTCAATTTTGAACCAAACTTAGTAGACATGGACATCTACGCGTATGAGCTAATTGAAATAACATGATAACAACAGCCCCTTTTGAAATCCGAGGTTACAAAAGGGACTGTTTGATTGGAAAAAAGACAGAGCTTAAAAGTCTAATTATTTCCAATAAATAGCCAATATCGATTTTCAATTAAAATATTTTCAATGGAATCTAAAGGACAATATTGGCCAAATATTAGCATATTGTGATAGCTCAAAATTTAGCTAGAAATAGCCTTTAGCAATTAAATCGTTTATAGAGAGTGAAAAGTGCACCCATAAATTCATGGGTTTCTACGCCGATGCCATTGTTCTTGTTGCAGGTAAATGACTATAGAGATGAATTAAAACTTCTCTTTTGAAGAGGCGCGAAAAAGAATTCACTCAAAGACGATTTGATAGATTGAGTGAAAATGTAATTGCATGAGTAGAAGTTAAAAGGACATGATTGATACAACCCATGACTACACAATCTTAGAAACTAGGTAGTAGACCATGATTAAGTTTATATTGAAAAAGTTAATTAGAAGAGGTTTCAGGAGTTTTTTCTGGATAAGATTACAAGGAAGAGGTGGAGAAGATTTGAGGTGTTTCCAAATATTGGCAATACAATATTGGGTTTATATTTTCCTAATATTGGCATTTAGATATTTGGCCGATATAACTGATACCGTGCCAACATTGGATTGATGTTTAAAATAATCCTCCAATATTAGTTTTATATGTGGCTATATTTATAATATTTAATCAATAGTGAGTGAATGATGTCTAGACATTTATTTTTTATTTGAAATATTTTCACTGTAACTCTAAATATTAGACTAATACTGACAAGTTAACTGAGTAAATCAATTTTGGAAAACATCCGTTAGCAATTGACAAGTCATTGCTAATCAATTCAAAACATTTATGATATAAAATGAAACTATGATGATTTCTAATGCTATTGCTCTTTTCGTTTAAAAATGTTAAAGAGACGTATTTAAGGGGTTTTTTTTTTTTCAGAAGAAGTGTAAGAATGAAAATTCCATGAGAATATAGTTTAATGGATTTAACGGAAATGTCAATAAATGAGATTAAAAGGACACATACATGATTGATATAACCTGTAACACATAAATTTGGAGCTCAGGTAGTTGACAACACAGCCGTCTACATTACTGGGTTAATAATTTGCAATGAAAATATTGTTGTTGTGTAATGTTGAGAGTAATATAATATTATGGAAAGTGTCAGATGTATGAAAACTACCAACAGAGTTTTTTTTTTGGAAGGGGGGAGGGGGGGGGGGGAGAGAGAGAGAGAGAGAGAGAGAGAGAAAATTAAATGTACTGCTATTAGAAATTAGCAGGAACAGTCTGCCAGTTCGCAATTGCAATATCATTTCAAATTATAAATGTTCAGTTTGATGTAAATTTTATAGTTGGTGTCAAAAATAGATCTGAAACACCACAGTGTTTATATTGTCGCTAAATTCGCAAACATAAGTTAAACGTGGGGGGGGGGGGGAGGGCCTCACATTAATAACTTTTCGATAATTCATTGGTTATAATTCTTACATATGAAATGGGCCCAATACTAACATTAGAATGAGCCCGTGGTACATCGAAGTCAAATCAGGAAATCGATTCATGGTCATCATTTCTTCGGATCAACCACCACCCGAACAAATCATCACAGGTAGAATTTCAACACAATTAAAGTTTATATTTTATCCTTGTTGTTATATAAAGATAAAACCGATTTTGTTTATGTTGCTATGTTCTATCTATACTTTCGAAGATGTATGGAATGTGACCAATGTGTTAGATTATATTCTATTCCGAATGTTCCTCTATGCGTATTTACAGATCTCAACAATTTGAAGATAATATCCCTCCTTCACATGCACTCCAACTTCGAAAATGTACAAAATTGACCTGTTGATAAAACAGGTTTACCATATTTCACCATTTAGTGCCTTTTAAATCTTGCCGACAAGTTTTAAACAAAAATAATTTTAGATAATTTTCAATATTTTCTTAGAAATATAGTATGCTTTATTTGTACTACGCACAGGCGTATATCAACTTATGAGATTTCGTAATTAAGGCTACAAAAAGCATTCTAAAACTTTATGTACAGTATGAATATTTCTCAACTTACAACATTTCTCACTTTATCTTACACCTTCGGGTAGGTCGGACGTCCTGGGTCGAAAGATAGAAAGAATATTAAAAGGAGGGTTATTTTAAACCAATTACTCCTTTTTTAAGTATTTAGGTTACTCCTTTTTTAAATATTTAGGTTTAAACGATAATATTTTATTTGAAGATTTTAAATAATATATGCGTTCATATAGTATAACTCCGTACAAGTTACTTTATTCACTATTGGCTATTCTATCTTGTACTTTTAAGAGGTATACTCAGCCCCATTGATAAAATATTAAATGTTTAGCAGTGATATGAAATTTCATAGAAAATGTCATCCAAATTTTGCATAAAAATTTTCTTTGCTATTTTTTTTTCTTTTTGTAAATTACTTTGTATTAAAGATTTTTTAATTTAGTCGAATTTGTGGTTATACCCATGATCAATTTATTTATATATTTAATTTAAAAATATTTAAAATTTAAAAAAAAAATATGACAATAGTATTTGGGATACTTTTATATTATTGCTGGACTTACCATTTTAGTACATTATAGAGTCAAATTCAATTGATAAGTAGTTAAGAAATAATATTAAACATTAACTTGTGTTAGCTTTCAGAAATTTTCTTCGATTAATTAACAGCTTTACTACTAGCTAATCTTTATATTAAAATCTGTAATTATTAATATTGATGTATATTAGCTATGTGGATATTAATAATCAGCTCTTAGCTTGCAATTATAAATATGCAATGATTTGCTAATAAATTATACGGATTGAAATATATAATAGTAACAATTGTGGTTTATAAATGCTAATGATTGATTAATTGTGTTTTTGGTGAACCTCTCCTTCAAGACTGTTGAGCCCCCCTTGAATTTCACTCCAGCCCATCTTGAATTTCGTATCTAGCTACGGCCCTGGAGAGATAATGAAAGGATGACGAGTAGCGTGTTATTTGAGGTTTTGTTTTAACCGAAACGTTGCCCTGTCACGAGAATTGGGAAATGGAAACTGCCTGATATCGCACTTGATTATGACGATATAAACAGAAGAGAAGGCTGAAGAGATGATGACATGAATCACGGTAGGAGTTAGGAAAAAAGGGTAAACTGCAAATGGGAAAACGCTCCTGTTTGGGAGAAGTTTAAATATTTGGAAATGAAGACCTGGTGAATATATTAAATATACAGATTATGGATTTGGTGATTATGATAATGATTATAACAATCACTAGTAATAGCAGTGCTAATTAGTACCATAACCGTTCATGCTCTTTAGAATGTTTTTACAAATGTATTTTTAATAAAAAATAGTAGGATGGAGGTTGACGATCGAATATAAAAGTTCATGGTTTTAAATATCATTTACTCAACGGTGGGGAGGGAGGTTATCAAATCGAGAGCTATGATACCTAAAGTACCCTGGACTAGGAGCGGCATTTCAGCATTTCATTTGGGGGTGCGAGATTTGTATGTTGTTGTTGTTGAGACCCAGACCGTCCGACCTACCAGAAAGGTGTAAGGTAACTGTATGGACGGCCGGGAACGAGATTTGTATGTATAAAAATCCACAATATGGAATATATAAAATGTTTGTTAACGGGGTGGGGGGGTGGGGGCAGAGGGATCACAAAATTGAATTGATGTTGAGAAAAAATAATTGTTGTTAACATAATTTTTGTACATAATTGTGTTTACATAATTGTTGTTAACATAATTTTTCTAAATACAAATATCTATATTTATTTACCTTTCATTGAAGTTTTAAACGCCGGTTCTTAGAGTCTGGAAGAAGATAAAATTTTGTTTCCATATCATCATAATCCAGTGGTATATCTTGTTCTATAGCTAAAACAGCTAAAGATGAAAGTCTTTCTTGTCCCATTGTACTGTGAAAATAATTTTTCAGCCTCCTGAGATACGAAAAAGACCTTCCACAACTGTCTGAGCTGATTGACACAGTCAAAAACAATTCAACTAATAATGTTATGACAGGAAACACATTTTTAAAATTCCGCTCTTTAAAATAATTCAGGCGACTTTTAAAATTGAGATGGTCTATGTTTTCATTTTTCACCATTGAATAAAACAGTCGCAATTCACATAACAATTCCTCTTTCTGGAAGTTATATACTTTGCATATGATTGAAATATTATCTTTTTCTTTTCCGACATCTGATCCGGATAATACTGAACTAAGGGCAAATAAAACAGATATATTGTTCTCATTAAATCTTGTTTCAATTTCATTAGATACTGAATCTATAATTTCATATTGAATATTGATTCTGTGATATGATTTCTGTGATATGATTCTGTGATAATGAGAGATTTTTATTCATGGGGATTTTTTTTCACCGCCTTCGAATTCACTTGGAATTTTTTTACGTCTTTTCAGTTTTGGTCCAAAATAAGAATTTTTTTCTCAAAATTCTATCACAAACTCCACACTTCATTGAAATATGCATCATTGTGAAAAGAACTAACAGTTTCAATAGTAGCTTTAGAAAAAGCTTGCACAGTCTGGAAATTAAGATCAGATGACTGAAGATGCTTTGAGAGAGTATTGCATTGATGAAAAACACTGGGCAATTCAAACAAAGTGAACAAAAATTCGAACGATGTCATGCATGTAAAACTTGCTTTGGCTCTCCCACCATTGAGAGAATCGTTTTCAGATAATTCTTCCAATGTTAAAATCACAACTTCAAAATTATCAAGTAGTGATTTTATGGATTTAACTCTGGAAAACCACCTCGT
Source organism: Amaurobius ferox (assembly GCA_951213105.1). Classification (NCBI taxonomy): domain Eukaryota; kingdom Metazoa; phylum Arthropoda; class Arachnida; order Araneae; family Amaurobiidae; genus Amaurobius; species Amaurobius ferox. The sequence goes on from OX578134.1 coordinate 73,336,464, forward strand.
ATCACTTAGTGATTGGAGAGTTGAAGAGCCTCCAGAAAAAGTATTTGTTAATGAGCGAATCTTTTCAAAAATAGCATGTCTTTTATAAGATGCTTCTATGAAGGAATATAATGCATTAAGCTGCTGAAATGCATTTCAAGTAGAAGGAATGGATGAACATACACTACCTCCTACACATAAATTTAATCGGATACTTGAAATTTTCAAGTGAAAAGGATAACATCATCCCAATGTTTTCAAGTTGAAAAGGATTCGCTCCAGCCGAAGAGAGAAGCTTCACTGTGAAGGTCGGCTCTTTTGAAGCTCCATAGCGTGAGAAAACTGACCAGTGGACAGTCGATAAAAAAAGGGAGAAGCCGATAGACGACCAGGAAAAATTTGGGGGCGCGACTGCGCCCCCAAATTTAGGGGGTTTATTTTATGAAAACGGAGTTCGAATTCTTCGAACGAGATATTTTAGTTGAAAAACGATTTTCAGTTTTAGTTTTTCATTGATTGACATTCTCTTCCACAGTCTTTAGGTGACCAGGAAAATTTGAACTCAATGAAAAACGTAACTTCTGTGTAGACGTTTATAGTTCTAGTTGTAGAAAATAATTTTGCTATAATACATACAGACCTTTACTGTTCTCAAAACTTAGTAACAAACTCTGGTAGTAAAGCAATTCTCTTTCAACGGAGGAAAATATTTGTAAATTCAAACGTCTAATAAAAATCTACGCATATACGATGGATTCAATCTTTTTAACAAAATGCACTGATTTGCATTCTAAGAAACTGAAATAGGTTTCTAATATTTTTTTTCTTCTTTATTGTACTTAATACCTAGCCCTCGCAGTAAGACTAAGCTATAAGCAAAGAGCGGATGATGAAAGAAGAGGATGAGAGTCTGAGTTCTCTCATTGTAATTAGGGGCTTTTGTGCTAACCAAAACGTCGCTCTATACCCTTTATACAAATTTAATCAGAAATCTCGTTTTAATTAGTTAAGAACAAATAAAAGTTTTGGCATTTCTGGGATTCAGACAAATTGCCTCATTTTAAAATTGCTTAGTTCAGGATTCGTTGCTTAATTTTTAGTATTTGCTACTTACTAGTATAGGTTAATGATTAAGCTTTTACATGCTTAATTGTGAATATTATAATCGCAGAACAAGCAGTTGCCTATGGAAATTATCTATTTTTTACATGTATCCAATGAAATTATAAATTTGGTAGCACTGTGTATCAATAATTAGGACCTAATTCAATCGGAAATGCCTGTAAAGCCCACAATCAAATTTTCTTCGACTGTGCTCTAAATTAAAAAAGAGTTCCCAAAGGAATTTATATATTCTTTACTATAATATACGACAAAAATTATATTACGCTAAATTTGGCGCTATTCAGCCAAATTTATCACCAACTTTTGTTCAAATCAGCCGATATGGGGGGTATACCTTTATATATAACATACCGTGCTGTAAAAGTTCTTTCACAGAGAGGAAGCAACGAGGAAACTGCGCTGCAGAAAAAGAACTGGAAAAGGAAAAATATTATATATTGCAGTTAGCGCTACAGTTATAAAATTTGGGCACTTTGTATGAATTATTCATGACTCTACAATTTCATTCGGAAAGACCTTTCCAATTTTCTTCTCGATTTTGTACTTTATGCATGGTCCCAGGAAGAGGGCTATATGTACAGAAAGGGAGGGGGAGTTTGAGGACTCTGCATGTAATTGGGGGCTTTTGTTTTAACCGAAACGTCGTCCTGTGACGGGATCTGGGCAGCGGCTGTCATCGCACTGGATTAGGGCAAAAGAGAACTGGAGAGAATGGATGACAGGTACCAAAGCAGGATGACAGGGACCGAAGCAGGAGCAAGGAAAAAATGGAATGAATAACGGGAAAAGACTCCTCTGTTCGGGAGAAGTATGAATATGAGACAGCTTGGTGAGAGAGAATAAATTAAAGTTGCTACGTTACGTATGGATTGCGTCGAGCAAAAGAAAAATAAATTGTACTCTCAGTGAAACCCCAGCATCACTAATTCGGTTTTGATTTTAGTATATTTCATTTTTACTGCAGTTTCAATTTTTATCGAAGTGAATCCCATCCAGATTGACTCGTCACATGTTTGAAAGTTCACTTATCAAAGCACATATTGGTGTGAAATATCCTCTGGCTTATTATAGGCTGGTCCTTTAGTTTAACTATATTTTGGCATTTAACTTTCTTTCATCTTTTATATTTCGCAATTTTTGCAATTCAAGTTCACTTGTCAAAGCACATATTGGTGTGAAATATCCTCTGGCTTATTATAGGCTGGTCTTCCAGTTTAACTATATTTTGGCATTTAACTTTCTTTCATCTTTTATATTTCGCAACTTTCGCAATTAGAAAATGTTTTATATGTTTTATTATTCTTCCCAGTTGCAAATAATTATAAGTATTTTTTTTTTTCCGTGGACAGAAGTAGTAAAGAAAGGGGCGTTCACCGACGAAGGAGGAGCAGTGAGGAGCGAGGAGCAAAATGGCCGCCATCGTGAATTCCGTAATCCTGGACGGGGGTGTAAAAGGGGGGGGGAAATGAAAAAAAGGTGGGGGTAAAAATTTTTCGAAACTTTTTGTCGGGTGGCAACGATGTTGTAGTCTTGTACGAGGGGTTCAGGGGGAAATAAATGTTTTGGATGAGATTTTTTCTAAGTATGGGAGAAACTTTTTTGGGGATGGCAACACCGACGAAGGAGGAGCAGTACCATCAGCGCCCCCTAGCGACAGAAAGTAGAACTATGGAGATGAAATTGGGGATTTTTTTCTGTTTCGGTTGCCTTAGCAACACCTGTATGGGAAGAAACTTTTTAGGGATGGCAACACCTTCTCCTCACTCTCAATTGAGGAGCAGTGCCATCAGCGCCCCCTAGCGGCCTAAAGGGGTACTAATAGGGTAATTAGGAATTTTGTGAAAATTAATAAAAAATTGAGTTTTTAAAATTTTTTAAAAACTTTTTTAATTTTACCAAAATAATACATAGAGGTTACTTTCTGGAAATACTAAAAAATATTTATTTTTTCTTTCCAGAAACTATTTTAGGTGGCATTGCTCCAACTGCATTCTGGCGAACCCACCTTCCTTTACTACTAGCATACTCACCTTTTTAAGGTTATAAATGGTTATATAGCATATGTAGATGATAATTATAAGTAATTTGAGGGTTTTAGCTAGTTTCTGGGTGAATTTGTTGATTTTTTAGGATTTTTTGTTCTATGAATCCCTGTAAAGTGATTTTTGCTGTAAAAATACGGGTTTCACGTTGAATGACTGTGTATTTGGATGTACGTTGGGGGCGAAGGTGAATGTTTTATTATGGATTCCGGTTGCTATGGGTTACGTTTAGTGTGTGGTGAAGTGAGTGTTGGTGTCTCGGGGAGGGAGGGGGAGAGAGGAGTATATGTTATTCGGGGGGTTTTTATGCTTGCGCGTTGCTGTATTGTTTAAGGATTGGAGGTTTTAAGGGGTCTCGCAAAGGGATTTTCTTTCATTATTTTATTAAAATCTATTATTTTTTAAAGATGTGAATTTATTTAATGTATCGATTACGATTATTAAAAAGGATCGATTGCGATGTTGAACGAATTGTTTATTTTTTATCGGATGTGTGCATAATTACATTCGTGTGTTGCAAGTTTAACGGTAACCGTGATATAACTATCACGTGACCTTGGCGGAGGGATACACGAAAAACTCTTTAGAGATAACCTTGGGGTGACCTTGGCGGAAGGATACACCAAGAACTATTTTTTTTATGAATGGGTGTAGGTGGTCTTTAAGCAGCGATTTTATCATTTCTGCTGTGGATTTCGTGTTGTTAAGACGCGTTTCAAGTTCTTCTGCGAGTATGTTTGCCTTAGAAAGTAATATCGGAGGTACTATCCCTACCGTTACTGACGTTCCTATGCGTAATGCGCCCTCTTTGAACAGGATTGGACATGTAAGTACTTGTTTTAATGTGATTTTATTCTCTCATTTTATTAAACTTTGTATTTTTATGATGCGTAACAACTTTTTAATGAGTGTTTTTATGAATTTAATGAAATGTATTGGGGTTTTACATGAAATGTCTTGTATATGGATATATTCTTTAATTCAGGAATTTTATTATTTCTAATGGGGATAGTATAATGGGTTAGCAATTACTTTATATACATCTGTAATGATATATATATATATATATATATACATCTGAAATGTATTGCATTGTTCCCGAGAATAGCGTGTTTATACTAAAGTCTTGTATTTTTTTATCTATTGCAGGTGTGTTTATCTTGTAATAAGCACTTTTCCAGAAAAGATGCCTTAGCAAGACATATGAAGATTCATTCTGACGATGATGCCTTAACTTATCGATGTAAAGTATGCGAACGTGCATTTGTTCGTAAGGAAGACTTGGCTAGACATGCGAATATGCATTCTCCCGTTAAAGTGTTTGAATGCACTCAATGCTCCATACAGTTTACTAGACGAGATAACCTGAAGGGCCACCTGTTACTTCATCTGAAGGATGGTGTGAAATGCATGCATTGTGAACTTATATTCAGCAAGAAAAGTGATGCCCTGCGCCATCAGCGTATTGAACATGGTTCTAAAAAGAGAAAAGCTCCTGCTTTAGCCTCAACTTCTAATAAACGCCCCAAGATTGCAGCGAAGAAGAAGAAGGGTTTAGATGTATTCTCTGTACACACTCTGGAACCCACTGAAAGTGTAGAGAGGGATCTTATGCTATGTTTTGATGAGATTCGCCCTCAGCTATTGAAGATATTAAAAGACGAACTTGATGCATACAGATCTATTAAGTGGTATCTTATTGCAGATGTGCAATTTATTCGTGACATTGCAAATGGCCAAGAGGTATCCAGCTCATATTTTAGAACAGATGTTGTGACAGAACTTCGTGATGATACCCCTCCCAACAATGCTGAAGAAGCCTTTTCTCAAATATTGAAGTTATTCGAAGAATTTGTTAGTCGAGGATCTGGATGGACTTTACAAAAGATGCGAAAGATAGATGTTTTCTGTGCAAAGTATAAGCCTCTTGCAGCTTCTAGCTATATACCTTTGCCAACAAAACTTGCAGCCAAGAAAGCTTTACTCAATATTCGAAATGAAGACGAGAAATGCCTGGTGTGGTGCCTATTAGCCCACAAATACTATATATCCCGTGAAGGTCATTCTGAAAGAGTGTCACATTATAAAAGTTTTGAAAATGACATTAAACTTGGAGATATTCAATACCCTATCTCAGTTGTGAAGATTCCCCAGATTGAAAAATTGAATAATATACGAATAAATGTATATGGATACGAAGATGAAGATATTTTTCCTTTGCATATATCCAAACGTGAAGATGAAGACTGTGTGAATCTCCTGTTGATTAGTGATGAAGATAAGCAACACTATACTTTAATTAGGAATATGTCACGCTTGCTGGGAGATATAACTAGGCACAATGGAGCCCAATATATATGTTATAGATGTTTACATCGTTACAGCAGAGACGATCTTTTGCAAGATCATGCTCAATATTGTAAAGAACATGCACCTCAGCGCATTAAAATGCCCTCGGAAGATCAGAAATATCTCCAATTCACGAACAAACAGTATCAGCATTCCATCCCTTTCATCATTTATGCTGACTTTGAAGCCTTGATCGTTAAAGAAGACACTACTAAACCCTCGAATATTAGATCTTACACGTATAGACTAGCAATTCATGAGCCTTGTGGATATGCTTATGTTATCATAGGGCCTGATGGAAAATGCTTGAAACAAGCTACTGTGTATCGAGGTATTGACCCTGTGAATCATTTTCTTAACAACTTGATAATGGAGAAGCAGTATCTTGGAGAAAAATTACGTTATGTTAAGCCACTGCGAATGACTAAAGAGAATGAAGTTGACTTTGAAAGAGCTACCCATTGTAACGTGTGCCATCGTGAACTGAAAACAGATCGTGTGCGTGATCACAATCACGTGACTAGAGCCTATAGAGGTGCCCTGCATAATGCCTGTAATCTTAACTATAGGCAAAGTATTAATATTCCTGTAGTGTTTCATAATTTAAAAAATTATGACTCTCATCATATTATGCTGAGTTTTGGGAAATTGCAAGACCATAAAATTGATGTGATTGCTACTAATATTGAAAAATACATATCTTTTAAGATTTCAAAGAAGGAGGGGCCCCGTGTCTGTTTACAATTTATTGATAGCCTACAGTTTCTGAATGCTTCCCTGGAAAAGCTAGTTTCCAATTTAGACTTGAGTGAATTTCATATTCTCAGAGAACATTTCCCTGATATAGTACAACAGAATGCTCTTATTAGGAAAGGAGTATATCCCTATAGCTATATGACATCCTTTCAAAAATTTGATGAAAATGTGCTCCCTCCCCCTTCTGCATTTCATAATGATATTAAAGGCGAAGATATTAAGAGTGAAGATTATCGGCATTATGCAGGGCACCTCTATAGGCTCCAGTCACGTGATTGTGATCACGCACACGATCTGTTTTCAGTTCACGATGGCACACGTTACAATGGGTAGCTCTTTCAAAGTCAACTTCATTCTCTTTAGTCATTCGCAGTGGCTTAACATAACGTAATTTTTCTCCAAGATACTGCTTCTCCATTATCAAGTTGTTAAGAAAATGATTCACAGGGTCAATACCTCGATACACAGTAGCTTGTTTCAAGCATTTTCCATCAGGCCCTATGATAACATAAGCATATCCACAAGGCTCATGAATTGCTAGTCTATACGTGTAAGATCTAATATTCGAGGGTTTAGTAGTGTCTTCTTTAACGATCAAGGCTTCAAAGTCAGCATAAATGATGAAAGGGATGGAATGCTGATACTGTTTGTTCGTGAATTGGAGATATTTCTGATCTTCCGAGGGCATTTTAATGCGCTGAGGTGCATGTTCTTTACAATATTGAGCATGATCTTGCAAAAGATCGTCTCTGCTGTAACGATGTAAACATCTATAACATATATATTGGGCTCCATTGTGCCTAGTTATATCTCCCAGCAAGCGTGACATATTCCTAATTAAAGTATAGTGTTGCTTATCTTCATCACTAATCAACAGGAGATTCACACAGTCTTCATCTTCACGTTTGGATATATGCAAAGGAAAAATATCTTCATCTTCGTATCCATATACATTTATTCGTATATTATTCAATTTTTCAATCTGGGGAATCTTCACAACTGAGATAGGGTATTGAATATCTCCAAGTTTAATGTCATTTTCAAAACTTTTATAATGTGACACTCTTTCAGAATGACCTTCACGGGATATATAGTATTTGTGGGCTAATAGGCACCACACCAGGCATTTCTCGTCTTCATTTCGAATATTGAGTAAAGCTTTCTTGGCTGCAAGTTTTGTTGGCAAAGGTATATAGCTAGAAGCTGCAAGAGGCTTATACTTTGCACAGAAAACATCTATCTTTCGCATCTTTTGTAAAGTCCATCCAGATCCTCGACTAACAAATTCTTCGAATAACTTCAATATTTGAGAAAAGGCTTCTTCAGCATTGTTGGGAGGGGTATCATCACGAAGTTCTGTCACAACATCTGTTCTAAAATATGAGCTGGATACCTCTTGGCCATTTGCAATGTCACGAATAAATTGCACATCTGCAATAAGATACCACTTAATAGATCTGTATGCATCAAGTTCGTCTTTTAATATCTTCAATAGCTGAGGGCGAATCTCATCAAAACATAGCATAAGATCCCTCTCTACACTTTCAGTGGGTTCCAGAGTGTGTACAGAGAATACATCTAAACCCTTCTTCTTCTTCGCTGCAATCTTGGGGCGTTTATTAGAAGTTGAGGCTAAAGCAGGAGCTTTTCTCTTTTTAGAACCATGTTCAATACGCTGATGGCGCAGGGCATCACTTTTCTTGCTGAATATAAGTTCACAATGCATGCATTTCACACCATCCTTCAGATGAAGTAACAGGTGGCCCTTCAGGTTATCTCGTCTAGTAAACTGTATGGAGCATTGAGTGCATTCAAACACTTTAACGGGAGAATGCATATTCGCATGTCTAGCCAAGTCTTCCTTACGAACAAATGCACGTTCGCATACTTTACATCGATAAGTTAAGGCATCATCGTCAGAATGAATCTTCATATGTCTTGCTAAGGCATCTTTTCTGGAAAAGTGCTTATTACAAGATAAACACACCTGCAATAGATAAAAAAATACAAGACTTTAGTATAAACACGCTATTCTCGGGAACAATGCAATACATTTCAGATGTATATATATATATATATATATATCATTACAGATGTATATAAAGTAATTGCTAACCCATTATACTATCCCCATTAGAAATAATAAAATTCCTGAATTAAAGAATATATCCATATACAAGACATTTCATGTAAAACCCCAATACATTTCATTAAATTCATAAAAACACTCATTAAAAAGTTGTTACGCATCATAAAAATACAAAGTTTAATAAAATGAGAGAATAAAATCACATTAAAACAAGTACTTACATGTCCAATCCTGTTCAAAGAGGGCGCATTACGCATAGGAACGTCAGTAACGGTAGGGATAGTACCTCCGATATTACTTTCTAAGGCAAACATACTCGCAGAAGAACTTGAAACGCGTCTTAACAACACGAAATCCACAGCAGAAATGATAAAATCGCTGCTTAAAGACCACCTACACCCATTCATAAAAAAAATAGTTCTTGGTGTATCCTTCCGCCAAGGTCACCCCAAGGTTATCTCTAAAGAGTTTTTCGTGTATCCCTCCGCCAAGGTCACGTGATAGTTATATCACGGTTACCGTTAAACTTGCAACACACGAATGTAATTATGCACACATCCGATAAAAAATAAACAATTCGTTCAACATCGCAATCGATCCTTTTTAATAATCGTAATCGATACATTAAATAAATTCACATCTTTAAAAAATAATAGATTTTAATAAAATAATGAAAGAAAATCCCTTTGCGAGACCCCTTAAAACCTCCAATCCTTAAACAATACAGCAACGCGCAAGCATAAAAACCCCCCGAATAACATATACTCCTCTCTCCCCCTCCCTCCCCGAGACACCAACACTCACTTCACCACACACTAAACGTAACCCATAGCAACCGGAATCCATAATAAAACATTCACCTTCGCCCCCAACGTACATCCAAATACACAGTCATTCAACGTGAAACCCGTATTTTTACAGCAAAAATCACTTTACAGGGATTCATAGAACAAAAAATCCTAAAAAATCAACAAATTCACCCAGAAACTAGCTAAAACCCTCAAATTACTTATAATTATCATCTACATATGCTATATAACCATTTATAACCTTAAAAAGGTGAGTATGCTAGTAGTAAAGGAAGGTGGGTTCGCCAGAATGCAGTTGGAGCAATGCCACCTAAAATAGTTTCTGGAAAGAAAAAATAAATATTTTTTAGTATTTCCAGAAAGTAACCTCTATGTATTATTTTGGTAAAATTAAAAAAGTTTTTAAAAAATTTTAAAAACTCAATTTTTTATTAATTTTCACAAAATTCCTAATTACCCTATTAGTACCCCTTTAGGCCGCTAGGGGGCGCTGATGGCACTGCTCCTCAATTGAGAGTGAGGAGAAGGTGTTGCCATCCCTAAAAAGTTTCTTCCCATACAGGTGTTGCTAAGGCAACCGAAACAGAAAAAAATCCCCAATTTCATCTCCATAGTTCTACTTTCTGTCGCTAGGGGGCGCTGATGGTACTGCTCCTCCTTCGTCGGTGTTGCCATCCCCAAAAAAGTTTCTCCCATACTTAGAAAAAATCTCATCCAAAACATTTATTTCCCCCTGAACCCCTCGTACAAGACTACAACATCGTTGCCACCCGACAAAAAGTTTCGAAAAATTTTTACCCCCACCTTTTTTTCATTTCCCCCCCCCCTTTTACACCCCCGTCCAGGATTACGGAATTCACGATGGCGGCCATTTTGCTCCTCGCTCCTCACTGCTCCTCCTTCGTCGGTGAACGCCCCTTTCTTTACTACTGACAGATATACCACAGAATTTTTACCGTCACAACCCAGTCCGCGGATTCAAATTTCCGATTTTTATTTTTATCTCTTGTATTTTGAAATTTTTATATTCTTGAAATCTTTAATGTATTTAATGTTACCGAGTCGTAAATTTTTACAATTACGCATATATTTTTCCTAGAGGAAGACACGCAAAATAATTTGCGACATCATGGCTCAATCAACTTCTTAGGTGAAGCCTTTAAACTCCTTACTACTTCGATTGACTATCAAATCACTGCAAATGTTTATTTTAGTTTTATTTACTACTCTACTCTTTTAATTTTATTCACCATTTTACTACTCTGGTTTACAGTAGTAAAATCGAATTAAAATAACAAATTCTAAAATAATAAGTTTCGCTCCCAAGTCCGGATTGCTCAGTCGAAAGAGCGTCTGTTTCGATATAAAATATTCCGATCCCGAAGCAGGAGAAATCTCGATCCTCGTACAATAGTTAGAGCATCAAGGGATTAGTTTCATGTTTGTTGACATGCTGCAGTACCGTAAATCCGATACACTGTCAGCAAAAAACCTGCTATGTGGCAAAATTTTGCGAATGTCTATAAGGACTGGCGAAATCAGTTACGCCATAAAGCTTGTACCGACTTTTAATAAGATTGAACCCAAACTGACCAATGCTGCAATGACAAAGATTAACAATATTTTCTTGCTGCCAGTTTAGTTATTGGAAATTCGTTGACGATGAAAGTTCAATTTGAGTGCTTGAATTGGATTTAAATAAAATTAAACTCACAATCAGTGTGTCTGATGATGAAATAGCCAGAATCAACAATGTTTTCTACTGCCAGTTCAGTTATCAGCTATTTGGTTATTCGGTGCTGAAAAGCGCTAATCAAATTTACATTTCAGCACCTGCATCAAATTTAAAGAATATTAAATTCAGCCGACTCGATTCTACAATAGAAAAAATCAGCAATGCTCTTTTGGAGGCAGTTTAGTTATTGGCAATTCGATATTGAAGACTTTTAGCTAAATTTAAATTTGAGAACCTGCATCAAATTAAAAATATATTGAACTCAGCCTTCTCAATGCCGCATAGTACCACCAAAGATTTCTTGCTGCCAATTTAGTTATAGGCTATTCGATGCTGAAAAATGTTGATCAACTTTAAACTTGAGCGCCTGCATCAATTAAGAAATATGGAATTCAATCTGCCGGTGTTGTACTGAACAGGATCAGCAATACCTTCTTTCCACCAGTTTAGTTTTCAATTATTCGATGCTAAATAAGGTTGATCAAATTTAAATTTGAACTCGTGCATCAAGTATAAAGATTGAACTCCGACTGTCTGATGCAGGATCACCAATGCTTTCTGTTTGTTGAATTCAGTTATTTGGTGCTAAGGAGTGTATCAAGCACAAAACCGATGCTGTCCCTGCACTACGAAAATATTTCAAGCTTTAAAAATACCCCCTATTGGCGGGTTTTGTGGATATGATGAAGTCGAAGGTTTGATTCCTTCCTTGGATTATACTTTGTGCTAACACCCGGACGAATTCATAAACTCCAATTCGCGATATAAAGATTGCATTGAGAAAAGTACGAAATAGCCAGGCAGAAATATGAGAGATAAATGATGCAAATTTTTTAAAGACAAGGAATTACACATTCAGTGGAGGCCTCAAATTCAGTGGAGGAAAATTCAATGATGTCTCCAAATCCACCGTAACTCCAGTTCTTCCTCAGGCGATGCCCAGTAAAATATTTTAAATAATAGAATAAAAGCATTAAGCAGAATAAAATTGCAAATTACAAGTAATAATAATAAAAAAAACCCTTCAGCTTTAATTCAGTTAGTTTTTCTTTGCTGCCATTCTTCTCTCCAAAAGTAGATCTTTCAAGAAACCTAATCCTGAGATGACAGCTTCCCGTTACGTTGCACCGAAGACGCAATCCAACCTATGACAGGTAAATAAAACGAAATGCTTCTGAAAAATAAAATCATCACCCTGTAAAATTTTGAAAAAAAAGAAGCAGAAAGAATCTTAAAGCTCCTGTCCATTCACCACTTCTTTTAGTTTCGCTTTGTGTTAACAATAAATTCGAAATCTAAAAGCTCTTTGACTCTCAATTATTGATTCTCTGAATTAGGACATTTCATTGAATAATAGTGTAAGGATTGTTACAAATTATTTGTTACAAATTTGTATTAGTTCTTTTCTTGTAATAATTTAAAATTCGTAAGCATTTAAACTTATTTTGTAATTTCCGTGTATATTTCTTGTATTATTTTTAGTAAGTTAATTTATCATTTTATATTTTATGCAAATTTAAACTGGTCTCTCTATATATAAACATTCCATGTTTTTACTATTCATGTAGCCACTGATGAAGGGCGTATATACGTCCGAAAGCACTCTGGCAGTTTTTAATATATATTTTGTACGTCTTTTAGGATGTGTTAAATAAAAGACCTTTCGTTTTTTAAAACGTTTTGTTCTTAATTTTATCTATAATTAGAATTTGTTACTCAGAATTTCTTACACATACTTAAAAGTGTATGCTTAGAAATTGTTGCTTTTAGAAATTTCTAAGGAATAAAAAAATCAGGATGGTGACAGTGGGCAACTTGTGATAAATAAAGCTGATCTGAAGAAACGGTATACACAAGTAATATCAATTACAAAGGGGTACGCGGATCAGATTAATATGAAACGAAATATAAGCTGATAAGACGATTGCCATGAATATCGAAACTTTAGGTAACACTTGCCTAAGAAAAATATCAACAATTGCAGATATCAAGGCAAGATATTTTAGATTCGGGAACTCTTCTTTGCGAAACACTGTTCTAGTGTACAGTGATAAAAAAGAGATACTCATAAAAAAGATAAAAAGAAGAGTGTAGGGGGTTACTTACAGAAAAATTCATATTTCTTGCTTCACCAAACTTTAATCTTCTTATGGAAAAATTTTAAAATTTTTCAATTTTAATTCAAAAGAATTAATTTATTTTAACCATTTCTATTTAAAAAAAAGAAACTTAAAAACGTCAGAATTTTTCAAATATATAATCTGAACACACGCATGCTAGTCCACCTAAATAGCTGAGCGTATATCTAACATTAGATAAACATACTTCATATTCTATTAAAATTGATGACATTTTCTTCTTCATGGCTACTTTCTTTAATATTCATATTTCAGATTCTATATATTAATTAGTATATCTCACTCATTTTACAGTAATTCAAAAATACTTCTTTAACCATCCTCAAAATTTCCATCAAATAAATATTTCCATTTCTTTTTGTTCTATTAGTAGTATTAAAACTGAGATTAAAGTGCACATTTTAAGCGCAAGATTGAATTGAACGCATTCCTATTTTAAAAAGAGTTTTAGCTACCAAGTAATTACCAAGATTATCGTTCATCAGCAATGCTCGCGAGTTTTCATCTTGTTTGTTCTTATTTAGAACCGGTAGGATCATATTTGTAATTGTGATAAACAAAAAATCTTCTACACTTGCTCGTAAAAATTCTCTCAAAGTTTTAAAGATGAAATCACACTAAAGAGGTCCGTTTCCCCCAAGGAAACTTGCTCTCAACGATATATCGAAGTTTTTCAAATTTGCTACGAAAGTTTGTGTACATTTGATTGAATGGAAAGTTTTTTGTCTTCATTGGACATCCATGATGCGCTGTTGTGTGACCGGCGTTCTGAATAATTTGGATGGAGGAAGTACACCACAACCATGCATAGGAAACAGGAACCGGCAGACAACAACTTCCGTCGACCATTCACTCCGACAGGGTCGAATTTTGTGAAAAGTCGTTAGTTTCTACGGAGCTTCGAGAAAAGTTATAAGCTTCCATTTATGGGGGATTATTTCGATTCCCGTCTCTACCCAAACAGTTCCAGTGTTCACGCGGAGTACGGTCACGTTAAATATGTAGGTCCGCGAGTCCTTCCGAGAGGTTGGTGGTAAGGGAAGGAATGTACGATCCCTGTGGTTGCCGCCCAAAGTGGGGTCCGTTCTAAACTGGGTGGCACGTCCCTACCGTCCAAACAGATACCCAGGTCCGACGGTCTGGGTGGAAGAAGAAGAAGAAGGAATCCTAACAATATTTTTTTTTTTTACAGTGATGTAAGATTTACGTCACACTGTAACTTTGGGACGTCACAGGACGTCGCAGTACGTCTCGGCAGTGTCATATTGAGGTCACAGCAAAGTCAGTTTGGTCATTTTCATGGTCGTTTGTGACGTCGCATATTAACTTGTTTGTGACGTCACATTGCAATTGCCATTGTAATGTCGTCACATTGTTACGTGTTAATTAAATAGTGGAAATGTCACAGAATATAGTCGCAATGAAGTTACAAAGCTACTAATACGTAACGTCGCATAGAAGTCACAAATATGATGTCACATTGTGACCCAGGTGTCACGTGACTACAACGTCACTGTCACATATGTGACGATCTTTGCTGTGAGGAAGATTATTTATGAACGATTTTTTGCATTGATTCAACATCAGTGAGTTGACCGACATGAATTTTTTTTTTAGCTCATGAGTTACTCAGAAATCACTTTTCCAGAGCATTTTCTTTCACAATTAGCCAGCAACACCAAACTTTGATAGGCTTTTTTTCCAGATCTAGAAGGTAATTTGAAAAACGGATTTCAGATTTGAATTTAACCTGGTATGAGTTTTTCCAGCTCTCGGGGTTACAGTCGGGAGACTGACTGACATACTGACATTGTGCTTTAATTTTGGCAATTATTATTTGGAGGACTTACTATTTGTTGATAAATACAACAAGAAAGATCAATCATGCTTAAAGCATTGATTATGAAACACTTTCCAACAGCAATGCAATTTTATTTAAACATGTCTAAAATGCAATACATTCCTGGGTAATATTTTAAAACGTCTCACAATACTACATTGATTTATTATATTTGAAAACTTAAACCTTCATCGAAAAAAATGAACTTCCTTCAAATGACGGCATTGAAATATAAATTGCCTGGTTTAAACATCCCTAAAATGTGATATATTACTCGATAATATTTTAAAATTATTATAATACCACGATAATTTATTATATTTAAAAACTTCATCGAAAACAACTGAAATTCATTCAAATGACGTCATAGAAAAAATAACACGCCTGGCTCTCTCTAAAAAAGCAGCATTTCATTCATAAATAATTTCCCATTCATGTCATTCATCACAATACTATAATAATTTATTTTATTTAAAAATTAAGACCATGGAGCTACAAGTAATTTAACTCTATGCTTAAAATTTCATCGCAGAAAATCGTCCTTCTCTCGGTAAAGTCAATGAATATTTCTTTCATATCAGCTATGCAGACTCCATGAGCTAAATTCTTTTGCGTTAAAAAAATACAGCAATTCTAATACAACTCATCCTACATATTTTGCTGTTTACATTTTACATAAGTGAAAAATAGGCTTCGTTGTAGAAATAATCAAATTTGGATGAGCATTTAAACTCATAGATATTGTAATTGCGTTGATTTAGTATGTAGATGTACAGAATTTAAACCAAAATAAAGTGGTTTTAGGACGGATACAACACTCAATATGAAATAAAAAGAACTTTAAAAATCACGATTCTGAGACAAGATGGATGCCATATATCATTTTGAAGTGGATCACGTGATACTTTCATATCATGGTCACGTGATCGTTTCATATAAGAGGTGTTATTATTATTTTAATTCTTATTTAAAAAACTACTGAATATATTTCGCTGCATTTTTTTTAATATATTTTATGGAACAATTTGAATATTACCTAAAAATTTCGAAGCAATTTGTGAATTTTAAATCCGCTTAAAAAATGTTTGAAAAATTAGGTCCCATAGGTCTCAATGTATTTCAGTTTTTCAACCCGGGTTCAATCCAAAACTAATTGGGTTATATTATTCATTTATATTCCCATAGGTCCTACAGACCGTCTGAACAACATACTAAAATTTCATTTTGATTAAGTCATTTTTACGGCAGTTATCGTGCTAACGGACAGACAGACAGACAGACAGAATGAACAAAGTCATAAACACTTTTCAACTTTGCTGTAAAGTGTTAAAAAACCGCATATCGGTATCTTTAAAATTGAGCGAGTTATATTTACACTGTACTCCTGATTATCCGTGCTAATTAATGTTCGGGTTCACACGGAAAATCGAACAATGGCCCTGTAACTCGTAAATAAGTTAACAAGAAAGATCAATCATGCTTAAAGCATTGATTATGAAACACTTTCCAACTTCAATGCAATTTTATTTAAAAAAGTCGAAAATGCAATACATTCGTCGGTAATATTTTAAAACTTATCACGATACTACATTGATTTATTATATTTGAAAACTTAAACCTTCATTGAAAAAAATGAACTTCATTCAAAAGACGGCATTGAAATATAAATTGCGTGGTTTAAATATCTCTAAAATGCAGTACATTCCACGGTAATATTTTTAAATCTATCATAATACTACGATAATTTATTATATTTGAAAACTTCATCGAAAACAACTGAAATTAATTCAAATGACGTCATAGAAAAAATAACACGCCTGGATCTCTCTATAAAAGCAGGATTTCATTCATAACTTTCTCCATTTCATTCATCACAATACTATAATAATTTATTTTATTTAAAAATTAAGACCATGGAGCTACAATTCATAAACTTTATGCTTAAAACTTCATCGAAAAATATCGTCCTTCTGTTTATAAAATCAATTAATATTTCATTCATATCAGCCATGCAGACTCCATGGACTGAATTATTTTGTGTTAAAGAAATACAGTAATTCTAATACAACTCATTCTACATATTTTGCTGTTTACATTTTACATAGGTGAAAAATAGGCTTAATTGTAGAAATAATCAAATTTGAATGAGAATTTAAACTCAAATATATTGTCATTGTGTTGTTTTAGTATGTAGATGCACAGAATTTAAGCAGAAATAAAGTAGTTTTAGGATGGATACAACACTCAATATGAATTAAAAAGAACTTTAAAAAATCACGAATTTGAAACAAGATGGATGCCATATCTCATTTTGAAGTGGGTCATGTGATCGTTTCATATCATGGTCACGTGATCGTTTCATATAAGATGTGTAATTATTATTTTAATTTTTATTTAAAAAACTACTGAATATATTTAGCTGAATTTTTTTTATATATTTTATGGAACAATTTGACTATTACCTAAAATTTTCGAAGCAATTTGTGAATTTTAAATCCGCTTAAAAAATGTTAGAAAATTAGGTCCCATAGGGCTCAATGTATTTCATTTTTTCAACCCGGGTTCAATCCAAAACTAATTGTGTGATATTATTTATTTATATTCCCATAGGTCCTACAGACCGTCTGAACAACATACTAAAATTTCATTTTGATTAAGTCATTTTTACGGCAGTTATCGTGCTAACGGACAGACAGACAGACAGACAGACAGACAGACAGACAGACAGAATGAACAAAGTCATAAACACTTTTCAACTTTGTTGTAAAGTGTTAAAAAACAGTATATATTTTTGGAAGTGGAAATTAAAAAAAAAAAAAATGCAGGTGAAATACCTATGTCCGATACGCGGGGGTATCCTTTAAGAGGATTTTGCCATATTTTTACTTTCTTATACTATGCAATATAGTATAGAGGCAGTATGTTTTCATAAAAATTTTCGAATTCGAAATTTTGATGCCAATATATGTTTTAAGACCTCCTGAACACGGTTTTGATTATTTTTGAAGTGATGTCCGTCTGTCAGTTTGCATGTGGTCAATTTCTTGTGTATACTATAGCAGCCGCAGATATTAATGGATTTTCACGAAACTTCGTATCCAGCTTTGTTATCAAAAAATCTAGAACTAGATAGAATTATCATTAAATTCGAGTGAAAACTTTGAAATGTAGTCGAAATATATATTTTCAACATGGCGGCATAGGGCAACATTTGACATAATCATGCGTAAAAAGGATTATTTTTGGCTCAATAATGATCACCAGATTTAGTAGTTTCAATCATTGCGAAAAATAGCCGTGATGTAATTTTTTATTTGTGGTCTTTAGCTCCCTTGGTGGGCAAGTTACTCTCCCCCCCCCCCTCCCCTTACACACGCGATTTCACATTATCAAGTATGGTATCAATCGAAATATATTTTTTAAGCTTTTTAAAGGGAGAGGTAACACGCTATAATTGTAGTCATCTGGACCCATGTACCGATTTTTTAAATTTTTTCTTGTAAAATTTGGGTTGAAAATATCTACTTTTAAATGGATTCTGGCAAATAAAGTCAAATTGAGCTATTCTCCAGTGAATTTTAAATGAACATTGTCCATTAGTGTTTATTACATTCAATTTTATTGTTTCTAAGAGCTCGCGATAAAGTTATTACTTGAAACTCTTCTATCGTTTATTCCATTAGATTATTTTTCTTCCTCCTTTAGCCCTAAATCCTCTGTCAAAAGTCTGAGTCCTTCGTATGACAGTTCTGTAGCACTTCGCTGCGTATAGGGAAAAATCCCCTCTTAGCGACATATATAACACAACTGCAATTAAGATAAAAAAGAAATGATTCTTTGAAAAAAGACTCTGAAAAAATGTTAAAATTAAAATAACTTATGAACTGAATAGGGTAAGGATGATTAAATTGCAACTGCTTTACAGAAGGTTTCTTTTTACTTTCGTTATAGTATGATAAGGACGTTTGGATAATGCTATATAAGAAAACGTTTTTTACTGTTGTCTGTCTGTTACGCTTGGCGACAAATTTGACGATCTCAGTAACACAATTGGATCTAATTACAACGTAACCTACCAAACCCAAATAGTAATAATTACCCTTTATATAAATACAATAAAAAAAATACCACGCATTACAGAGTAAGTCGGGTAATAAGCCAGCTCGGGTTACATGGTAGTTTGCATTCCAACTCCATTTACGAAGATTCCCTTACTGCATCGTCATGAACAGTTTAAAATCTTCAATAAATTCAATTTTAAGCGTCAACAAGCTATAAACGCTGAAGATTTTATTGTATATTGGTTTTTCCCATAAAATGTGGTAAGTGGTTGGATTCAATGCTGCCGTGTTAAGAGTGTCAGTTGATAATGTATTCAAACTGCCTTTGGAGTAATACCCTTTATATATATACAATATATATACAATGTATATACAATTATATATACCAATAAACATCTGGAGAGATAAATCAACAGCGAAAACTGGCTAGTCTATAAAAACTTTCGAAGAAATTTCACCATTATGAAAATGGTGAAAGCTAAAACACGTTATTAGAAAGAGTCAGGCTCAATAATAATTAACTTAATTTGAGAATCTTCTTTTTTCTTCTGAACATTATAATTGTTAAAAAATTTCTGGAATTTTTATTTGTTTCACTGTTAATGTTACTATCAATTTTTCTATTTAATAAATAATATAGTTTCAGTTGCAATTTAAATCTTTAAGTGTTCCTTGAGTTTTAGTGGTTATGTCCCTAACTAGCATATTTACAAACTTGTTAGGGAATATGCTAATATGTTAAAATATTATTAATATTCTCTAAAAAATAACTTTTTTTTTAGTATCCGTAAGACAATTATATTCTGTATATCTGACACAATATAAAAAGATGTTTCCGTGTTTGTGTTATCTGTAGAGAGAAATCTAAGCGTCAGACAGTAACGGAAATTAATACAGTGGTGCTTCAAAACCTAGGAAAATATGGCTTAGCGATAATTTTTACTTTCCTCATTTCCTCATATACATAATGTATAAGGAAAGTATTGTGACGGTGTCGAAAATTCGAATTCGAGTTTTCGACGGGAGAGCACGTTTCAAGCATCCCTGATCACGAATCAAATATTTTTGAAGTGATGTCTGCGTGTGTGTGTGTGTGTGTCAGTGAGTCTGTGGAGACGATAACTGACCGATTTGAATGAAGCTTGGCGAGATTTTGGCGACGAATTTGGTGGAATGTCGCCAACTTGGCGACTTTTTTTTAAATACTGCTAAATTAATGAAAACCTCGCCAAATGGATAAAAATGACGCTAAACCAATGGCGACTCATTGATGATGACGACATGGAAAATGACGACTCATTGACGAAAATTCAATATCTTGAAATGAATATAAATAACTACCGTAAAAATAATCTCTTTTTTTTTTACTGTAAAAGTAGTAAATGCATTGCATTATATAAGAAAAATCATGTGCTGCCCACATCAGATTTTTTAAAATTCGAATTAGTGTATTAGTCCTTTTATATTTTAGCACAATGTTATGTGATTTTCACAGATATAGGTTCCTTGTCGACTGAAAATATTATTACAGAGTTTTCTTATTCACATCATCAAAAAGATTAAAAAAAACCCTTTATTTTTAACGACGTTTGAATTAAATTCGTAGGACAATTCTTTCATATTTATTTTATTATATTAAATGCATTGATGACGTTTTTTAGGCTATCATGATGTTTATTTTGCCACATCCAAAGAAGGCAGCTTAACACAATTCTATAGATGGCAAAAAGTTTTGTGTACATCTTTGCATTCTAACAACAACAAAAATCTGATGTGGGCAGCACGTGACTTTCCCTGCAGACTTATATCCACGTTCTTATTTAAATTAAATTTAATTCACTTTAAATTCAATTTTCGTTCTCTATGGTAACTGGACTTCTTTTCAAAGGTGGCGTAGCGAAAATACGAAAAAACTAAAATATCTCTTGAACGGCTAGTCTTAGTGTAATGGGGTTGGTCTTATTCTTTTCTTCGTTAAAAATTACGTATAAAACAAGCATTTAATGGATATATTTGAGCATACGTAGTTTTATATTTTAGATTTTGACAATTATTGCAGGCCATTTTGCAAAAAAAGGCAGGTTATTTTTTCTGAATCATACCAAAATCTAATCAACACCAGGGTGAGCCACAAGCGACTTATCTACCGAATTTTGTGAAAATCGGTCCATTAGTTTTTCAGCTAGAGTGGATACAGTCTTCTGCGGACCTTTTCGCAAAAAAAGGCGGGTTGTTTTATCCCGAATCGTAACCAAAACTAATCAGCACCAGATTCGCCCACAAGTGACTTAACTACCAAATTTTATGAAATTCGGTCAATTGGTTTTTTAGTTAGAGTAGATACAAAATCTGCACAGACAGACAGACACAGACAGACACACAGACAGTCACACAGACAGACATACAGACAGACACACACACAGACGTCACGCTAAAAATGGTTTTATCGAATTCTAGAGGTCTCGAAACGCGTAGATCTGTCGAAAACTTTGGTTGCGATTTTCGCCATGATTCCAATACTTTCCCTATACATTACCATGTATTGCAGGGAATGTAAATAAATTAATCACTACATTATTTTATTTTGTGATTTTTGAAATAAACGTAGATAAGTTGAGATTTTCGATTCAGCTCCCGGAAGAACTTCTTTCTACGGCAGCAGGTAGAATTTTCCGTACATGCCTGCCTTGGAACTCGATGTGAGTTTTAAGTCACGCCTTATGTTTCTTTTTTTTATTTATATATTTTATTATTATTATTATTATTATTATTACTTTTTATAATTTATTTATTTATTTATATTTTGCTTTCCACGGTTGCGGAGCGCAGATATTGAGGAGGTTTGAAGAGGCGATTCTGTAAATGTATTATTTAAGTATCAGCGCTTATTTAGGACCCAGGCAATACTGGGTAATTTGTTTTAATTTGCTATGTAAATGCCTTAGAAAAACAACATAGAATTTGGGTGAAACTATTGCCACCAAAGTGATTTTAACAATTTTTTCCCTTAAGTGTAGTATCAGCGTATTACCCCAAATTATCCAATAATAATTTTAAAAAATATTCTTGAATTCTATTGGGAGGGAAATAATTTTATAAAAAATGTAATTTATTTTCTCTTTCATATGTTAATTTTTCTCCCTGACTCCCTATACTTCTGGGTATTTCCGTTATTGCATTCTTCTCTGAGAAATATTTCTTTTACCTTACAAAAGTATTTAGCGTTCTTTATCAACTTGATTACTTATTTTACACTCCTCCCCCCTGCAATTAAGAAACTTCATTTTTACTTTCCCTGCAATACATGGTAATGTATAGGGAAAAAATTGGAATCATGCCGAAAATCGCAACTCGAGTTTTCGA
Source organism: Amaurobius ferox (assembly GCA_951213105.1). Classification (NCBI taxonomy): domain Eukaryota; kingdom Metazoa; phylum Arthropoda; class Arachnida; order Araneae; family Amaurobiidae; genus Amaurobius; species Amaurobius ferox. The sequence continues at coordinate 73,358,750 of OX578134.1, forward strand.
CGGATCTACACGTTTCGAGACCTCTAGAATACGAAAAAACCATTTTTAGCGTGACGTCTGTGTGTGTGTCTGTGTGTCTGAGTGTCTGTCTGTGTGTCTGTGTGTCTGTCTGTGTGTCTGTCTGTGTATCTGTCTGTGCGTCTGTCTGTCTGTGCAGATTTTGTATCCACTCTAACTAAAAAACTAATGGACCGAATTTCACAAAATTTGGTAGGTAAGTTACTTGTGAACGAGTCTGGTGCTGATTAGTTTTGGGTACGATTCGGGATAAAAGTACCCGCCTTTTTTGGCGAAATGGCCCGCAAAAGCTTGTATCCACTCTAACTAAAAAACTAATGGACTGAATTTCACAAAATTCAGTAGATGAGTCACTTGTAGGTTACCCTGGTGCTGATTAGATTTTGGTACGATTCGGAAAAAAATGACCTGCCTTTTTTTGCAAAATGGCCCGCCAAAATCGTCCTAGTCTAAACTAAAGAACTAGGTATACTCAAATAAATCCATTAAATGCTGATTTAATACGTAATTTTTAACGATGAAAAGAATAAGATCAACCCCATTACACTAGGACTAGCCGTTCTCGAGATATATTAGTTTTTCGTACTTTCCCTACGACACCTTTGAAAATAAGCCCGGTTACCGAATGAGAACGAAAATTTAATTAAAAGTGAAATAAATTTAATTAAAATAAAGAGAACGTGAATATAAGTCTGCAGGGAAAGTCATGTGCTGCCCACATCAGATTTTTACTTTCCCTGCAATACATGGTAATGTATAGGGAAATTATTGGAATCATGCCGAAAATCGCAACTCGAGTTTTCGACGGATCTACACGTTTCGAGACCTCTAGAATACGAAAAAACTATTTTTAACGTGACGTCTGTGTGTGTGTCTGTGTGCCTGTGTGTCTGTCTGTCTGTATGTCTGTGTGTCTGTCTGTGTGTCTGTCTGTGTGTGTGTCTGTCTGTGTGTCTGTCTGTGTGTCTGTGCAGATTTTGTATCCACCCTAACTAAAAAACTAATGGACCGAATTTCATAAAATTTGGTAGGTAAGTTACTTGTGCACGGATCTGGTGCTGATTAGTTTTGGGTACGACTCGGGTTAAAAGAACCCGCCTTTTTTGGCGAAATGACCCGCAAAATCTTGTATCCACTCCAACTAAAAAACTAATGGACCGAATTTCACAAAATTTGGTAGATAAGTCGCTTGTTGGCTACCCTGGTGCTGGTAAGATTTTGGTATAATTCGAAAAAAAATAACCTGCCTTTTTTTGCAAAATGTCCCGCAAAAATCATCAAAATCTAAACTTAAGAACTACGTATGCTCAAATATAGCCATTAAATGCTTGTTTAATACGTAATATTTAGCGAAGAAAAGAATAAGACCAACCCCATTACACTAGGACTAGCCGTTCTCGAGATATTTTAGTTTTTCGTATTTTTCCTACACCATTTTTGAAAATAAGTCCAGTTTTCAAATGAGAACGAAAATTGAATTAAAAGTGAATTAAATTTAATTTAAATAAATAGAACGTGAATATAAGTCTGCAGGGAAAGTCATGTGCTGCCCACATCAGATTTTTTACTTTCCCTGCAATACATAGTAATGTATAGGGAAAGTATTGGAATCATGTCGAAAATCGCAACTCGAGTTTTCGACGGATCTACACGTTTCGAGACCTCTAGAATACGAAAAAGCTATTTTTAGCGAGACATCTGTGTGTGTGTCTGTGTGTCTGTGTGTCTGTCTGTCTCTGGGTCTGTGTGTCTGTCTGTGTGTCTGTCTGTGTGTCTGTCTGTCTGTCTGTGCAGATTTTGTATCCACTCTAACTAAAAAACTAATTGACCGAATTTCATAAAATTTGGTAGGTAAGTCACTTGTGCACAAATCTGGTGCTGATTAGTTTTGGGTATGACTCGGGTTAAAAGAACCTGCCTTTTTTTTACGAAATGGCCCGCAAAATCTTGTATCCTCTCTAACTGAAAAACTAATGGACCGAATTTCACAAAATTTGGTAGATAAGTCGCTTGTAGGCCACCCTGGTGCTGCTTAGATTTTGGTATAATTCGAAAAAAAATAACCTGCCTTTTTTTGCAAAATGGCCCGTAAAAATCATCAAAATCTAAACTTAAGAACTACGTATGCTCAAATATAGCCATTAAATGCTTGTTTAATACTTAATTTTTAGCAAAGAAAAGAATAAGACCAACCCCATTACACTAGGACTAGCCGTTCACGATAGTATTTTATTTTTTCGCATTTTTCCTACACCATTTTTGAAAATAAGTCCAGTTTTCAAATGAGAACGAAAATTGAATTAAAAATTAATTAAATTTAATTTAAATAAATAGAACGTGAATATAAATCTGCAGGGAAAGTCATGTGCTGCCCACATCAGATTTTTACTCTTTGTAACATGATTTTGTTTCTCACTGCAGTATATATTACTTAATTGGATTATGAGATGATTAGGTAAAAAGATTATGGCAATGATGAATATAGAAAACAAAAAATTGTAAATGTTTCCCTGTTATTCAAAAATGCTCGGAATAAGATTATTATTTTAAACATTTCTTTGTTTATTGCATATTTTCTTTTTCCTATTTTCATCGTCGAGTCCTAAATCCTCCATCAAAAGACTGAATTCTTTATATGGCAGATCCTTATCACTTACTTCACTGAGACAGTGAAAAAATTTTCTTTCAGGCAGACAAAACATTAACCCTACAATTCTTAAGATATAAAAACATCCTTTTAAGGAAGTGACAGAAAAAAAAAGGTTAAAATTTAATATCTTATAAATTTTAATATTTGATTGAAAGAAAAAGAATTCTGCGTTTTGGTTTACAGTATTATTTCATGCTGTGTTTAATATCAACATTTCTGAATTATTCCATGCAGATAATTGAAATGTTGCTATACTGTAGATAGTGTCATATTCGATATACGGCTATAATTATAACTATGTATAACTATATAAGTATATAGTTATAACTATAAGTATAACTAAATATATAAGTAGTCTCTAGAGTTCCACAGGGTGGCTGCAGTAGCAGTTTGTTAGCTAATTTATACCTTTATCATTATGAACAGTCTTTTACTTTAATTAATTACACATTATACAGATATGTTGAAGATCTGATTTGCTTAGTATATACTGAAAATTATGTCATAGATATAGATTTCTGTCCCGACAATTTGGAATTAATTACTAATGAAACTATCATTAGTAATAATATTAATTTTTTGGATTTAAATCTTATTATTGAACCTTCTAATATAATTGTTACTAATTTATATGATAAAAAGACTATTTTGATTTTAACATTAATAAAATCTCACCATTTAATTCCTGTAACCCGATTCTATTGCTTAGAAATATTATACTTAATCAGCTTTTTAGATTTTATAGATTATCTGATAAAAGATTTCATGCTAAACTTATAAATAATCTAAAAATTACCAGCAATATATATAAATATCCCTCTTATTCTGTAAATGGTATAGTTAAGAAATTTAGATTAGCCGGATTTTCATGAATTCAATTCATAGTTTTTTATGTAGTTTTCTATTTATAGTTTTTAGTAATTCTATTTATAGTTTTTTATATATCCATTCTCTTGTATTAATAATATTTTTTTTTTTTACATCCACTTAAACATTAGCCTTTCTATTATTAGACCCTCCTTTTAGTAGCTCTGATGTTATATTATCACTTATTCTTGCCTTTTCGCATTACTGTTATTTAATTCCTAGGAATGGCAACAGTAGATTATTTCTTTTTCCTTTGCGAATGGCAATACTGGTCTCTTCATTCTGGTTTCCGGTTCGACAGGTTCGTGCATTTGTAGTGTTATTTTCCAGGTATTCTTGTTTTCTTTTATTTTTTCTTCTTTATGTATGTTGTCCAAGTAGAAATAGTTTATAGATGTAATCTATCTATTTCTTCAGAAACATACATTTTTTGTGTTTGCTTCGACAAAATACTTGGACCCGAGGCAGAGTTTTGGAGAAGTGAACAAATCCATGATTTAGGCCTAGCCCTTGTCCACGTGTATAGCATTAATGCTTGGATTTCATTTGTTTTTCTTTTATCGATTCCATACCATTGATTTTTGATGATTTTCTTTAACTTGATGATTCGAAATTTGTATTTTTTACCATTTGATTGAAGATTTACTGATTTATAATTTTATTTTGTAGGGTTGTTAGAAAGTTAGATTTTTCGAGTTACAGCTTCTCACTTTTCTTTCGTTGGACTTTCAAACTATTATATATATATATATATATATATATATATATATAATATATATATATATATATATATATATATATATATATATATATATATATATATATATATATATATATATATATATATATATATATATACATATATATATAATATATATATATATATATATATATATATATATATATATATATATATATATACATATATATATATATATATATATATATATATATACATATATATATATATATATATATATATACATATATATATATATATATATATACATATATATATATATATATAAAGGTTACTATCATTCCCTATTACTTGATGCCTTATTATAAAAAATTAGCGACTGGCAACTGGATGCTTTCTGACATCCAAGCTCGGTATTCGAGAACTTGTTGGGGATCTCCTAGATCGTTATCCAGCTACCAACAATATCCTTTATCCTCTATGACTATTCCATCTTCATTCGGTACATCCAGCCAGTATTCTTTGTTCACTTCATATAACTTTCAATCGTACAGCCATGCATCACTAAATAACACACTTAAATTTAAATCTTGTAATTCTAATAGATGTAAAACTTGTCCGTTTGCTAATAGTAATCAGATCAATTGTAACAATAATCTTGTCTTCTGTAAAACATATAATTGTATCTACCAAATTGAATGTAAAAAATGTAATATGTCATATATAGGTCAAACCAGCAACCCTCTGCATCTCCGAATTAACGTACACAGGAATCACATAAAATTTTTTTCAAATAATGCAACTTCCTTTAATGAATCAAAATTTGAATACGAACATTTTTCTAAACATGGGTTCGACAACATTGAAATTAGTATTCTGTGTATTCAAAAAAATTACTATGACAGATTGTTTCTTGAAAATGAATTCATTTGTGCACACAAAACCATCTTTCCATATGGACTCAATCAAATATTTAACCATCATAATATTGTTAAAAAGTCCTTTAATTCTCCTAATGAAGACCATAATATTTATAATTCCTTCAACAATCATAAAAGTAAATCAAAAAGAACTAAAAGAGCAAGTAAATATAATAAAAAATTGCCATCATTATCTGAACTAAAAAATGCCATCCTTCAGCAACATGCAAATTTTGAAATTACTTTTGATTGGAAACAATGTAAAAACTGGATTTTCGCAATTAAAAAACAGCAATTAAATATGGTATATAATCTTTTTCTAAGTACTGCATTTGATAACGTTCATTTTAAACATTTATTCTATGATTTGCTCATTACCAGAAGTAAAAATCTTAATAATTATTTATATGTCACAGACTTAAACTTTAATGACGAATCAAAACAAAATACTAAAATAAATGAATATTGTACCTTGAATTTTACTAATTCTGTATTAAATAATCTGAAGATAAATAATTTCTTAAAATCGGTTTCCAATTACTTTCCAGTCAAACATGTAAATCCTAAAATTGCATATAAATATGATAAACCGCTAGGACGTTATATTTTCAACTATAATCAAATTGCCAAATCAGTAGATATTAATCAAAACTATGAATTGGATAAAGAGTCATATTGCCACTGTCATTTAGAAAAATACAAAGACTTCGTAGATAAACACCATGGGCATGTTATAACGGGAAATCTAAATATTATTAATTATGATGCACTAAGATCACTGATGTTACTGGGTACTAAGTACCGTATACCTACTAAATTTAAACATAAATTAATATGTAAAGGTTTATTTCTTGACTTAAATAAATTTAT